>CAMZMU010000107.1:52631300-53316053 GCA_947311845.1 Poa pratensis | reverse complement strand
AGAAAAATAGCTGTAGCGTGCAAGCAATAAAGTAACTTGAATCCAAATTGTTTTGTGGAATTGTCAGAAGGAGGAAGATTACCTAATGCTGAACGCCGCCCACCTGACGGTGCGCTGCAGGGTGGCGAGGGCGCCGTCCAGGAACGTCATGCTGCCTGGTGGCGAGGGCGCCGTGTAGGGCAACTCGTGCTGCCCGGCGCCGTCCAGGAAGACTAAGTTGCTGGCGGGCTGCTAGGGCGCCGTTGAGGAAGGTGCCGTTGGGCGCCGTCCAGCAAGACGCCGTCGAGGAAGGTGTCGTTGGGCGTCGTCCAACAAGACGCCATCCAGCGAGACGACGGTGTTGCCGGGCTGCGTGGGCGCCGTCCAGGACAGAGACCTCCTGCTGCCTGGCGGCGAACGCTCTGTCGAACAAGGTGCCCTTGGCAGGTCCAGCAAGACGAACGACGGTTTTGCCGAGCTGCGTGGGCGCCGTCCAGGACTGAGACCTTGTGCTGCCGGGGGCGAGCACGCCGTGGAAGATGGTTCCGTTGGTAGGTCCCAGTGGAGATCAACAGCCGTGCGGCGACGGAGCCTGGTGGCGATCGGTGCGGCGATGGATCAGTTTCTATTTTTAGCGTGGCCTCCGTGATTGCAGGGAACATGGGCGTATTTTCAAAATTTCCTCTGCGGGGGTGGAGGTGAAGTACGATTCAGTCAATGTAAATCGCTAAGTGCACACGGGATACCTACTTGGTCAATCTGCACTGTTAGATTTAGTTTGGTGGGGCAAATCCAGCGGTTGCTATGTTTCGGGGTTATGTTGATGGGGTGCGTCTAGCGAAAGTGATGTTTGCGTGTTTAATAGTAGTGGAGATAACGGTTTGAATTAGAACATTTTGGGCCTTGCAGCGCCAGATTTGTCAAACACGGTCCTATACTGTTTGGGCCTCTGTTGGGTTTAAGAAGTAAAATCTTACTACGAGTCAAAGCCCAAACCTTCTCGATCTCTTCTAACCACACTCGCTCGCCACGAAGGCGACGGCGATGGCCTCGCCGAAGCTCGCCGCCGGCGACGGGAGCTACGACTTCCACCTCCGCTCGCTCTCCGCCGCATCTCGGGACTCCGCCGCGGCTGCCGATCCCGCCTCCGACCCCAACCTCCTCCAGTCCGTAAGCGCATCTCCGTCCAATCCCCCTTCTTCCTCTCAGACGACCACGTGGTGTTAGGTCTGGTCTCTTGACCTGTGTTGCGCCTTTGTGTTGAAGGTGAGGATGGTGTTCGAGATGTGCAAGGACGCCAGGGGGGCAACGACGAGATGGTGGCGCGGGCGTTCCCCGTGATGAGCAAGCTCTTCCAGCGCTGCGCCGCCGCCCCGACGCTGTCCACGGCCTCCACCGGCGTGCTGCTGCTTGTAAGCGCCCGAACTCAAATTGTTACGGAGGGATGCTCTTACATGTTACATTTCGACGGAAGTGCTCACTGTTTTGGAATTTTGATCTTATTATGGGGTAGAATTGTACTTCTAAATTGCAATTTTATCTGTATGCTGCAATTGCAATACTCTTGAAACTTTGGAGGAAGCTTGATTTAGTTTTAAGCGTGTGAAAAATGTACTTACTTCACAATTTACGCCCAAAAAGGTAGTCATTTACATTCTGTTAACTGTATTGTTTCCTGATTTGTGAAATGAGTTTTGTTATGATAGTAGCAAAAATTGTATTATAATCTATATTATTACCGTTTTCTACCCAGACCATTCTCCAGTTCTTCCTGGACTTTGGCGAGGCAGTCTTGCACGATGCCGATGTTAGCTTGAGAACCTTCTTCCGCTCTTGCTTAAGTAGGTAATATTTTTCTCTTCAGTTGGTTCTAGTTGTATTTGGCCTGCATTTATTGACCGGATTGATTCTACAAGCACTCCAAATCTCTCAAAGTTTATTTCTTGGTAGGGAGTTTGCAGATCCTATTGTCGCTGAACGCACACTTGAATTCATTATAGCAAACAAGACGAAGATCCTGAGTTGCTTTCCCACCTTGGTTCCTCAGGTGTGATGCACATGGAATTATCAGTTTTACATACCATATATTGTCAATTGGATGTTTCGTTGCAAATCAGCTCTATGCTCCTGCTGGTTATGCAGTTCCAAAGCACACTGCTCTGATTTTCCCTGGGTTTTCTAATATGACTCCTTTTTCTCTATTTTATTTCAAAACATACTAACTAATGTTGGTTTTATGCAGTTCTTCCCATTGCTACTGAAGTTAATTGCATCAAATGGTGAGAGGTATGCCCTTTTAGTTTCTTGGCATCTTCCACATATTTGCTAATATTTTGCTGTTGACATTTGAAGAAGTCCGTTATTTCCCTTTCCGTCAATTGGCTTACTAGTTCGTACTGGTAACATAGATTTTAGACAATCTTGTTGACCATTCATCGACCTTATCTGGTTTTCTGTTGTTCCAGATTGGATAAGAAGTTTTCAGAAGTGCTTCCATTGATGATGGCACCAGGATCTTTTCTTCCTCTCTTCCTGTCCCTTATGGATCTGCCAAGTATGTCTAACGATTTCATACTATTAGAACTCATGTGGTTTATTTAGCTGTTAACTAGCCTTTTCAGTTAAAAATGATAAATGGATGACATTAGTGTACCTCTAAGTGCTGGCATATGATGCTCACATCTCTTTGCAACACGTGATAGACAGGTGTGATATCTAAAATTCAGATAATGTACAACAGTATAGTGTGAATGTGATGAGCATTACTTATCATGCATTGCATTTTAGAACTGCTTATCCTGCATTATTCGTCATTGTTCTTTATGCGGCTCGGTTTCAACTGATTTATTCTTTATTAACTCCTTGAACATCAATCAGTGTTAGTGGTAGCATTGGAAAAGGTGGAAAGAAGTTGGAACTCTCATCGGTAGTAGTTTAGCTACTATACAGAAGAGTGCTGCTCCTGAGGTTCCCTTTCGAAATTATTTAACCCCAAAAACTATTGAGTGTGATATCCAGCTCCAATCTGTTAATCCCATTATCCTACTCCAGATGCTCCTTGCACTAATGGATGAGGCATATACTGGTTCTGCAATAGAAGACCAATGTGGCAATTCAGGTTCTGATGATAGTGGTCCTCTAGACCTAGCTGACCCGATGTTCCTTGACCTTCTAAAAGATGAAAATGATGGCATTGCTGTAAGTAGTTCCTCCTTTGCAATAAGTTGCTGCTTATGTTTATCTATCCTTCAGTATATTCTTAGTTAATAATATTATTTGTTTGTTGTTGTTTCCCTTAGGCAAAACATTGGACATCCCCTACGATATCTTCAACCTTACAAGCGGCACTTAACAGCCCACAATCGGACAGATTAAAACACTCACTGAAAATGGCACCTCGCTTTCTTACCGTGTATTTTGCGACAGCATTGCGGGACGTCAACAACTGTAGGTTCTGTATATTTGTTGGTTGCTGCATGCCAATGACAAACATAATGCTGAATTGACAATCTGTTTTGTTGGTTCAGCACTCTTGTGTGCTCTGATTCCAGTAGTTATGTCAAGATATGCTGCAATGTTCCCTGACAAGGATTTCTCTTTCAAGGTAGACATACTTCTTTAAGTTACTCTCTCTCTTCTATGTGATACTGGTACTTAGTGAATAGATATCTGTTTATATGGCATGAACAGATTTCAGTTTGGTTATTTTCTCATGTCACTTGTACTAGTTCAGTAGTTTCGAGTGATATATTTGAATTTAAGCTGAACAAGCTCTGGGTTATAACATCCTTGTAGGTGAGGAAAAGGCTTTCGGATTTCCTGTTGTCTGCATTCCAGCGCTCCCCTGACATCATTGCACTACTAAAGGTACCAACTGAGTGACTCTTACTATGTAGTATGCAATATGTCATTATTAGGGTATTTTCAAAAGGTTTTACATAACAACTTTGAAACGTTCTGCAGAAACCTATTATTGATAGACTTGGGGAGGCCCATGTTAATCCTGCAAAGGCAAGTATACATGCCAAGCTATTGTGTATAATTTGTCTTTGGTTCTTTCATATCCTCACTGGACTGCTCCGTCATTGCCTGGTCTTGTTGTTCTTGTGCTGACTATCATAAGTATCTTTTTTCCACCACAACTGAATTTTCGAAGGGAATATGGTGTATGCAGACAGAATTAGCATTGCATTTGTGTTGGGCCATTGGTGAGCATGGAGCAGGAGGGATAAACCACAAAGATGTAGCGCGTGAACTATATGAAAGCTTGGAGTTGCTATTGTATGAAAACCTGGCAACGAGGTTGGTTCTACTTGCAGATTGTATTCTTTTCTAGGCCTCCATGATGAGTTGCTATTACTCGTGATTGACTTTCACCTCTTCCATCTCTTGCTTCCAAGTCGATTGGGATTAAGTCAGGAGCCGGGATTTGATTCTATGAGTGCAGCTTCTCGGAAGTCATCCCAAGCTAGGCTCCTTTGCTTTGTGGTGACTGCCATTGCTAAGCTAGCAACATGCCATAACGAGTTTCTTCCAAGAGCACGTGTGTTATTGGCGAAGGTATTGACTTTATCCTTCTGGCATAACAAACTTATCAAGAGTTTGCAATTGTTGGCGTCATCCATGATTGAAGTATGTTGTTTGCTTTCATGTAGGTTGCTCGGTCCAGGACCTTAGACAGGAGAGTCTGGCAACGTGCCTGTGACTATTTAGGGCTCATGAATGAACCAGCCATTTGCTTATCTGTACTGGGACCATCCACTGCCCAAGAAAATGGTCCTGGTATTGTCAACTGGAGTGAAGGAGGAACAAAGATGGTAGCTCACATTCCATTTTACCTTTTAGCCGAACAAAAAGGTAAACAAATTGTGAACACTTCAATAGTCAGAGTAGAATAAGCATTATTTTCTGTTGTCCACAGAAGAAATATAATGCAACTTGACACACCTTTCTACGATGAAACTCAAGTGTTATTCGAGAATCAACTAAAAAAACTACATTATGAACAAACTGATTATCTAATCGTGGTATCTCTGTTTTTTTCGTTTTGTATTTTATCGGTATCGTAGTCTTATGGAGAACACACGAGCTACACCTAACCCCTGGACTCGACATGTGTTTGTGCAGGTCCACCATCTCATGATTTTTCATTTGCGGACCTCCTCCCCGCAGAATGAGAACACTTCATGAGTAGCATGGATTCGTGCAATGATTCTCTTGCAGACGCCATGTGCAGAGAGATCATTGGTGATAATAGCATGCTCAAGATCCAAATGCATACGCCAGCTTTTTTATCCAGTTCATTTTTTCAATCTGGAAGTGCTGGCCCATCCGATGAGTTCCTGTACTGTTGTAGTTTCTGGTATTTTGGGTGGTATCCGCCGTTGCAGTTCCTGGGTGTGTAAATGGAATTCAGAAACACTCAGATATTGTACATGGAATGATTTGTCAGAGTGTATCATATTCTGAAAGAAGTTGTAATACTTGAGATCTCTGATGCTGTGCATCTACTTATGGAGAGGCTGTTCTATGTGATACGAATTATCTTCTTGTGAGTGAAGAGGAAAGGAGTGCCTGCAATTCTATACCAAAAGAAGTTGCTCAGTTAGTCCCATTATAGCGCAGAAATTCGCGAGGAAAAGGTTCAGTCTAGGAACTAGCATTTGTCTTCATCAGAACGGGAAATGGAAGAGACAAGTTCAACAGCAAGCACTTCACAACACAAATTTGGGATTGAAATGGGTGATGAATCACCAGAAGCGCTACAAAATTATAAACCTAAAGCAACAAACAGGCAGACTCAAATCTCTATTCTGCATCTACAGAAAGCACGGAAGTCTGAACAACAGCAGCAAAACTGACACAACGAATTACAGATAGAAGAATTACGATTTTTTTGTACTACACCAAGAACCCTAAAAATCCAGAGGCAGGAGCATCCGAGACGCCGACACGAAGAGGAAGTCAATACCCGAACCAACCGCCCTTGCATAGTGGTGACGCAAAATTTATGAGCACCACATGGCAAGGAGAGTCTGAGGTGCGTTCTTGACTTCCCACTGATGAAAGCTCCAAAATTTTGCTACTCCTGCATATGCAAAATGCAAACTCATCAGAATTCAGAGGAAAAAATCACCAAAATTTCAGTTAACAATTCAGTTGCAAGTTGTCTCGCTGTCGACTTACCTCTGAGACAGACATAGGAAGATTGTTCAATTCAGACAAGCTACTGTGGAGAGCTGGCGCCGGAGACGGCAGCCTTAATGCGCTCCACGGTGCAGGCGATGAGGCTGTTCACTGTCGCCACGGACCCGAGGGAGAGCTTTGCGTCCGGGACGGAGTCGACTAGTATCTGGAATGCCACCGTCAGGAGAGACCCGCCGGAGCCGACACCGCCACCATTTAACCCTCCTGCGGCATGATGCATTGTCCCGATTGGCCCATCGGGAAGAATGGCGAAGCCCGACGGCAGGAGCGCGACGTAGTCCGGGTCGCCGCCGTTGAGGACGACGTTCATGGCCACGACGTCCACCGGCGCATAGATGACGTAGGAGCCCGAGGCGTCTGTGCAGCTCTCTTGCAGGATCAGCATGTTGCTTTGATTCGAGTTGGTGCTCTGCACACACAATACGGGTCGATAAAGGTTATAACATGCTTACATGCAGGAGATATCTATCACTCTCAGAATGACCAGATCACATTTTACTTACGTTGACGCGAAGGAGGGAGACGCAATTGCCATGATCGCGTCCATTGGCGATGTGAGCCATTTCTTGGACGACGCCGCCATTGGAGAGGATGTCCCACTGCAACCCAAACGATTTCCAAGACATAATTAGTTCAATCATTCTCAGAATTTGAATTCCACGTTGATGTGAACAATGCAATTGTGTGTACCTCGCTGCGAGATGACTCGTCGCGGAGGAAGTCGAAGACGCGCTTGGGTGCGACAGGGAGCCAGAAGGAGGTGGCGGCGTTGAGAACGATGCCGGGCGGCCTCCCGGGGTCGTCAACGCTCTTCCTTGTCATGACTCTGACGTCATCGGCGCCGCTCCCCGATAGCGTTGTCCACTGGTGCGCCACTGAAGCCGTCACGCCGCCGCAGAAGCTCGCCACCATTCTTTCCGCCAGCTTCAGCATGCTCTTCCTCCCCTCCGAGCTCGTGATCACTGCATGCACATGGATTACTAACTTCAGTAAGCAATTTTATAATGATACGGTATATAACTTTAAACGGGCAGGTTGCAAGTAACAAGCGTGTACCGCCGATGTCGCTGGTGGGTATGTTGCTGGCCATGGCGCTGGCGAGGCGTTCGCACTGCCGGCCCAGGGCGCCGACCCACCGGCGTGCTCCAAAGGCAAGGCCGGAGTTGACAGGAGCTTGTAAATGTTGTGCACGGCCCTGTCGTCCACCTCCACGTGCTCCACCCACGTCACCTTGGAGTAGCCGTTGGGCGCCTCCTGGATGAGGCAGCCGGAGGGCCTGCGCCGGCACTTGATCCCCTGCAGGGTGTCCAACGACACGTCGGCCACGGCCCAGGTCCCGTCGGAGTTGCGCTTGCAGTACCTGACGAAGTAGCTCTCCCTGGTGGGCACCAGCGGCGACGGCACCTGGAACTCCACCGACATCACCTGCAGCGCGCCGTCGTAGCAGCCGGCGACGCCCGTGGACAGCACCTCCAGCGTGGCCGCCCTGGACACGATGCTCGAGAACACCGCCGCGTACTGGTTCTGATGGTTCAGATGAGATGCAGGCACAGATTAATTCAGAACGATCGATCACATAGAGGGAAATGCAGTGGACGAAGATGATTGGGTACTCACGACGTCCATGAGGATCTCGACGAGGCTGGCGGGTGTCATGATGACGACGGCGGCGTCGCGGGAGACCTCGGAGACGAGCCCGTACTGCCTGGGCCCTAGCCCGCCGCGCGCCCCAAACATCCGCGCGTACTCCTCCTCGTCCAGTGCCCCGTCCGCCGTCCACAGCGGCGCGTCCATCCGCGCCATCCGGACCAGCTCCTCCATGGCCGCCACGGCCAACTCCACCACCACACCCTGCTTGTCCACGTCCACACCAACGGCGGCGCCCCTTATCGCCGGCATCATCTCAGTGGCTGCGCCGAACATGTCGGCGCCGCCGTAGACCCCGACGGTGGCACCGAGCGCGGGGTTGGAGAGGACGGGGAAGGGCACCATGGGCTTGCCGACGTACTTGGCGGCGATGGTGGAGATGCGGTCGATCTCGTCGCGGAGGCGCGCGTTCTCGACGCGGAGGTGGTGCTCGTCGAAGGACATCTCGCCGAGTGCGGCGGGGCCGCCGCAGTTGGGGCAGGACGCGCTGCTGAGCGCCTCCTTGTACCGCATGTTCTCGGCGCGCAGCTTGTCGTTGTCCGCCCGCAGCTGCGAGTTCTCGTGCCTCTCGTGCTGGTTCTGCATCATCCATGATCAACCCAAACGCATCAAATCACCATCTGAACTGAACTCGTGTTACGATCCAATTGCTAATAAGAATGCATTTCAGTGTGAGATCGATCATATCAGACTAAGATCAAATGTAGCAGATGGGTGAGTTGCGTTTTGACTGTGCTGTGCATGCATGCAGATATGTGCAGAAGCCAGATATGTGTACTGTACACGTCAGCGCGCCGCGCCATGCCATGCCATGCCAGCGTGGATTGGGGGTGGGGTTTGACTATGGCCAGGCCGGGGTGGGCTGCCGGCCTGCCACATTTGGCAGTGTGCACGCAGACGCGGACCGCTGCCTCTGCTTGTGTGTACTGTGTGGGCGAACTTTTGTCCAGATATAGTAATCGGCCATGAATGCGTGCTGCAGCGACCTAGGTCAGAGGCTTAAATGAAGGTGGTTGCGACGACGGCTGGCTGCCTGGCTTTCCGGCAAGAATTTTTCTCATATTTTCATATCAGAAATATTGGTATGAACAAAGTGCATCGATCAAAGATTACATTTGCAAGATTACGTCTCCGTAGTATTATTATACCTTCATTTGTGTTCTCTTGTTCTGGAACCAGAACTTGACCTGGAGAGGCTCCAGCCCCAGCTCCCGGCTCAGCTCCTTGCGCTGCTTGTCGTCAGGGTGCGGGCACTCCTTGAAGAAACTGCATACATACATGATACATACATCATATATCATCCCAAATATTTTTTGCAACATAAAAAATGTTCTGTGAGACTTCAATTCATTGCATTTGAATTATTATATATTGGAAGTCTAGTACACAAGCATGTGAACGCGGTGCGATGCTAGGCTCAGAATGCCTGCTGGCCGTGCCTTCCGATTGTTTCGGGGAGCGCGCAAGAGAACAGAAACGGTTTGGCTACGGTCAACTGAAAACGTATGCTATTTGTCCGCAGCGAGAACTCAATTTGACTTCTAACGTATGCTCGTGTGAACGCTAGCAGATGGGACTGATCCAGCCAGCCAGCCACACTGTTTTGTACTCATCTCCTCGATCGGAAGAAAATTCAGTAGTTCATACCCAACAACATTTCATGCGTTTTTTCTTTAAGTTCAGGCAATCAGGAACATGCATGGCAAGAACACATGGAAAATTTAAATGGTACTCCAACAAAAACAAACGAATTGAGCAAAAATACACTAGATACATATGCAATTATCAGGAGTAACTAAGAGATACTACTAGTATACGTACTCCACCACATCATTTCAAGAACAGGCGAAAATTTAAGGAAAGATAACACCAATTGAAGGCATGACAGGAATTGAGCAAAAAGTTATGTAATACAAGGCATGAGAATGCGTGACAAATTAAGTAGGAGATCAGTATAGAGCAAATTGGAAATGTGCAAGAGATCGATTAGCTACGTACGCTTCCATCTCCTGGATTTGGTGCTGGGTGTGGCGGTGGTACCGCTTCTTGCGCGGCCGCTGGTTGCGGTCCTGGTCGGCGTCCACGGCGTCGCCGTCCACGTTCTCGCTGCCGGACCTGCTCTCGAACTCGTCCCCGAGCGGGTCCACGGACTCCCGGCCGCGGATCATGCCGTGGTGGTGGTGGTCGCCGCTCTCCGCCGTTATCGCTGGCGCAGGTATCTGCTGATCGAGAAGATGGTGCTGCTGGAGCGCCTGCTGGAGGTGCTGGTTATTGCTGTCCAGTAAGTTTGGCTGTAGAACAATTTGTAGAAGGAGCGAAATTAAAGATCGGTCAGTTGACTGCTGCTTATCCTGCTACTAAATATATAGAAGGAATTGAATACATACGCATTCTACATGTGCATATTAATTAGTAGACAAACAAAGGGGACAAAATTATGGGACAAAATAGAACAGGAAAATTGTGTGCAAAACCATTTAAAATTGCTGTCTTGGGGAGAAAAGAAATGTGTTCATACAAACAAATAATTTGGGGAAGGAATGGAAGAGCTAGCAACAAATCAGGAATAGAAGTGGTGTGGATCAAAGGGGAGTTGAAGCAACTTTTTCTTCAATGATTGATTTCTCATTTTCTCGAAAGATCGATGTGAAAGCAAGAACAAAAAGGTAGGTTTGCTCATAAAGTGCTAGAAGACCCAAAAGATTTGGAGGAACAAGGAAGGAAGCAACAGCAAACCTGTGGAAGCACTATTCTCTACTCCTCTGGGTGTGTGCAAGATGAAGAACTAGGTATAGTGAAGTCTCTCTCTCCTCCCAGCCTAGCTAGTCGTCCTCTTTATCTGCTTCCAATTATATAGGAGTGGGTCTTAAAGAAAGGGCGTTCGTGTATTCTGAACTCTGATGACCTAATCTATGTGTGAACAGCAGCCACTTATCTGTTCCATTTACTTAACTCTCTTCCCTGAAACTTCTCCCTTCCCAAGAAAAAAAGCTGGAGAGTAGTACAAATTATTTTAAGATGAGACAGTTGATGCACTTGGCCGTCTTCTGTCTCACAAGGGGTAAAAATGCAAATGAAAACAAGAATTTATTTTCAGAAACAAATCATTCTGGATCAGTACTTGTGCAAATAAAATCAAGAAAAAACTGAAGCAAAAAATCATAAGGGATCAATCCTTGCAAGTCAAAACGAAGAAAGTTTTGAACACAAATTAAAGACAACAACAGCAAAGTCTCATGCAAGCAGTGATCTTTCGATTTACTTGATGGAAAAACATTAAAGGAGAGAAATTAATGGGAACAAAACATACAAAGCCTTTTTTATTTCCTTGAGCTAGATTAATTACCTGACCAAGCGACAGTGCCGATGATGATCCGTAGGCTGCGCCCCCGCTGCTCCGGCCGATCATCGACGACGGCATGTGCCTCGCCGGGATCATCATGGTAATCTCCACTTACCTTGAAAACCCTAGCTATTGCCTCCTCTCCACGCCTTCCATTATATTTCTCCCTCCTCGCTCCAACAAAAACAGAAGGTGATGTGCAGTCCTATATACGGAGAGAGGTATATATATCTTGCTTGCCAAGCAACAGCAAAGGTACGTAGCAGCAGATCTAGGAGAAGAAATCCCAGAGAACCTTGTCAGCCAGTGAGAGATCTAAGATGAGAACCGTACGTGTATGTCTATATGTGTAGAACCTCTCTCTGTTGCTTGTCTATAGAAGAGTTGTGCTTCGTGCAATAAACTTTTGCAAGCTCAGAAGGGGTAGCGAGATGAGGAGATCTTCAGGAGGAGGAAGAAGAAGAAGAGCTGGGGGCGGCCATGGGAGGAGGGGAGGAGGAGGAAGAAAGGGGAAGAGAATGTGGAGAGGGAAGAAGAGGGAGGAGTTATTGCCGGAGAGTGTTGAGAGGGTGCAATCGCATTTATGGAGAAGGCGTAGTGCAATTGCTAGGGGAGAGAAAGAGGTAGAGTCAGAGAGCAGTGTGTGTTTCTCTCTCTGTATACTCTCGAGTATACTCTCCATAATCCATATACGGGTGAGATTTGTATTAATGTGCCAGCAGTACAAAGACGTCTATCATGGAGTTTTTTGGGTGCCAAAGACAAGCGTAAAGGTTTTTGGATTTATATGTATGAAGATATAAGAACGAGAAAATTTATAGAAAACTCCAAAACCCAAGTTATATACATATTAATGCTGTATATATTTTCGTTCGTGTTGTTATCTACTCCATCGGTCCAAAACCCGGGAGAAGCAAATAAATTGGAAAAAGGAGGTTAATCTCTCATCATATTAATTATCATATGCACCAATAGTTGGGAAAAGAAACCACTTGTATTGGAGATAGAAAGAAAATGGAGACACATTGGAAGTGCGAGTTGCATGCATTGGTGGAAAAAGAGAAAAAAAAAGAGGATCTGACATTTTCAAACTACTCTAAAAATGGAGAGGGGCCCAAGAGACCCCAACCGAGGGAGTACCCTAGTTCACGAGAGCATGACATTTTGGATCTTTACTTTGATTTCAAGATCTAGTTTTGATACTTTATATGTATAGTACTTACCTATTAAATTGCATCGAGACGACAAATTTATCCAAAAGATTGACCGAGCAATACTCCATCGGACCCATTATAAGTGTAAGCTTAGTATTATCCTAAGCCGAACAATTCTAAATTTGACTAATTGTATAGAAAAAGTACTAGCAATACCTATGGACGTGAAATTATATTTCAAGATGTATCTGATGGTCTTAATTTGGTGTTGTAAAGGTTGCTACCATTTTTAAGTTCGCCAAACCTAAAAGTTTTGACTTAAGACAAGCCTAAAAGTACACTCAGTTACATGTACACACTTCCATCTTAGGAGTGCGATTAATTTTTTATCAAAATATTAATTACCCTTTGGTACGAAATAGGACTCATCAATGTCAAATTTGAACTAAAGACCTTTTCTCGAGATTGTCACCGAGGGGGGGGGGGGGGGATTCACCCATGTTTTTCGAATTCCACTCGAAAATATCATGTAGAGCATGTTCTTACAAACATAGTTTGAAACTACAGGGCCTCGAACAACTCACCAAATGATTCATAAGAACTCCATAGAGGGACGACGCGAAGGATCCGATCCAAACTTACTGGACATGTGCGAACATAAAGGTTGTTCAACGTATTTAGTCTTTAGTCTTCATCATCCCAATCGAGTGTTGCCATTTCGTTGCCGCTCTCGCCACAAAACTCAACTCGCCATTTAGGGGAAGGAACTTTGGAAAGAGGGGGGACCATAGGAAGAGAACCAGGAAATTGGTGACCTTGGATAATGTCGTAGAAGCTCCCTATATGCGCCCTCAAGAGAGAGGAAGCTCTAGAGAAGGGCAACCCACTGCTAAGCGACGAGAATAGACAAAGAGAGGGGTCAAGAACTTTGTTAACCCGGCTTCATACTAGAGAGAGAATCACCGGCCAACACACACGGGGCGCGAAGTACTGCGGTTTGCAAGATGTCACCCCATTGCATCAAGCTAGTCATTCTTGACTATATTGTTGCCACTCTTGTCGATGACGTCCAATTGCTCGGGGGGGGGGGGGGGGGGGGGGGAGGGGGGTGGAGGAAGCCCCAACGAAGGGATGACAATGCGGGGGAACAAAGACAAACACGAAAATGAATCGAGTACTTGCGAACCTGGGATTAGAGGGGAGGATGTAGCCGAAACATCGAAGAAGCAAACAACAGAGAGCACATGACCAATTTTGGAAGGAGGAGATGGCTGGCTGGCTCACCTGCGCGAGAACGTCAACTCAAGACCTCATGGATCTAGTACTGGATTTGCATGTAATTCAAACCATTTTGTTGAGCTAGTCGACCATACAATTAAACAAATACTGCCACTGTTGGCTAATTTTTTTTTAATAATTGTCCATTGTTAAGATTGGATGATACATCTTTTCTTTTCTTTTTTGCCATGAATAGTTCAAAATTGCTTCCAATCAACACATAATATAAAATCATTTGAGACACACGTGCATACAAATTGAAGACGAGATAAACTAATGAATCTCTATAATAAGCAGTCCACCCAATTCTAAATTAATGTCACAAGTTTTTGTTGCACATTAGTCATCATAATTTAACCTGTTATTTATGAAAATTCAGTACCGATTGTGCATTTATCAAGCTACTTACCGCTTGAGTGTTGAGGATAAAGATGATTTGGTTGCTTTTCTTGCAATATTTCCAACCACTTGTTGAGATTTTAGTGATATTCAAGATGCTAATTTTTTTACATATGAGGCAATAAGTTCATAGTGACTCTTACTATTTTACAACATAAACACTTACTTCTTATGGATCAAGAAGCAAATGAGCGAGACACTTTGTAGTCCATGACATTGAACCCCATCTGTCAGATTTTGCATCAAAGGATCTACTCCCTCAAGTATATGGTTCGAAATTGCTTTGCGTATGTTCCTTGGTGTCTGATTTTCGTACAACAACACCATTCGTCGGTCCAACTTGAATTTGTGATTCCATCGAAACGCCTTCGGTTTCTGTCGTGCAAGTGTCGGACGGAAACCGTCGGACGCATACCAGCTCTCTATAGGGTTTTTGTTAGTACTTAACCCGAGAGTCTGAAGTATTAATTAAAAGCCTTTAGAGTTACCGTTTTGAGTTACAACAACACTGAAAGTTGTGTCTATATGTAATTTCATAGATAGGACAGGATGTGAACTTTCGAACCTTTGATCTACCAGAGAGCAGGTCACGTTAGGGTTGCCCTGGAGACACTATCTTTGTTGCTAAACGACTTGCCGTCATCTAGTTAATAGTAGTTACTCGAGTTATAAAAACGAACACGGATATCTGGTAAAAATCAAAATTAGCACTTTTTTTCTTTTCTTTTCTTTTCTTTTCTTTTCTTGAACTGCAGTACGAGATAAATTCTGCTTGGAAATTAAAATTTCTATTTTTGCATCACACGTGATCTCTATATTTCTGCAAAGTTTTAGTGAAAAAACTTCAAATGTGGACTAAAGAAAAATCAAAATTTTGTCTGTAAAAAAGGGAAATAACTCGTGTTTAATCCCAAAACTTCCCTTTTTATGTAGCCAAAAAATACAATTTTTGTAACGAAACTTCTGACGTACATACTACTTGATGTGTATATGTAGTTGTATACAGAAATCCAGAATTCTTTAAGACCTAGAATCGTTTTTGATTTACTTTTCTTGGAAAAAACAAGCTTAAGTATGCTCCGGAGCTACAAGGAGTTTCCCTTTCAAGGCAACACTCACTATTCTCCATAACTTTATTGTTTCCTACTCCATGCCTAAAGTCCAAAGAGAGCTAGGGCTCGATGTGCCTGATTTATTAAAAATAAAAATATTCCCAGTTCAAAGTTTCAGAAAATTCTGAACAAATATCCTAGATGCAGATGATGTCGACCTCCACTACTATGCAAAATAATTTATATCTTGGGTACAAAAAATAACAAATCTAAAAAAAATTAAATTTCAAATATATACTTTCATTGCTTTCGGATCCATACTTTTTCATTTCTCAGCCTATAATATGAATTATTTCATATAATATGAATTAGTTCATCATCCTCTATATCTTGTAATTTGTCTGAACTTCTTAAAACTTACAAATAACATTTTTTAATTTTTCAAATAAAGTGCTTCGACCCTGAGCTACTCCATGTGATTGCATGCATGAAGTACAACCGTGTTAATAATACTCCTTTTACAATTAGTTTAAGTTCTGGGTTTAGTAATAGTCAAACTTTCTAAAGTTTGATCAAATATATAGGAAAAATATACATATTTACAACAAATTTTTAATATTAATAGAATCTTCATAGAATATATTATGATATATAATATTATAGATGTTGATATTTTTCGTAATACTTGATCAAACATTAAAAAGTTTAACTTAAAAAAATCCAATACTCCGAAGTAAATAAAACGGAGTGAGTACATCGCCATATTGTATTTTATTGTGTGACTACGAATGGCCGTACATCGAAGTAGTACTGGTTTTGACTTTTAGTTAAAAAATAAATCATTTTGGTTGGTCGCGAGTTCAAGGAGCCGCGTGGGCGAAGGGATCGATGCTTTCACTGCTGCGGGTACTGTTTGCCTACCTGAGCACGGCGCTGGCAGAGCTGCAGCTCGTGGGCTTATTTTGGTCTTTACCACACAATAGAATAAAATCACCCTACTTATTAAACTCATAATTCATTAAATCCTACTTTGATTTAAATAAATTGCCTGCGATTTGTGGCGATGAATCCTATAGAATTTTTTTTCTATCTTCATTGGTTATTTGATTTGTAGAATTGTATCTTACTCTCAAATTTTTTTTGTAGGATTGTATCCTCTAGTAATTTTTCATAAGAAACTATTTGTAGAATTGTATCTTACTCTCGAAAAAAAAGTGTTTTAGATGATCACACAACATGGTTTTGGGGTCCCGGATGGTCGCAGAAGTGTCCGGACGTACCCTGAAAAGTATTGAGATTGTGGAAGGTTCCGTAGTATTTTGGAAGGGTCCGAACAAGCCCTGGCCACATACCCGTGCTAGCCTTGGGGGGCAAATACAAGCTGCCACCCAAGGGTTGTCGCCCGTATAGTGTGTGTGTGTGGAGGTGGGGGGGGGGGGGGGGGGGGGGGGGGGGGGGCTCATCCATGGACTTCACCGGTTTTGGAGTCGAGAGGAGCATATGTGAACCTCGCAAAAAAATCATAAGTGGGTGTATATACAAATTCTGCAATTCAATATTCTCGACTTTATGCCCACCCAATATGGGGGAGAAGAAATGGGAAAATCCATGAGTAAGATGGGGTAGAGGACAGTTGACCGATTACCCTGGAGATAGCTAGCAGCGATGAAAATAGCCTGCATAGGGGTAAGCTCGGTGCCACACAGGTTGTGTGGCACCCCCTGTTGAATAGAGATCAATGGGTGTCTAGCCGGGAAATGACTAATTCTACATGTTGGCGACCAAATATGGTGTGCTTTCAGTAATGAAGAAGAGATGCAAGCGAAGGGACGACATCTTTAGAATAAGGCGGCTAAACGTGTGTAACAATGGTGATGGGAGGAGGAAGAATGCACGATGACAACAGAGGAGAGAAAATGTGGTGGAGGTTGCCGAGGGGATGGCGAATAGGCCTGAAATTTGAGTTGAGCCGCCTGACTCGATAAAACACGTTTAACTAATGTGTTAACTCGACTCGACTCGTGTAACTAACAAGTACGGAGTTGAAATTCGCCCCACTCGTAAAACTCATGGGTTTGCTCTTTTAGCTCGTTAGAACTGTCAATATGAAACATGATGACCTGTATACATAATTTTTCTAATTATTTGGCCATATATGATGCAATCATCACGATAATCAACAATATTATGACGACAACATATAATTTGCAGTCGATAAATTACAATAATTAGAAATAACTGTTCATGTAGACAAGAATGCTATGTGTCGACTCTTTTTACCGAGTTAAACGAGTACGCGTAAACTTGGCTCGTTTAACTTGAACTCATTTGCTCGTCCATAATGAAAACCGGACTCTGACTCGTTTGACAACGAATTCAAGCCAATCCGAGTCAAGTTACTTAAGAGTTTGTGAGGAAAGGGTCCAGGAGAAACACATCTGACCTAGCCCCGCCGCCACCCGAGTCCCGCCGCCGGCGCTCCACCCCCACCCCACCCCTCCGAATCCCTCCCGGGCTGCTCGCGCGGGCAGCTCCGGAGGGCCTCCAACCCTAGCCAACCAGAGCGCCGCCGCAGCTCTCCCCTGGCCGCTGCCGCCGGCGGTGGCGGCCGCGCCCGGCCGACCTTGGCGGCGGGTGTGGATGGCGTTGCCCCGACGGGCTTCCCTCGCGCGGGGGAGAAACGTCTACGGGTGGGCATGTGGCTGGGAGGCGCTGAGGAGGAGCAGGCAGCGCGCTCCTGCGCGTCTGAGTTCTTGGAGACGGCACGGGAGGACCTGCCGGCGGTGCTGCGGCCTGAGGCGGCGACGAGGGCCTGATCTGGGCCCTTCTGAGCCCGGACGGCCGGATCCCGTGGTGGTGGTACCTGGCGGCTGCGGTCGTCAGGTTCTTCCCACACCGACGTGGTCTTTCTTTGTGCCCCTCCACCGCTTTGTCTCACTCGCTCCGATCGCCGGGAGCCGGCTGGCAGCGTGGGGGTTGCTGGCTTGGCTTTGAATAAAGGTGGCGGTCCTAGGGTTTCTCCCGCGCGAAGATGATGATCTACTGGATGCGTGCTCTCGTTGATTTGGCTGAAGTGACGAGTTCCGGAAGGCTCCGCCGGCGAACTCCACTGGGCGATTCATGCCAGGAGATTGCTGGATCGGGTGGAATTCGGTCGTGCGCACCATGTTTACTCTGGCCGTTTGGTTTCAGAGGGAGCGCTTCGAATCTCTGCTGGCTGTTAATATCATGGGACATGTTATCGTTCTGTGGTGCTGGCGGAGAAGGTCATGTCAGTCGAGATCTGAGGCTAGCAATGGTGGTTCGAATCTTTCTCGCGATGAGGAATTGGCTTGGTGTTTCATGACTTGGAGCAGCGGCATGTAAGTGGGGGCGACAACATACGTGAAGTCCAAAGTCCTACCTTTCAGGGTGAAAATCCAAGGTCTGGCCTTAATTGGTTGTGCCTGACAGTGGTCTTGCTGAAGACATTGTTTTGAGTGTGAGGACTATCTTCAGGGTGAAAACCCAAGGTCTGGCCTTAATTGGTTGGGTCTGGCACTATTTTTCTTGAAGGCGTTGCTTTTGAAGAATTGGGCATCAGGTGTTGTTTTGGTGGTGGTTGTGTGGCTGCTTGAATGACTGTAACTCTGTAGCGGGACTTTTCTTTTTATTTCTTCTTCTTATTGTTTTTCGGCTGTGTGCATCCGTAGTAACCTCGGTTATTGCGTTGTTGCAGAGGTTGGGTGTAATTTGTATCTCCGCGATATTAATATACACTCTTTATCTAAAAACTACTCATTTACCTTGCGAATTTCGAGTTTCAGTTCTAGCCCTAGTTGACCAAGGACGGACCCGCACTGTAACTACTAGGGCGGGAACCTATTTTCCATCTCCTGAGACAGCCGGATCAACCAGTACACTCAGAGTCACGCGAAGACCTATATTAGTTTGCACCGTGGTTTGCCAAACCAACAGACACCAAAGTCGATTATGGACTCAAACAGCTACACTCAATTATGAAGCAGAATCCACACATGATCGATGAGAGCAAACACGGTCGCACTGTGGCATCTACGGAGTAGTACCAAGGTCACAACAGACCATCAATGTTTCTTGCCTCCTTGGCCCTCTTTCACTTGCGATGTTTAGGCTGCGTTCTTCTCGATTGATCGATCGTACCGAAACATGTGCGGATCGAAACAGCATCGGCTTTATTTCGTAGGCGCGTTGCATGCCTGCATGGTTTGGCCTGATTCTTTGACCACATGCATGTATGCATGCATTGCATGTAGCTACTTCCTAGTTCAAACTTCAAACCCATATGCATGCTTCGACTTATTGCCATGGCTCGATCGGTGTCATACTGCCATGGGGTTGCTCAAGATCTCCTGACACGAAGCTATCACAAAGAAGAAGAAGATTGGACAGTAAAATGCATGTGCTAGCTCAAAATGCATGCACATCCGTTGAAGTGTAAAAACCGGGTGATCGATCCCTACGGGAAGTGCCGATCGATCTCTATCTGGGCTGAAACACGGGGAAGGGTCGCGAATGGGACGGCGGCAGAGACAAACGCCGGGAAGAGATGGATCGATGGCAGTGGATGGATGGATCCATAGACGCGTGACATGAGCTGGCGCCGCGCTTGCATCTCTCTCCCTGTCGCTCTGCATTGAATTGTGTCTGAGCGTCACCGCGTGAGGTGGACACCACCCCCATACCCACACAAGAGAGGAGATCGACGAGATGAGAGAGGCTGGGGCTGGGCCTAGCCGGCCGGCATCATTTACTACGTTCATGCCTCCCTCGCACTCCTCACCCAACGGCAAGGGCGCCACCTCCGGCCGGCAGCGCGGCCCCGCCGTCCGCCGCTTCCGGGACCCCGCCGCCTGGCCACGTGATCCCTGTGGCCGTGCAGGCTGCCCCGGCGCGTGTACGTACCGCTTTGATCTCGTCTCGTTCCGTCGTGTCCAACTAGGGCGCCGGCGCCGGCGCCGTGCGTGCATTGCATGCATGGAGGACTCGCACCGCTGATTTGATCCTGGTCTGTTCAACGACGTCTCTTGTCAGGAGGCTGCCAGCCCCTCGATGTTGGCTATTCCTACAGCTACTCGTACTACAGTAGCTCCTGATGAGACGAGACTCCCTCAAGTTTGCAGAATTCTTGGGCAGGCAGGCACAAACAGGCATTGACTCGGTCTGAAATGACGGGGTTCCGTTTTATTTGAAGTGTTCGCCGCTGCTGCTGCGAAGACTCTCCCATGCTGTACGTCAACCGTAGTCCTTTTTAATTAGTGGAATGGAATTCCTAGGACGAGGTCAATCCATTTCACATGATCTCAATGCCTGCATCACCGTGGAGGTCAACCCATCTAGCTCTCGATCGAGAACAGTATAGGTCAATCCGTTGATACTCAACAACTGACCGAGTAGGTCAAGTGCCTCGTAAATGCATTTCAGACTTTTTGATCCGGGGCACGGTGCACCTTCCAGTAAAAAATTCGAAAACTATATTTATAAGGTTCAAAAAATTCTGGAAAACAATTTCACGTGTAGCCAACGGTGTATCCCATAACCGTGAATTTTTTTAGATTGAAATATTTTGTATTGTGGGCTACACAAAAATAACAAATCTGATAAAACTTAGAGATTTGAAAATATACATTCTCAGATCTACACATTTGTCATTTTTGTGTAGCTCAGAATACAAAGTTTTTGGAGTTGAAATTTTGCATGTAAGTGATATATATCATGCCTACACGTGGAATGTTTTTCAGAATAATTTGAAGCTTATATTATGGTTTTCGAATTTTTTTAAACTGGAGGGTGCACTGGTGCCCGGGATCAAAACCCACTTTCCGTACACTAGATTAATACAACAGCTGAGCCTTGTACTACGTACTAACCACATTGCCACCACATCGCCGGCTCGGCGACGCCTTTGGGGTGGCAGCCTTGGAATTTGCTTCGGCGACCATGGAAGTACACCATAACTCAGGGCTGCTACCTCACGCCCGTTTGAACTTTGAAGTGTTCACCGCCTGCCGCGAAGACTCTTCCATGTTGTACGCAAGGTTTTGGTTCCCGAAGTTTCCTTTTTTAGTATCCGGCAACGGTTGTCGGATAAGTTATTAGGCGTGTGGGAGCGGCTCGTCCCACGGTCGCTCCCAATAGGTTTTTCTTAAATAAATATCTAAATATAGATGACAAAGCGTGCCGCTGTGTCGCTGACGTGTCGGTCCCGTCGATCAAATTTCGTTTCAGTTTGCACCGGTCACAATAGTTCTACCTACGTTTGTTGTGTCCCGACGCGTCGGCCCCGCGCGTCAAGATCCGATGTGCCGCGTGTTGCCGTGGTTCTCGGCACGCCCGCTTGCCTGCCTAGAAACATGACGCGAAGTGGGGTTGGAGGAGGCGTGCCTCCAACTTTCGGCAGCTGGGCCGTTTTGGTGCCAGTGAGCCCAATAGTGGAAGCGCTATTGGACGCGCCGGTGGAGATGCTCTTAGGAGAGAGATCCCTGCCTTAGCGCTACGTATGGGACTTGATTATATATCGAGAAAACGTGCTATTTAGCCACTCTAGATGTTTAAATTTAAATTTTTCAAACAATTTCGGAATTTTTTGACCGGTTAGAATGTTTACCGAGGTGCTCGGGAAACTCAATTACCACTAGGTAACCGGATTTACCAACAGATAACCAAACCTTGGTTGTACGTCAATGAAGTCCTTCTTAATTAATGAAATTTCCTTGAAAGAGGTCAATCCATCTCACATGATCAATGCCTGATCAACGTATAGGTCAATCCATCTAGCTCTAAATCAGCATACGTTAATCCGTCGATAGGTAAGTGCCTCGTAAATGCATCGACTAGAAGAAATGGAGACAGACATGCACGAGAATAATTCAACAGCTGATGGAGCCTTGGAATTTGCTTCGGTGTCTATCAAACTAGACCATAACCTCAGTTCGCACGAAGGTTTATCTACTCCTCCGTCCGTTAATAAGTGTACTTCTACCTTTTGGGCTAAGTCAAACTTATTAAATTTTGACCAACTTTATTGGAAAAAGTACTCGTATTTATGACAGTAAATTAGTATCATTATATTCATTTTGAAATGAAGTTTCAAAATACACAAATGTTATGTCATATATGTTGCTACTCTTTTCTATAAATTTGGTCAAAATTTAAAAAGTTTGACACTAAACCTAGAAGTATACTTATTTAAGGACAGAGGGAGTATGTCTGGAGATATATTTATTAACTTGAAGGGCTGCTACCTCATGCATCAGTCTCCGGAAATTGCATCGTGCTTACCTGCGCGCATGGACGAGAGGACAAAGGCATCTCGATCCATTAATAGACGTATTTTTCATCGAGAATACGCATGTCATGCGTACAGTATCACATGTATTAAAGAGGTTTATTAGTAGTAATTGATGGTCTTTATTAGGGAGTAGAAAGATACATGAGTACATTACTTTTTGGTAAATACTATAGATCGTATATCTTCCAAAAATAGGATCACATAATCATATCTTTATACTATATATAGGATCGCACAATCATATCTTCCAAATATGATCACACAGTATATACTATTTTTGCCATTAGGCCATATCATCCATGGCTATAAGAGATGGCATAGACTATTTCGATGTGCATCAATTTTGTGGTCACTTGCATTTCTTCGTGTCTTCATAATCGTTGAGATATGGGAGTCCTCAAGGCTCCAAGCCTGCTATGCTTGATGTTTCTCATGCTACCTCTCTTGGCTCCTGGTAAGTTTTGTATCAAAATATCAATAAAACAACAAAGAATTTCCTCAATACATCATTTATAAATTTGCTAGTCATATGTGAAATTCATATTCTCTTGTTTCTTTCTAGAACACTATAGGATATGTTTTTTTTTCATATGTCATATTGTGTTTTTTTTTGTTTTGTAGGCTCTGATGCCCAGACTTGCAAGGAGGCCAGCAAGACCTATGATGTTTCACGTTGCCGTGATGATCCATGTGTTGAGGCCTGCCACAAGGAGGGGTTTATTGATGGGAAGTGTTCACTATATGTGTTATTACCCGTTATGCTGAAATGTTATTGCCAGAAAGAGTGCTGAATAAAAACATGCTGAAACTATAGCATGATGTGTGATGCAAAAATTAATAAAATTGGTTTTTAAAAATAACTCGAGATGAGCAATTGAGAAAAGGTGGCTCGGCAAGATATTCCTTATTTTTATCGCAGAAATTAAATTTCAATGAGAGCATTGCTCTGGATACACAAATAATACACTATATTAAAGTTGTTACGGTTCTCTGTTTCTTAGGGATTCAGAGTAGTGTAGCAGCCCGGACATTGTGGGTCCACTTTATTACACACTGCTAAATATTACAAGCCAGAAGTGCATAAAAACATCAACGTCTTCCTCGACATGGGAGGGATATCAATTACTGCGATGTTGACCGGTGTCAACCTACACGCGAAAGAAAATAGCAAACTAAGAACCATCGGGGCTCAAAAAACTAAGTAGTACTAGTATAGTCTTGCTTGGCACTGTTCCTATTACATGTTCTAAGTCTCGGCCTCCGTCTTCTGCTCGTCGTCCGCTCCGTATGCGATTATGTAGTCGACGCCTTCGACCCCTCCAGACAGGTCTGGCTCCTCGAAGTTCACTTCTTCTTCATGATAGACTCCATATCCCTCCTCAGTAGCCTCCTCAAAGTCTAAGCCGGGGGTCAAAGGAAAAACGGTGTGAGTAACAACGTTACTCAGTAGGTTCAGCATAACGTTTAGATAAGTGGAATGCACTAGCTACCGTCACGACCAAAAGATCGTAGACGTAGATGCAAGTTTCCCATTTTATTTGAGAAAACTATGTCCCCGGCCTCCACGGGTTTTTAGTCATCACTTGGGATGCCTTATCCGCAGCGTTTTGTAGTTCCCTCCTAGAACAAGGATGTGACAGTCACAATTTTTTTGTTTACTCTACAGAGTTGCATCACTTTACCCAGCAGCATCCTGACACTTTATGCTCTCTCAGCAAATCATGTGTGCTATAGCCATAACTCAGCGAAACAAGTCATGTGGAGCACTTCCCCGCACAACACATATCCGCCCCTTGTGGACCGAGCCGGTACATAACGCAGACGCGACCCCTCCCGAGCTCCTAGTCCAATTCAGTGTCTCCAGTGTGTGCGTAGTGATTGATGGTCTTTATTAGGGAGTCAACTGTTAACTCCTCAACCAAGATGGGTTAGTTGGTAGATTTGGTTGGTGTAGGAGTACTCTTCTGATGCTAGGAGTAGTAGGCCTGTACTAGCGTGCCCAATGATTCAAAGAACCGTTGAGGGAAGAGTACAAGACCTTACCAAATGATTTTGAAATACCATGCAGGCTATGGACCGTTCTAAGAGCATCACTAGTATATCCCTCAAATCCTCAAACCCTGGTAGCATTTTAAGGGTCGAAAAATGGGCTTTTTTTGCACTTTTAAGTGTTGAAAAACAGGGGCAAAGACTAGAACTCTCAAACCCAACCCTTATAACAGTATTCCGTTATAAGGGTTGGATTTGAGGGTTCTAGTCTTTGCCTCAACCCCAAGCTCTAAAACTGTCACACGTTCATCACAATTATCACTACAAAAACACAATCAACCTTCAAACATACTAGAAAATGACAATCATTGATGCATGGTTTAATAGTTTACATCACAAATCATCATCTTGCTCATCTCGTTGGCACCATCACCAAAAACTTACACCTCGGCGGCATCTCCTAGACCACTTCCACCGCCATCAAACATCGCCTTCATGCGAGTTGTCCACGCCGCCATCGCCACCACCACTCATCGGAGTGTCAACTCGAAAGTAGAGGATGCACCTCGGAACATCCTCTTCCTCTCCGCGATGTCCTCCTTGTAGTCCTTCCACCATTGCAATTGTTCTTCATCCATGTCTTTCTTGGACATCATCATGTGCTCCTTCTCTTCCACCATGAGTTCTTTCCATACCTTTGCTTCTTTCACCTTGATCATCCTCTCCTCCAAGTCGGCCTTGCGCTTTGCTTCTTCACGCTTTGCTTCAACTTGTGCAAGCTTGACCTCTTTCTTCTTCTCGGTGATAAGAAGCTTTGTCTCCAACGTCTTCGTTGTCAATGCCTCTCTTGACTTCATCATATGCTCCATCTTCTCCCTTAGGCTTGATGCCTCTCCTTCCATCTTCACCCTTTGCTTGGCCTTCTTGGTTCCCTCGGGCTTGTTCAAGTTCCTCTCCTCCACATCACTATCATCCATATTAAGCATTGCCGACTTCTTGGGTGCGGTTTCTTGATCCCTCAACTTCCACTTGTCATATGTTTGAAGAATTGACCAAACATGCTTAAATGGGAATGGTTTGCCCTTGGAAGCGGCCATCTACTTGTATCTCAAGCCGGCAATTGTCTCCTACAAACCCAACAATAGCATAGTAAACACACATAAGAACCAAACAATAGCATAGAAGATGAAAATAGGTACGAACTCACATAGTCACTCTCGACGGTTCCACTAGGCGGTGCATCCATCACTTGATCCATGGCCGCACTCCAACGGGAACATGCGGGCTTCATCAACTCCCACCGGCCTTGAAGCGACCGGTATGAGCGAGAGATGAACCCACTTTTCTTCGGTTTCATCTTCCAATAGGCGTCCTCGATGCGTTGCCAATACCGTTTACCGGTTTGGTCGGTACCGGTGCCCGCATCCATCCCCACCGATGCCCAAGCTCGAACCAAGAGAACATCTTCCACGTCGGTGTAGTTTGTCGAGCGGACGGCGGGGCGAGCAACGGCGGCGAACGCCTCCTCCTCTATCTCGGTGACATCCTCCTCATCATCATCCCCTTCCTCCTCCAAGTCATCCCCTTCCTCCTCCAAGTCATCATCAACCCTAAAGGGTTCTAGAGGAGGAGCCCCGATGTCCACCTCGAGCATGTCCATGAACGACGTCGACGGGGCGGGCATTTCGTCGACCACGTCGTGTGCGGCGGGCGGAGTTTCGGCGGCGGCGGCCACGGCCTTCTTCCTCGGGGCCACGACATTCTTCCTCGGCGCCCGGGGCGACGGACGCGGCGGGCGGAGCCACGGCCGGCTGGGGCGAGACGACGTGCTGGCCCGCACGCCGCCGCTTGGCGCCGACGTGGGTCGCGGCGACCACGGCCGCGACGTGCGGGTGGCTCGGGGCGGGCACGGGGGAGGCGGGGCGGGGCGACGGACGCGGCGGGCGGGGCCAGGGAGGAGGCGGCCGGGGCGAGGGAGACGGCGGGCGGGGCGGCGGGCGGCTCCATGGCGGGGCGGCGGCCGACGGCTGCGAGGGAGGCGGCGGCGGGAGGAGGTGGTTTGGGGAATTTTCCCTCCCGCGCGGCTCGGGCCGAATTAGGGGTTGGGCGGGAGGAGGCGGCCCCAACCCTCACTTTCACGGGTTGGAAGGAGGACCCGGGGTCGGACCTCTAAATTTTTTTACGGGTTTAGAGGTTTAGGGGTTCTAGTCTACGCGTTATTTTCGTTTCAAACCGTAAAAAAGCAGTTATTTCTGAGGGTTTCAGGGCACTACTAGACATGCTCTAATTACCTGTGATATCTATGGGTCAAATTTTGAATTTGGCTGGTTAATTTTCAGCAAGTTGACGTTGGCCTGTCCATGTACCAGCCTGCTAGCTCCCTGGATTACAGTTCATCGATTCAAATTCAATGTTCCCGCTCGATTTTCAATGAAGGCACGTAACAACCACCCGCATTTTCATCAGTGTCAGTAATAAACTGTCTTAGCTGAATTTTTTTCGCCACTCGGGATGGCACAAGCAGCCATCTGATCTCACTAACAACGGCTCGGATCCAACCCAACGCCCGCAGGTTGAGGAACATCTGATGGAGCCGTCCATGGAGAACATAGTGTGTCCCAAGCCTTAAGAATTCAGGTTATCTTCCACACAAACCAGGGCAATTGCCTACATTCAGTGGCGGAGCTAGCGACTTGTCGAAGCCGGGGCACACGAACAAGCAACATATTTCATTATGTCTACGAAGAGCCAAATCTCAATTTCAATTGTTCAAGCACCACTGAACTAATGCTTTATAGAACGTAGTCTTTCATAGATTATATATGTAGTAGAAAGACTGGATTCACTAGTACTAGCTACGAACCTTAGAATACTAATATTTTGAAGAATCGACAAAAAAAAAAAAATGGCTGTAGGGGCCAGTCTGAAGCAATACGCTAGTTTTTTTTAGGGTAATAGCAAATAAGCTATTTTTTTAGGGGTAATAGCAAATAAGCTAGGTAATGGACCTGCTGTCTGCTGCTAAGGCCCAAGAAAGAAAGGCTTCCGATCAATGTCAGGGAAGTGCCTATCTGGCCCATCTACAACAAAAACACGTCTTTTTCTGCTCTGGTCTGGAGCAATTCCAGCGAGTTTGGCCGCCTAGGAGCTCTCCGGCGATCAGCCATGATGCGGCAGGGAGCACGGGCACGTGCCCAGGGGAGAGGGATGGTAAATTCGCCACTGCCTACATTGAACTTTTGGCCGTAGCCTGTAGCACAGCCTCACAGCAAGGAGACAATATGGCAATCCAAGTAATCATACGGAATTAAACAAACTACTAGTGTAACTGAGGACCAAGAGATCGACGCTGGCTTACTTGTCTGGATATATATGACGTTGGGAAGTTATTGCTACATTGCTTCTGCTATGATTTCTTTTTTAATCTCTCCATCCATTTCCCCTTGTTCAGTTGCAGCAGGGCCCTCCCTCCCATTTAAGCTTCCTTCACAAATCCTTCCTACGACGTCATGTCAAGAAACCTTCTTCCCATGCCATTCAGCAACATGATTGATGGGACTTTCTAACTGTAAACAGCTTCTCAACGAGTGTTACTCCATAGAACACTGCATTTACCGCGCGTAAAACTTGCCACATTCTACAGACAAGCCAAAATTTATTGATCTGGGGACGACCACCAGACGCAGACCTGATTGGATGGACGAATGTAAATGCAAGTTATTGGGGGTATCAGGCACAGAATGCTCCAGCGGTACCTGCAAGCCCCTCTGCAAAAGAAAAGAACAGTCCAACATTGGTCAGAACTCACAGGTAGCACTCTAGAAGGTTTATGCTTGGAACTTGAAGATTCGAGCTGATAAGATCAGCTATCGAAACAACAGCTGTAGCCCGCTCATGCAGCATCACATTATTTGCGATCTGGAAAAGTCACGCATACATTTGCGCACAGGTAAAACGACAATAAAGATCCATGTGCAGATCAATTAAGCATACCTTGAACCAATTTGCAGATGCCAATAAAACTTAATCAATTAGTTACTCTGCTATGCTTAATTGATCCATTCATTTTTTTTCCTTCCATCATCCTATATGTTCAATTGTTTACATCATTGTGCTATTTTTATAACTTTCCATGCCTATAATTTCCATCTGTTTGAATTAGTCGCAGCTAGTCCAGAGGCAGAGTATCTATCTTCTGTCCAGACCTGTTCTTTGCTTTTCTTTCTTTCTTTTTTGTGGTCAGGTTGAAGCATTGTGCTTTTGTTGTAGTATATTTGCAACGCCGTGGCTTTTTTTTTTTGTAATACAAACATGTGCAGATCCCCTGCGCATTCTATTCTAGAAAAGAAAGGTATATTCATTACAACAGGCTATGGAGATGGTTTAATCACTTATTCAGTTACGGTCTATTATGTGGTGTGTAGTTCATAAATTGTTCAAGTTGTACTTACGATCTACACTACATAACGTGCACTTACTTACTCAATTATACATTCTACTATGGGGCATGTACTTGCATTCAATGCCCAGTTGTACACGGAAATCATATTTGTCCACCAGGAAGCAAAGTACTCTAGGTCGAAAATTCTATTAAGATGACCCTGATAGTCATTGATGACCATATATTAACAAGCAAGCTGCCTCCGAGTATTAATGAACGTCTATTCTCGATACTCCCAGAGTCCAGAGCTGTGTACCGGATTAAGCAACCTAGATGCACGATATTTTTCTCCTTCAATGGACTGACATTTAGTACACTTTCTTTATTTCTCCAATTTTCTCTTTAAATGCAAGAAAACCTATATAAAGGTTGTCGTGCACGTTTTGCAAACAGCAGTAGAATTTCCAGGTCCGGAATTCCAAGCTCACCGTAGGCTATTATGGTAGGCTAGGCATACCAGTCTCTTGGAAAGAGAAACCTCCAATCAACCCTAACATTGCACCACAATGATGGTCATATCCATCCTTGAAGAGCAACAAACTAGTTCGAATGGATAAATTTCTCCCTTTCAAGAATAAAGCAATGATGGAGAAGGCCAATAAATCTAGAAAGTGAAATTAGTCGTTTCTCCATTCCACTGGGACACCATGGCATCTTCCTCTCCATATAATTAATCCATGGACATCGTGCATGACAAGTAGCTCCTAATTATCATAACACATCCCTCTTTCCTTTATTAATAATGGACTAGAACAGAAGATGTGGCTGCCTTCCCTGCCTAGCATGACTGTCATGGGGGCCACAATCCTGAATTGTCAATCCTAATAACTTCTCAACAGTTATCTCTTACTTTATATATGGACGTCGCCGTCTAACTAGTGTGTCAATGTCACAATCAGTGCAATATTATACACAAAGTGACTGTAGTAAACCTTACAGAAACTTTTTTTACAGGTAAACCTTACAGAAACTACTAGTATCAAATAAAGTTAACATTGTATGTTTATAGAACGAATTTTTGCTAAGAGTGTGCAGCATTTAAGCACCGTTCTGTGGTTTCATCTCACCATGGATAATCAACTTTTATTAGATAAACATGTGCAAGATTTTATCTCCTAGACCACACAAAATTATAATAATAGTTCAATAATGCCACATTGACATTGACATGTGGCACACACTTGATCTTTCTATTATTGTGCTGTAGTACAGATTGCAATATAATTAATTTGGCGATATAAGTTTCCTGTCCTAAAGCAGAATGGCATTCACATCCTAGTGATTGCAGTTATTATAGTATGCCCTAGAGAGACAATGTACTGGCAGCAATACATTATGGCCGTGCCCCCATGTCTCACTCCTAGACTTATGGGGGATCAAGCACTTCACTACACCTTTTCACATTAGTATGCCTATTAATAAGGTCCTCTGTGCGTGTGCATGTTATGTGTTCCTTTAAGGAATAGAATAGGATTTCAGGTCTGTGATTAAATGTTTGATGTGGTCAAAGATATCAGTCTTTAAAGAGAGTCCTAACAGAAGGCAGACATGATGAAAATTTAACTCGGCAGTATTTATAAGAGCTGGGCCCATGCCGGTTTTCTTAGCACTAACAGCAAAAAAGCTCCCCATCTAGGTAACTCTTTAAAGCTAAATCAACATGACACTTGAATGCCAGCAAACATTTGTTTAATTCCATAAATATACTCTAGGTATCATTGTCACATCCTTTCAACTCTAGATTTGAATTAAACCACCCCATAACTCGAAACACTGTTCAGGACTTCAGGTCTTAATAAAACATAGGCTCAATTAATTGGGAGGTTTGTCTGCATTTTCATCACTCTTCTACGTTTACTAGTAGTTTTTCATGTTCCATGATCGCATACAGATGGAATTGCAGAAGTAAGGTAGGAAGGAATGCATGTTCATATGCTAACCTGATACTAAAACTTGTGAATGTTAGGATCTTCGAGCCTGCTTTTTCAGTATAAATGGGTTGTATTTCTCTGTCCATCACAAGTCAAACACAGCCAAGATTTATGCCCTGCAAAAATATAAATCATTACAGAAAGAAGTTACATTTACCTCCTATTCATTAAGGAGATGGAAAAATATTACAGAGTGGACCATATTTTTTGAAGGGGAAACATTCCAAGCAAAACCTCAAAAGACAAAACTAACACTAATCTCCGAGAGCCAAATCTCACTGCCGAATATCCTAGTTCGCAAGGTGAGCAACCTTGACATAGGTGAGGCGAGCATAGCGTAAATTAATAATTCAAAAAAGAATATCTCACTCTTACAAGGCCCTCCCTCTTTTTCATATCATTCTTACAAACATCAAGTACTCACATACCTATCTATCAAAAGAACTATAAGGTATCCTAAGCACTCCATTTAACCTAGGCCATATTAACAATCATCTTAACTCTTGTTCTCCTAATATGACAGTAACAAGGCATGAACAATCTATCTTAAGTCAGAAGGTGGTGACAGGATCCTTTCAGCTCAACTGTATTGGACAAAAAGGTCCAGATTATAATGAATTCCAGGCACAGAAATGTCGTTTTCATTTACAAAAAAGATCAGGCTATGAAGGATCTGGGCTAGACCTGAGCATTTGCAATATAAAGATCAATATCCAATCCCGATCTCTTGTAAACAGAATCCACGTTAGAAATCCTGTAGATGGGGGACTAGAGAGAAAGTAACAAACAACCAAACAAAATACAGCAAAGGAACAGAGTGCATTTATGTAGTATTGGTGGCTCGGTGCTGGCCTGGGAAGTGGCTTAACACCTTGTCTTGAATAGTGGGCCAGCTACTTGCAGAATGGGGTCAGTGAGCACCTCTACAATGGTCCCTGGGGACTTATCAGCGCACCATTCAGTGCTCCCTTGTTACAGCCTGCACCAGTGAGTACCAGAGTTAACACAGGCCAGCCTAGTATACAGAATGCATACTGCACGAAATGATTCAAACTTGCTACCAGCAACAACATGATGACGTTACTAAAGATCATATAACCATATAGCAATATATAATGTTGCTAAGATTTTATTTTAGCAACTCAAACCTAGTTTCCGCTTTCTCTGTACAAAGACAGATCACTATAGGAAATATCAACTTTTGTCAAATAGTGTAAAGAAAACAATCTCCTACGCAGCAGGCAATAGAATGGCTAGCTTGTAAAATTGAATAGATCAGAGATATTTAATTTCAATCTTGGGTACATTGGTACATTTATAAACTCTACAAACCAAGCTATTCCTTGAAATCTTCTCCAGCAGACATGAAAAAAAATGGAAGCATCGAAAAGAAGTACACATGGCACTAGTAAAAGAACACTATCTTGCCATATATGCATGCAAAATATTCAAGCCGGATTGCCGATCTGACATTATTTGGAAGTTTCAGATGATTACATTCTATGGAGACAATTTATTAGTCATACTAATGTGCTTGCAGGCTCCATTTCAGCAAACAATTTAGAAACGGTTCCAGTGACAAGAGAAATATCTATAGAACTGTTCTGGTAGTTCCTGTTTTCTGAACAGGTTTTCCAAATCATCAGCATAATAACCTGCACTGCAACTGCATGAAGATTCCGCACAAGTAGCACGTTTTTATGGAAGGAGTACAAGTAGCACTGCTTGGATCTTAATTGCACTTGGCTAGTCGATTACCAAAATTTAGACGGTAAAAGAGAAAACATCATACTGGACCATTTCATCATCATACCAATTGGACAGTTCAACTAGTAGCTAAATTTCTAGAGATGTAATCAGGACTTGCTCGATTAAGTAGGCTAGCAGTGGGTTCCAAATTCTAACAGGCTAACAGCATCTTAAAAATGTACAGTAGAGCAGTCAAAGATTATAAGTTATAACAATAGGTAGACAAAGATGTGACGTAGCATCGTAAACAGTTTCAGATTTTGAAGGTAAATGTCGGGGGAGTATCCCCGGGTAGGGTCAAGGCTTGGCATAAAGTGGAGTTCGAAGGTGTGCCGAGGTACGGAAAGGGCCGACCTGTTTGGGCCTGGGAATGTCCGAGCTTCATCTTGACCTGGAGAATACAGGCCGACCTATCTTGGCCCAGAGGGGTCCGAGGTGTACTGTTGGTCCAGAGGGGTCCGAGGTATACTGTTGGCCAGGGCCGAGGTTCACTGTCCGAGCTATGTTCAGCCGACCTAACTACCTCAGTGCAGTGGTTTGTGTTGTGAGAGCAGGAGAAGCTGTGGGGAGGAGGTAAGATCCGACCTGGTAAAAGATCTTAAGCGCAAGACCCGAGGTACGGAGCTCGTCACATCCGTGCCGAGCTAACCGAGGTGGTAGGCAGTAGGTCGGGCAGGAGTCAATGCTCCTGTCACTTCCAGCCGGGTACAAGAGCGCCTGACACGGGAGCGTCTGTCAAGGAGCCTGGCAGAGGCGTGCCCCGGGTTCGGCGGGCCTGCACGTCTCTGACCGCTGACCACGCGGGATCTGGGAAAAGGCTACGAGGTAGCTCTGCCAGGCCACGTCCTGTCTCGGTCAGAGGGGACATGCTAGTTCTGCCGTTAGGCTACAGGAGATGGGCAAGCCACGTCTTGTCCCTGACCGAGGTACGGTGGTACAGTGGTGACCGTTGCAGAGGCATGGCAACAGTGTACGGCGAGGGGCACAATGGTAACCCGGCTGGCCTATATAGTGGGCTTCACCCCCCTCCTGCTAGAAATATCCCCCCCCCCGCGCTGGAACTAGTTGATCAAGAGAGAAAGAAAGAGAGAGAGGAAGCTCGGAACACCCCGGAGACACCTCGGATTCAGCTCGGAGTGCCTTCTTCCTCCCGTCTAGCTCCATCTTTTACCTCAAGTTCTCACCATTGTAGCGTCATACAGCTCGAGGAGCAGCTTGTACTTGTCACTTTGAGCTATATACTGACTAGGATAGTGCTGCAGTAGGGGTGTTACCTCCACAAGAGGGCCCCGAAGCAGGGTACATCGTGGTGTGCTTTGTGTTCTTGCTTTCTTGGTTCTTCGTTCGTGTTCTTGCGTGTTCTTGCGTGTGCACTTCTTGAGTGCATAAACCCTCCCCGGATTCCCCCAACGACCATTCGGCCCCATCTTAGCCATACCTATGGCATACAAGTTGTCACCTCCATGGGAGGGACCGTTCATTGTGACCCGAGCTCTGCTCAATGATTCCTACTATCTAATAGATGCGCAGGAACCAAGGGAAGATGGGCTGGACAACCCCGGATCAGAGGTCAGGCGACCATGGAACGTAGCTCTACTCCGACCTTTCTACTCATGAAAGGCGCAATGTATGTACCTCGGTTAATCCTTAATAAAATGTCGGCACTCCGAGGTTGAAGCTCGGGGACTGCCTCGCTCTTGTGCTTGTGTTTTATTTCTGTTTATCAGTTTCGTTCATATGCCGAACTATTTTGAACCTCGTCTCAAACTTCAAGTAATGTATGCTGTGTAACTAATCTTGTGACTCGACTGGCATCTGCCTAAATGGTAGTCAAGAGCAAAGATGAAAAAACGTGGGAGACATGAAAATGAACTCGGGGACTCGGTCCAAAAATATAGTTCGGCATGTGTCGTTTACTAACCCCTGTCTTTACCTTTCGTTTATGTCGGATGGTTTTGAAACACACTTCGAGATTTGCTAAGTACTGTATGCTATAAACAACAATCTTGTGACTCGACTGTCGAACGCCTAAATGGTAGACAAGAGCAAAGAATGCCAGATATAGTAAACACGAAAGTGAACTCGGGGACTCGTTCCAAAAGGGTTCGGCATAAGTTCTTAGAAAAGCTTGGTTCGGTAGCAAGTTAAAAGTAATGGTAGCAAAGCAAACTACTTAAGGTCTGTTACATCTGCACCCGGCATACCGGGGATTTAATGTTTTGCTTAAGATAAATTCAGGCCTCGGAACCAGAGACCTCGGTCGCCGAAGTGGTGGCAGTGGGAGCCTCGGGCGCAGCAACCTCGGGCGCGGAACAACCTCGGTTGTGGGAGTTGTTGCCGGGGTGTCCGTCACGTCGGAGGAAATCACCTCGGTGGCTACAGCTTTGCCGGACTTGCCCTTGGAGTTCGGAGGTTCGTCGAAGCTGAAGTCATCATCAGAGCCTTCAGCCACCTCGGTTGTTTTGCCAGCCTTGCCCTTGGAGCTCTCTGGCTCTTCAAAGTCAATGTCCTCGCCTTCAGAACTTTCTTCACCAGACGCTGCTTCCTCGTCCGAGCTCTCTTCGTCCTCAGAGTAGAGGCGCCCGTCATCAAAGGTCCGGGTGTTTGCGTAACTAGCAAAGCGGTCGGCTGCTGCTTGGCGTTTCGCAATGCCATCCGGGGTGGAGTTCCAAGGAGAGCCCCTGCGCAGGGAGGTAACAGTGTGGATCTCAACATCCTCATACCAGGACAGCACGAACACCAGGGCCTTGTCCGCTCCAGCCCGAGCTGACGAGCATCTCCACTCCCGAAGTCTAGCCTCGGCTCCTTTCAGCTTCGTGGCGAGCTCGTCGATGCAAGTGGGAGTCTTGACCTTGGGCCAGAGGGCACGGTGGACCTCGATGGCGGCATCAACAAGTTTAGTTCCAATGGCTCGGAGCGGCCTGATCCGAGCATTAAGGGCGACAAGGTGGTCCTGGATGTCCCAGCTGTCGCTGAGAGTTTCTGTCTCAGCCCTCTTTGCCCGAGCTGCTTGAACTTCGCGGATAGCCTTGTCCTTGGAGTGCTCGAAGTTTTCTGAAGAGGACAAAAAGGCTGTCGCTGAAATAAGGCATACGGTGGCACGGGATGTAGGTCGGCAGAAAATAAGGAAAAGGTGAGAAGGAACTTACTGTCCATTTGATGATTAATCCGAGCGAGCTCGGACAACCAGCTTTTCGAGATAGCTCGGAGGGCGGTAAGTTCGGCTTCGGCCGAGGTGGCACGGCTCTCCAGGGTCTTGGCAAGATTTTGCTGCTGTTCGGCGGCCTGGTCCTTAACCTTCATAGCGTCCTCCGCAGCAGTCTTGGCTTCATTAGCCCGGTTCAGCTCTTGTTGCAGCCGAGCTATTTCATCCTCGGCTGTCTTCAACTTGGAGGCGTAATCCTTGTCGCTCTGCTCCTTAGCGGATAGAAGAGTCCGGTGAGACTTCTTCAGCCTGTTGTGATCCAGCAGGAGGTTCTTGAAGACCTTTGTCCGAGCATTGTTGCATTCCTGAAAAAAAGAGAGATCAGTTCGGATAAATCCGAGGTATTTCTAGCACCCGAGGCCCAATTGAGTCCCGGGGACTTGGCATTGGCCTCGGGGACTCAGCATGGGAGAAATGACAAGTTTTTGAGATTCAAGCCGAGCAATTTTAACTCGGTGGAGTGTCAATTGCTCAACCCGAATCTCGGGGACTGGGAATAGTGTATGTTTGTCATTTGATTTCAAAGGAAGAAAGAGAGCTGTGTAAAGAAACTTACCGAGGCCTTCTTGCTGCAATCAAGGACTGCAGTCTGCATGTTATAGATAGATTGGAGCACGGCGCTGGGTCCAACTTGATGCTCAGAGCTCGGGTTGGAGGAGACCTCGACAGTGTCAGCCGAGTTCCAGTCCATGTCATAGTGCTTCTCCGAGCCTAGGCTGTTCCCGCTCTTGGTCCGGAGTTGCCCGACCTCCCAGCTGCTGATGTCCGGCTGGGTAGTAGCAGCGAATAAAGCTCGGGAGGTGGCGACCTGAGAGCTCGAGGGCGCGGCCTTGGTCAAGGTGGACCTCGGCGCAGAAGCGGGAACATGCGGCACCAGTTGGGTGCTCGCAGTCAAGGGGCCTGATGACGGTGGCGGCATCGGAGTTTGCTGTGGCTGTTTGGGGGGCTCAACGTTTTGAGCTGAATCTTTCTGCTGCTGCTGGAGCTTTTGCTTCTGCAGTTGTTGTTGTTGTTTCTTCTTTTGCTGCTGTTGCTGCTGGTTGCGCGCAGCTTGAGACTTGGGGGACAGCCGAGGCTCCTGCACGGCTTTAACCGGAGTCTTGGCGCGATCTGTCTCCGCATCCTTCTGAGGAGGCGGAGGAGTCTGATCTCGGCGGGGAGCAGAGTGCCCCAGGCCGGAGTCAGAGCTCGGCGGTGGAAGTTCGGCGGAGGAGACGCGCGTAGGGGAGGAGATGGTCTTCTCCGGGCTGGTGAGGTCAATGGACGGTCCTGGAGGAGAGGCTCTGGCGGGGCTGCCGAGGTTAACCTCGACCTCGGTTGTCTGGCTTCAACCACTGGAGGCAGTGGTGAGTGTATCGAGCTATGGCTCTGTTTGACCTGCCGAGCCGGGCTAGACGAAAGAGAAAGATTAAGTTAGAGTGTAAAAAGCTTAACCTTGGAGCAGCGTGAGAAGTAAGGAGGAGCAAAGGTCACTTACGCATCTTCCTCCACGGGACCTCGTTTCTTGCGCCGCGCCGAGGTCTTCTTGGCACGCTTGGCTTTGGGCGCTGCAGTCTCCGAGGTCTTGGAAGCCTCGGCATCCGAGGTACCAGGTCCTGGGCGCTTCCGGGAAGCTGCAGACGCTGGATGAAAGTTCTTATATGTTGGAGGAGCATATGAAATGGGAATAACGTTGACAGGTTCCAGAATTTGGCAATCGTCATCGTCATCATCGTCGTCAGACCAGTCTCTGATGGAACTGGGAACTTGTTTCTTACCCGGGTTGGAGGAGCCAGTCTTTGGGGCGGACCTCGGAACGGCCTTAGGGATCGGAAGGTGATCCTCGTTGTCCGGGTCTTCAGTCTCTGAACCTTCCAGGGCGAGGCGGGCAGGAGCCCAGTTCGACGGCTCCGGGCCGTCCTCGATCAGCTGCCGGGCGAACCGCTGCAGGAGTGGCAAAAAAGAATTGAGTTAAGAAGCAACCGAGGTGTGCAAGACCGGAGCGTAAGCTCGGAAATTTAGTAAGTACTCACTTGCTCCGGAAGATTTTCTCTGTTGTGAGGCTCCACGCCCCATGTCCACTCCTCGTCCATCTCAGTCTGGGCAACGGCTTTGACCCGGCGCCAAACTGAGGCCTTGGAGAGCGCCTTGCTGCTGATCCGAGTAGGATCGAGTAGACCTTCCATATGGCAGATCTTATGGGCTCGTTGTTGAAGGGGGCTGACTCTTCGATCCACAAAAGTCCGGAGGATGTCATCGGAACCCCACCCTCTTTTCTTGAGATCCAGCATGTATTCATGGATCTCTTGAACCTCGGCGTAGGCGTCCTCCGGGTTGAAATCCCAATTGAGTTGTGCAGTGGGAGGGCCGAGCTGGAAGTCCGGGAGGTTGATGAGGTCGACAGTACCGGGGTTCCTCACATAGAAAAAGGATCGATTCCACTTCTTGCAGCTCTCCAGGCCTTTGATCCGTGGGAACTCGGAGCCCAGCCGGGGTGAGATAGCGGCCGCACCACAGGCAGTCATATCCTTGTTCACGACCTCCTTGTTGGGGATGCTCTGTTTCTTCAGCTGGAAGTACTTGGCCCAGCCCTCAACGCTCGGCCAGAGGCCGAGATATCCTTCAGAGAAAGCTGCGTAGCACGACAGCTGTAGTATGGAGTTAGCTGGGAGGTGGTGCGGCTGCAAGCCGAAGAACTTCAGAAATTCTCGAAAGAACTTGCTGGCCGGAAGTCCGAATCCGCGCTCGAAGTGAGAGACAAACACCACTTTCTCGCCGGGGTTGGCGATCGGTTCGCCGTCCCCAGTGTGAAGCCGATACAGCAGTTCGGCTGGGATTCGATGAGTTTCTTTGAGCCATTTGATATCGTCGTCGGTGACGTCCGAGCCATCCCATCCACCTCTCTCGCTGGCGGAAACCTCGGCGCGGTTTGACTTAGCAATTGCCGACATGTTGGCACTTTCCTGCAGAAAAGGGAGGTTCAACCGGGGTAAGTACCTCGGACAGTTCAAGGTTCCACCGGGGTAAGTACCTCGGACAGTTCAGGATAGCCGGGGTAAAATACCTCGGATCAGTCAAAACAGCCGAGCTAAAGAGTTTTAGGCGGGAAACATGTTTCTACCATGGCGAGATGCTAGCAAAGATCTACCGATGAGCAAAAAGGGAAATAAAATCAAGTTCATCCAGGGGCAAAACTGAAAGGGCAGTGCTACGGATGCATCTGGTACAAGTCTAGAGGAGATCTAAAAATGGCTAAGAGAGTGCAAAGATAGAGCATCGGGTTCCTCAAGTTCATCATATTCATCCAGATCCTCGAGTTCATCGAAGGATGAACCTGTTCATGGCTATGGCAACGGAGGGGAGATAAGGAACTCACCGGTGAGGTACTTGAGGATCGGGGAAAGATCGACGATGGAGTGGCGGCGCAAGGCGCGGTGCGCGTTTCCGGCGAGATTCTTCGAGACGGCGAGGTTGCAGCGGCGAGTGCTCGACGGCGGCGATGGAGACAGAGGGCACGGTGCAGTGGGCGCGGAGCAATGGGCGATGGAGGAAGAAGACGGTGAAGTTACCCGTGGGGCCCTATTTATAGCCGCGTGCGGTAACTGCACGCATTAACTGCACCACTACCGCGCGGTTATCGGGAAGGCGCGGGATCGTGTGCGGGTGGGCGCACGGTTACGCGGTTGGTGGCCGCACGATCGGCCACATCGTGGGCCGCAGAGTGGCAACCGCCCACCTCGGATTTCCTGTGCTGGTCAGCGCGAGAATCGAGGGGTCGGGGCGGTCAAGTTGGTCAAGTACTTGAGTGCGCAGGTGCGCTGTTCGGTGGGTCCGGCTGACGAGGGCGGCGTGTGGTCAGGACCTGTCTTTCAGAGGTCCGGATTCCGAAGCCCGGGCAGAGATTCTTCGCCACGTGCCTCGGAAAATCTTGAGGCAAGATTGTGCTGAGTCAGATAGCTCGGAGAGTTCAGTTTGCATATCTACCTCGGATTAGATGGTGGTATGTGGGAAGTACCTCGGCGGAACTATGTTTGAGGTCGGTTTAGAGGTGGTGTCTTGCTTGTTTTGAACCTGCTACGGCCCTCCATCCGAGGTCGTAGGACCGCACCAGCTTCGGGGACTAATGTCGGGGAGTATCCCCGGGTAGGGTCAAGGCTTGGCATAAGTGGAGTTCGAAGGTGTGCCGAGGTACGGAAAGGGCCGACCTGTTTGGGCCTGGGAATGTCCGAGCTTCATCTTGACCTGGAGAATACAGGCCGACCTATCTTGGCCCAGAGGGGTCCGAGGTGTACTGTTGGTCCAGAGGGGTCCGAGGTATACTGTTGGCCAGGGCCGAGGTTCACTGTCCGAGCTATGTTCAGCCGACCTAACTACCTCAGTGCAGTGGTTTGTGTTGTGAGAGCAGGAGAAGCTGTGGGGAGGAAGTAAGATCCGACCTGGTAAAAGATCTTAAGCGCAAGACCCGAGGTACGGAGCTCGTCACATCCGTGCCGAGCTAACCGAGGTGGTGTAGTAGGTCGGGCAGGAGTCAATGCTCCTGTCACTTCCAGCCGGGTACAAGAGCGCCTGACACGGGAGCGTCTGTCAAGGAGCCTGGCAGAGGCGTGCCCGGGTTCGGCGGGCCTGCACGTCTCTGACCGCTGACCACGCGGGATCTGGGAAAAGGCTACGAGGTAGCTCTGCCAGGCCACGTCCTGTCTCGGTCAGAGGGGACATGCTAGTTCTGCCGTTAGGCTACAGGAGATGGGCAAGCCACGTCTTGTCCCTGACCGAGGTACGGTGGTACGGTGGTGACCGTTGCAGAGGCATGGCAACAGTGTTCGGCGAGGGGCACAATGGTAACCCGGCTGGCCTATATAGTGGGCTTTACCCCCCCTCCTGCTAGAAAGATCCCCCCCCCCCCCCCGCGCTGGAACTAGTTGATCAAGAGAGAAAGAAAGAGAGAGAGGAAGCTCGGAACACCCCGGAGACACCTCGGATTCAGCTCGGAGTGCCTTCTTCCTCCCGTCTAGCTCCATCTTTTACCTCAAGTTCTCACCATTGTAGCATCATACAGCTCGAGGAGCAGCTTGTACTTGTCACTTTGAGCTATATACTGACTAGGATAGTGCTGCAGTAGGGGTGTTACCTCCACAAGAGGGCCCCGAAGCAGGGTACATCGTGGTGTGCTTTGTGTTCTTGCTTTCTTGGTTCTTCGTTCGTGTTCTTGCGTGTTCTTGCGTGTGCACTTCTTGAGTGCATAAACCCTCCCCGGATTCACCCAACGACCATTCGGCCCCATCTTAGCCATACCTATAGCTTCTGCCGTGATCCCACCACGACAGTAAACATAAGTATCGAAATTCAGGACAAAAGTCTACCATACTCGATACATGATATACTTGAACAATGCAGTTTAGTTGTATACGAGTTATGGAGTATTCCTAATTCCTAACCAGAAAACCATTACCTTGTAAAAAGATGTCCAAATTTGGTAAGCTCTTCGCCCAATCGAAGCTTCAGGTAAATACGCCTCTCATGACTGAATCTGCTAGATACTAGATAAGGAACAGAAGATTCTACCACCAGGTGTGCAATGGCAATTGAATGAACGGATGAACGCATGAAACAGTCAAACAATCACCATAAATCTCCAAAAAAAATGCAGTATGTGAGCAAAGAGGGCACCAGCATATATATTGACAGACATGGTGAATATGTTCTTATTTCCCAGAAGTAAGGGTCACAAAATTGCACCATCAGAAGTTGCTCCAGAAAATGTGCATGACTGGAGAAGAACTGAACAATTAGAAAGATACACTAAAAACATTTCAGAGGTCCCATGCATCAACGCACAAGATCAACCAAAGTTTTCCTGCGAGGGAACCTCTGCGGGAGCCGGAGCGACATGGAATCCTCGATCTGGATGGGCAATGCGTGGCGACGATGACGATCCCACCCTTCTTGCGGTGCTCCGCAATGATGTACTCGAGCAGCTTGACACCCTCGGAGTCCAGCGCGACGGAGGGCTCGTCGAGGAGCCAGATGGGGCGGTCGACGGCGATGAGCCTGGCGAGCTGCAGGCGCTTCCTCTGCCCCATGGAGAGCATCCTGGCCTTGTCGTTCATGAGCCTGCCGAGGCCCATGAGCTCGATGGCGGGGGCGGACCTGTCGCCGCTCTTCCCCTCGAGGAGCTCGAACCACTGGACGTTGTCGAGCACGGTGAGCTTGTCCTTGACGGCGTCCTTGAGCGACATCCAGTTGAGCTGCAGCTTGTACTGCTGGAAGACCCCCGGCGAGGTGACGTCGTGGCCGTTCCAGAGGATCTCCCCCGCGGAGGGGCGCGAGAAGCCCGCCAGCATCCGCAGGAAGGTGGTCTTGCCGGAGCCGTTGGCGCCCGTGAGGACGAGCGCGGTGCCGTCGTGGACGCTGACGTTCAGGTCCCGGAGCACCGTCTGCGCGTTCCGCATGCAGGAGACGGCGTGGAGCGCGAGGCGCGGCGGCGGAGGCCCCAACGGCGGCATCTCTGGTGGAGGGTGGCTCGCGAGCGGCGTAGGAGGGGAAAGGGGGAGCTTTCCGTAACGGCACAGGAGGATCTGGCTCGGCGACGCGGATGCTGCGCGTGAAGGACGCGTGGAGACAGGAATGCGAGGGAAGCGGCGGGCGGCGCGGGGGATTCGCGCGTGCCGGCCGCGGCGGCGTGCGTGGTAGTGCGGCGGCGGCGGAGAGGTTGAAGTGGTGGAGTAGGTTGGGCCGTGCCAGATAGTTTGGGTCGAGCGGACAACGTGGAGGCCTGGGTGGTGTTTGGGTATGGGCCTGAATAGACCACCATGTTAGATTCTAAAGAAACAGCATTTCTAATGCACATTTGTCATTAATTTACACCCTCAATTTTTTTCATTAATCTACACCTCAAAAAATTGTCATTTAATACATTTATAAGAAAACAGAAATGAATGAAGCACGTCACCGCCTTCAAGATCCAATATCCGCTCCCCTCTGCCTCCGGCCACCACTCTGGTGCCGTCGGGCGGAGGGGAGAGGTTATCGTCTCTCATCTGGTGTAACAAGTTTTCGTTTGTTCGGTTTTGGTATCACAGCAATATCTCTCAGATGGTGTTGCGTCAAAGAAAAGTCTCCAGGCTCCAATCCTATTTTGGTGGTGCCTTGTTGGGAATTGCTGATGAGTTGGTGCTTTTGTCCCCATCAGTCTTTCATGAACGAAGGGTTAGTTCTTATTGTTGTCCGTTGGCGTGGCTCCATGGGCATTGTCAGCAAGGTTGTCTTTCACAAACCCTTATTTTGAGTCTTTGTGAGAAAGCTCGTTGGCCCAATCTGGCGATGCTAGCGTGGTTGCCTGCCAAGATCGGGGCGATACGGTACCCACGTCGATATGCTTGACGTGGTTGCTAATCTCAGACGTGCGCTGATGATCTACTATTGTGGTGATTCAAATTACCTTTTACAATTATTTTTCAGGTACTTCAGTGGATGTTTTTTTCAGTGTTGCCCATCACAAGCGAGAGCTATGGTGGCGTAGCAACGTTATGTTCGGCTATGGCTTATGATCATACATGATTGTTTTGCTTCTTTGGTTAGGGTTTGCTCTATGCTTGTAGATTCAGTTACACAGTCCGGTTGTAAATATTGTTCTCTTTATCTAATATATAAGCCAGATTCAATTAAAAAATAACAGAAGTGAAATGAGCTTTGAACAACTGATTTTTTTTTCAAGAGAGATTTGGGCTCTCCTCTCTATGTTTTTCCTAACTTTGGTGGTGGGGATGACAAGTGGGAGCTTAAAGGACACACGGTAGTGACAAGGACAACATAGACTATAGGGGTTATTAGGATCTAGGAATCCGTATGCTCCCTATACATCAAACACCTCTAACTGCTAAAACCTAAAAGTTTCATATATGCTCAGCAGTCCAATGCACAATTGTTTCACTAGTAGAAACAAGCCCATCTATCCCGGGTCCAGAGGGCCTTTGATCCCGGGTTTACAACCGGGATTAAATGGTCGGGACTAGAGGGGGGTGGCTTTTATCCCGGGTGTCCACGACCCGGGATAGATGGGCCTCCACGTGGGCGCGGCTGGGCGCGCAGGGGGGGGGAGCTTTGGTCCCGGTTCGTGACACGAACCGGGACCAAAGGGTTTGCATCTTTTGTATTTTATTTGCTCATTTTTTAGGGTTTTTGATTTTTTGTTTTCCATTTAATTATTTCCTATTAATTAAGATCACGTTGCGCATACAAAGTCACACACATATATAAAGTTGACACATCGATCGATGTCACGCGTGATGCATACATATAAGTCACACACATACGTTTTGATACATATATAATTAAGTCACACACCGACATCACGTTTCTCACGTCGAGATCACGTCAATTACATTGGAGGCAGAAAATAATTTCTAGGGTGAAAAAATTCTCCGGATTTCTTCAGGACCTCCTTGTTCAAAAATCCTGCCAATTCCTCTTGAATTGCTATAAGGCGCTTCGTTGGTATGAGCTTGTCCTTCTCTCGTTCCATCTAGATCAATAAGAAAATGTGAAATCATCAGAAAATGTGAAAATGGAAATGAACACAAATATGGTAATGAAGTAATTGCCGAGAGTGTATACAACCTCTGTTGTTCTGAGCTTTCTATCCCGCTGATGAACAAAAGATCGTATGTACTCGCAAACATAATATCCACATAAATTATTCCCTTGTGCCTGCCTCAGACACCACTTTACAAAGAATAGAATTTAATCAAAATAACAATCAAGCATGATAATGGTGCTGAAACTAGAATTTAAAAGTTGCGCGGACATATATATATAGTACTACTACTTACCTTGGTTTCATACCAAAACAGGTGCGGTTTCCAAGTCCCACGAACCTCGGTAATGAACTTTTCCCAAACCCTGGCCGGCAAAAGAAAAAATCAAAGGACTTGAACGAACGAAAGAGATCGATATATAGAGCGATAATGACTGAAGTTACCTCTGAAACATTGCTTGCAAGTTGATATAATCGTCCATATCTTTCCTTAACGAGTCCAGGACTTGAACGCATGCTTGTTCAGGTCTAATGTCTACCAGAATCCAATGGTTGCTTCACACATTTATATGTCCATGAGTTACACTAAACATCGAGTAAGCAAAGTAAAATGTGTAGAAGGTACGGTAACACTCACCTGAAGTTGTAAGGAAGAAGTATATCTTCACATGTATGGTGTTTCACTAGATATTGGAGCATGTAATGCTCGGTGTCCTCGGGATGGTTCCTTACGGTTACTTCATGAATCCAATATGGGTCCATGAACCCTAAACTATAGATTCCGTTGTCTCTGCATTCGACGATCTTCATTCTGCATATATAATAGCGTACAAAAGAATAAAGTTAGATAATTGGCAACGAACGAGCTGAGATAGAGACTTAATTAAATTGCATAAAATAAATCACTTACAAACAATAGCAGCTGATGATGGCTTTGTCGAGGGAGTCTTGATTGAATAACTGAAATATTTCGTCAAACGGCACATACATCGCGTTATCCTCTAAATAATGGTCTTTCTTATATGAAACGTGGAAATACTCATGGTGCTTCTTTACGGCTCCCTCGTACCACTCATGCAAACGTCGCAATTGTGTCGGCAGAGATTTGACCATCTCAGGTCTGACCAAGGGCTTCCCGTAGGCATATGTCCATGCATACATATACTCTTTGGGGTTTTCTATGCGAATTGTGTCTTGCTGTATTTCCTTATCGGACACCACTTTGAACGCGGGGACCGACTGGTTTGCCTGTTCTCCGAGCTGGGCCACTTGTTTCCCGGATTTCTTATTAGCTTCCCTCTTTTGGCGAAATGCAGCCTCCTTCTCCTGCTGGGCCTTTTTAGCTGCCATCTGCTGCTGCTCCCTCTTTTGGCGACATGCCTCATTCTCCTGCAAATTCCGTTCTCTAATTAACTTTTCAATGGTACGATCATAGTCGTCTCGCAGAATAGGCGGCCGTGCCGGCCCAGTCGATAGATTTTTCAGAAATTGTGCCACTTTTCCCGGTGCTATTACCTCCTTTCGCATGTGCCGTTTCGGTGCCAATTGTTTTTTCACATCAGCTCGCACCGACTCCTCGAGTTCCTCTGGAGTCAAGTCGTAGGATCTCTTTGGAAGAGGCTTTCGCAACTCACGTTCCTCTTGAGTTTCTGGCGGGAAGTTTAAAGCGCACCTCTCTGTATATTTCGACGGGAGCTTTAGTTTCTGCGAAACAGAGCGCACTCTCTCTTGAGGTGGTGGGGATGGACTCGGGCTGGGCTCCCGACAGTCGTCACGAGGTGGCGAGGATGCATCTTGAGGTGGGGGGGATGGATCTTGAGGTGGTGGTGCAGGGATGGATCATGACGTGGGGAGGGAGGATCTTGAGGTGGGGGGGATGGATCATGACGTGGGGAGGGTGGATCTTGAGGTGGGGGGTTGCTACTTGGAGGAGTCGGTGGCCTTGGCGGCGGCAAGTTTGGAAACAAGATGTATTTCTTTGGCCACAGAATGATGGACTTCTTGGCATCTCCTAGTGTCCTCTCGCCGTCACCTCCAGGAATGTCAAGATTTAGATTAGCATATAACGGCACAATGTCATCCACCCCGACAATAGCATAGCCAGCTGGAATCCCGCCGAGATGGTACCTTGGTCCAGGTTCATTCAGTAAAGCATAGCCGACCGCCACCTTGAAGGACAAGTTGCCCATTGCCATATGTAGCTCGCATTCTGTCTTCTCCGTGATATCATCCACGGGGTATCGAGTCGGCGGCGCTTCAAGTTCAGAATGTTCCATCTGCGTGGAACCCACGCTGCTTTTTTGCTGATTAGATGGGGCGGCTTCGACTTCTGGACTTTCTAGCTGCACACGAGATTACCTTTGCTAACTTTGCTCCAGCTGATGCACCTTGCGTTCCAATGCCGATAACCGGTCGCTCTCCTCCTTTTTCTTTCTCTGACGGCTTCTATAAGTGTGAGCGTCTGCCGGAAAACCTTGTGCCCAAGTAACTCCGTATCCATAACCTCGTACTCGTCCAACTTTTTCAGGATTCCCGAGTGCGAGTGACAGCTCGTCTTTCTCTCTGTCGACCTTGTAGGTTCCATTTCGAACTTGCTCTATTGCTTTCTCAAGTTCTGTGGTTATAAACCTAATCTTTGCCTCCCATTTTCCCTGAGCAACAATCTTCCCTGTGTCAGGGTCCAACCCAGCGCCATGCGCGAACAACCAAAATTTGGACCTATCGGGCCAGCCCGCTGTCTGTGGAATCTTCCCCTCATCAAGCAGTTTTGCTTCAAATGCTTCCCACTTAGGCACGGCAGCCTTGTAGCCACCTGCCCCCAAAGTGTGGTGATATTCCTTCTTCGCAGCATTTAACTTGTTTCTTTCCGATCGGGCCACAGCGGCCTCCGATTCTCTTTGCTCTTTAAATAAGGGCCACTGGTCGTTTAGCTTCACTTGTGCTCCGGTGAATACTGGAGTGTATTCAGGATCTTTTTCCTTCTCTTCACAATAATCTTTCCATATAGTTTTCTTGTGGGTTCGGAACTGTTCGGCAGCCTTGCCAAGAGTCCACTCCTTGACTTTCTCCATCCACTTCTCGTTTTCTGTCACTTCTGGAGGCAGGGTGACCTTTGTCAAGAGCTTCTCCCAAAACAAATCTTTTGTTTGGTCGTCAACATAAGTCCAAGTCTTGCTCCCGTCCTTCCGCGGATGCCATTCTTGACATGTGATCGGTACCATGTCCCAAACTAAAACTCCGCATTGGTTTATAAATTTGCGGCGATACTCTAAGGGTTGCATTGGTTGGCCAGTAGCATCAACTATGTCGATCACTACCCTTTGACCCTCCTTCATCGGCTTCGACGGGCCTCGAGGCTTCATGGCTTTCGACCCTTTCGACCCTTTCGACCCTTTCGACACTCTAGATGCAGATGATTTGCTTGTTCCAGAGGGCTAAAAGAAAAAAAATATTCGTTAATAACCGCAGGATCAAATAATTAAGCTATGTCATCGATCAACAAAGGCTTAATTAATATATACCTCGCCTGAGTTTGTTACTACCACTTCCTTCTCTACACAAATTTCTGCTCCCTCACCGGAGTCATTGAGAAATTGGGAGCTGAATTCCTCTAAATTTACCACATCGTCTTCTTCACCGACAGGCGCGGCTGCACGTCCTGCTATAATCATACACATTCGCTCTTCACGATCCTCGTCTCTAACGCCGAGGCCCAGAAAAAGTGGATCCAATGGCTCTCCACGCTCCTCGTCTATGCCGAAGTCGTCCGGACAATTTGGATCCATGGCTCAATTAATGTGCCTGCAATCAATTTTGTAACAAGAATATGAATATCCATATGTAAAATTAAATGACACTCAAATCCATGGCTCAATTACATCTAAAATTTGCAAAAGAAGAAAGCCTACAATTGATTTACATGATGAACAAGATGGCAATTTTAATTATATAATTCATTTTGGTTATAGTTACAAAATGAACTTAATTCATAGCAAAATTCATAGCAAAATTCATATCAATTTTAATCAATTTTACAAGATGGCAAATTTACAAGATAGCAAATTGATTTACAAGATGAATAAGATGGCAAATTTTACTATAACTTAGATCAATGATTTGGATCCAAAATTCATAGCAATTTTAATCTCCACATGAACTTAATTAGAACAAAATGGCATAAAATTTTAATCTAAACATCACTAAAATTTTAACTTAATCTAAACATCACTTAATTAGAACAAAATGGAATTCAAATTCATAGCAACTATAACAACTACACTAAAATCCTACAATTAGAAACAATATTTCCTAACACAAAATTCCTAAAACTAAAAAATATTTCCTAACACAATATTTCCTAAACCTAGCATCATCTAAACAATTGCATACAATTCTCAAAATTTAAACTATGCAAATATCAAAATGGTACTGAAAAAATTGCATCTAGTAAATTTAAACCACCAACAAAATTTTCCTAACAATATAGCTATGCAATTTGGAATTTGTAGGGGAGGGAAATTACCGTCGGAGGCGGTGGCCGGCGTGGAGAGGGATTCCGGCGACGACGCGACACGGCGGCGGACTTCTGGCGTCACGACACCCGAGAGTGGCGGAGCAGCGCAGCGGGGAGAGGCCGGGGCATGTGGCCGGGGATGGAGAGCGAGCGCGGCGCGGCGTCGATCGAGCGCGACGTCCGTGGGGAGCGACGGCGTGTGAGGGATTCCGGCGTCGAGCGCGGCAGGGGAAAGGGAGGCTGCGACGACGAGGCAGGCGTGCGGCAGCCTGGCGGTAGGGGAGGGCGGCGGCGTCGGGAGAGGGAGCCGGAGGCGGAGATGCGTTAGCGGGCGGCGCGCGGACCTGGCCGGGGATGGGCGGCAACGGCGTCGTGGGGCGCGGCGTCGGGCAGCCCTCGGGAGGGCGGAGCAGCACCTCGCGGCGTCGGCGGTGGCACGGCAAGGCGGAGCAGCACCTCGGGACGGCGGCGGTGGCACGAGAGAGGGGAGTCGAAATCGAGGACTTGAGAAAAAATTGGGGGCGAAACCACCCAAATCAACGCGGAATAGTCCTTCCATCCCGGTTCCAGCCACGAACCGGGATGGAAGACCCTTTCATCCCGGTTGGTAACACCAACCGGGACCAAAGGTCTGTCTGGGCCGCGAAAAATTGCGCGCGAAGCCCAGCAGGCCTTTGGTCCCGGTTGGTGTTACCAACCGGGATGAATGGTGTTTTTCTTTTTTTTCTTGTTTCCTTTTCTTATTTCTATTTCTGTTTTCTTTTTCTTTTACATCTATTAATTTAATTGCTTTTGTAGTTTTGTTTTTCTTTTACATGTTTTTGAATTGTTATTTTAGTTTCTTTTTAAAATTTAACTTAAATGGTCCAATATATATGAAAGGCCTTTTTTTTTCTTGTTTCTATTTGTGTTTTCTTTTTCTTTTATATCTATTGATTTAATTGCTTTCGTTATAAATTTGATTTTTGACAAAAGTTTCAGAAACGTTGGTTAGTTGCTATATTTATGTGTACTTATTAGTTGCTATATTTAGTTGCTATATTTATGTGTACTTATTAGTTGCTATATTTAGTTGCTATAAAGCGACGGTTACCGCTGGCGGACACGTGTGACTGACACGAGTCGTGACCGCGAAGCCCGTCTTTAGTCCCGGTTGGTGTTACCAGTCGGGACTAAAGAAGCACACGGATCGTGTGTTTCTTTCAAGCGCTTGTGAGCCGTTGGATCAGGGGTGTGTTTCTTTTGAGGGCTTGTGAGCTGTTGGATCAGCACTCCCCACCACCACCACCACTCCCACCTCATCCACAGGTACACTTTCTAATCGCCTATAAATAGCGGCGTCCCTGCAGCGAACGGCACACAACGAGCATCTACCTTTGCCACCGAATCCAATGGCTGGATTTAGCCTACCTGCTGGCATGTTCCTTGGCATTATTGTGTTCGTCCTTGTTCACTGGCCAGCCATTGGAGCCACCTCCTGTAGGTCAGTGAACAATGACAACACAACGACGCTGTTGGAAACACAAGCCCTCAGGTAGGTTGAATCCAGCCACTGGATTAGGGTGACGCAATGATGAATTGCCGAGGAGGTGGGAGTGATGGTGGTGGTGGAAGTGGTAGCCATGCCCCTCTGTCTGATCCAAGCAGCGGCAAGGCGCTCTGATGATCTGCGACATTCCCAACACTTTTTGGGACGGTCGTAGATCATCAGAGACGTCTTGCCGCTGTGGATCGAAGGTCGATTTGCTGCTCACAATGACTTTAATGCTTTAATACATTACTACACATCACATAAAGGTTTAACCATGGAGCATCTTCACATAGAAAACCTGAGCCCAACGTTGGGCTGTATGATGGTGCTCTGGCCATCAAGTATAGCTGTTCTTCAACAGTGTTGTCATTAAAGGCCTTTTTTTTCTTGTTTCTATTTGTGTTTTCTTTTTCTTTTATATCTATTGATTTAATTGCTTTCGTAGTTTTGTTTATCTTTCGGGGACGTCGCTTAAACGAAACACACGATCTCAAAGAGTAGGAACCATCACAGGGGTGTGTTACCAACCGGGACTGAAGAAGCATACGGATCGTTTCACTCACACAGTTACATTATTACACATCACTCACACTTTTCATAAAACGGACTGTAAGGAGGCTTCAATGGCCTCCTGCATCTGTGGCCCGCCGACCTCTTCTCCATGGTCGCTCCAGTTGAAGTCATCGTCGTCGTCATCCTCCTCATTACACAATCTTCTTCTACTTTCTACCCGTCACCTTCTTCTGATTGCGCCGTAGCCATGGACAAGCTTGTCCATTTAACGCGAGACTTGGGTCAATTTTCACTGCGAAGGGCCGGATTTCTTCAAAATTGTTGTAATCTTCTGACATGTCTGTCTTGTCCTCCACTCCCACGATAGTTCTTTTCCCTGAAAGAACTATGTGACGCTTTGGCTCATCATATGATGTCTTCGCTTGCTTATCTTTTCTTTTTTTTGGTCTGGAAGACATGTCCTTCACATAGAAAATCTGAGCCACGTCTTTGGCTAGTACGAATGGTTCGTTGTCATACCCAAAATTCTTGAGATCCACTGTAGTCATTCCGTACTGCGGGTCTACGTTTACCCCACCATCCAGGTTGTACCATTTGCACCGGAACAAAGGTACCTTGAAAGAAGGTCCGTAGTCAAGTTCCCATATCTGCTCTATGTACCCATAATATGTGTCCTTTGTCCCATTGTTGTTTGATGCATCAAAGCGGACACCACTGTTTTGGTTGGTGCTCTTTTTATCTTGGTCGGCCGTGTAAAATGTATTCCCATTTATCTCGTACCCTTGAAAAGCCAATATAGTCGAAGATGGTCCTCTGGCCAACAAGTTTAGCTGTTCTTCGACAGTGTTGTCATTAATGAGACGTGTGTGCAACCACCCGCAGAAAGTCTTCAAGTGTTCTTTTTCAATGCATTCTTCAGCCATTAATGAGCGTAAAGTATTCTTGTGTTCCTCGATATACGGAGCCACCAAGCTCGAATTATGTAGAACTGTGTAGTGTGCTCGATTGAAAGAATCCCAGTCAGAAAATATTTGTTTCTTTCCTAGTGTTCCTTTTCCACGCAATCTCCCCTCATGGCGCGATTGAGGAACACCGACCGGGTTAACGTCAGGAATAAAGTCAACACAAAACTCAATGACCTCCTCTGTTCCATAACCCTTGGAGATGCTTCCTTCAGGCCTAGCACGGTTATGAACGTATTTCTTTAAGACTCCCATAAACCTCTCGAAGGGGAACATGTTGTGTAGAAATACAGGACCGAGAACTTGAATCTCTTCGACTAGGTGAACTATGAGGTGCGTCATAATATTGAAGAAGGATGGTGGGAACACCAACTTGAAGCTGACAAGACACTGAACAACATCCTTCTGTAAAGTTCCTAGAGTCAATGGATTGATCACCTTCTGAGAAATTGCATTGAGGAATGAACATAGCTTCACAATGGGTAGTCGAACATTTTCCGGTAGAAGCACCCTCAATGCAACCGGTAGTAATTGTGTCATAATCACATGGCAGTCATGAGACTTCAGGTTTTGGAACTTTTTCTCTGCCATGTTAATTATTCCCTTCACATTCGACGAGAAGCCAGACGGGACCTTGATACTGTTCAGGACTTCAAAAAAGATCTCCTTCTCTTCTCTGGTAAGAGCGTAGCTGGCAGGACCTTGATACTTCTCTGGATTAAGGTGGTCGTCTTTCGTCTTCTCGTGCATATGTTGATGGTTCAGTCGTGCATCCGGTGTATCTTTCGTCTTCCCATACACACCCAAGAAGCTTAGCAGGTTCACGCAAAGATTTTTCGTCACGTGCATCACGTCGATTGCAGAGCGAACCTCTAGGATTTTCCAATAGGGTAACTCCCAAAATATGGATTTCTTTTTCCACAAGGGTACGCGCTTGTTGGCGTCTTTCGGAACAGATAGACTGCCAGGACCCTTTCCAAAGATTACTTCTAAATCCTTGACCATCTCATATATAGCATCACCATCAGGGCAGGTAGGCTTCGTCCGGTCATCAACCTCACATTTGAAATGCTTGCCTTTCTTTCTTACGGGATGCTCAGGTGGAAGAAATCGACGATGACCTGGGTACACATTCTTGTTGCCTACATATATACTTTCAGTCTTATCTAGACAGTGCGTGCAAGCATTGTATCTCTTGTTTGACTGTCCTGAAATGTTACTAAGAGCAGGCCAATCATTGATGGTTACAAACAACAACGCTCGTAGGTCAAATGCCTCTTGTTTGTGCTCATCCCACACACGTACCCCTTCGTCACTCCACAAATCTAAAAGTTCTTCAATCAATGGCCTCAGGTACATATCAATGTCGTTGCCGGGTTGCTTCGGACCTTGGATGAGCACCGGCATCATAATAAACTTCCGCTTCATGCACAACCAAGGAGGAAGGTTATACATACATAGAGTCACAGGCCAGGTGCTATGACTGGAGCTTTGTTCCCCGAAAGGATTAAAGCCATCTGTACTTAGACCAAATCTTATGTTCCTAGCGTCATCTGCAAACGTCTTGAAGGTCCTGTCGATTTTTCGCCACTGCGACCCATCAGCGGGTGTCTCAGCATCATGTCTTTCTTACGGTCTTCTTTGTGCCATCGTAACAACTTTGCATGCTCTTTGTTTTGGAACAAACGTTTCAACTGTGGTATTATAGGAGCATACCACATCACCTTGGTAGGAACCCTCTTCCTGGGGCACGGATCGCCGTCAACATCACCAGGGTCATCTCGCCTTATCTTGTACCACAACGCACCGCATATCGGGCACGCATTCAAATGCTCGTACTTCTCACCGCGATAGAGGATGCAATCATTGATGCATGCATGTATCTTCTGCACCTCTAATCCTAGAGGGCACACAATCTTCTTTGCTTCGTACGTACTGGGGGGCAGTACGTTATCCCTTGGAAGCATCTTCTTTATTATTTTCAACAAATTCTCAAATCCTCTATCAGTTGTACCATTCTCTGCCTTCCATTGCAGCAATTCCAGCGTGGTACCAAGCTTCTTCTGGCCATCTTCGCAATTTTGGTACAACAATTTTTTGTGATCCTCTAACATGCTATCCAACTTCGACCTCTCGTTTTCACTTCCGCTGTTTATCCGTGCATCAAGAATGGCCCGGCCAAAATCATCATTGGGCTCATCATCATTGGGCTCATCATCATTGGGCTCTTCTTCAGCTTCGTCTTCCCCCATTGGAGTATCACCGTCTGCAGTGAACGTAGGATAGGTGTCATTATCCTCTTCTTCTTCATTTTCTTCCATCATAACCCCTCTTTCTCCGTGCTTGGTCCAACAATAATAACCATCCATGAAACCCTCCTCCAACAGGTGGACGTGAATGGTTCTTGACGTAGAGTAATCCCGCTTATTCTTGCAGACTCTACATGGACAAAGAATATAACCACTCGACGGCTTGTTATCATTAGCCACACGGAGAAAACTATGCATGCCATTGATAAAGTCGAGACCGCGTCGGTCACTGTACATCCATTGCCGGCTCATCTGCATTATATAAATATATCAAAAACCATTACACTACATCATAAATATATAGTACTGACCAAATTAATTAATACAAGTTCATCACATTAAAACCAAACTAGAGTAGTGCCCAAATGTAATACATTGTTCTAATGAAACATACATTAATTGAACCTAACATACAACTATCTAAAGAATTTAAATCCAACAACAAATGCGATCAAAATCGCAACTAAGGTAACTATTGAACCAACAGCATAATGATACCAAGCCTCTCGACTAATGGCATATTTTCTAATCTTTTTAAGCTTCAAGCGCATTGCCTCCATCTTCATCTCGTGAGCAGCGACGACGACCCCGTAAGCATCATCGATGTCGGCAATCTTCAAGTCCAATACACTCTTCTCTTCTAGGTATTGGAGACAAAGATCTTCGCTTATCTTCAATTTTGCTTTCAAATCGTCGTTTTCCTTTTTAAAATACTCGACAATAGGGTCGACTGGAATTTCCGGTTCAACTACCTCCTAAATAAAAATATCTCTACGTCAAGTTGGTCGGGCATGAGTGTGATAAACACGAAACGAAACAAATAGTTATGAAAATATACCACATCCGAATCATAGATCGGACGAGGGCCGACGGGGACGGATATCAAAACCATGACACTATACATATAAAAAACATAAGAAATTAATTATACAAGAAATAAATATGCATTTAAATCATACAAGTATATATATAGGTTTTAAAAATAAAAGATAAAAAAGAGGCTCACCAAAGTGGTGCCGGTGACGGGACGACGCGGGCTATCGACGGCGGTGAGGACGGGGACAACACTAAAATCCACAAATAATAAATTAATTTGAGCTCGCAAATACACTTTCTAGCTTGGGCATTTCATCAAACACCTTGCTAGCATTACAAAATTGAAATGAGCTAAACTAGCAACGAAATGAGCTAAAGTTGCAACGCCGGAGGAAAGAACGATGTTGCTAACCTTTGAATAGATGGGGTGCCTTCAATCCTCTCAAATGGTGCAAAAAAATGGGGATTAATTTGAGTGGGAGAGAGGAAAATGGAGGAGAAATGGTGATGAACTCGAGCTAGCTCAGGGTGGAAGAAGATGATATAGCAGGGAGACCCTTTGATCCCGGTTTGTAACACGAACCGGGACCAAAGGTCCCCTGCAGAGGGGCCCAGCGCTGCGACGCATGTGCGCGCATGTGAAGACCCTTTGATCCCGGTTCGTGTCACGAACCGGGACCAAAGGTCCCAACCGACCCGGGATCAATGCCCACGGGCGCCACGACGGCTCGACCTGGGATCAATGGTGCATTGATCCCGGGTTATAATTCGGCCGGGACCAAAGCTCCGGATGGATGGCCATGTTTCTACTAGTGTTTGAAGATGGTTCTACGTAGTACTCCCTCCGTTCCTTGGTTGTAATAACATCATGTATTATGGGACGAATGGAGTAATAACTATAACGTGTTACTATATGGGCGCACGTCTACTTAATCATCTATACTGAATCACCTGCATAAGGTCATCACGCTCTAGAATTAATTTGGAGCAAATGACGCTCGCGGTATATGGACTTGGTGTGAGGGAGGGTACAATCCACACATCGAACTTGGTATATATGGGAGCACAGACACACTCCAAAATACGATCTGGTATCTTGGTTTTCTCTACGTGTACTATCTACATGATGTGAATGATCTTTATCGAAGAGAAGTAGGGGTGGAATCGAGCCGAGCTTAGCTTACCACTAACCCTTCCGCGGAAAATTGGGCTCGTGGCTCGGCTTAGCACTGCCCTTTCCTAGAGTATGCCACGTGGCGACAGGGACACACTAGCTCGATCCGAACAATACCCAGACAATTACGTGAGCCATCTGATCTCCAATGTTCACGACCGTTCGGCTCGTGTACATAACCCATATCCATGTATGCATGGTCTGCATGCGAAGATTGTCAGGGCACGTACAATGCGGCCACTTAGAGCAGACGCTAGGCTAATATTCCTGGTCGTTAGTCGTAAATCCCATCCAATCCCGGGATTTGCTGATGCGTCGATGCGAAACTAAGCGTCAGGCGCTAGGACTCCTCTTTGCGCGCGCGAGGTTTTTTTTTATGTGTTAGAGTATATTACGGTTTAGGTATATTTGGTAGTTTCGATTTGTACTCCAAGTCTATCTCTAGTAGGTTTCGTAGTCTCCAAGTCATGTTCCCTTTATATACAGCCCACCATGACTCATTGTAATCAATCTAGTATCAATACAATACTCCCTCCGTTCCAAATTAATTGACTTCTACTTGTCCACACATGGATGTATCTAGACATGTTACACGTATAGATACATCCACATGTGGACAAATGAAAGTCAATTAATTTGGAACGGAGGGGGTACATCATATTCCGCAATCTTATATGGTATCAGAGCAATCCGATTCGCAACCTAGGGTTTAGCCACCACTGCTTCCGCCACGCCGCCCCGGCGAGATCGACTCCATAATCTCCGCCGGAGACACCGCATCTCGTAGCTAGCTTTCATAGTTTTAACAATTTTTGTTTTTCTATTTAGATCTTTTTTTAGCTACCAAACTCCTATCTAGGCTCTCGCTGGAGCAGTTCAGCAGATGGATTCGCAAGATCGAGGCCATTGCATGCATGCATGCGTGCTGCGCATGGGGCAACGATCGACAACTCTACTTCAACCAGCAAGGATCGATCAGCTAGCTCTACTCCAACCAAGAAAAGATGCATCTGCCTCCAGGTGCACCATACGTCTACGCCGTCAAAGTCGTCAAGAAGCCAATCTACTCCGATCCATCAACGTTCGTGGTCATCATCGCCCACAAGTTCTACACCAACAACGCATCGGCATCTTCTTCCTCTACATCGCCGACAACTACCTACGTCGACAAACGTCTTCAACAACCACCACGCCGTCTTGTTCCACCGCAACCGAGCCACCAGAGTTGCAGTCTATTTTTTAATTTTGCACAATTTACTTTTTGCAACCTTTTCGTCTACTCCGGCAACAAACGGTGGAAAATCTGCGCTACGCACCAACCGAATTCAGAGATCTCCTCTGCTTCTTCATCCGGCTCTGGCTCGCAAGGTTCATGGTGGTCCCTGTCTTCGCATGTCCGGTATTGGCAATACCAGCGCATGCCTTCGTCCCCGACGCGCTCCGAGTCTGGCAAGCTCGGCAAGGCATGCATGCCGCCTACCTCGTCTACACCAACTCCAACAACGTCTATCTCAACTACCCCAACAACGGCAACGTCGACCACGACTACAACGCCCACAACTCGGCTACATCGACATCAGCATAAAGGGCTATCATCTCGGCTCCCTCTCCAGTTCGCGACTTTGGCTTGTGTCGGGGGAATACTTTCTGGATTAACCCGCGGCCCAATGCGACTTAACTTACTCGCACGGACGAAGGCCCACTTGGGAGCAAGCCCAATATTGAACCGCCATAAGGGGAAAGATCTAGAAGACATATCCCGGAGGACGTGAAGACCAAGTAGTCTCCGAGTAGGCCTCTGTGGATGTATTCCTTATGGGGGAAGTTTCCTTTTGTAACCTAGCGAGCCTCTGTGTATATAAAGAGGACTCGCAGGACTTAGAGCGGGTCAAGCTATCAAGCCCAAACCCTAGCTCATACGGCGAGTACCAGATCGGATCGCCTCCATTGTAACACCTCGATTATCATATCAATACCAATCTAGGGTAGGCAGGAAGTAGGTCTTTTACCTCACATTGAGGGGGCCGAACCTGGGTAAATCTGTGTTGATCTTTGTTCCTGCGATCCCAAGCTCGGAGATGCTTGACTCGCATAATCCCACACCTACGAAGTCATCTATGACACCTGACGTGACAAACCCACGACAGTTGGCGCCCACCGTGGGGCCTGCGGTCAAAAGCGTCACGTTCCGCGCAGGATCGAAATCAGGCTTCAAGGACATCGCCATCGGCCAAGTTGAAGACATCAATGGGGTCCCCTTCATCGACGACTCAGAGTGGGGACCCGAGGCAGATCGCATCGAGTTCGGATACATCGTTCCCATCGGATCAGTAAAAGTTTTCGTCGGATCCGTCAGTCGCAGATCTATGGACGCGACTCAAGGAAGCGAATCGGTGAAGGAGCTGCGGCCGGTCAGGGTCCGCGTGTTGGAGGAGCTACAACAAGCTACGGCAAGACTGCCCATCCCCGTCCCGTCAAGACCTGTTTGGGGATCTCTACCAAATCAGGAAGGAGACCTCAAGATTGAAGAGATTGAAGCTATCAGGACGGAACTCTGTGAAGAGGCACAAAGACTCGCGGCTGAGCGCGAAAAACTCCAAGAAGAAGGTCGACGACTCCGTCGCTGCCAGCCGAAGCACCAGGCGGTGCGAACCAAGACGACATCTGAGCGCAAGAAACTCCAAGAAGAAGAGTGGCGACTCCGTCGTTGGCAGCAAAAACATCAGATCAAGATGGACAAAGGAGAGATGAAATCACAGTTCCACGGCGACCCAGAGAGCAACGTGCACGCCGCGATAGGGATATTGTCAAAGATAGCACCGGTTGGAGACACACGAGCTGATAAGGAAGCTCGCTATGCGATCGACCTACTGCAAACCGCTGCTTTACAACAAGCAAATATGTATGGAGTCACGCCCAATGAGCCGCAAAACGAGGTATCATGGGGAGGAAAAGGTGCAGAAGAAGTGGTCAACCAGCTAGCAGGTTTGCAGGTATCATTGGAAAAAGAAAAGAAGATAGAAGGCGAGTCACGGACGTCCGGAGCGACTCAGCCATCCCAGATTGAAACTGATTCAGATGAAGATTCAGCGCCAGTAAACTCCTATTCATTATTGAAAGGACCAGCATGTTTTGGAGAGGAAATACGGCTCACTCGTTTCCCCCCGAACTTCGACGAGTCGCAGCGAGTCACCACCTATCGCAGTGACCAAGACCCTGCCTTATGGATAGAAGATTACGAGGCAAGCATAACAGGGGCTGATGTGACTCAAGAAATACGTGCGAAATACTTCCACTTGGCAATACAGGGAGAAGCTAGGGATTGGCTGTTAAGGCTGCCATCAAAATCAATAAGCACATGGGAAGACTTGAAGGACAAGTTCATCGCAGATTCCAAACAGAAGATATGAAAAACCTTAGACAATGCATTCAAAAAGAGGACGAATCAAGCGGCGACTGGATCAAGAGAATCGCGGAGATCCTTGGCTCCGCCAAAAACTTAACAGTACAAGCTGCAATACAAGCTATGAGAAAGAACTGTAGATTTGAGCCGTTGGTGCACAAATTAAGTCGCGCTGAGCACAAGATTGATAGTTTCGACCAGCTTTTGGCAACGGCTGACAAGTACGCAAAGACAGATAAAGGGACAGGCGGCTTATCACAGAACCCAACGGGAAACTGCAGTCGCGAAAACTGAACGTCGCGCACACCAGATGCAGGAGCAAGGGAGTGATAAGGCCTTACCCCTAATAACTGCAAGGGGATCTTCGACGTGCCTTGCGACTTACATCGCAGGAGAGATGGCAGGCCAGCGGGTCACACAAAGGCGCAATGTCATTATTACCGGAGGTGGAAAGAAGGCGACACGCCAGATACAGCTCGCAGCAGATCGATGCAGCACAAGAATAAAGCTCTCGTCAAGAGCCTGACGTTTTACCTAGAAGAAACATAGGACAGTTTCATACAGTGGAGTACAAACGACGGATGGAAGCCGGAAGAGCGGTCAGATTTCAACGCCAGAAAGGTATCGTCGCTGGACAGAGCAATCGGTTATTTGGAGTCGCGGCGATCACCCCCCAGAAGTAAGAGATCCAGGACAGCCAGCTCTGGTGGTCACGCCAGAAGTCGCGGGATACAAGTTAAGTAAGGTCCTAATGGACGGAGGAGGAAGAGTAAACATCCTATATCAAGACACGCTCCGAAGAATGAATATACCCGAGACAAGGCTGCGACCATCCAGGAAAGAAATTCAAGGCATAATCCCAGGAGCTGTTACGCGACCAATCGGAAAGATAACACTTGAAGTTAGCTTTGGAACAGAGCGGAACTTCCGCACAGAGCTCCTAGACTTTGAGGTTGTAGCAGTCAAAAGCTCATATCATGCGATCTTTGGAAGAGAAGCCTATGTCAAATTTACCGCTCGCCCCTGCTACGTCTACCTACAGTTAAAGATACCAGGACCAAACGGTGTTATTACAATATATGGAGACAGGCAGAGAGCGTTAGAATGCGAGAACGCAGGCTCAGTACTCGCAGAAGAAGCTTGCATCGCCAACTCCTTCACATGGATATCAGTCGCAGATCGTAATCGCAGCTCAAAACGAGTCGCGTTGGAGGTACCGCGGATGCAGCCACCAGATGGTAAATACCCACCGAGAAGTCGCGCATCAGCAAGATAATGCCCCAGAGGTCGCCTTGATACAAAAAGAAGACAAGAAATGGCGCATGTGCATAATCCAGCCTCGATCAACAACCCCAGCCAAAGGGGTCAGTTATCGTGAGTCCTTACAAAGCAAACTCAACTCAACATAAGTCGCAGCTCAGTGCGGCTGATCGCCAACAAGTTGCTCTCTGCTTCAACATGAGACATACATCGGAGCTATCATGCTCGACCCGAGTCGCTTTTAGCGACTCAAAATTGAACCAATCAGGTGTTCAACCCACTCCGTTAGGAGTATTAATTCGCAACTAAGTGCGATGAGTATCAAGTATGCATGGCCTGCGGGGAATAGAAAACCCGCATTAAAGGGCCTGCATCATCCTGTAACACCCTGTAAAACATCGAGTGATTATGAAATAAAGCCGGCACCCTTGACATTCAAGGGTTTGTCGTTTCGCCTCAACTATCATTGAGTCGCTGAGTCTTTTGAATTTCATATATCACTGACCCTTGAGGGCTCCTTACGAGCATCGCGAGTACCAATCGCACCTCAAATTTTGCCAAACTAGTGGCAATCCTTAAGCTAGAAGCGTCTTGCATTATGCGACCAAAGTACTGGGGTGTGGCGTCAATCGAGCTTGATTGCCTATCATGGCCGCTCTCGACCCTGAACACACATGTTCCTAGGAAATACTGAGCCGCGCGAGCGTCTACTTAATGGAATTATCAAGAAAAGAACCTGCTTATAGGTCACAAAAATACTGTTTATAATACATGAATATCTTACAGACTAACGGGCATGTCCCACATTATTTATTTTTCCTCTTCCGAGCAACAGGAGTGGGAATTGGCGCGGCTTGTCTCGCAGTTGCAGTCGCAGGTGTCCTAATAATCAGGGCGCCGCCAGACGAGGCAGAAGGGCCACCAGATACTGTTGCTGGAGTGGCAGCCCGAGATGACTCAGCTCCTGAGGACTTTTCCTTTGACACCTTGCTCCCATCAAGATTGAATTTATCGAGATAAGTGCCCAAGTCTAAGTTATCAACAAATTTTGTGGCATATCCGCGCATCCCTTTCCAGATATCGAAGTACTCGCTTATTGGCAGTTCAGTATCATCGCGCTCATCGCCAGGCCGTGGCGAGCAACCTTGCCAACATCTATCTCTGGATAATATGCTCGAAGCAATGTCAAGACATGCGCGGCTCCGGCGCGAGCAGAGGATCGTTTCCAATCAGAGACATAATGTGGAGCCTTGAGCAGTTTATTTATCCAATACTCGCAAGATGTTGGGCCATCAGTCGCAGGAGAGATTACCGTCATAACTTCCTTGGTAACCTTTAAGAAGCGCTGGCTGAAGTCAGACAGATATACCAGTTGATCCTTCAAGTTGGAGCGGGACACTGGGGCCTCAGGTCCTATGTCAAAGAAAGAAAAGGCAAGAAACAAGTCAGAGACTAACGTTGGTTACCCAAAATATGTATGATTAAAGGAATAAAAGACCAACCAGCAAGCTGCAGGACGGCTGATTTGACCATGGAGCCAAAACCCTCAAAGGCTTTGAGCAGCGAGTTATATTTTTCATCTCGCGCGGCGAGTTCCTTTGCGTGGTCTCCCTTCAGGCGATCAATCAATTCAGATTTAAGAGTCAGCCCTTCTCGCAAAGATCTAATGACCTCGTCTTTCTCCATGAGTCGCTGCTGCATATCGCTTCAAGTTCTTTAAATTGCTCTTCGCAGGAGTCGAGTTGACCTTTGAGAGATTTTATTTCCTGATCTTGGTCCCTAATGACCTCATTATGCTGCTCCAGGCGAGACTGCATCATTTCAGGATGGTCTATGGAAATGCCTTTACCCTTTATTGAGCCAGAAGCATCAAGCAAGGACAGTTCACGCTGAAAACAAACAGAGCAAAACGCATAGGTAAATTATCCAGGAATTTGGGGGCTCGAGATTTGAAGCCAGGAAAAGAATCAACACCCCGTGCGATGACACAAGGTTTTGATCCTTGGGGGCTACGGTATATGTACCTGGCGACTTGAAGAAAATTGCTCAACTAAGCCGCGCAGCAGAGCAGCATGCTTGTCTCCAGCAGAAATTATGGCATCTGCGATTGACTTAGAACTATTTCCTGGAGCTGGAATTCTATTTTCAGTAGATACCCTACCAGCAGCAGGAGTTGTGGATGGAGCTGCGACTGGAGTCGCGGCAGGAGCCGCGTCTGCAATACCTTCCTCCAGGGAGGGCCTTGGTTGAGTCGCACCATTACTGTTTCCCACGTTTTCATCAGCAGCATCATCCTCGCTCATAGCTTGCTGAGAAGAAGTGGGATGGGAATTAGACTTGGTAGCCTCTTCAGACATGCCCTGCAAAACATTGATGGGTTAATAAGCTGACCTAGCAGAGCCGCAACATTGAAAAGAAGGCGAACCATACCCAGAGGCGACACGGATACTCTTCATCAGGCAACCAGAGGAAGGAGAAGATAAACCTTGCAAATCTGAACCTACAGAGTATGAAAAGAAGTAGTGATCAGCAATTCCTTGCCAGAAATACGTAAAACAAAAAGAAAAGGAGAAGAGTCGCAAACAATTACCCGAGCTTATTGAGAAGCAATCCTTTGCAACAGCCTCGGAAGAAAAAGTAGCCTTGTTGGGATCAGCGAGTTTTAAAGATTTGGCAGCTCTTGTTTCTGCTAGTAACGCCAAGGCTTTGCGACGTTTCTCAGGCTGCGCGGGGTCTTCTGAGCTCTGGCATAAAATACGTTTCGAGGACCTGCGAGGCACCTCAGGAAGTTCCAGGAAAGGTGTATTTGGAGTCGAGGACAGAAGAGCGTCGGCCATTTGTTGTTCCTCTTCAGAAGCACTACCCTCGTGCATAACTGTATCTTCGCCAAAGGCTGCGGCTTGTTTGACGACTCAGCCGCGGTTCCTTGGTTCAAGTCGACGTCCTCTGAGGAAGAACCCAGAAATAGGGATCGATCTGAAAAGGAGCTCAGGTCAGAAATAATTAATTTTGGAGAAGGAATTTTCGAGGAAACAGGTGACAAGTAAACATTACCACAAAAGGCTTGTGCTCAGCCCAGAAGGGAGCAAGTCCGACGTTGTCATACGAGTCAATATCCTCGTCCGTCACTCGGCGAATGAAATTTATCCACTCCCCTTTGTCCCAATCTTCAGGGCAAGTACGATCGACGTCGTTTGCATGACAAGTGAAATCCACCATAAGCCGCGAGCGGCGACTCACAGGCTGAACTCGCCACTTAGTCCAGCAAGATATGAGATCTAATCCAGTGAGACCATGGAGTGTCAGCGCTCTCACCTTGTCTAAAGGGATTCGATAAAGGGCAACGAAGAAGGATCAGGTTTGGAAGACAGAGCATCGGTAGCCTCGAAGGGAAGAGGAGACCAAAGAGGAGAGGAATTTCACCCTCAGGAGAAGTGTTTTTACAATAGAAGAATGTCCTTTGCCACTCCTTGATTTTCTTGGCAAGAGTTAGTTTTGGGAAGATACTACCCCTACGGCGTTGGAAGGAAATGGCGCCGCATTGGAGAAAAGGACCATCTGTGGTTTCCCTTTGACTATTGCAATTGAAAAGAGCAAGCCAGAAATCTATTGAAGGCGGGATACCCAGATAATCTTCGCAGAGGACGTGGAAGTTGCTCACTTGCAACATCGAATTAGGGCCAATATCATGGAAGCGGAGACCTAACCGCTGCATCAAGGAGCGGAAGAAGAGAGAGCCCGGGGGCTTGAACCCGCGCTCAACATGCTCCGCAAAAATCACTACTTCTCCTGGTTGAGGATTGGGGATTACCTCCTCACCAGCCGCCCGCCATTCGCATTGATCTTTTGGCGGAAGAAGGCCCCGTGCAGATAGGGATTCCAGGAAATCTTCGTCGACCCACGAGCCTTCCCAGTTGCACTTGCGGCGAGACATTTTTCTCAGATCGATGGAGATATCCACCGAAGGATTGTGAGTACGAGAAGCGAGATTGGAGGCGGCGGAAAGGAGTAGCGGATGCGTAATGCAGGACTTGATGCAGAACGCTGGGGAAAACGATGAGCCAAGATAAATAACCCAGACGCGGAAGACGTTTAGATCTGAAAATCAACCGTCAAGGCAGGATAAGTCGCGTTCTTGAGCCGCCAAGAAGAGTTATAAGCCGCAGATTGGAAATAAGAAAATTGGAGTTCAGCTGGGATAATTCACGTGCGCGGCTCAGGGGTTTGTTAAGACGAAGGAGCCTTCACTCGAAATCCAAGCTAAACTTGGGGGCTAATGTCGGGGGAATACTTTCTGGATTAACCCGCGGCCCAGTGCGACTTAACTTACTCGCACGGACGAAGGCCCACTTGGGAGCAAGCCCAATATTGAACCGCCATAAGGGGAAAGATCTAGAAGACATATCCCGGAGGACGTGAAGACCAAGTAGTCTCCGAGTAGGCCTCTGTGGATGTATTCCTTATGGGGGAAGTTTCCTTTTGTAACCTAGCGAGCCTCTGTGTATATAAAGAGGACTCGCAGGACTTAGAGCGGGTCAAGCTATCAAGCCCCAAACCCTAGCTCATACGGCGAGTACCAGATCGGATCGCCTCCATTGTAACACCTCGATTATCATATCAATACCAATCTAGGGTAGGCAGGAAGTAGGTCTTTTACCTCACATTGAGGGGGCCGAACCTGGGTAAATCTGTGTTGATCTTTGTTCCTGCGATCCCAAGCTCGGAGATGCTTGACTCGCATAATCCCACACCTACGAAGTCATCTATGACACCTGACGTGACAAACCCACGACAACTTGTGCTCCAGTCAGACCGTCCGCAACGCTCCAGCTGTTCACGTCCCTACCGATCCGACTGCGGGGGGGTGTTAGAGTATATTACGGTTTAGGTATATTTGGTAGTTTCGGTTTGTACTCCAAGTCTATCTCTAGTAGGTTTCGTAGTCCCCAAATCATGTCCCCTTTATATACAGCCCACCGTGGCTCGTTGTAATCAATCTAGTATCAATATAATACATCATATTCCGCAATCTTTCATTACGGGAACACGAACATTCCATTAAGACACGACGAGATCGTCGGTCACAAGATGGGATAGATCGTTCGGGTAGTCCGACAGCCACAAGAGTTGTTCTGACTGTGACTCCCTAAACCCCAAAGCTGCTAAACAATGAGCAGACTTATTACATGCCCGTGGGCAAGACTCAACAACGAAAACAAGAAACTCCAACATAAGATGGTACTTGATGTCCATAAAGAGGTGTCCCAGCTTAGCTTGATCGTACGAAGACGATAGGCGAGCATACTGTCTCGGGTCCAAAACCCTTCCCATTTTCTCTAATTGTGACATTAACTGACTCTTGCTCACGCGGAGGTCAATCGCGCGAGGTAGTTTTATTAGCGATCACAGTGATAGCTAGCGACCAAACTAAGCGCTGCGCGTTTTGGGCTCAGGCGCTTAGCCCATAATACAATTTCTTGCTTTTTATCTTTATTTGTTTAAGCGTCCATCTAAGGCCCTCAGGTATTCGTTGGCCGTTGCGTTGCAGGATGAGGGAGACCCTCGGGCGATCACGCTCTGCTGTAGTCGTTCGTGGATGCATAGGGATGACTCCAACGAGGCGATCAAACGGACATCAAATTGTGTCCGTTTGTGTCGAGGTCCGGCCGAGCGGACAGGGGCGGACACCGCGCATCCGGAGGGTGCACCCAACGCTGCCGACGCATTTGGGAATTTGTCCGGGTCTTCTTCCTCCAGACGCTGTACATCTCGGCACAGCTGACCGCGTCTAGATCGAGTCGATGGTCAAGATCGGGAGGGAGACAATACTTGGGTGCTAGTTGCTGCCATGATGCAAGAGAGAGAGCAGAGTAGCAAGAGAGAGCAGAACTCGCACGGAGGCACGGCCGGTCAGCAGGGGCGCGCATGCTAGATGCCTGGGAGCTCCACTCGGGCGTGTGATCGGGCTAGGGCGCCGTCAGCCGCCCCAGTAGCTGGAGGCAGCAGACCACGGCTGTGAGATCGAGCGCGCCGACGGAGCGGAGTAGAGACGCGGTGGCGCGGCCAAGGTAGCGGTGTCCGGCTCGAGCGAGCAGCGCGTCGAGAAGGTTAACTCCGTGCGGTCGCAACCGCGGTCGACGGCGACAACGACCTTGGCGCCGAATCGCTTCACGAGGCGGAGGGCTCGAGCGGGTGGTGCGACGCCGGCGAGACCAGCTCGCTCGAGCAGTAGCAGCCATGAGCAGCAGCGAGGTGCGGTGGGGATTTTTCAGAGAGAGAATCGAGGGTAGGTGGGAGAAGGAGGAGAGCGACAATTTCTTTGGCTGCCATATGGGGTAGCACGCGGATAGGGAGGACACGCGACGGACGCAACGGACGCTTTTTCTGTCCCTTTTTGTTCGCCCACGACCCAAACCTGACCCAAATTTGGTACAGGAATGTGTCGGGCCGGACACAAAAGGGACACAAAACAGACCACCTGTCCGTTTGCGTCTGCCCGTTGGGAGTTGTTTTTTCCTATCCTGACACAAACGGACTCGATGCGTCGGCTCGTTGGAGTCATCCTAATTCATTGTGCACTTGGTACACGCAAAGATCATCCACGGCGACTAGCTAGGCGGCCGGATCCGGCCAGAAGGGTGCCTTGCTCCGGCCGGCAAGTGGGCTGGCTAGACTGAGGAGCACGCCGGCCGGAACATGTGTCCGTTCGCTCCCGCGGCTGCATCCGGCCGTTGTCCGTCGTTGCCGGCGCTGTGTCTGCTCTCGCTGAGCCACGAGCACTAATTCGGGTTACGAGCCTTAACATATTATATAGTAAATAATATGTGTATATACTGTGTATATAACATACGGCTGCGGTTGCGCCACGGGATCTGTAATCCACAAGCCTGCAGTTCTGCATTGACTTGCCGGGCCTATAATTTGGATCCAAATGGCCAGCCAACCGATCAGCCACGAGGAGTTGAACAGTCGCAAGTGCACGTGAAGCTGACGACGGAGCAGGGGCGAAGAATTGCATTAGCATACGCATGTGGTGATTACAGTACAGCTGCCTGAACTAGCAATTTTGTAGTTACCAATTGCTGCTAGGAGGTTAGCCCGGTGCCTAGGGTCAAAGACCTCGCGCCCTCGCCATAGGGTATATACTCCTAAGGGCTCATTTGGTTGCAGGGGGAGAAAGACACAGGGAAAATAATCTCGGCCGGGAATCTGAAGAAACATGTGTAAAAGCCCGGGATTTTATTCCTGACCTCTGGAGTAGGGGAAAATTCTCCCGGGAAAAGGCCAGGATCCCCCCGGGATTGCAGTTACCAAATGAGCCCTAAGTCCTACCTAACTTTGTTTGAACACAAAAGTACAACCTATTGCTGCTCCAATGGTGATATTATAAATGAGCATCAATTTTTTATATTGGAAGACGCCTTGGGTTTTTTTTTCAGGTTGCCTAGATATTGAGGAAGTATGTCTCATTTTCAACTGATGCCGGCCTCGAGTAATGTTTCTGATCACTGCCCTATTGCCCTCAAAAGGATGGAAACGAGCCATTAGCAAAATATGAGCTGGATGACTCGGTGGACAGATATGTGACACGTAATCACTGACTTTGCAATAAAACATGTGTGCATCATCGATGCAGAAACTGGGGCTTCTCCCTTTTTCTAAGAAACGAAATCACTGACTTGCACCCCAATCGTCAGATTGCTATTAGTCAAGTTAATCTGAGATTTAGAACTATGTGCAGCAGATTACACGTAAAGTTGGTGGTTTATGAAAACATGTATAGTAAGCTGATGTATGTGAACTTTGGCTGGTGTCTGAACTTGGTTTGGTATGCGTTCCAACCTCTGCTCAATTCGATCCAATCACCAGAAAAGATAATAGGATACCAGCCACCATCAGAGAATCATACTATATTACAGTAATACTGCTAGCTAGCTAGCTAGCTAGTACGGCAGAATAATTCTAGATTAAGAGATCATTACGAATAAAGTAAAGAAAACAGAGTACAATGAGAAGATTCCCTTCAGAGTAGAGGCATATCCACTCCTTTTATCCTTGCTGTTAGAGCCCCCGATCGAGCTCACTATATAAGGGCTGAATCGAGGCATCCGGCATCCCCATCGTTGCTGTTCGAGCCACCCAGCATACATAGCTCACCTTACACTACTGCTAGCTGCTGCTCATCATAAACCATGGAGAATACAGCATCGCACTCTTCATGCATCAGCCGGCCAGCATCCCTGTCGGCCGGCGAGAGCAGCTGGGCGATGCACTTCGCAGGCTTCCGCCGTCGTCGGCGCACAGCGACCAGGAGACGGAACGTCAGGGAAAAGGAGGAGCATCTGAGAGTAGCTTCTCTTCCTTCTTCTATTCCTTGGGCGACGACGACGACCCCTTCATCACATCGGACATGGTGTGCGATGACCACGACGAGGATGATTCTTTGCAGGACACTGCTTGCTCTTCTGCGGCAGGCCCTAAGGTTGGAAACAAAGAACTTTTCTCTACTCAGTATTTTTAAGAAGTAATTGATGCACACATCCATGCATTTTTGATTATTCGTCAATATCAAGAAAAGTTAAATGTCGCAGCTGAACAATTTGGCTAGCAAAAAATAAGAAAAATCCAAGGTCGTCCAAAAAGACTACCCCAACAACATTTTCATGAACCTATTACGAACCCTATGACAATGATCGACCAAACATAAATACACTACCCTTAGACAATGTCTTAAAGTAGATATCGTCTCACGACCGTCGATGTTGACGGGTCAACGAGGTGAAAGTCAGGATTTTCATTCCAAAATCGAGCTTCGAGTAAATATCTTCAACAAGGTCACCACACATGAACATGGACATTGTCCTATCTAGCTGGATTGTACTTATAATAGAAACAAGTGGAGGAGCTCCTAGTAGGACACGGTTTAAAGCGGTCGCTCTATCATTCTTAGCAAAAATATTAAGGTGTTTTTTAAAATATTTTCAGTGGTCATATGTCAAAAACGAACTCTGCATAAGAAGCTATGTTTATTATAGTGAACACTGTTAAAAAACGATTCCGAACTAAAAAGAGAGACTAGGTTTTAGTCTAGTCCAAAACAACTCTTTATCTTTGCGTTAGCTAATTCTCAATCTAACAAAACTTGACTCTAAGTATGTCCTAAGTGGGGTATTTAAGGACTTGAGAGGTATTTTGGCCAGCTTATACAGAGTGGCCGAAAACAACTCTAGATATGTGATAGATTATATTTTATGGTTCTATTAGGCTTGTGTATCCTATTGATCTAAAATTCTAATTGTATTAGTTCAATCAATGTATTTAGTTAAAGATGTGAATACATGTTTTCTCATTTGGAAAAAATGATGGATGAGGGGCCCTCTTGAAAGATGCCAACTTGCGCAGAAAATGACATCATAACCTAACAAAATGGGAAAACAAGAAAAACACGGGGGAGACGGGGGGGGGGGGGGGGGGGGGGGGACAGACATCTGCTGGACTGTTGAAACACACATCATGTTTAGTATGGTTTATCGCCTCATTTAGTTGGCATGCTTTCAACGGTGGAGATGCCAGTATAGTTGAAAGGCCTTCTCGGCGACAACAAATCATCAAGACCGAGGTACATAGCCATATGTCTGCGATGGCTTCTGGGTGACTTGTTGATGTGCTACATCAAATGAGAGATATTCGAAAGTCATGATCGATCAAATTACAAAAGAGTTTCAAAATAGAAGGAGCTTTGGCTTGCCTAGAACTTCTATATGTCGTTAAAGCTTCATTATTAGTATGCTTTTCGGTTTTACTTATCTTAAATATGTTTATATTCCTTCTGTAATAAGTGATTATATAAGAGTCACATATATTATTAATGTCTCGTGGTTATGTTTGTCCTTGCATCAGCTTTTTATAGTTCGCCCTATTTCAGATTCTTTTCACCCTACGCCGGTGATAGAAACCATCATACCGAATATCTTATCTACCATTGACGACTTATCGCTAGCCGGATCCAGCGCAAAGAGGGTCTAATACTGGCCCACATTCTATGAGACGAAGGAATAGGTTGAAGACCTCGCTGCCTCACTCCCTTCGTACTTCTTTTGTTTTCCTCGACGGGAGGTGGGATGCTCGATGTATGTTTGTCACATGATCTTACAGTTGTAGATCTGTCAACCATATCCACGGGGGTGTTGTCCCAGCGTCTCCACGACTTCCCAAACCTGCCATCACCGGCGAGGGGCTCCCGCCACCACTTAGATTCTAAGGCCACCAACCAAAATTAACTTCCATCAATTTGCTACGCTGTCCTGCTTTGCAGGCCACCCACGTTGCCGCACACAACTAGGGATGGCATTCGCGACTAAGTGCCTGAGAAGGTGGTGCTGGCGGCGACACATGCCACACCATTCTAAATCTGTGGGAGATGGATTGGGTCGGCTGCAACCCTCATCGTCCTCGAGCCGCTGCATGCCACCGACTGATTCACAAGGCCGACGTTCCATCGCAACAACCAATGCTGCACGGCCAAGTGGGCGAAGAACCGCCTTACCATAAAGGTTTCCTGATCAAGGTCTCCACGGCCACCGAAACGAATCCATTGCCCCATTGTTCGTCCACCATGCGCCAGTAAGGGCCAACACACCATGGGACTGTTGGACAATCGTGTTGCCACTCGATCCGAACAATGCATCCACCGGCAAGGGCTCCGATCAACGATGAAGACCTCGCCCGGTGTCAAACCGCGTGGGGTTTTCTCAGCGGCGGCAAAAAGAGAAGGAGTAGAGAGGAGATCGTCTGCGGTGAGATTCCACCCTTGTTTCCTACAAGCGACACGGGGTTTGATCCCATTTTCTTGGAGCGATTGTTCCACCCAAAATTACTTTCGCTAGTTAGTTACAGCTGTTTGAACGACCCTGCAATTCTACAAACATAGGCTTTCTTCCAAGTCTTAACGTAATTATGATTTACGTTGTAATAGGTAACCAGCTTGAATGATATGTTCATGAAGTCAACGGTAACCATGGATGCAGAAGAGACGAACACTTCCAGCTGGTATATATTTGTGAACAATCACTCTTATATCTTTCTCTCTTCGTATGATGTCAATTATGTGTTCTCTATAGATGTTTCCATTACAATAGTATGTTTTTGAAATATTGCAGGCCAAGAATTTCCTCGATCCGGCTTCACGACAGCAGGTGAATGGTGCGGTTCAGGAAGTGATCGGTGGTGATAATAACGAGAAGCAGTTACGTGAGCTTAATGATCTAAGGAAGAGAGGGCTTTGCTTGGTCCCTATGTCCATCTTGATAGACTACTAGGCTGAAGTTGGTTCAATTAGGGCACGTAAAATGGTTAATAAACAGTCTTATTAATTTTAGATCTGTCACGTCATCTAAATATAACGATAAAAAATATTTACAATGTGTTATTTCTTACCCTTATCTCTAGGAAACAAGTATCCTAAATATTGAGGTATATTGTTGGGAAGAGATCATCTTTTAATTAAGAGAAATCAGACTTTTTTCAACTTTATCTTTCCTCGACTTCAGAACCTTCATATGTGGCACTCTTATGTAGCACCATTATAACGCCCTAATACACTCTACTAGCTAAATACACGTGCGGACTAAAAAGAAGTATATGCACCCTAATAAAATAATTAACCTATTATATGATTGTTTTGCACATGGTGGGTAACTTTGTCCACTTTTCTTGTCTCAAAAAGGCCATATGTTCTTACTCACATCACAGTTAATGAATTTACTTATCCAACCCAACCCACAAGAAGACAACACTCTCATGATTTTAGATAAACTGCATTTATGTTTGATTTTAAAGTTAAAAAGTAGTTATATGAGTCGCAGAGATAACACTCTCCTCTTCCTTGTATTTTCGTCATCCTTCCCATTATCGTTGTTACAGGCTCCACTATGCTCGGCGGTAGACCAGGTCTACTTCACACTGCTTCCACATCTCCTCCGACACTTCAAAATATGCACATATGCCATAACACATACCAGCAGTGACTCCTGTCCTTCCGTCCTCTCATTAGGCGGTGGGAAAGGAACCCTATTCCTGTGCCACAAGCCCATGTATCCTCCCTTCTCCTCCCTCTCTGCCACCAGAGGGCGCGCGGCAGAGCAAAGCCTGGTCGGTGGCCATGGCAGCGAGGCATGGTGCGGCGATGGAATGACGCCCCCGGGCTAGGAATTGGCGCCGCCGCCGGGCGCAACAGCGTAGCACCAGTGGTGGCTCGGTGGACGGCGACACAACATGGTGGCGGCGATGGTCTTGCTGGACCACGAGGCAACTCTAGGCGAAATCTCATATCTCTTCGAGATTGAACGGTGGTGGCGCTTGTGTATCGTACTCCTGCTTGAGGGCATTGTTTTTTTTGGAGTTTGCTTACGTTGGAGGTACCAGCGGCGGTGCTAATTAAGGTCACGATGGCCTAGTTCTTCGAGCCATTGGGTCTACGGAGCAGGATCTGCAATGACTTGGGGCGAGGAGATTGTGGCTGTCGGTGGCAGCTTATGCGGGGCATAGCGATTTCCAGTCGTAATTCTAGTGGCGACGGATCATGCCGCGATATTCTCACTCTGCTTTCTTTGATGGCGGCGCAAGAGTTTGCCGCTTGGGGGGGGGGGGGGGGGGGTCCATGATATTCATCATTGGCATACATCATGGTCATGTCGTTGACGCGATGGCAAGATCTTTGTTTTGGTGATGGTCTCCAGCTCGAGTGTCGCCGTCGATGGCGTTATGGGATGTCCTCTATTGTGACTGTGAAGGTTCAAGACCGGTTAGGGTATGTGACGCCCCCTCCATTTGAGACCGAGTTCGATTCGACTAAGCAGGTGCTCGCACGACCAATTCGGAAGAGCTGTCAAGTTATGCTGGTAGGTGATGGCGATTGTAAAACGTCTCATACGGAAATGTCAAGTCATGCCATATGCTGGTAGGTGCTACGCGTGACGTCTCCTCCGCGGTGTAAAGTATTGCCTGTTGTTGTTCAATCAAAGTTGGTGCGACGTCAGGTGATGATGAGTCGTTGGCCAGACAGGTGATGATGGTAGAAGCGTCAACATCGAGTTTGCACACTTTGGTAGAAACATTTATGGCAATGTTGACGCGCGTCTACGTTGTGCCCTTGTTGAATGTGGTTATTCGATGCTCGTCTTCGGGGATGAAAATCCCATGCTCGACCCTAGGTTGGACATGTCATCATCGGTGCACGTGCGGCATTTCCTTCTTAAAGGTTTTGCCTAAAGTCTATGTATTTTCTCTTTGTCTTTTACCATAAGGTTAGTGGTAGCCTGGTGGAGGTATTGTCGTGAGTCATGTGGTCTCGGCTTTGTTTTCCTGTATCTTTCTGAACTTTGCAATAAAAGAGCTATGTGCATATTGCTTTTTTTTTGTAGAGGCGCGGTGCATGCTTCCTTCTCCAAAAAGAAAGAAAGGAAAAAAAAAACGTACCAGCGGTGACTTTTTAGTTTTTAGTTGAACGACAAATCTCAAAATACATCCATAAGCTTATGCTAACCAAATATAAGGCAACGCACGGCTGATAGAAGGACCTAACCATCGAAAATGCAAAGGTTTTGTCACGGTTTAAAAAAAGTACGGACCCGGACGTGAAACATTTCTGGCGTATTGATGCTGCATATCCAACTTTGCTGGGTAAGATGTTTGTTGACTCCCCATTATATGGTAGCTGCATGGCGGAATATACCAACTGCAAGTAGGTCGCTGGAATCTCCAGCAACCGAGCGCGATCTCCAAATCCAGTGTTCACCGTTGGCCGTTGGGATGCTCTCGTGGCAGCGCAATGTGCACGCATGAGCATGGTGGTTCTGGATATATCCATGCACGTCCACTGCTCTGCAAAAGTGCAAAGATTATATATATTGTCAAACAACCGTTTGGGCGCCGTTGGAGAGGATATCCGGGAGATCTTGGACACACCTCACGCCCTCCTGCTCGTGGTATGCGTTCCAACCTCTGCTCAATTCGATCCAATCACCAGAAAAGATAATAGGATACCAGCCACCATCAGAGAATCATACTATATACAGTATAATATTGGTTGCTAGTAGCTAGCTAGTACGGCAGAATAATTCTAGATTAAGAGATCATTACGAATAAAGTAAAGAAAACAGAGTACAATGAGAAGATTCCCTTCAGAGTAGAGGCATCTTCAATGAACGGCCCAATACTGACAGAAGGTTATGCTACTTGTAATCATATTCACTCCTTTTATCCTTGCTGTTAGAGCCCCCGATCGAGCTCACTATATAAGGGCTGAATCGAGGCATCCGGCATCCCCATCCTTGTTGGAACCACCCAGCATACATAGCTCACCTTACACTGCTAGCTGCTGCTCATCATAAACCATGGAGAATACAGCATCGCACTCTTCATGCATCAGCCGGCCAGCATCCCTGTCGGCCGGCGAGAGCAGCTGGGCGATGCACTTCGCAGGCTTCCTGCCGTCGTCGGCGCACAGCGACCAGGTGATGGACCGTCAGGGAAAAGGAGGAGCATCTGAGAGTAGCTTCTCTTCCTCTTCTATTCCTTGGGCGACGACGATGACCCATTCATCACATCGGGACATGGTGTGCGATGACCAAGACGAGGATGATTCTTTGCAGGACATGCTTGCTCTTCTGCGGCAGGCCCTAAGGTTGGAAACAAAGAACTTTTCTCTACTCAGTATTTTTAAGAAGTAATTGATGCACCACATCCATGCATTTTTGATTATTCGTCAATATCAAGAAAAGTTAAATGTCGCAGCTGAACAATTTGGCTAGCAAAAAATAAAGAAAAATCCAAGGTCGTCCAAAAAAGACTACCCAACAACATTTTCATGAACCTATTACGAACCCTATGACAATGATCGACCAAACATAAATACACTACCCTTAGACAATTTCTTAAAGTAGATATCGTCTCACGACCGTCGATGTTGAGGTCAAAGTCAGGATTTTCATTCAAAATCGAGCTTCTTGTAAATATCTTCAACAAGGTCACCACGCATGAACATGGACATTGTCCTATCTAGCTGGATTGTACTTATAATAGAAACAAGTGGGAGGAGCTCCCGTAGGACACGGTTAAAGCGGTCGCTCTATCATTCTTAGCAAAAATATTAAGGTGTTTTTTAAAATATTTTCAGTGGTCATATGTCAAAAACGAACTCTGCATAAGAAGCTATGTTTATTATAGTGAACACTGTTAAAAACGATTCCGAACTGAAAAGAGAGACTAGGTTTAGTCTAGTCCAAAACAACTCTTTCTCTTTGCGTTAGCTAATTCTCAATCTAACAAAACTGACTCTAAAGTATGTCCTAAGTGGGGTATTTAAGGTTGAGAGGTATTTTGGCCAGCTTATACAGAGTGGCCGAAAACAACACTAGATATGTGATGGATTATATTTTATGGTTCTATTAGGCTTGTGTATCCTATTGATCTAAAATTCTAATTGTATTAGTTCAATCAATGTATTTAGTTAAAGATGTGAATACATGTTTTCTCATTTGGAAAAAATGATGGATGAGGGGCCCTCTTGAAAGATGCCAACTTGCGCAGAAAATGACATCATAACCTAACAAAATGGGAAAAACAAGAAAAAACACGGGGGAGACGGGGGGGGGGGGGGGGGGGGGGGGCAGACATCTGGTGACTGTTGAAACACACATCATGTTTAGTATGGTTTATCGCCTCATTTAGTTGTCATGCTTTCAACGGTGGCGATGCCAGTATAGTTGAAAGGCCTTCTCGGCGACAAAAATCATCAAGACCGAGGTACACAGCCATATGTCTGCGATGGCTTCTGGGTGACTTGTTGATGTGCTACATCAAATGAGAGATATTCGAAAGTCATGATCGATCAAATTACAAAAGAGTTTCAAAATAGAAGGAGCTTTGGCTTGCCTAGAACTTCTATATGTCGTTAAAGCTTCATTATTGGTATGCTTTTCGGTTTTACTTATCTTAAATATGTTTATATTCCTTCTGTAATAAGTGATTATATAAGAGTCACATATAATATTAATGTCTCGTGGTTATGTTTGTCCTTGCATCAGCTTTTTATAGTTCGCCCTATTTCAGATTCTTTTCGCCCTACGCCGGTGATAGAAACCATCATACCGAATATCTTATCTACCATTGACGACTTATCGCTAGCCGGATCCCAGCGCAAAGAGGGTCTAATACTGGCCCACATTCTATGAGACGAAGGAATAGGTTGAATACTCGCTGCCTCACTCCCATCGTACTTCTTTTGTTTTCCCTCGACGGGAGGTGGGATGCTCGATGTATGTTTGTCACATGATCTTACAGTTGTAGATCTGTCAACCATATCCACGGGTGTGTTGTCCCAGCGTCCTCCACGACTTCCCAAACCTGCCATCACCGGCGAGGGGCCTCCCGCCACCATTAGATTCTAAGGCCACCAACCAAAATCAACTTCCATCAATTTGCTACGCTGTCCTGCTTTGCAGGCCACCCACGTTGCCGCGCACAACTAGGGATGGCATTCGCGACTAAGTGCCTGAGAAGGTGGTGTGGCGGCGACACATGCCACACCATTCTAAATCTGTGGGAGATGGATCGGGTCGGCTGCAACCCTCATCGTCCCTCGAGCCGCTGCATGCCACCGACTGATTCACAAGGCCGATGTTCCATCGCAACAACCAATGCTGCACGGCCAAGTGGGCGAAGAACCGCCTTACCATAAAGGTTTCCTGATCAAGGTCTCCACGGCCACCGAAACGAATCCATTGCCCCATTGTTCGTCCACCATGCGCCAGTAAGGGCCAACACACCATTGGGACTGTTGGACAATCGTGTTGCCACTCATCCGAACAATGCATCCACCGGCAAGGGCTCCGATCAACGATGAAGACCTCGCCCCGGTGTCAACCGCGTGGGGTTTTCTCAGCGGCGGCAAAAAGAGAAGGAGTAGAAGAGGAGATCGTCTGCGGTGAGATCCACCCTTGTTTCCTACAAGCGACACGGGGTTTGATCCAATTTCTTGGAGCGATTGTTCCACCCAAAATTACTTTCGCTAGTTAGTTACAGCCTATTGAACGACACTGCAATTCTACAAACATAGGCTTTCTTCCAAGTCTTAACGTAATTATGATTTACGTTGTAATAGGTAACCAGCTTGAATGATATGTTCATGAAGTCAACGGTAACCATGGATGCAGAAGAGACGAACACTTCCAGCTGGTATATTTGTGAACAATCACTCTTATATCTTTCTCTCTTCGTATGATGTCAATTATGTGTTCTCTATAGATGTTTCCATTACAATAGTATGTTTTTGAAATATTGCAGGCCAAGAATTTCCTCGATCCGGCTTCACGACAGCAGGTGAATGGTGCGGTTCAGGAAGTGATCGGTGGTGATAATAACGAGAAGCAGTTACGTGAGCTTAATGATCTAAGGAAGAGAGGGCTTTGCTTGGTCCCTATGTCCATCTTGATAGACTACCTAGGCTGAAGTTGGTTCAATTAGGGCACGTAAAATGGTTAATAAACAGTCTTATTAATTTTAGATCTGTCACGTCATCTAAATATAACGATAAAAAATATACAATGTGTTATTTCTTACCCTTATCTCTAGGAAACAAGTATCCTAAATATTGAGGTATATTGTTGGGGAGAGATCATCTTTTAATTAAGAGAAATCAGATTTTTTTCAACTTTATCTTTCCTCGACTTCAGAACCTATCATATGTGGCACTCTTATGTAGCACCATTATAACGCCCTAATACACTCTACTAGCTAAATACACGTGCGGACTAAAAAGAAGTATATGCACCCTAATACTTTGTCCCACTTTTCTTGTCTCAAAAAGGCCATATGTTCTTACTCACATCACAGTTAACGAATTTACTTATCCAACCCAACCCACAAGAAGACAACACTCTCATGATTTTAGATAAACTGCATTTATGTTTGACTTTAAAGTTAAAAAGTAGTTATATGAGTCACAAAGATAACACTCTCCTCTTCCTTGTATTTTCGTCATCCTTCCCATTATCGTTATTACAGGCTCCACTATGCTCGGCGGTAGACCAGGTCTACTTCACACTACTTCCACATCTCCTCCGACACTTAATATGCACATATGCCATAACACATACCAGCAGTGACTCCTTTCCTTCCCGTCCTCTCATTAGGCGGTGGGGAAGGAACCCTATTCCCGTGCCACAAGCCCCATGTATCCTCCCTTCTCCTCCCTCTCTGCCACCAGAGGGCGCGGCAGAGCAAAGCCTGGTCGGTGGCCATGGCAGCGAGGCATGGTGTGGCGATGGAATGACGCCCCCGGGCTAGGAATTGGCGCCGCCACGGGCGCAACGCATAGCACCAGTAGCGGCTCAGTGGACGGCGACACAACATGGTGGCGGCGATGGTCTTGCTGGACCATCGAGGCAACTCTAGGCGAAATCTCATATCTCTTCGAGATTGAACGGTGGTGGCGCTTGTGTATCGTACTCCTGCTTGAGGGCATTGTTTTTTTTGGAGTTTGCTTACGTTTGAGGTACCAGAGGCGGTGCTAATTAAGGTCACGATGGCCTAGTTCTTCGGGCCATTGGGTCTACGGAGCAGGATCTGCAATGACTTGGGGCGAGGAGATTGTGGCTGTCGGCGGCAGCTATGCGAGGCATAGCGATTTCCAGTCGTCATTCTAGTGGCGACGGATCATGCCGCGATATTCTCACTCTGCTTTCTCTGATGGCGGCGCAAGAGTTTGCCGCTTGGGGGGGGGGGGGGGGGGGGTCCATGATATTCATCATTGGCATACATCATGGTCATGTCGTTGACGCGATGGCCAGATCTTTGTTTTGGTGATGGTCTCCAGCTCCGTGTGTCGCCGTCGATGGCGTTATGGGATGTCCTCTATTGTGACTGTGAAGGTTCAAGACCGGTTAGGGTATGTGACGCCCCCTCCATTTTGAGACCGAGTTCGATTCGACTAAGCAGGTGCTACGCACGACCATTCGGAAGAGCTGTCAAGTTATGCCTGGTAGGTGATGGCGATGTAAAACGTCTCATATACGGAAATGTCAAGTCATGCCATATGCTGGTAGGTGCTACGCGTGACGTCTCCTCCGCGGTGTAAAGCATTGCCTGTTGCTGCTCAATCAAAGTTGGTGCGATCGTCAGGTGATGATGATTAATTGGCCAGACAGGTGATGATGGTAGAAGCGTCAACATCGAGTTTGCACACTTTGGTAGAAACATTTATGGCAATGTTGACGTGCATCTACGTTGTGCCCTTGTTGAATGTGGTTATTCGATGCTCGTCTTCGGGGATGAAAATCCATGCTCGACCCTAGGTTGGACATGTCATCATCGGTGCACGTGCGGCATTTCCTTCTTACAGGTTTTGCCTAAAGTCTATGTATTTTCTCTTTGTCTTTTACCATAAGGTTAGTGGTAGCCTGGTGGAGGTATTGTCGCGAGTCATGTGGTCCTTTGTTTTCCTTGTATCTTTCTGAACTTTGCAATAAAAGAGCTATGTGCATTGTTTTTTTTTTTTTTTTGCAGAGGCGCGGCGCATGCTTCCTTCTCCAAAAACAAAGAAAGGAAAAAAAAAACGTACCAGCGGTGACTTTTTAGTTTTTAGTTGAACGCAAATCTCAAAATACATCCATAAGCTTATGCTAACCAAATATAAGGCAACGCACGTCTGACAGAAGGACCTAACCATTGAAAATGCAAAGGTTTTGTCTCGGTTTAAAAGAAAGTACGTCCATCTTTGGAGCAACAGTTTTCACGTAGCTGGACCTGGACGTGAAACATTTCTGGCGTATTGATGCTGCATATCCAACTTTGCTGGGTAAGATGTTTGACCCCATATATATGGTAGCTGCACGGCGGAATATACCAACTGCAAGTAGGTCGCTGGAATCTCCAGCCAACCGAGCGCGATCTCCGAATCCAGTGTTCATCGTTGGCCGTTGGGATGCTCTCGTGGCAGCGCAATGTGCACGCATGGTGGTTCTGGACATAATCCATGCAACGTCCACTGCTCTGCAAAGATTATTGTCAAATACTGTTTGGGCGCCGTTGGAGAGGATATCCGGGAGATCTCGGACACACCTCACGCCCTCCTGCTCGTGGTTTGGGCGACTAGGCCGGATCCGCCCTTCGCGGTATGACCGAAACATCACACAGGACGTACGATCCATGTTTAGACATAATTAAGCTGAGGCTGTATATAACGGTAGGCCTGTTATCTAAAAAACGCCAGTGGACTCTTCGGGGTTTTGATATAACCTAGAGACGTATGGCTGCGGCTGCGCCAGCGTGCCACGAGATTTGTTAATCTGCAACCAGCACTTCGCTTGCATTGACTTGCCTAGTTTTGGACTCAGCTGGCCAGCAGAATGATCAGCCGAGGACGAGGAGGAGGAGGCCAGAGCTGGTACGTCAATGACATACAAACCCGCTAGTACGTGCTCGATCGCATGAGACATTCAGACTGAAAACGTTCTGAGATGTCATGTTCCATTGCTATCGGGCACGAGACTTGTGCACATTCGTTGTCAAGTGGTCTGGCAGATGGCGTGTACGAGTATGGACGTCTTTGCCTGTGTTCGACAATACAAAGTCTAGAAGGAATGAAGGTGATGGTCAAGCGCGAATGCGAAATCACATAATGATTGAGTTTTGGTGCTGCAACTTCAGTACCGACTACCGAGACTAGAATTCCAGGGTGAAAAACCCTGAGTCTAACCTTCATCGGTCATGCCTTGCAATGGTTGTGTTTTGACATCGTTATCTTGCTGAAGACATTACATGTAATTTGTTTTGCCTTGCTTTCCAGGGTGGAAACTCATGATCCAGTCTTCGGCCGGATCCGGCAATAGTGACACTTGCGTGTCGTTAGTTTCCTGAAAGCATTGCATTTGGAGAATCTTCTCATGACCCGTGTGTTGTCAAAACAATGGTTGATGTCGATGTTAAGGTTACTGTGTGCCTTAGATCTTTTTTAATAATTCGACTATGTGCATTCTCGCTTGATGTCTCAAATTTCTTGGAATATTGAGTTGTTGCAAAGGCCGGTGTATTTTATATTTTCGTGATAATAAGTGTTGCACATTATTTAAAAAAAGGTGTGTCGTAGATGTTGCGCTGAGTGTGTGCATGTGGTCAAGGGCTGATCCAAGTGTGGCCGGTTTAAGAACGAGGTGTGGGACTGCAAGACTAGAGTAATAATGTTGTCTTTTAAGCTCAGGATGATTTCAAACTAAGGATTTTCTATGGGTAATACATGCGTTACACGTACATGAAATGGGATAAGCTTTATGGCTTGGTGCACCCGGGGGTGCATTGGATGCTGAGTAGGATTTTTCTTCTTTTTGAAACAACGATTTTTCACTAAAATGCATCCCAAGAACAAGTTTTCCCTGTCGTCGTATCATCTCCTACCCCATGGTACCCTGGTCATTTTTGCTCTAGTGCTGGAGTTTTGTGGTTCTCAATTAGTTGTTCATCTCCTAGAAGCTTTTATTCATGCTTTTTACTATTTTCATATGTTCCTTAGGGGTGATATCTTTCACTTTGTAAAGTGCATACCAGCACATGCTCACCTAGATAGGAAATAAAAGCTTATAGAAAGTATAGAAGACAATTTACAAAGAATTTGCAGCTCGATGGCTAAAATTGTTCATTAACAAACACAAGTATACATACTGTTACAGTCAAAAAAAAGTATACATACTGTTCCATATGCTTTACTGACATCTGCAAAACTGTTTGTTAATTTCTTTTTCTGATTGGCTCACATCGTGTTGTGAAAACCCACTTCTTCTTTTCAATCATCATACCTTTTTCTTTCGGTGAATACCATCCCTGAACTCCTGTTCACCAGTATGCCTTATCCAGCAGTGGAAAGTGGGAAAAGATTATACAAAGTTCATCGGATTTTTACAGTTCAGAAAATAAGTCGTGAATTCGTGATGCAGAGGCCGGGTTCTTAATCCCTTTTTCAGAAAAAAATCAGTCGTGATTTTTCGCGCGAACACATGAGAATTGCCATAAAAAACCATGCTTCTTGATGTTAGGACATCACAAAAACTATGGTGACGACACGCGCGGCAAGCACCGCTTACTCTGCCTCAGGCCGGCGATGGTCGGATCATACGTCGCGCCTGACAGTGATCGTTTACGTGATCGTGATCGCCACAGAATCGTATTAGGTATGCAACTCCATTACGTACCAGAAGGCTAATGGACCAGAGTTGGTTCGGTCTGCTCGAGCTGCATATGATCGCTCGATAGATCAACGGTAGCAAACGATATCTCTCTACACCTTTTTTTGAACATGAATATCTCTCTACTCAACCTACTAATTGACTCTTCCTGATCTGCAATCCGCATGGCACCTTTTCGCCATTATTGCCCAGAAAGTATCAATGCCTAAAGGTCGATCGTCCTAATCAGACTAATACGCATTAGTTAAAGAATACACGCAGAAACTAAAATGGTTGGTGGAGAAAGCTACAGCAGGCCGGTGACAGTACCACAGAATACTACGATGCGTCTGAACTTGAACTAGCTTGTGCGTTCCCTGGATTTGGCAATGCGCCCCAACCGGGGCTTCATTCTAGATGAAGAGAGTAGAATAAGGTTAATCAAACAGTATATACAGTATACTACTAGCTAGTAGCACTGCCGAATAATTCTGGATGAAGAGATCATTGTGAATAAAGTAAACTGAGAAGACAAAGTGCAACGAGAATATTCCCTGCAGAGGAGACGCGTTTTCCAATGGACGGCCCGGTGTCTGACGGACAAATTCGTGCGGATGTACCTGTCTGTATCCACATCCACTCCTTTCACCTTGCCGTTGGAGCCACAACCACCGAGCTGCCATATATATAAGGGCAACGCGGGCCGTATCAAGGCATCCACACCACAACACCCAATGTCCCTTGCACTGCTAACTACTCATACGCCATGGAGAATGAAGCGTCCCGCTCTTCGTGCATCAGCCGCCGGCATCCATGTCGTCCGGCGGAGCAGTTGGGCGATGCATTTCGCGGAGTTCTTGGCGTCATCTGCGCACAGCGATCAGGAGGCCCATCGTCATGGAGGAGGAGTCTCCGAGAGTAGCTTCTCTCCCTCCTTCGATTCCTTGGGCGGCGACCACGACGACGAGTCCTTCATCACGTCAGACCTGATGGACGAAGACGACGAGGATGATTCTCTGCAGGACACTGCTTGCTCTTCCGCGGCTGGCCCTAAGGTTGGGAACAAAGAACCTTCTCTAGTTAGTTACAGCTTGTTGAACATGAGACAAAATATAGGCTTCTACCCGGTCTAACATAATTATGATTTATGTTGTAGCAGGTAGCCAGCATGCATGATATGTATGTGAAGTCAATGGTAGCCATTGATGCAAGAGAGGTGAACACCGCCCAGCTGGTATGTTTGTGAGCAATCGTCATCATCTCTTTCTTTCTTCCTTCCTTCATTCAGAAGTTATCTCTAGGTGTTATATGTTTCTCTTACAATAGCGTGTTCTTGAAATATTGCAGACCAAGTATTTCCTTGACGCGAGTTCGCGGCAGCAGGCGACTGCCGGTGTGGCACAAGAAGTGATCAGCGGTGGAAATAGCAATGAGAAGCAGCTGTATGAGTGTAATGATCTGAGAAAGAAAGGGCTTTGCTTGGTCCCTCTCTCCATGTTGATAGACTACCTAGGGTGATTTAGAACTTGGTGCAATCATATAGTATGGACTATAGTTGTTCTTAATTACATCACCCTCTTGGGCGACCATGTTATGATGAAACTAGATGCCGAAGCGGTGAACCAGCTCCGTAGCTTCGGCATCTAGTTTCATCATAGAGATGTTTTGTGGTACCCCTAGCATATAGGGTTTTTATTATAGAACTTGCCCTCAAAGGTATATCATATATGAGACGATCAGAACACAAAGATGTGTACAGTACAGCATTACAGCTAACGGTAACTAAAACTGAGCTAAAAAATGTTAACTAAAGCAAACAACTAAGTGAAAAACATACAAAATATGTCAACATGCATCCCCGTCACGACTTATCACAATGGACATTACTCATGAAAGCTTGTAACTATCGCAACGACAGTCTTGGTAAAACCATCGGCACCCTGAACACCTGTAGGAATAAGCCGAATATTCATGAGTTTATTTGTGACCCTTTTTCAAACAAAATGCCAATCCACTTGTATATGCTTGGTCCTCACATTAAGGCCACAAGATTGTCACAATAGCAGTGTTTGCACCCAAATTACCTATGTTGTTGCTTTTGCCAATTAGCTTATACCTTTCAGCACTGAAATTAGACATTGTAGCCTCCTTAAAAGTACCCCAAGAATAATATAACCATAAAATAACGAGCACTGGTGGATCTCCTATTATCTGGACAACATGCTCAATCTATAGCTAAAAAGGCGCCGACAGGTGTGAAATCCAAAGACACAAGTTTTAATCCAAGAGTTGAAGTACTCTGAGGGCATCTAAGTATTCATTTAACTGATGGGTGACTGCAAAAACTGACACACTTTACTAACATAGAAGTGTTGGTATCCTCCTCGTGTGTGCTGTGAGGAGACGACCAATTGAAGTCTTTTAGGCGGTCCAAATAGGTGTAAAACCCACTCAAAGAAAACAATTCATCGAAATTTCATACGTATTTCACGAAATTAACGATTCTCGATGAGCAGCGAGAAAACTTTATACGATTGATCCTTAAATTTAAAGATAGCCCTATACGTTTTGATTTTAATATGAAATAAATCAAGTTTTCATCGCCAACTTGGCCTCATGCATTGGTGGATGGTCCACGTGATGGTATACTAGGTTGCATATTCGAATCCATTCCATTTAATTGTGCTAAATTATTTTAATATCCAGACTTTGAACCTGGACAATATTTTCGAAAATCATCTTCAAAATTTTGTGAATTTCACAAATTTGTGAATCCCGGTCAGGCGTGAAAAAAAATATGAAAATGAAATGTTGAACACTGAGGCCACTACCCACTAGGGTACGACCAAAAGTCTTTTTGGGTTTTCCACACGAGAAGTAACTAATTAAATCATTGTGAATTTACATACAAATATAATCGGAAAGTGCTTTGTGCACCCGAACTCCAGTGCTCCTGCTACTTTACAAAATTCAAAAATAAATTTTAAAACTTCAAAAAAATCTGAAAAAAATCATGCGCGTTTTCAATGATGTATACTACATTCGTGGAAAATATCAATATGCATAATCATTTATATTATAGTCTAAACAAAAAAGACAAAATGGGGAGATTTGAAACTATGTATTGTTAACTATAATAAGATCTGTAAATTTGTCATTTTTGTGTAGGTAGAAATATATAGTATTTTGCTTTGGGATTTTGCACGTCTACAGGATACATCATCGAGAACACGCATGATTTTTTTCAGATTTTTTTGAACTTTTTTTAATCCAATATTTTAAAATGGCAGGAGCACTAGAGCTCGGGTGCAAGAAATCTCTACTCCAAATATAATATCCTATTTACATAAGCGATTACCTCTCTATGATATATTGGTCCTTGTATGCACCGTCAGCTTAGCAAGTCGAAATATTTACCGGTCAAAACTTTGCCTGCTTTTATATTATCAATGTAAGATAAGAAAACTTGTAAAAAAATTGAAAGATAGAAAGCTCACCAGCAAAATGCTTGGTTGAATTATAAGAATTGTTGGCTATGACCGGTGGTAGTTTTCTGAAAAAGTTCAATTATGTTTTTGATCCATGTCAAATTAGAAAGAAATTATATAGTAATGAAAATATATATGCGAAATCTGCAATATAATTTACGGATAACACTAATTATCTTACTTGGTGGAAATCTGCAAGATAAGTCGCGAAAAAATTAGGAAAAAGTCTACAAGATAAGTCACGAAAAATTAGGAAAATCCAGGTCGGAATTGACCACTCACCCAACATGTAGCAGTATAAAAATTAGAAAAAACCGTAAGTAATAATGGAAAAATTAGGACCTCAAAATCACTTGCTCTTTGGAAGTTTTCTCTTTTCATCAATCCGTTGCGTTGCTGCCTTGTTGGGCCTGGTAGAGTGTGAGTGGGCTGTATCAGTTTGCACTGGACGCATGGTTTGTGGGCTGGGGTCAATTGACGGTTTTTACACGCGTCAGTTTTCGGCAATGCCATGAGAGGAAAATCATAGTCATCTTCGGAAGCCACTGTTTCCTGCTGGACGTGTCTCCTGTATTACGTCGTTGCTATCCAGATTTGACTACTAGCAGTGCATGAAAGGTGGATAATGGATCGGACCTCCAAGGAATCTCCAGTAGCCCCGCCGGCCGCCCCGCGCTTTGACTTGCTTTCTTCCAGATCGATGAGATCAGATCGAACGACTAGCTAGGTAACGGCACGGTCCAGCACAACATGGGTTACGCGGAGTCTACTTTGGTTAACGACCACCGCGCGCGTGGCTTCTGCTTCAGGCTCCGGCAGGTAGCTCGACGAGAAGCATCCGGTGCAAGGGTATAGCTTCTCTAGATGGGGGAGGGCCAACTAGCGGTCGACCGTGCAGGGCGGTCGATTCGGACAAGCTAGGAGATAAAAAAAAACACCACCAACCCCTCCCCCTCTACTTGTCTGCCTTGGGCACCGCCACCCCCGCATCGGTTGAACCGCCGGACACGGCCCGCCGCGTCCGGTGCCACTCCCATGCCGCCTCACTGCTGACCCTCCTCAAATCACCTCATCTCTCTAAGCCTCTCGTGCCTCCTCCTTCTCTGGCGGCGGAACACCCCCACTCGAGAGGGGTATGCAGGTGTATCCGTACGAATACCCAAAGATTCGGTGCATTCCAGCCCCTGCCATAGGCTAAAGCACGTCGCGATAAACCCCGTCCTCCTCCTCCTGCCATCTCCCACTACGTTACGACTCGGGACATGCACGGGTCACTACCGCATAGGAGCAGTGTGTGGATGTGGACCACGACAGCAACAAACTGGCACGAGCCAACGACCAGCTGATGCGGCTAGCAAGAGCCGGTGAGCCACCGGCCGCGACCATGCTCAATTCAGGCGTGATTCGGGCACCGGTGAACTTCGATACGACAAGTGGGAATTCAACGCTGAGCAGTGCAGGCAAAGTTTCGGCGGGGTAGGCTGCCCGACGAGGTCTCAATTTTGCGGGTGGATGAACCGGTCAAAAAAAACTTTCAACGAGGGATGCATGCCCCTGAAAAAATCGCCTTAAGAAGTTAAGATCCCTACATTTACAGCTCAACCCGTTGATTCACATGCCCTAGTACCAAAAAAAGAGGCTAGATATGCTAAACCTTTTTTTATCTCCCTTTAAATTCTCATAATTTTTACAAAGTGGGTCATCTGCTAGAGCTCTCTTATCGTGCTGCCGTGCCCAACCCAATGTGAGTTGAGTTTATTGCCTCTAGCTCTCTACTGTTGCAGAGCACATGCATGGGGTGCAACATCCACGCCGCATAACGAAGCATTGCGTAATAACTGGACCAACGTACAAGCTGCCACCCCAGGGACCAAAATGCGTCTGTTCCTAAATTCCTAAACATGGAAATTCTATGTACACCACCTAAAACTTGCTTGCTCGCCCATGTGTCCGAAAATTTCCTCATTTTTTTCTTCTACAGTTTGCTACAGATTGACCAATACCATCGGTTGACCTTTGGTACCTTGGTAGTGAGTGGTTGTTGAAAAGACGATATTGCCCTCAGTATAGCCTAAGATGATTGGACCCTTATGATGACAGCGAGTGTGCATAATCTCTTAGGTTCAAAATAACACAAAATTACGGATCGTTCAGCTTGGAAATAGCAGAGTTTTTATGGATACAATGTGTTCTACTCCAATCATGTGCAGAAAAACAGTTGCAAATATGCACAGCTAGGCATGTGCAGACAATTAGTACGTATGCTCATTTGAGTTAAGCTCCACGAGATAATTAAATTATGGTTTCCCGCGATACGGTCGCTTTGATACGGGCCGACGGACATTGGTCCGTGGCTAACGCAATTTGCACCAGCATGATCACGATGAACTGTACCGTATCTCTGCACCTTTTCGCCATCACTACTCAGAAAGTCAGTGCAGAAAGCTCCCATCCATCCGTTCATATATAGGAAACGTTGCACAAAGGGAGAGAGATAAGACTAGTACTACTAATGATGTATCATCTGTCCTAACCACAAATCCAACATCAGTTAACGAAAGTTTAGCCAAAATAAAGAGTATACAGAAAAAACAATAGCTACGAACGACGTTCTGATTGGCAGAGAGAAGCTACCGTAGGTGGAGTGTAGCTCTCGCAGTATCACCGGCCGGCTATGCATTCCAACTGCTGCCTGGGGTCCAATCACCAAAGAATATGATGATAGGGATCACAATGAGTGCAGACGAACTTATTTTCAATCGCACCTTGCGAAAAACCCGTCCCGCTCCTCGTCGCCTCCTCCGGGCGACAGGGGGGGCGGAAACCCTAGACACCACCGCCGCCCCCCCCCCCCCCCCCCCCCCCTCCAGCCCCCCTCCCCTCGTCGCCCTCCGAGGCCGCCGGCGGACAAAGGCCGCTCGGCGCCGGTGAAGGGGGCGGCGAGGTCTCGCCCATCCGCGGCTTCTTCGGCGATAGGGAGGCACGCCGCCGCTGAAGCTTGCCGCCGCCTCCAGCCTCCGCCTCCAGCCATCGCCTCCTCGCGCGTGACCGCCCTCCATCCCGCCTCCACGCGCGGGGTCGTCCTCCGCCTCCCGCGCGCCCATCCGCCGACGTGCGGCAGCTTGAGGCTGCTGCTTGCGGGTGAACCGCCGACTCACCCCCCCCCCCCCCCCGCGCTACTCCCGACCCTTGAGCACCTGCGCCTGCCCTCGGCGAGCTGGGCGCGGCCGTGCTGCTCGCCGGCGCGGCTGTGACGGCGTCCTTGCTGCCCAGGCCCATCTGGGCCCAGATGGGCTTTGCGGGCCGCGGCGCCGTTTCGTCGTCAGCTCTGGGAGGCTTGCTGCTCCCGCCACGCCCCGGTGGTCCGGCCGTGAATCCCGGACCCGGGGGTGCCGTCGGTTTCGACGGCGCCCGGTTTGCCGGCGCGGGCGTTTCTCCGGGTCCGTCCTTGTGGCCGACGCGGTGCTCTTCGGTGGTTGCAGGGGTCGTCTTCCTCTACACTTGGCTATCATCCTGCAGCGGGGCGCCGTTGGGGATAGCTGGTGCCGTGGCTTCGCAGATGGCGGCCATGGTGGTGATGTGCTCCCCACGTGGGGGGCCGTCGTGGCTGGGTGTCGAGCCCCTCTGTCTCGCCATCAGTGTCATACTGGTGTGCCCCATGGTTCTGCAGATGGCGGCCATGGGTGCGGTCTCTTCTCCGTTGCGAGGCGAGCCGTGGCAGAGGTGGTGGGAGCTACTCCTTGCCGGTTGCTTGTCCCTCGCGTCGGATCCTTGTTGAAGAATTTTGGCGTGACTGGCGTGGGTGGGCTTCGTGCGTGCTCTAGGCTAGCCCACCCTTCGTGTAATCGAACCCAGGTGGGGTTGGGGTTGCACTCGGTGGTGCTATGCCTTGCGACTGCGGCGGCGACCCCCACGTTGCGGTGAGGGTATCTCCGATGCCTTCAACTTCAGCCGGTGACACACTGGCGTCGTGGCGTCGTCTTTGCCGCGCGCGACCTTTTGGCCATGCCCCCGACACAGGTGGTGTCGGTGCGCTGTGTGGCCTCGGATGCGTGTTGGTGTTCGATTGCGTCGATGGTGTAGTGTCGTGGCTGGGTCTCCGCTGTCATGTCCTGTGGTTCCTCCTTTGTGATCGCTGTGCTTGGGTCGTGATGAGCTTCTCATCAATCAACTGTTTCCGAGTGTTTCTCTCGGAGTGACCCCCTTCCCTTGTGTGTTGTCGGTGTGTTCTTTCTTTTTATTTCCCTTCTCCTGTATCCCCTGTAAACTCCGGTTCATTTGAACCTATCTTGTAGAGGCTGAAAAGCCTCAAGGCAACCTTTGGAATATATTCAGGTGGGGATTAACTCCCCCCCCCCCCCCCCCCCTCCACCCCCCCCCCCGGTGAAAAACTCTAAAAAAAACAATGAGTGCAGTCTGCAGAATAATTCTCGATTAAAGAGATCATTGCAGGATTAGAATAGAAACCACAGCGGTAAGATTCCTGCAGAAGAATTTTTTTTAAAACGGGCGCCAGTGTCTGACAGACAGTTCATACTCTCATGTACTTCTATTCATATCCACTCCTTCTCGCCGGAGCCCGGAGCTATATATACGGCCAGCACGAGACGACCGAGCATTCCGTCCAAGACCACAACACCTAGATCAGGCTTTCAGCACCGCTGGTACCTAGCCTGCTACTGCGTGTAGAAAGCTTGGAGTTTCTGACACAAATGGAGAACACAACATCACCACACCCTTCATGCATCAGCCCGGCAGCGGCACCGGCGGCCACATCCATGTCTGCTGGCGAGAGTAGCTGGGCGATGCACTTCGCGGACTTCCTGGCGTCGTCGAACAACAGACAGGAGATGAAGATGATGGGTCCTCAAGGAGGCTTCCTGGCGTCGTCGAACAACCGCCAGGAGATGGGTGGTCAAGGAGGAGGAGCCTCTGAGAGTAGCTTCTCCTCTGGCTTCGATTCCTTGGACGACGAAGATGACTCCATCACGTCGGACCTGATGGACGAAGACGACGAGGATGATTCTTTGCAGGACACCGCTTGCTCTTCCGCGGCTCGCCCTAAGGTTGGGAACAAAGAACTTCCTCTAGTCAGTTATAGCTTCGTGAAGTACATAGTATTTAGCATTTCTTCCAGCTAGGTCTAACTTGATTATGATTTTTGTTCTACAGATGACCAGCATGTATGATCTGTACATGAAGTCAATGGCCACCATGGATGCAAAAGATATTTACACCAGCCAAATGGTATGTTTATGAACACTCACTATCATCTCTTTCTTCTGTCAGACGTTATCTAAGTGTTTATCTTACGATAGTGTACTCTTGAAATATTGCAGGCCAAGTATTTCCTCGATGCGGTTTCGCGGCAGCAGGTGACTGCAGGTGCGGTTCAAGAAGTGATCAGCGGTGGAAATAGCAATGAGAAGCAGTTGTATGAGTGTAGTGATCTGAGGAAGAAAGGGCTTTGCTTGGTCCCTCTCTCCATGTTGATAGACTACCTAGGATGATTACTGTTCTTGTGTCGCAAGATCTCTGGTTCGATTATAGATAAAATAGTTCGTACATCACTCTCTTCTGTGACTGTGTCAGCTAAGAACACTTCTTCCATCATGCCATCGATCTGTCCAATCATACCATTAAATTAGAAAAACAAGTATTCAACTATCCAGAAATGATAAACAAGCAGTAAGAATATTCAAGTGTGCATGACAGCGAGGGGAAACTTTGTATATTATATATAGCTTCTTACTTTTTATGTGTACCACAACATATTAGAGGTCAAGTTGAGGTAAACCTTCATTGTAATTTCATCACCGATATGCAAATTCAAAACGCGAATGTATACGTAGCTTACCTCGGCAGATTGTAACTTATAAAAACAAGTATTCAACTATCGACAAATAATAAACAAGCGGTGAGAAATATTCAAGTGAGCATGAGGAGAACATTGTATATAAATTATATATAGCTTCAGTACTTTGTATGTCTAGCAGAACATACGAAAGCTCAAGTTGAGGCTCAAGTAGGATTTTCTTGGGCAAAAGCTGTTAAGCTTGTATGCACTACATCTTGCCTAGGTGTTTCTATGATGTGAAAGTTCTGCCTTCAGTGCAATTTGTCAGGATGGGCAAGTTGAGAACGTGAATGCACCTCAGTTGAAGTTTCTATGATGTGAAAGTTCTGCCGAAATGCAGGAACTTGCCTAGGAATTAATACAAAATATCACGTTACTACTAGCGTGAATGAAATATATATGGACTGTGTAGTTCTCAACCTTTCATCATGTAATCATTAATCAGCTGGCTCGTTCAGTTTGCAATCTGGGTTTGTCAATCACAGGGTCAATAGATTCCGTTAAACCTATGTACACGTCAGTGATGTGATCACTAGGTGAACTGTACAAAGCAAGCTGGCATACTCAATGAAAACAAAGAAGCAAATCTTTCTTTAATCGCTACTCACTAGAAAGTACCAAGCGCCTGCTCAATCAGTCAGAATAAGCCGAAAGAGGGTATCTCTGACCTTCTAAAAATATAAAAAACTTACCAAATCAAACCAGTTCTTTTGTCTGCTAGGAATAAGTTAAGTTGAGTAGTATATTTGCATGATACGGTCTTACGGAGGTTGCAACTAGCAACATATTTCTCTGACAGAATATAATTCCCATGTGCCGTCAGAAGCAGGCAATTAGCATCCAGTGGACCTTTAGTACTATTCACATTCCTTGGATTCTTCATAATAAGTACAGACCCTTAGCATTTTAAGGGACAGCAGTGTCGTAAGAATGTGATAATTATTCAAATAACTGTGGCTGGAAAAGTTGCATTTATGTTTTAGTAATTCCATGACCTTTCTTCTGTTCCATGATACATCTTTAGCGCTCCTAGGAAAGTCTCTTTCCAGATAGTACAGTGGATAAGTCAGGCCTGATTGTTATCATTAATTTATCTTTAATGCGCTGAACTTTTCGATGACAACCTGGATATTGTAGATTGTAAGATAATAATTTGTAGGAAATAGGCATAATCACCGAGGGCATGGAGCTTTATTTGCGGAACACACGTCATTACTGTGACTGTATTCTCCAGCTAGATTATCTTGGATGATTACTGTTAATGTACTGCAAGAACTCTGGTCGATTATATATAATCTAGTTCGTACATCACTCTCTTCTATGACTGTGTCAGGTAAGAACACTACTTCCATCACGTCGTCGAGCTGTCCACTCATACCATTAACATATAAAAACAAGTATTCAACTATCCAGAAATGATAAACAAGCAGTAAGAAATATTCATGTGCGCATGACAGTGATGGAAACTTTTGTATATATATTATATAACTTGAGTACTTTGTATGTGTACCAGAATATATTAGAGCTCAAATTGAGGTATACTTTCAGTGCGATTCCATCAGTTCATAAAGGCAATGTATACGTGCCTTACCTCGGCAGAAAGATTTTTGAATGTGAATGTATATGTAGGCATGTAGCTTACCTCAGCAGAAAACTATGTAAAATTTCTATTCTGCGAACATTCTGCTGAAATGTAGGCACTTACATCGGAATTAGTAGAATTTTCTAGTACTTTATATGTATACCATAACTTATTACAGCTCGAGCTGAGGTTAACCTGCATTGCAGTTTATCAGCGATGTGTAAGTAAAAAAACATGAATGCAACTCAGTAGAGAGAGCTCTGTCAAATTTCTATGCTGTGAACGTTCTGATGAAATGTAGGCACTTGCCTAGGAATTACTCCCTCCGTATCAAAATGTAAGATGTTCTAACTTTTTTGGCCCACACGTATCTAGACATGTTTTAGTGCAAGGTTCACATGAATTTTGCATTTAAACTATGTCTAGATACATGTTGATCACAAAAGGCTAAAACATCTTACATTTTGATACGGAGAGAGTAGTAGAGAATATCAGGTTACTACTAGCGTGAATAACATATAATAATATATATGGACTAGTGTACTACGTAGTTCTCAAGCTTACATCCTGTAATCATTAATCAGCTGGCTCATTCAGTTTGCAATCTGAGTTTGTCAATCGGTCAATACATTCCGTTAAACCCATGTACACATCAGTGATGTGATCACTAGGGTTAACGGTAAAAAACAAGCTGTCATACTCAATGAAAGCAAACAAATCTTTCTTTAATCACTACTTACCAGAAAGTACCAAACGACTGATTGATCAGTCAGAATAATCAGAGGGGGTACCTCTGACCTTCCACAAATATCCAAACTTACCTAATCAAACCAGTTCTTTAGTCTGCTAGGAATAAGTTCAGAAATATATTTGCATGATGCGGTCTTACGGAGGTTGCCACTAGCAAGCAAATCGCTAGGGTGAATGGTAAAAAAACAAGCTGTCATACTCAATGAAAACAAGCAAATCTTTCTTTAATCACTACTTACCACAAAGTACCAAACGACTGCTTGATCAGTCAGAATAATCAGAGTGGGGTACCTCCGACCTTCCACAAATATCCAAACTTACCTAATAAAACAAGTTCTTTAGTCTGCTAGGAATAAGTTCAGTTCAGTAATATATTTGCATGATACGGTCTTACGGAGGTTGCCACTAGCAACATATTTCTCTAACAAAATTAGAAATTCACATGTGCCGTCAGAAGCAGGCAGTTAGCATCCAGTGGACCTTCAGTACTAGACAATCCTAAGCACATTCCTTGGATTCCTCCTAATAAGTACAAAGCCTTAGCATTTTAAAGGACAGAGTGTCGTAGGAATGCGATACTCATTTATATAATTATGGCTGGAAAAGTCACTTCTATGTTATTTAGTAATTCATGATATTTTTCTGTTCCATGATACAGCTTTAGCGCTGCCAGGAAAGTCTCTTTCCAGATAGCATGGTGGGTAAGTCATAAACGAGTCGCACTTGGCAAGACAGATTGTAACCTAAATTCATCTTTAATGTGCTGAACTTTTCGATGACAACCTGGATATTGTGGATGGTAAGATAAGAATTTTGTTGGGAAGTTCATATAGGATAAGATCACTTTAATACATCCATGAAAAAGACTGGATGGAAAGTGTTGTGGAAATGCAAAATTCTTTTCCTCTACAGTCTGAATCTGGTGGCACTTGTAGAGATATCGATGGTAAAATGAACAAGATGAAGACAAAAGGAGATCCTTCTTTAAACACCAGGTATTGTTCAGAAAGAATTTCAGGGTTAAAAACATCTAGCGAGGAACAATTAGCAGTTTCTGCCACATTTATCAGTCAAGGTTTGGTTTGTGGAACAGAGTAATATGAGATATCAACTTATGAAACAAGCTTTCCACCTAGTGAGTACATTTACGGTACTTTGACATCGGGACTGTAATCTCTACTATATAATACGAGTAAACGACCGTGGTACGTCGCGGTACGTTTTGCACATAACCCCCTAACAAACCCAGAAATCAACCCGCAGTCCTCCTTGCCTCAGTCCCCGTACTCTCGCTCTCTCCTCCGAGCATCTTATCTCTTCGTCTCTTTCCTGTGCACGACCGCGATTCCTTGCCGGTGGCGTGATCCAGGAGGATTCCTTCCCGGTGGCGGCGGCCGAGAGGATGTCGACGGTGAAGACGTCGGTGACTCGGAGCGGAAAGAAAGAGCTCGGCGGTTCTATGCCCAACGTCGGCGCGGTCCGCCTCGGCCATTATCGGGGATCAGACCCAGTACTCGTTGTTGTCTGGGCCGTCGGCGTGCGACGGTGCGAGGGCGCCGTGATTCTCTTCCGCCGTCCGCTTGACAAAGTTTCACCACCGTCCGGGGAGCAGATCTGATGCGACAGACTTGCTGGACCTTTGTCTGTCGGTTATACACTGCAGGAACGACAGCTTCAGAGAAGAACACCCCAAAGGACTCTGTGGATGCGGCAGCTCAGCAGATGGCTGACGACGAATGCTGAATACTGAACGGCGGAGGACAAATCAGTGTTTGCTGAGAACCGGAGGTTGCACACAGAATTTTTTTGAAGAAAAAAGAAAAGAAATTCGTTGCACAAAAACAAATCAATCACGCAGTCTTAAAAGGCACGGCCGCACGCAGTTCATGTGCTCCATCTGCTACATGTCGCCTCCTTTCTCTGGTCGAATAGGCACTGGCAGAAGCTGCACAAAGCCACAAACCACATCCACGAATGCCAGCACAAACCGTCGACATGGAACGTTCAGAGACACCGAGGTAGCTTGGGGCAGCAATTGCCTAAAAATTTCGAGTACAATCTCAGTTCTATAGTTGACCAACCTTCCATCCATGCCGATGATGAGAACGGTGTTTGGCTGCTTGCCGAACGCGACCAAATACTTTGAGCCTTCATGGACGCGGAACTGAGCCAATGGCCATTCTGAACTGAAATAGCCTGGCAAGAATCCTGTTGGCCAAGTATGATAAGCAAGGTGCCCGGTTCTGCAGATGCTGATAAACCTTTTGATTATGGGATCCTATGCTTTACCGGTAAAGAACTACTTCAGCATGTTCCATTAATGCTTTTCTGCCAGCTTAAGTTCCTATGAGGAAGAACTACTTGAGCCTGTTCCATGCATTATGTTATCTTCCCATGGCTAGAACTATTTCAGCATGTTTCATGAATGCTTTTTCTGCCAGCTTAATTTGGACATCTTGAGCTTCTTTGCTGGTTAAATCAAGTATGTTTAAAATTATCATAGCATCTTATCTCTGAATTGTCTTCTCTGTGGAGATTGTTATCCCGAATGAATCATTAGTCGTCTCCCGTTGATATAGAACATATCAACACAACATCAAATATGTTCGGTATAACTCAGTCATGTCTCTCAATGGAAGGTCATCTTTGAGGATTATGTCTTTCTGACTTGAGTTGCCAAACTGGTTATGCGGCTCCATAGATTTTTGGGCAAAATTTGGGTTGTGCTGACATTTTCTTTCAAAATTGGTTTTACTACCCGTTGCAACGCACGGGCATTTTGCTAGTTGAAGTAAGAGCATAAAAGAAGACCTATACACTGACAGTGCCGACCTGACATGTCAACTTCAATCTCACGATTCATCACTAGCGAAAGGTGCACCTAATCCCCATGGATGTTTGTTAACTCGACAAGAGGCCTAACAAATAATCCGGAGGAACATTGGTTACACCAGAGAACGAACCAGAAAAGAGGCAGATTCAGGGAACGAAAGGCATCATCTTCCTAGCAACCAGAGCATCAGCATCAGCATCAGCATCAGCATCAGGATCAGGATCAGCGTCGGCATCGGCTAAGACAAGGAATTCATCACCGGCCCCGAAACAGACAAGGAACTTACAGTAGGTTGGAACTGAAGACCAAGCACATACACATGTATACAAAACAACCCACCATCAGATGGAATCTTCTGCTTCATTTGAAAGAATCTTAATTTTATCCCCACCTGCGCAATTTGGCCTTTTCCAAAATGCTGTATGCTGGCTGGCTGGAGACGCGCCCGGCGCCATCTAACGATGCCACAGTGGAACACACGAGTACCCTATGGCCTACAGGCTACTGTTGCAACTTGCACCATTCGCCGAGGGTCTTCTTGAATCGGTTAGCAATTAGCATTATCCAAAGCGTAACATGTAGTAATAATCTTTCCAAATCTCTCGGTACGGCGGAAACCTTTTAGTAGACACTGAACTGAGTCCACGATTGTTTTGGCAAAGTTGATCGCCGATCTACATCTTGGACAGCTGGTAGGTCTCAATCTCATGGATGGTTTGCACAGGCCAAGGACTACTGGAGACAGGGAGGGAGGTGAAGAACGAGATGGGCAAAGAGGGAAGGAGAGTTATTAACTCTGAGTTAAGCGATGGAATCCACTTACGTAGTGCCGTGGAACAAGTTTGCCGGGGACGAGGCGGAGAATCCCGGCGGGCGGCCGCCGTCGGTGGCGCAGCTGACTCGACTGCGCTCTGCGACCTCTGCAGAAGAGGAAGACAAACTCAACGGGCTGGCGTTTCGTTCGTCGAGACGGTCTCCATGGCAGTTGGGTTGGGCTGGGCTGGTGGAACTACTATACCTCAATGGGCTGATAATTAAGGTTGTCAAACGAGCCAGCCGCACTGGCTGCTTTTCATCGTTGAAAACAAAGGCAAACGCTAGGCGTTAGTCGGGTGTAGCGATGCTTCGCTACAGCCGCTTTCGGAACCGTCCGATCTAATTAAGTGAAACAATCTCACGCGTCCGATCAATTTAGCAAAAACGTTTCGCGTGTAACACTTTTTATATGCGTATGAAACATCTCATGTAGCAAAAAAATATTTCAGAAAATGTTGCGTCCGATTAATGTAGCAAAAAAAACCGACACAACAATTTTTGTTCGTGCATGCAGCAGGGTGTGTAGCAAAAAAATTGGATACCAAAAAATTGCAACATGTACCAAAAAATCTTGTAGCATTTTAAACCCAGCCATGTAGCAAAAACGAATAACATATCCAACAAATCCCAATTTGATTGTAGCAAAATTGTGAGTACATCGTCACTTTTGCAGAAATTGGATTAGCATGTGCTCTGAATTCATTGTAGCACTTTGCTCATGCTTACATAACAAAATCGAGTCTCACATGTAACAAAACTACACACCGCATGTAACATCAATAAAACCCCAAAACTGACCTCTAGTTGTCATCACCAATGGAGGCATGCCATGATCGATTTGAGCTCCTCTTCCATGAATCTGCCACTCCGGAGGCCTGTAGAAGCTAGATGGAGCGAACCCCTACCCCATCCAGTCGCGGGGCATCATCTTCTCCAAATCCGGCGAAGATAGGGCACCTCACCATTCATGGCCTCCATGGTGACGTGCTGGTCGGTGGCGCCGGGGGTTGGAATCAAAGCCGGCAGGGAGACAGGCATGCGAGGCCGCAGCGCCGGCGGTTGGAAGGGGAGGCGGCCGGGAGGGAGGTCCGCGAGGAGACGGCGCCGCCGTCGAGCAAGCGGAACTCGTCGCCGGCCGCAGGATCCCGGCCGCATGGCTCGCCGGGGGCAGCGCTGCTTCGTCCCGATGGGCACCATGGCCTATCGTTGACTTGTTGCTATTATGGAGAGAGAACGTGAGGGGCAGGGAGATAAGATAGAGAGAGAGAACGTGGATGGTGCAGCGAGAGAACGTGAGGGGCAACTCGTTCGCTCGCTCGTGTGCGCGTCGCGCCGACCCGACTGATGGATCAGTCGGTTGATAGATAGAGTCAAAACCTATCTTGTCACCTTTTTTTTTTGGCAAAATGAAACAATTTTGGTTGCACTTTAACACAAATTGTTCCATTTATAGGTGATCCTAGACATCAAACATCAGTAAAAATAGGGGGGGGGGGGTCATTTTTTCAAATTCCTCTTAATTTATTAATATTATTCGTCCAGTGCAAACCGAATATGGGAAGAAAATAAGAAACGAGGATGATGAATCATATTCCTAAAAGGATGAATAAATAATCAAGTAAAACATAAAATTAAACTTGAACGTTCAATACCCAAATATACGTTACAACTACTACCAATGATCTAGGGCAGAAGGTGGTGATCTAAGCATGGGAGGTCCCTCCAAGGAGGAAGAGAGAGAAAATAGAAGAAAATGGGGGTGCTGGGTGACCGATGAGATGGAAATTATCATGGCAGCATCGAGGTTAGAGGAGTCAAGTGGCATCCTAACTCGAGGGGACGTCTCCGGTGACGCGAAACACGGAGATAGGAGGGGCGTCGGCTGGCCGACAGTGCAGTAAGAAAAGGCAGTAGGGGCGAGAGAGAAAACAAGATGAGAAAGGACGCTGCGCGTAAATAGCGGTGTCACTTTTCCTCTTGCCTGAGTAGACTAAATTACCCCTAAAATGATATTAAATTAATTTTCGCTAAAGTAAAATATCCAGAAAACCCAGGACGCTGATATGAGCCAATTAATACTACTACACCTCAGCACTAGTAAATTGTACAGCCCCATTTAAGGAGGGCTTAAGAAAATTTTGGCCAGCTCATGGGGATGGCTGAAAGCAACTCTATGTTTATATGAATTTATTGTGGCTTGTAAATTTATTGATCTAAAAAACTAATTTTATTAGTTCATTTTGTGTCTTCAGTTGAGAATTTGAGGACATGTTTACTCAATTGGATAAAATATGGTTGAGAGCACCTCTTGTAAGATATCGATTTCCTAGAAAATTACATCACAATACTAAGTATGTATGAAATGATCGGAGGCGGAGCTGCAGGCTTGCTTGGAAGGGGTCCGATTTGCACTGGATATGAGTCATGAGCGTATTACTGTTGAAACTGATAGCTCTGAGCTAGTACATCTGGTTACGAGTAAAAAGAGAGATGGCTCAGCTCTATGTCACTTGGTGCATGATCTTCAAATTCTGCTTTCTTCGGCTCAAGTGGAAACGATTCTAAAAATTTCTAGACTTTGTAATAGTACTAGTCATGAGTTAGCTAGATTTGGGATGTTAAACAAAAGAACTCAAGTTTGGGTAGGTTCAGTTCCTGATGCTCTACGGAACTGCATCGTTAAAGATTGTAACAACTCTATGATTATTTAATACAATACTTTTCCCCCGCAAAAAAAAAAAAAGTATGTATGAAATGATAACGAAATGGGGGAAATTAAGAAAAGGAAAATACATCAGGTTATTGTTGAAACATGTATATTATTAAGAAAAGGAAAAGACATCAGATAACGAAACGGGGGGAATTAACAAAATGATAGAAACATGTATAGTATTAATGTTGATCTTTGCATCATTTTTTAGAATCCATCCTACCTCAAATTATTTTCCGGTATCTCCACTGGATATTTCGGCGGTGTCCTCCCACTGGAATTTATTTTGCATTCATGTGACACACAAGCTATCAAAACTGAGATTTAATGTCTCCTCGGCTACGGTATAATAATCACTCTCCTGATCATGCAGCCAAGAAAACACTTCTGTAACAATGCATTACATCCCATTTACCTGCACTCCAAATCAGTAGTACGGTTACAGTTATCCACTGTTCGAACAAACAGTTAATTGCAAACCATTCACATGCACCCCAAATCAGTACATATACAAACGGTTCCGAAGTTCATACGCGGATCAGCTCAGTCAAGTCGACACCAACAGTCGAGCACACAGCACACTCACAGTCACACTTGTCTCTACAACAATCAGGACCTCTGTTTGGGTCACTGCATCACCATGTCACTGGTACCTCTGGTGTTGTCTGTCGAAGCTGACGAGTCCTTTGACACCGAAGAAGTTGCCGGAGGGTCGTCGGCCGTTGCTCTGTTGCTCCTCGGCTGTTTCCTCTTCGGTGGCCGTGGCGGCGTGGCTGCTTCCCCGTCTTGCGAGATGAGACCTGAAGCTAAGCCGAGAGGGGATGCGTCTCGGGTCTCAAAATCTGTTCAATAATCATACGATAGTTCGATTTAGTACTGTGCTACATGTATTTTGTCAGTGACAGAACACAGCATGTCATCCAGTTCGACTGTTCAAAGAACCTCTGCATTAACCAAAGAGGGTAAAGTGTAAGAACCGAGAAATGTGGCCATTGTGAGTGGTGGCATGTTCAAGTCAAACTGTCTTACCTGAACTGTCGTCAGAGTTTGCCAAAAAAAATATTTTTTGCATTTTTACAGCCAGAGCACGCTTTGAGCTCGCTCCCTTTATTTCAGTCTTAATGGATGGTTCAGGTTCAGAGCTGATAAGCATGATGCATAAATTGTGTACCAACATGTGCTCTGCAACTCCGGATACCGGATCAAGATCCAGGCCGGATGGTTAAGGTTCAGAGTCATCATGGACTTATACATCGAGTCATCGACAGAAGTAGAGCCGGAGAAACAATATATAGATGTTCATTTGATGAAAAAAAGAGAGAAGAGCAGCGGAGTGTTCCCCGTGTGGCCATACCTTGGGAAGCCCAGGAGGCCCCTGCGGACGGCGCAAGGCTGACCAGAGACGAAAAATCAGACGATCGCCCGACGTCGTTCATCTAGGAAGGAAACGCCATGAGGTGATCAGGCAGATGGAAAACCAGAGATTTTATATGCACTGCATGTCTGCATCGATCAGGGTGTGTGAGATTTACCCAGCTCGGAGGCGCGTTCCCCGTCAGCGCCCCCGTGGAGCTGCTCCAGCCGATGTGCGCGACGTGCTTCACGTCCGTCGGGCACCCGATCTGCATCTCCTGCTCCTTCGCCGCTGCACGAAGGAAATCACGCGAGCGGCATGGAAACGATCAAAGATGGTTCAGAGAAACAAGGAATTCAGAGCGTGCAGTGACCTGTGCTGAGCTGTCTGAGTCTGTTCTTGTTCTCAACATCGTTAGATGCACTTACCGAAGATCTGCGAGATGATCTTGAAGCCCTTGAAGATCCCTTTCATCTTGTAGGAGGACGCCATTGCTGTCCTCCCTCGGAGGCGCGCAGGCCTTTTGGAAGCACAAGAATGCGGAGAGGAGAAGCTGCCTTACAGGGAACGGAGCCGAGCCACGAGCCCACGATGACAGAGATGTATCAACCGGAGGACACTGTGATCTCGTCTCGCGCAGAATGAAACATTCAGGCGTGCAACGACGGATTGGTGAAAAAAATGTGTCTAAAGGGCGCGTTGATGCGCTTCTCATGGCGTGTGGTTGGTTGCCGATGTTGATGCATGCTCCTCCTTGGTTCTTATTAGTCGGAGTAGTTCTTACTGAAACATTTGGAGTAACCTGCAATTCCTGTCCTGTCACAGCCCATCCTTTTCGATCTTTGGTAGTATGTGTTTCTAGCTTAGAGCCATTCAGAAGTTAGCATGCATTTTGGCATGTGTTCGTGTCATCATGTGTAATTAAACTTTAAACAGGGTGATTGTAGACTGAACAGAGTGTCAGATTTTCTTGATGTACATGGTGCGTGGAATGTCCAACTAGTACATAAGCATTTTTGGCAGGTCGACGTGGAAGATATATTGAAGATACGGACATCTCCGAGGCTGCAGGAGGATTTTATTGCGTGGCATCCTGACCCGAGGGGTTTATTCAGTGTACGCAGTGCTTACAAGGTTGCTATGGCGCAACATGAAGAAACCTTTGGGTCTGGTGCATCTAGTTCAAGGCCGGAGGGTGACCGGCCAGCATGGAAACTAATCTGGAATTCTTCAGTTCCTCAAAAGATGAAGATCATGGCATGGAAAGTGGTGTCAGGAGCTTTGGCAACGTCACAGAATAAATGCAAGCGTCATTTGAGTAAGTCTGCAACATGCATGTTGTGTGGCCGAGATGAGGAGGATTCCTTTCATGCACTATTTACGTGCATGAATGCGGCCCAACTCTGGGATTGCATGGGCGAGGAGTGGGCTATCCCGGCTAAGGAAAACATTGCTTATAATGGGGAAGAATGGCTGCTGCACCTGCTAGCAGGACATGATTCAGGGACTAGAGACAGAATAATCATGCTGATATGGCGTATCTGGAGTGTGCGTACAGATATAATTCATGGAAAGGCTGCACCACCAATTCAGGCGTCCCGTTTATTTTTGATGAGCTACATGCAGTCGCTTCAGAACATTAGGAGGCAAACCACCGAAGAGATAATCAAAGGCAAGTCCCTGATGTTCAGTGACCAAGATTCACGTAAAGAGATTGTCGCTCTACCAACCCTGCAATGGACTCCACCTCCAGCGAACTGGGTTGCTTTATCAGTTGATGGATCCTTCTCAGCTGTTGACGGTAAGGCCGGGGCAGGCATGGTTCTCAGAGATGCGGAGGGGGGGATTATCTTTGCCTCCTGTCGCCATATTTTTCATTGCACCGAGGCGCTTGAGACTGAAATACTTGCTCTTGTGCATGGCATGAATGTGGCCTTGCAATGGTCGACATTGCCGGTAGTCGTTCAATCTGATTCTTCGGTTGCACTATCGGCTCTACGTGACTCATCGCTCTCCAAATCGCCTTATGGTCACCTGGTAGGTGAGATCAAGAAGCTCATGGAAGAAAGGGAGTTTATTCCGCTTAAAATTGCACGTTCCCAGAATAGAGTTGCTGACTGTCTTGCTAATTATAGTCGCACTGAGCGCAGTACAGCTTGTTGGCTGCATCAGGCCCCTACCTTTTTAAATCCTCATGTATTAGCAGACTGTAACCCTATGATTATTGAATAAAATTCCAATATTACCCGCAAAAAAAAAAAAAAAACAGGGATGAGACATAAGATGAAGTTTCTTGCGGTGCCTGGTTTCTTGCGAAAGATTTGGAGGTTCTTTTGTGGAACACAAAAGGTAACCAGGATGATGATGATGTGACAATGGGAGTTTCTTCGTCACCTAACATGTTTTATTGACAACTCAACTACAACAAACCAGTAAAAGTTGGGCGAATATTTTTGTTCCTGAAAATTACCCAAACGCTTCTTGTTTCTTTTAGTAGAAGGGATTCGAAAAAGTAGCAGCTAAAATACTTTGTGAGGACATGATTCCAAGTTCACAACCTCATACCATCTTCTGTCATTGAGATTTTTTTTCACCAATCGGCAGGAGAGTTGTTCACTTATAAAATATAAAATAAATCATACAAACGATATATGTACAAACGTGAGGACCACGTTCTTTAACCAACATACCATATCACCTATAAAACATGCACATAAAACGTACCGCCTTAAAGTTGCTATGGAGATTGTATTTCCTATTAATAGAAGGAGCACTGCATTCATAGTTTTAAATAGCCCGTTGTAGCCCCGCTATAGTTGTTTGAACATGTTGCCGCTAAATAAATTCATGTACAAATTTCCACTACATATCCATTTAGCCCCGCTATTTGTTTTGAAGGGTTAACGCTATTTGCAATAGCCCGCTATTTAAAATATTGACTGCATTTCATAGAAGAAAGAGATATGTGTTGTACAAAAATTTAAATTAGGGTTTTAGAACCGGGGTTCAGCCCAACCCCTCCCCCACTGCATGACAGCTACTCCAGGGTTTTAGAACCAGAGTATTTGGAAAGTATAAAATTGCAAGATTTGTGTTGGCGGATGTCTGCCAAAGCGTGCTCCGCTACCTTAGGGTATGTTTTTATTTACCGCTAAACACCTTATGGTTCTTTTCCTCCCATATATTCTACAAAGTGTAGATAAGATGGCCACTACATCCCGACCTTTGGTGGATGAGGGGGATGACATGAACTCCTCCCACCAAAGGTTCATAGTGGGTGACTAAGAAACCAGAGGTGGTATGGGGAAGCGAAGCCACGTGTTTATGTTTTTCAATAGCTCCTGGGAGTATGGACAATTTTTGCAAATATCAATCACAAATTCATTACTCAAGAGGCATAATTGACATATTGGACTATGAGGTCACTCATTGATTGTGAGGTTTTCTGCATTGAGGACCTTCCCATGCGCATGACTAGCCATGTGAGCTTGCATTTAAGGAAGGTTATAGCTTTTCAATATTGTGCATGGTGAAAAGGATGCTGCCAACCAAGAAACTAGGCAACATAGCTGCATAAGTACAACCATCAGAGTATTCTCTAGAAGAGGTCCAATTCCAAGGAACAGACTCATCACGACAAGGATCAGTTTTGTGGTTTTAGAGCAAGCTCCAAAGGTCAATGGACTCACATTTTGAAGCCCTTGCTGCAGCATACGACCTTTTTCTGGTGGCAATTTTGAATAGTTCTGGTGCTCTATCACACATAGGACAATTCTAATCCACCTACCTTTCTAGAATCTGGTTTTGGCACCATCACTGATGGTTATGAACGTTGAGGTGTGTAAACAAGCCACTGTCAGCATCGCTGCAAGGAAGCTCAGATCCGGTACATGTGTGACCATGACTCGTTCATTGGAAGCACGGCCAACAAATCCGGAGGGCACAACTGAAACGCACGAGATTGGTCACCTCTAGGGCCACCAAGCTTTTTAGGATCACAAACCACCTTCCAGCTATCAAGAGAGTGCACAACCTATCTATGTTCTCCGCACCCACTTCGGCAGGTGGATGCACATATGATATGTTGCTAATGCTACGATTACAAACGTCTTTACGGTAACCATTTGACATGTGTGATATCTCTCGCCACCCTTGGAGTTTTTTTCCCAGTTTGTCAATTAGGGGATGGCAACTGATCTTTTAAACCTTCGGAATTGGACTTGTAGCCCCATATATTTTCCAAGGAAAGCAACGAGTTTTGTCGGGAAGATAGAAGTGAATTTATATCTTGAGTGTGCAGCCCTGTTATTACCGGAAAATCCACAAGAATGTGATGATTGGTAATGCGCTCTTCTCGGTTTAGGTTAGAGAAAATTCAAGCATCACCCCCATAGAAATCCAAATTTAATGGGGAGCTTATGGTGTGCTTGGGAAATAAGGACCAGATATGCCCTCAAGGCAGGTGTGTTTAGCATGTGGTGGATAAATTCCACTTCTATTTTTTTCATCTATTTGATTTCGATATAATCAACAGAAAAAAGGGGGATTTTTCAGAAATCCTAATCTATATGGAAATACCTATTGGACGAAGAACCCAACAAATAGCACTTTGCATCTCATTTCTATACGGCCTCTATTTCGCAACAAATTTTGTTTGTATACTCTTTATCATTCTATGTACTCACTTGGACTACACATCAAACATATTTTGTTGTTGTTGACATGGACATGACTCATCCACATTACTCTCTCTCTCTCTCTCTCTATCTATCTCTCTCCCCCCCTCTGATATAAGATAGACATACGTCATGGAAAGTTTTCCACATGACCACATGCATCCAAGTATATGTTGTTGTGCACAGACCAAACCATAAAAAGGACTCATAAGTGCCAAAAAAAGTTGTAGAAAATACAAGTAATATAGTGTGTTGATTAGTCGTCACACAATGTTAAAGAGTTGTACAAAGAAGATGTTGATGGGTTACTAAACTAGCATTATCTTTAGGTGAAAAGCAACACATAACTTGTAAGGCAAAGTTATATCTACTCAACATTTAAACCATGTATGAGTCACCATGTATATCTTCTTTCTATGTCACGGTCATCCTAAGCTACTTTTTATGGCTATAAAAACTAGCTTGCATTCACCACTAGCATCAATCAACCTTCTCTAATCTCTTCATACAATCATGGCAACTACCAGTTTTTCATGTGTTTTGTTTTACTTTTGCATGTTTCTCTTGTGCCATGGATCCATGGCTCAGCTTTTCGGTCAGAGCTTTACTTCATGGCAGAGCTCTCGACAAGGAGGTTTAAGAGGGTGCAGATTTGATAGGCTACAAGCATTTGAACCAATTCGGCAAGTGAGGTCACAAGCGGGTGTCACTGAGTACTTTGATGAGCAGAATGAGCAATTTCGCTGTACCGGTGTATCCGTCATTCGTCGTGTTGTCGAGCCTCAAGGCCTCTTATTACCTCAATACCACAATGCTCCTGGCTTGGTGTACATCCTCCAAGGTTGGTGTCCGAATTGAATAGGGAAATTTCATTGTTAGGCTTATCTTAGGAGTTTGTATGTGCCAAATGTTACATCATCATTCATAATTTATTAATATTGGAAAATATGTTTTCTTGTAGGTAGGGGTTTCACAGGGTTGACTTTCCCTGGATGTCCAGCGACCTTCCAACAACCGTTCCAGCCATTTGATCAAGAACAGTTTGCCCAGGGTCAAAGTCAGAGCCAAAAGTTTAAGGATGAGCACCAGAAAGTTCACCACTTCAAACAAGGAGATGTTGTTGCGCTGCCAGCTGGTATCGTACATTGGTGCTACAATGATGGAGATGTACCGGTTGTAGCTGTCTATGTCTTTGACGTAAACAACAACGCTAATCAGCTTGAACCTCGACAAAAGGTAACTATGCATGTATTAACTAATCCATAAATAAGATATATTGTTGTTTAGGGGAACATATGTATGGTTTCAAAGTATATACTAGTTGATTATTATTGAACTTTGTATTGCTCCATCAATGTGAAATTTTAGGAATTCTTGTTGGCTGGTAACAACAAACGGGAGCAACAGTTTGGACAAAACATATTCAGTGGATTCAGTGTCCAACTTCTTAGTGAGGCCTTTGGTATCAGTCAACAAGCAGCCCAAAGGATTCAGAGTCAAAATGACCAAAGAGGCGAGATAATTCGTGTGAACCAAGGTCTTCGATTCTTACAACCCATTGTGTCCCAACAAGGACCGTTGGAGCAGCAAGCCTACCAACCAATTCAAGGGCAGGTAGGACAATGGACACAATATCAGGAAGGACAATTTACTCAATACCAACCAGGACAACCGAGTCAGTACCAGGAAGGACAACTAGTGGGTGGTAGATTCAATGGTTTGGAAGAGAACTTTTGCTCATTGGAGGCAAGACTAAACATTGAAAACCCCAAACATGCTGATACGTACAACCCACGTGCTGGCAGGATAACACGCCTCAACGGCAAGAATTTCCCCATCCTTAACCTTGTGCAAATGAGTGCTACGAGAGTAAATCTGTACCAGGTACGTACGATGCTACATTCTAACTCATTATTAGATTATTTGATATTATATGCATCATAACACACGGTTAATAATATGGCATACCAATAATTGTTATTGCAGAATGCTGTTCTTTCACCATTTTGGAACATTAATGCGCACAGTGTCGTGTACATGATACAAGGGCATGCTCGGATTCAAGTTGTCAATAACCATGGTCAGACAGTATTCAACGACAATCTTCGCCGAGGGCAGTTGTTAATCATACCACAACACTACGTTGTTATCAAGAAGGCAGAGCGTGAAGGATGCCAATACATTTCATTCAAGACCAACCCAAACTCTATGGTTAGTCACATCGCGGGAAAGAACTCCATCCTTCAAGCCCTGCCCGTTGATATCATCGCCAATGCCTACCGCATTTCTAGGCAGGAAGCCAGAAATCTCAAAAACAACAGGGGAGAAGAGTTCGGTGCATTCACTCCTAAATTTACTCAAACGGGCTTCGAGAGTTTCCAATACAATGCTGAGGAGTCGTCTTCGACTGATAAGTCATCCGAGTAAACTAAGGAGTGTTATGAGAACTAGCATATGAGAAATAATGGCATCATAAGTGTGCCACTTTGTGGTGTGTAACCGCTTATCTAAATAAAAAAAGTTCATCATGTTATCATATGTTCATGTCATGTACCTTTTGTTAATTTTTTCTTTTCTACCTAGTACTTCTCCTTCACCTCATCGATTTGGTGCCATTTTCTACCCCATGCTCATGCATATCAACCAATCTTGGTGCCATTTTCTACCCCATGCTCATGCATATCAACCAAACTCTTGGGTACTTGTAGTAGAATTTTTTCAGTATTGTTTTTCATGTTTCTAGTATTTTTCTAGCATATCTACAACTTCAGTTTTGCTAATTCTCGGTTGCTCCGAATTTTCATAAATCCTAGATGCCTCTAAATCACATAGGTTAATTTTCCGTGTAAAATTTGCGCAGACTAAACATGATAAATATGTTAGAATGTTTCAATTCGCCTGGCGTGGAAAGATCGGATATGGAGGATGAATTTCTAGATGCTAGCCATAAATGCAGTATTGGTGGCTTTATATGTCCTTATGCATCATTGACAGATACAGCAGGACACATATTCTTGATTTTTTTTTGCGGGGTACACATATTCTTGATTATGATCGTCTTCTAATAATCATCAATCTTTGGGAAAAAATTAAAATAATATTTTTTAAAACTTTTATTAGGAAAGTAGCACGCGTTTTCAAAAACAAGTTATGTATCATGAAACATACGTTTATTATTATTATGATCACAAATCATAAATTTTCGGAATTGGAGTAATCATCCAGAGAACATCGAACAAGGTAAATTACCTTCTACAAAATCATCGATCTTTCATGCTGGGAATTTCGAAACCAGAGAACATCGAACAAGGTAATTCAGTATAAAAGTCTGCATTTATTATTGATATAGCGAAAGTACAAGTCCTTACACAATCAAGCTGACAACTGCAAGCCATTATGGCCAAATAAACGCACGCGTAAAATAAATCACGAAACACCAAACCCGATAGCAAACTAAATTGAAAAACAGAGCTAACTAAACAGCAGACTCCAAACGTAAACCCTTCGGGCACACCACAGATCGATCTTCGACGCGTCCTAGAAGCCGTGGACCTTGATGCAGTCCGTCTTGGCGAGCCCGGCCTTGGCGAGGAAGGCGGCGACCTTCTTGCGGTGGTCGCCCTGCAGCTGGATGACGTTGCCGAGCTCCTTGTCCTCGACGACGGTGCCGTTGCAGCAGAGCTCCGCTTGAGGTCCCGCAGCACCTTGGCGTAGTTGTAGCCGGTGCTGAGCCCCTGTACCGTGGTCAGCGTCTTCCTGCCATTGCGCTGCTGCACGCGGAGGTGCACGCGGCCGTCGTCCCCGGCGTTCCCGGCGCCGGCAACGCCCGCCTCGGCGGCCTCGTCCTTGCCCTTGGGCTTGGTGCTCTTCTTGGCCTGCGGGACGCGCTTCTTGGTGGTCTTCTTGACGTCCTCCTCCTCGTCGGACGAGGAGGCGCCGCCCGCGGCCCACCGGTCCGATGCGAAGGGCGGTGGCGGCGGCGACACCTTGGTCTCGAACTCTGGCGGCGCCACGTCGACGGTGGTGGTCGGCGAAGTCGACGACACGGCGGCGGCTGGTTTCTTGGCTCCGGGGGCTCTTGCGGTCGAGATCGCTGGGGGATTCGCGTTCGTTTTCTTTTGCATATGCCTCTGGTGGAGGCCGCGTCGCGTATATATAGGTGGAAGTAAAGAATATCGATCGAGCGGAGTTCGTGCAGGACACGGAGGCAGAGGCCGAGTCGGTGGGGACGATCTCCCGAGCGATCTCGACCGTTCATATAGTACGTGGATGGTCTCAGATGGGTGCCAGTGGGACGAAACTTGGCACGCACGGTCTCTTATCTATCTTTCTTCTTTGCGTTGTTGGCGCGGTCTCTTATCTGCCCTGCCATGATTCGTTCCTCTCTCGAAGGAAGTTTTTTTTTTTTTTTTTTTTTGCAGGAGTCTCGAAGGAAGATTGGAGGCCAAGGAAGGTAACGTTTTTTTTTTTTTTTTTTTTGCAGGAGTCTCGAAGGAAGATTGGAGGCCAAGGAAGGTAACGTAGAAGTTATTATAGCTCCGAGATGTATACATACTCGTATTCTGCTACAGGTTCCTTTCCTTAGCAAATACAACATCTGTCCCACAATATAAAACATTTTAGCAAACTAAAACATACTCGAGAACTTGCCTGTGGCAAGATGGTTAGGTGGGTGGTTGTACCCCCAGCCCACCAGAGTTCAAACCCCAGGTTTGACGCTGGTGTTTCTCATTTAAGGCGGAATATTCTTCAGTGGGAGGCGACGTTCCCGTCGACAGCGAGGCGCCCGTGGTGACTTCGTCAATCTCAAGACTCGACCCGCCGGCTCAGTCTCTCGGAGGTGCTCATAGGGGTAGGGTGTGCGTGCGTGCGTTCATAGGGGTGAGTGTGTGCGCGTGTATATGAGCGCTTGCGTTGTACTGTGTTTCGCAAAAAAAAAAAAAAAAAAAAAAAAAAAAAAAAAAAAAAAAAAACTAAAACATACTCCCTTTGTGCGGATATTCATCTATATCTATACTAATATTAAAAGAGCAAACTTATGCGGATACATTAAATATAGAGCAACTGATTTGCATCCAACGACCAGAAACTTCCCAACAATGTTGAGCACCTCAACACCACTGCCACCGTACCATTTCGTTCTTTTATTTTCTTTTCGGACGGAACGTCAGCACGTCCGTCGGCCAACACGCCTGTCCCGCGATTCCCAGATTCAAGGCGAGGAGGAGGAGGAGCAGCTCCAAGTAGGCGTCGTCGAGAGTGGTCCGGAGGCGACCTGGTTTCGGGATGAACATGCCATCCCTCGCCTTGACCATGTCGCCGGTGGCGCTGAGCCCTTCATAGAGCTCCTGCTAATCTCACGGTCCTCACGGACCTTCTTATCTTCTTCCTCGCGTTCTGGATCATCGGGCCGAGGTCATCGCCGTCCGCCGCCGCGTTTATGGTCGCCGCCGGCGATTCCGGTGACCAAATGGTCCGGTTCCGCCGCCAATCGGCTCCCAGCGTCGCCCTCCCGCGGATCCGTTCGTCTGACCTGTAAACGTCGTGCTCCTCGAGCTCGTCACAGCAGTGGCCTAGGAGCGGCCGGGCGGACGGCACCGTGGAGGACGAGCGGTCGTCAGGTCGAGCATCTCGGATTTGGGAGCAGACCCGTCGGCCCCAGCTCCGTCGTGCAGTGCCACCTGCACCAGCCGTGCTGCCGAAACCAACCGCGCCCAATCCCCGCCGTGTCGCCTACCTCGTGCCTTGCGGCGCGTTTGTGTTGGCCTCTTAGGAAGCTGCAGGCATGGTGGCGGCTAAGGCACTCGGCCCCGCCCTTCCGGAGGATGTAGCAGTAGCTCAATGCAGAGGTTCATGCTTCCCTTGATCTCCTAATTCTCAATTTCTTTCACTTGATGGTTTACCATTTTATTATTTTATTGAATCATCTTTGATGTTGGTATTTCAGTTGAGATTTTTCTTGCTTTTGTAATCTGTCAGCCAAGTGTCTGCAAGATTCGGTTGCTATGTGAAGATTCCAGATCAAAGATAGTTAATCTACTACTCATTTGTCCTTTGTGTTTACTTCAAATGCACTAATAGTGCTCTATTGGGTTTATGGATCGGCTAGAGATTACTACTGGGTATTCCTAATGCCTAATGGTGCATCTTAAGAACGTTGCACCATTCTGTATCGCCCTCTCTTACTTGCACTCTTATATGCGTGCATTATAATTACTGAAGATAAATTGGAGGTATCACCATCCAATACTGAGAAAATTAGTTGTCAAATTAGTTGTCTTTCTGTTAGATGGTGATAATGCTCTTTTGTTTTATAAGTCTTTGTTTGTGAAAAGGATATACTCTAGAGAAGCGGCAAAGACACTGATTAGCAAACTGGTATTGTGCATGGCAAATCCTGCACTTTTTTGTCTTTCTGATTAGCAAACTGGTATCAGAGTGTTGAAAACTTGACATCGAGATTCAGCTCAAGATCTGTTGCTAAGATGCAGTTGAACTTCCATGAATTATTGTTTTGTATCGCCGATCTTATTGCCACATTATTTTATTAGACGTGCGTTGCACGTGTACTAGTGTGCACTAAAACGCGTCTAGATATTTGTGGGACAGAAAAGGTTAAAACATCTCTTATATTTAGTAACAGAGAGAGTATATCAATTGTCCTGTGGTACTAGTACATTATAATTACTAGTACATTATATTTAGTGTGTGCATTATAATTACTAGTACATACACGAATTTCACCTACAGAAGCCAACGTGTCCGGAATCATCGGTACAAGTGCACACGGCCAAAAGGGAGCCGAGCCAGATTATGTATTCCAGAAAAAGTGCTTAAGACAACAGCATATTCAAATCAATGTTTTAAATAGCGGGCTATCACAAATAGTGGTAACCCTTCAAAACAGGCATTTTGATGAACTGATCCAGCACAAGAAAGCATAATAATCCTGAAATCGTCAATCAAAGGTACCAAACATAGAAACTCTCCAGGTCTCAACTTGTTCATTTGATGTAGCACAAATTTCTGATACCAAGATATATACGAATATTCCTACATGTTGAATGCCATATTATTATTCATATCTTGCCAGAAAATGGCGGGTTGAGACTACATCTTGATTTGCTCGGGGGCCATTGGTAATGGCAATGATTGCTTATTATACGGGCATACACTCCTGCAATCATCTATATTTTTCCAGCAGTGTCTACCAGGCCACATTGTTGCACAACACCAACAGGTGTCGCTGTCACATTTATTCCTCACGCACAATATTATCGGAGGACCAGTGTATTCTTGAGTACCTTTGATCTCTTCTAACTCGCGACCACCTGATCTCTCAATCAATAAGAAAGCACATACAAAGAAATATTAAAAAATTATCTAGTAAAACGATTTGCATCACTATAATTCTTGTTGTAAAGAGATGGGTATAATTAATATGCTACAGACAGATACGGAGTACATAGGCATACTTACAGTGCACAGAGAACATGTGACATCCAAAGAATGCAAAGAATAGAATCGTTGCTAACTTCATATTCATATTGGCCCCGAACGTCCGAACCTGTTGATGTTCACAAAGCACCCGTGCTACTTATAGGACGCCAAGGTCAATATAAAAAGAATGGGCGAATCCATTAATTAATTCCAAAATTAACACTCCTAAGATAGTGGTCAACTAATGCGAAATCAGAACTTGTTAAAGAAAGGATCAGGCAATATTTGCTTTTGATACACGTATTATTTCAGGAACAGGTAAATCTACATTGAAAGGGGAGCGCTAGGAATTGGACTACCAATAGGATCTGCTCAATCTGGAACGTGCGATTCCTCCATTTTCTGAACTAGTAATTAATTTGATTTTGTTTCTGTAACTAATGCTTCCATAAACAATAATTGCCACCCAAAGTTGAATCCGTATGAAAAAAATAGGTTTCCACAAACATGGTGATCAAATCAATTATTTTTCACGCAATTTGCTTCCGTGCAAAGAGAATCGGTTTACAACCGTAATGAAATTATCTCTCACTTGTTGGTTCTTACACAAACATAAATATATTGTTTCCATGGTCAAAGATATCGCTTCCATGGCAACCGGTGAACTGGATGTTGCTTAGATGTAGCAAAATGCAAAATGGAGTACTAGCGATATACTAACAGCAGGAGATGCAAGTAATACTGATTCTAACGTATACATATGTCTTTATTGCACAAATTTTCCCACAAGTCCATTAAACAAAAACAAACGGAGAGAATATTTCAGACCTCGCATATGCAGCTTCAACCAGAGAAACCCAACGAGGTGCCCAGGCATTTGCAGCACATCCTTTCAGGCATTTTGATGAACTGATCCAACACAACAAAGCAATTTAATCCTGAAATCATCAACCAAGGTACAAAGCATAGATCAAACTGTACAACTGATACAGCTGATATTGTCCTTAGTGAAGGACTGAAGCGGAACATAACATCCACACATGGACACAAGGGCGCTTCATGGGTCACTTGGCTGCACCCGATTCTCCGGGACTTCGCTTGTCCATTTGATATAGTCAGTTTTGATCTTCTCGAGCCTCACGACCACTTCGCTCATCGTCATCCTTTGGTCCGGCGAGTTGCTGGAGCACAGCAAACCGAGCTCAAATACTGGCCCAAGAAAGCCATCGCTGAGCCGCGGCTTGAAGAAGAAGAGCCTTGCGGTAATAGAAGCTGACCATCCACCACCCGGACTAGCTCAGTCGGAAACGCCTGATCGACCCATCCCCGAAGGCTCAGTCCTCCGACAAACAGAGCATCCGTGGGTCTCCTTCCTGTGAAGACTTCGAGAAGCATGATCCCATAGCTGAACACGTCGCTCTTCCGCGATGCTTTTCCAAGGGATCCGTACTCTGCTCAACAAATACATGAATTTTAATGGATGATTGATGAAAGATTTAACAAGAAGTACATATTACGAAATATTACAGTGCCAGCTAGTACCTGGTGCCATGTACCCAACTGTTCCAGGCATGCTCGCGGAGATCATAGAGCTGTCATCGCCTAATAGTAACCTTGCAATGCCGAAGTCTGCAACATGCGCCGTCATGTCGTCATCGAACAGCACGTTGCTGGGCTTCAAGTCGCAGTGCAAGACAACCTCGTGGTGCTCGTGATGCAGATACGCCATTGCCATTGACACGTGGAGCATGATGCCCAGCCTCTCGAGGATTCCCAAGTGCCTTGTGCCCTCAGAGTAGTGTAGGAGCGTCTCTAGGCTGCCATTGGGCATGTACTGAAGCACCAGTGCTCTGAATTCTGGGTTGGAGCAGGTGTTGAGAATCCTTAACAAGTTGCGGTGCCGCACCATGCGCATCACATGGCACTCCACATCGAAGCTCCTAGTGGCATGTTCCAGCTGCAGGTCCAACACTTTCACTGCAACCACCAAACCGTTGCTCAGTTTTCCCTTGAAAACTCTCCCAAAGCTCCCAGACCCCAACAAGTTGCTCTTGCTGAAATTATCGGTGGCATGAGCGAGCTCATTGTAGGAGACTAATTTGTGGTTTATCATGTCAACCATTCCAACAAAACTGGTATCTGTTGCTGCTTCCCAACTTTTCTTTTGACTACTACAAATATGCAGGATGCCACAGCTCCAATTACCACAATAATAGCAGGGAGCAAAATTTTGAGCATGAGACTGTTGGTTCTTGGAGAGTTATCCAAACACGATGGAAATCCTAAATTTGGAGCACCACAAAGCCCTGAATTCCCCATCAAGGATTGCAGGCTGATGTTGGAGAAGACACCTCCTTCGGGTATCTGACCTTGTAGATTATTGAAAGACAGGTTCAATCTAGCCAGGAAGGTAAAATTGGCCAGGTTCTTCGGGATGGAACCTGAGAGATTGTTATGGGATAGGTCCAAAGCTTGCAAGCTAGCCAGCTTGTCAAAGGAATCTGGAATATGGTTATAGAATGAATTGTGCGACAGATTTAAATTGATCATCATGATAAGTTTTCCAATCGAATCTGGGAGACTATTTGTCAAGTGGTTGGAAGAGAGATCCATGTGGTAAATTTGCTTTAAATAGCCGATATCATCCGGTAATGTGCCGCTCAAGAAGTTCTTAGATAAATCAAGCCAAAGGAGGCTATCAAGATGAAATAAACTTGGGGGTATAGTTGACGATAACTGGTTATAAGATAATCTAATTTCTTCTAACCTGGTATGATTGCCGATGTCCTCTGGTATGGAGCCAGAAAATTTGTTGTGGTGGAGCTGCAATACTACTAGATTCTTTAGCATTACAGTATGTGATGGGATTCGGCCGTACAAGCTATTCCAGTAGAGGTTAAGGGATTGCAGATTCTCCATCATCATGATTGAATCTGGAATTGCACCATATAATTGGTTTTTTGAAAGAACCAACACTCTAAGACCGGTTAAGTTTGAAATCGTAGCCGGAAGTTTCCCAACTAAATTGGTCTCAGATGCAATGAAAGTTTCCAGCTGACTTGACAGATTCCCTACATAGCCAGGGAGGCCACCAGTGAAATTGTTGGACGAGATGTCAAGATACCAGAGCTTCCTACAGTTTGAAAGAATGGACAAAAAGCTGAGATCACCCTCCAGGCGGTTTTCTTGAAACCTAAGTTTCACTAAGGAGTCCATGTTACCAATTGTTTCAGGCAATGACCCATCCAACATGTTTCCATACAACAACAGCACTGATAACTCAGAAAGGTTGCCAAGGGAAGCAGGAATAGGTCCCGTTAGCTGATTGTCTCCGAGACGTAGATCCGATAGTTGGCCCAGCTGTCCAAAAGTTTCCGGAATAGGTCCTGTCAGTTTTCCCACTGACATACTCAAGACACTTAGCAAAGTGAGGTTGCCAAGTGCGAAGGAATTGAGCCAACAAGGTTATTCTCACCCAAGGAAATCAATTCTAGATGAGCCAGCTTGCCCAGCCATGTTGGCATAACACCTTCAAATAAGTTAGCAGGCATGGAAATAGCTTTGAGGCCCCGACAAGATGCGAGCCCCAACGGAATCGGACCAGTGAACCTGTTCACTCCCATGCTGATTATTTCCAGCGCCGGGAGACTAAAACTTCCGTTGTCGGGGATATGGCCAGTTAGGTTGTAGTTGCTGCTGAGATATATTGTATGGAGTTTAGACATGTTGAAGATAGCCGGAGGCAATAGGCCAGTGAGATAATTGTACTGCAGGTCAAGAAACTCAAGCATTGGCGACGAGAAATGGAATATGGTATCTGCCCCGACAAACTGTTGTTCCCGATGGAAAGATAAGTTAACATCGGTGTATTGTTGAATAGATCGACCGGTATTGAGCCACTCAGGTAATTCGTCCGGAGAATATGAAGGCAAGGTTGTGTAAGTTCCGCAGCTCTACCGGGATTGCACCCGAAAGATGGTTAGACTTCAAGACAAGAACTTGTAGCCTCGTGAGGTTTCCTATGGTGGGTGGGATGCTACCTGACAGACCATTGCGGCCAAGGTCAAGGAATTTGAGGCGACGCAATCTTCCTAAATCATCTGGTATAGAGCCAGTCAGGACAGTGTTGGTGAGGTTGATGATGGAGAGAAATGAGAGGTTACCGAGGTGAGGAGTGAGGGATCCATCAAGGGACACATCCTGCAGCTCGATGGCCGTGACACGCTCCCTGCGCCGGCTGCACGAGATACCGACCCAGTTGCAGAAAGACGTGCCGGTGGTCCAGTTTCTTGCAAGGACGCCCTGAGGGTCAGAAAGGTGGGCTTTGAAAGCCAGCAGCGCCGCAAGATCTGTATCACTGCCGTTACCGCTGCTCTGCGTCGGAGAAGAAGAGCCGAGGTCGGACACTACGGCTGACACGGGGACAGCCGATAGTGCTAGTAGCACGACGACAGGGATGCATGCAGCGGCCATTGAGTTGCTTGTTGTTGTGTTCATCAATCATCATGTTGTTCAGATGTATATATAGTGAATCTGGTCAATGCATATGTTGCTTTCACGAATATTCAAACTGTCCTTTTCTTTTTTAACTTCCCAGCCAAGACAGCCGGCCAAAATATATTAGAGATTTGAGAAAATAAGGATTATAAACTATACATACCTATCAATCACTTTCTAGAAGATCGTATTGTGTCTAATAAAAAAAAATTGTGTGTGGGGAGTGTCGAACAACTTTCAACATGTTCATACCATGCCAATCAAACCGCCAACCAACAGCCCATTAGCCTATATATGCCAAATAATCCGTTGCTAGAGAGAGGGAGCAGAATATTCAATGCTAAGTAAACTTCTCCAACTTTGCCTTGCTACTACGACCTCCAAAACTAGCTTATTGTTGTATATGTGATTAATTGATTGGTGCTGATCTACTTATCTAGTGTTTCACTAGGAATTGACAAGGGGCAAAGCCATTGGCGAATGCAGTAATGCAGGGACGACTACGATTTCGTCGCTAGCAATGCACTGCCAAATCGCGACAGAAAAAAAAAATGAGCTTCTAGTCTTCTAGTCGATGGGCAGCACAAAATCAACATTATAAATAAATCACCAATCAAAATCGAGGAAGCGTGGATCGAACGACGTCCCTGAGGTTTGACTGCCGGGCTGCCTCGCTCGTCGTCCATGTGCCGCCACTCCGCGGTAGGACCTTACTCCGCCGCGACGCCCCAACGGACGGCGCCCCATCGCCGCGCACGAACGGCCTGACCAGCCGCAGCAGCCAGCGGGGTGTCTGTTACCCATCCGGCCTCCTGCTCGCAGCGGCTCTGCGTCTAGTCCCCTTCAGCGCCGTGGCCGCTGATGCCGCGGGGACGGGGGAAGGGGCCAGCGGGATTGGTGGGACCGTGTGAAAGGAGGCAGAGCAGAAGTGCAGAGCGACGGAGTACACAGGAGAGGGAGGATGTATGCAGTGCAGTGCTACCACGCTATATTTATTTATTTGTTTATTTTGTTTAATATATTTATAAGTTGCTTTGTGAAATGATTTCAATGCTAACATTTCATGTCAATATTTTTATTAGAGTTGTTTTTCAATTTTGGATATGAAAATGTATGACATCGTTCATACATGTTGTATTTGTGATGTCATTTTCTCTCGGAAATTCCCGTGATTATAACCGCAACATTTTTGAATTTGCGATTACTAGGAGCAGCACAGACGTCCTCACGGGACAAAAGGTTTAGTGAGAATATCTAGTGTTGCACGACATATGTGAAAAGACTATGCATTGATTGATGCAGAAACCAGTGCATTCCCTTTTTTTAAAACATGACATATGTGTGCTACCGAGCTATACAAGCCATTGGATGGAAAACGAACGGACATAATATTTACTTGCCGAATCATTTATACTCCAATTGAATCATGTGTTTCACCAAAATAAACTATAACTTCGATGCGATGAGGTTTCATATATACTGACAAAACATTATAGTTCACCAACATTAATCCACACTAGTCCAACATAGTTCTAAGGTGGAGTACGGACTGAGTTTTGTAAATACGTGATCTAGTCTAATCACTCCGTCTGAAAAACTATATTACTAAAATGGATGTATCTAGTGGGAGTATATATACTTTAATCTGTCCACCTTTTTGTGACGACTCGTGTAGCTCAATAATTGGGTAGCACTGATTTATTCTCAAGGTCTCGGCACATATGGAGCTGAAACTAAGCTTCAAAAAAAAATATGGAGCTGAAACTGCAACCGTAGGCCTCAAAAATATCTCCGTCCACCCATTTCAATTTTACATTAAACTTTACAGGACCGTGATTTCAGGAAAATTATGGCAATGTAAACACACCTTTTGAATTTTTATTACAAAATCAAAAAAATGTGACAAGAAATAATAATTGTCACAATACTCAAAACCTACATTGCATCTTCACCAGTACCACGAAAATCTGTCCGGCATCCCAAAATGTCCGCTTCCGGCACACTTGTTCATGAGATCTCAAGTGACCGGCCGAGCTTCTTTCTCACATGTGGAGACAACGATGTTAACCCTCTATTTATGGACGGTATATTTTTTCTTCGGAATTTCATAGAACTTTGAATTTGTTAGTTAATTTTCAAGTTATTTTCGACGTTAGGTTATACCGTCAGTCGACTCAGTTTTGTCGATGTGTTCGCTAGTGACCTCTGCTCGCAAAACGCTGACGCCCCCAAAGCCCTAGACCTTCCCCGACCACCGGCGCAAGGCAGGGCCGCAGGGTCTCGCGCGCGTCGACCTACCGGCACCGGGCGACTGGTGTTGGGCCAGCAGCAGCCTCCCCCACTCAAGACGGAGTCGCCCTCCTCTCCGGTTGTCTTCATCGCCGCCACGTCCCTTTGCCCGTCCGCGATTACAAGGTGCGCTGAAACGGCGGAGATCTGATTGGTTCTCGCCCTCGTGGAGTCCGGTTTCCAATTTGCTGGATCTGGTTATAGCGAGTGATGTTCTTGTGTAATGACAACCTTAGAAATATCTTCTTTTTTTCACATACATGGTCGCCAGTTTTTTTTTTTTAATGTGATATCGAGAATCTAGGCTTCGTTGATCTTTAGTACTTGTTCAACAGGTCAAGCCTCCAGTCCAGTTACCTTCCATTGAAGATGGACAGTTGGTTATGCGTTTATGTTAGTGCAGTTAGCAATAATCAATGAATTTATGATATGCAAAAAGCAATCTGAGATGGTTAAAATATTCTTGCTGATGGCTACACCAGTGCTGACTGTATGGAACTGTGTTTGCCTCCAATTGATTTATCTTTTTTCTAACACCACCGGTGTCAGGGTGCTGTGAGATGGATGTTTTGTACCAGTGCAAGGAGGTGTTAAAGATTCAGAAGCTTAGGCGCATGGCATCATATGCTGGATTCTATGCCTTCACCACCCTCATTACCTATGCCTACACAAGCAACACGTATGTCGGTGCTGAAGTACCTTTTTTACACACTTGCAGTATCTTGCCACTTATCACTGTTCTTACCCGTTAATAATATTCTTCGCTCTCTCTGAACTTACTGCAGGACAAGGGCTGGCATTTCGAGGGCCGATCAGTACTACGCCTCCTACCCTTCTGGTACTGAGCTACTAACTGACACTGCAAAGGTATGGAAACTGAAATGATGCTTGTTGGTTAGATTATGGTAAATTTTATTAAGCAGCAGGTGTAAGGAAAGTGGCATTTTGTGTACCATTTCATTTGTTCACTTGCACAAGGGAGGTGATATCTGATACCACCGTCTGTTTGCAGCTCTACAAGGCCGCATTAGGTAATTGTTTTGAAATCGACGACTGGGGCCCAATAGAATTCTCCATCATGGCAAAGCACTTTGACCGGCAAGGGAAACCACCGTATGCTTACCATGCTGTAAGTTCCCTTTTGCAAGTATATATGCATCAGAAGACAACTGTGCTCCTTGTTTTGGATTTATTTCCCCTGTGTAGTCTGCAAGTCTTACACCAACTTTTACTGTGTTTTTCAGCAATACATGTCGCACCTTCTGTCCCATGGCCAAATCGATGGAAGCGGTTAACTGAAGGATGTGTTTTAGTTGGTTCACGTGCCGCTTGGCTGTAGACCATTAATCAGTTGTAGAACTTGTACAAGGGAGGTGTCTTGCTGAAATCTTGAGTTATGATGGCGTGTGATGACGGATGGCAGAGCTGAAATTGTAGATGCTGAATATTAGGCCATTGGATTCATGAGCAGCTACAGTATCAGTTTACTGTTAATATAATTTGTGCTGAATTTTCATGGTAGCACCAAGTTGAAGCATTGGTGGTGTCTTTTTTTTCCCTTTTGCTGAGTCGAACCCTTTGCTTGTCAGTGTTAATTAGTACTCTTATCTGAATTTTCATGGTGGCACCTAGTTGAAGCATTGGAGTAGAATTATTAGTTTGTGTGCTCTTATCTGAATCAGACCTTGCACCAGCATATATCAGGGACCTGAACATCTACCATATGCACTGGAAGTCCCACAGGAGAAGTAGCATCTGTCTGTTGACAGCAGCTGGTTCGCTCAATCGCTCCTAAACACGAGGTGTTTGGAACCGGTTCAGGAGTTCCTTGAGGGAGGTTCCTGTTCAGGCTCCTGTAATAGTATCTATTTTCAGTATAGCTTTGTAAACCTTATTCTCTATAAGTAGGAAACTGCAGGGAGGGTGGGCCTACCGCCTATGAATGTTGTATGTCTGGGCGTAGTCTGAAGTAAGGCGTATGTGGTGTTTTGCTTTGTTTTCTAATGTAGGTCGTAGCACTTGTAAGACGAAGTATTGTTTCTTGTTGTCAAAAAACAAAGTATGGTTTCTTTTTCAAGAAAGTGCAAATAGCACTTGTCAGGAATTTTTTGTTCTTTTGCCAAACATTATCACGAAAATGAACTAGTGAGCAAACGCTGGAGCAATGTCTGCAAATAATCCGACAAATTTGGCACCCCGAGTTAGTTATAAGCACATCAGGGCAGATTGATCATCAGGTGTAGGAGGTGAGATGGACGCTGTGTCAAGAGGAATGTACATGTTTTGCCATGTACTAGTTCGTTGGCACAACAAACACAAAAAAAAACTTATAACAGTCAAAGATGGACTAGAAGGACCAACAGCAAAAACTTCATCAATATCACCGCTTTGGAAATCTCCTCAGTGTAAAAGACTGAAAAACACCATAAGTCCAGAGCAGTTAACACTTAACACATGCCTGGTTTTTAGAATGCCAAGTTGTCCAAACATTCTCTGACCCAAACCAGAATATTTTCAATATGATACCGGTAACATATTAAATTGCACTTTCTGATCCAGACTGATAAACTGCTCAAATTGGCGAAATGAACAGTTACATTAATACAGGAACAAGTTTCCACAATGTAAAAAACAATAAATGAAAAGCATTTGTACATACATACTCAGATACAAACTACTGAAGAAGCCTCAACCGAGAGCACAGTACATAGTAGTATTTGTCAACAGATATAGCATTATTATTAGAATATTAAAAAAACACATGTAAGAAAAATATATACTGAGCTCAGATGAAATCCATTTATATCCAGCTTATCAGCCAATGTGGCTGGAGCCATTAGTACACCAAAAGGGGACTAAGCTAAATTGTGTATACAGGTTACACTTCAAGAAATTGCTTGTGACACCAGGGGGATTGTCCAGTAATCCCGTTCGCAAAAGGATCTCCGCAAAAATTATGACAACATTTATAATGTTACAAAAATTATGCTCCCTGCGTAGCTTTGCTTATAACAAAACTGTCCATCCCACCATTTCAACAAACCAGCCAGTCTCCATTTCAACAAATGAGCCAGTGCAAACTAAGGGCCTGAAAATAGTTTGTTCTTGGTATTCTGACAATGCAGATAGTTGCCCACTAAAAGAAATTGTCTGATATCATCTGAGGAATCTCACATTATATTAAAAAAAGTGAACTGCGTTTATGTTCTCACCTTCTGTTCCGGCAACAGAAATCATCTTTATAATGGATTACTATCTGCCTCATTGAACACCATTAATTCCGCTAAAGTACAATCTTTGTAAACCTAGATTAGCTCCACATCCAAAAAGGGTCACTTGTTGTTTGATATGTACAGTTTCTGTACAACATCATCATCATGTATCTAACTAAGCAAGCCATCAACTTCTTATGTGGCCTGATCTCTTTGGATAGGTGGTGCTAAGCCATGCTCTTTCATCATGCAATTGTATCGCGGTGACGCTCTTGCACCCACTTGCACACAAAGCTCCACCACAGCAGGTGCATGACCGTAATAATCCCGCCCACTGTTCACCAGAACTGGAGGGTCATGAGGCCGCTGGTGCCACACAATGTTTTGAGGAACTAGGTCATCCACTCCAGCATTCTTCCACTTGTGTTTTCCCCGCCAGCCCTCGAACTTAAATACTCCACACATCCTGGCCTTGTGCCCTGATACCCCAACATGCACTTCAGAGCAATTCTCACACACTTTGGATGGGTAAACCAACAGGAGTTTTGTCACACCTAATCTGAGCCTTTCCCATGCTTCTAGTGTTCTCTGACCTACCAATCTAAGTTCATCAGGTAGCAAGGGAGCGGGGTTTTGGTTGTTAGCATTACCTGCCGTACATAGCTCATCGCGTCTGTACAAAACTCCGTCAGGTATCTCTGCGCCTGCCTGGTGGCAGAGCTCGAGTACAGCTGGGACCCGATCAAAGTCAAACCTCCGGTCATGCTTTATCTCATCCTGAAACGTGTTTTCCAGATGGAAGGCCTCAACAGGGACAAGGATGTTATTCAAGCAGCCTGGACCCCACTTGTGCGGTTCATCCTTGATCATACGTTTGAATCCGTGGCATGTTTTCATCTGATGTGCCATTGCTCCAACATGAACTTCAGGACAAAACCTTCAGCACGAGTAAACACAAAAAACACTAATTAAAACGACAACACAGAAGACAATTCAATAATGCAGAAGGGTTCACACTAATGAGATCAAACATGCACATTGAAGAGGACTGTTTGAGTAATTAAAATCCACTCAGACTAAAATGCAAACATGGAGACGGCATTGGGAACACAATAACAACACTAGCCTATGAGATCGTTTCTCTGCCTATGTCTGCTTAATTGCTTGGCCATTTCTTCAGTCTATTTGAATACCTAAATTGGGGATGATCTACTACAAAAGAAACATCTTGCAGCAACAAACGAGTATACTAAGTTTATTGTACCCATCCATGAAGTAAGACAAGAACGTAATAAATTTCTTATTGTTTGCCCTTACTTGCACGAATGTACAGGAACAGTTCTGAGCAGTGTCGAGACACCCTGAGTGAGGATCTCTCTTGCCCTGACCACCTCCTGGGCTACCGGGATCATTCGCTTGACCGGATAATCCTTCGAACGGTTCTTAATCCTCTTGAGTATCATTGGCCGGAGCTGCTTCCAGTCCACCCTCGAGGAGTACATCCTCAGATTTAGGATTGAGCCGCAGAGCTCCGAGCAAATGGCACTGCCGGCTCTCCGCCCCATCAACGCCATTGCAGCACCCAGAGCGATGCCTACAGGTTCACATTTCATCCGTAAGTGTGAGAAGCAAGCATCCATGGATGTCTTCTAAAACAAGCATTCATGAATCATTTTCGCATTAGCAGGCGATGCGACGAACAACGGAACACGTAGATTTCCTCTGCTCTGAATTCGGTTGGCCTCAGTATACTTCAACCTGGAATGTCGCCGCTTCTCCAAGGGTCGAGAAGGGAAATGAGGAAAGGGGGTGATTCGTTACCTTGCCCTTGCCCGCAGGCCGCCGGTGCCCTTCGCTCGCTGGCGGCGCTCCAGCCAGCAGAGGGGATCGACACAGAGGGAGAGATGCAGAGGGGAGGACGGACGGGGCGCAATCGATATACGAGGCGCCGGTCTCCTTCCGCTCGGTGGCGGCGCTGCGGCCGGACGATCTGACAAGCCCGCCGCCCGCCGGGGGAAGCACCGGGCGCCGGCGGGATGCCGAGGTGGGAGTCGGCGAGAGGTGGCTCGATTGTGGAGGCGAGGGAAGGGGAGGCGGTAGCGCGCAGTGGGCGGAGAGGGCGGCGCGGCCGGAGGAAGAAATGCTGCGGCGACGGCGAGCGAGACCGATTGATGGTGTCCGGCTGCCGGACTTGGGCTCAGCGGCAGAATTAGGGTCCGTAGGAGCGGCCAGTTGGGCCGAGGCCCAATTACGGTACGAATTGCCACGGCCTCTGGCCCAACGGGCTTCTTGTCGATGTGGCTTCTCCTTTTCCGTCCCGTGTGATAGGTGAGCTATGGCAGCCGTTCGATTAGAAGTTGAAGGTCCAGATCGAGACACGTCAGGAAGAGTCCGTTCCGTACACCGCTCTGCGATGGTATCCCAAGCCAGACACGTGGGACGCAAACATTGGCTACCGAACGTTCTGGAATCGCTTGCACCGACAGTATTGGCATATAAATGCACCAGTGCCCCCTCGAGGGTTTTCTCACCACCGATCGATCGCACAGTCGAAACTCGAAATCGAAAGAGAAAAACCAGACCCAATCGCCTCATCGTCAAGGTAACTAATCTACCCTTCTAATCCCTTCTACTTCGAATCCTGATCGATCCTAGTCTAGGTTCAGACTCGTCCCCATATTTATCGTAATCTTTGTTCGGTTATCCTGACCGATACACCTCTAGTTCTCATCGATCCTAGTTCTACTTCTGATGTGATCATATAGCCCGTCTAAAGTGCATTGGCTAGTTTATTTACCAGAAACATCTTGGTACTGCACAGTTATCTATGCATAATGCAGCACGGAAATTGTGTGTCTTAACTTACGAAGAGCTGCTCTGTTTGTCTCTGTTGTAGTTGTATTTCAGTCGATAATTGTTTACAGTGTTAGTCTGGTCCTTTAAATAGCCTGTTTCCATATCTGCCAGATGTTATCTGATTGATTAATCAGTCGTATGCAATGGACTGATATGCCTCTTTAGAAACTATAAAACATGGCCAAATTTTCTTGCATGACAACATCTTCCTCATATGCTTGCTTTTCATACTGATTCTGCTTATGATACGCTGCCAAATTTGTACCTTGATCTTATTACCTGTACTAGACGCGATCCTAAACAATCTCTTCTTCTTTCAGATGCAGATCTTCGTGAAGACCCTGACCGGCAAGACCATCACCCTGGAAGTGGAGTCCTCGGACACCATCGACAACGTCAAGGCCAAGATCCAGGACAAGGAGGGCATCCCGCCGGACCAGCAGCGCCTCATCTTTGCCGGCAAGCAGCTCGAGGACGGCCGCACCCTTGCGGATTACAACATCCAGAAGGAGTCCACCCTCCACCTGGTGCTCCGCCTCCGCGGTGGCCTCTGAGCTTGCATTTGATAATGCGGCTCTTCGTCGTTTAGGTTTCAGTCTATTAGTTATGTTTTCGTGTCAGTAGGAAGTAGGACCATGGATTGAATTCAGACTGTTTGCTATGGAGAATATCATGCCGTAATCCGTTGCTTGGACTTCTGTTATATGGATGCAATGTTTCTAAGATATTTTCTTTGTTTGATTTCTGTTATTTGCGCTGTGCATGTTGATGCTGGTCACCGAGTCGCCTCAAAACCCAATCTGCTAGATGCCTGTTTGATTGTGCTGTGTGCACTGGCATTGTTGTTGGTAAGCAAGGCCCTTCATGGCCCTAGGACACTGCTCTGTGTATTCAACTATCTGGCCTGATGGAAAGGTTAGTCGTCAGGATGACATGATCAATGATATGTCCACTGGCAATTTTTAGTCTAATAACTAGATGTGGTGTTATTCGCAGCGAGGCTTCTGGTGGCTGTATTTGTTCAACGATTGTATTTGTATTTGTTCACCACTGGCAGCAACGTGTTCAACGATTGTATTTGTATGTGTTGCTGTCCATGCTCGTCCCTGAAGCTGTAGAGTGATTTTGGGAGGATCTGGCCTTGATATGTACGAGTAAACTCCGGGCGATCTCTTTCATTCGCAGTCTTCGCCGGCAAAATCGTTACTCTCTATGCACTTGTGTTGTCTCACAAGGGACAGAAGAACGGGTCAACAATACATCATCTCTTTGGTCATCTTAGCAATCTAAGCTGCTTATAAGTACTGCTTCCTCACTGGTCAATCATCATGCATCTCCATTGCCACTGACAAGTGACAAAAGCTAGCTACCACCATCATAATTCATAAAGAAGACCTTTTTATGATCTAATGAGGTGCTTGCGCTGGCCTCGGCGCCCATGCTTGTCCTGGCCGGCGACCCGGACATCCTCACCGACTTCGTCGCCCCAACCATGCTTGGCGGGGCAGCGAACATCACCGGTGACTACTTCACCTTCACCGGCTTCCGTGGTTACACAATGCCGGTGGCCGCCTTCGCAGCAACCAAGGCCACCGCGGCAGAGTTCCCAGCTCTGAACGGGCAGAGCGTGTCCTACGCCAGGCTCATGTTCCCGCCGGGCGCCGTGAATCCCGCCCACACCCACCCGCGTGCCGCCGAGCTTCTGCTCGTCGTTGACGGTGCGCTATCTGTAGGCTTCATTGACACGGCCGGGAAGCTTTACGTGCAAGACCTGGGCGTCGGCGACATGTTCGTGTTCCCCAAGGGCCTGGTGCACTACCAGTCCAACAAGGGGGCTGGCGCTGCCGTCGCTCTCTCGGCGTTCGGCAGTGCCGCCCCTGGGACCGTATCCGTGCCCGTCACGGTGTTCGGCACCGGCGTCGAAGATACTGTGCTCGCCAAGTCGTTCAAAACCGACGTGCCGACGGTGCTGAAACTCAAGGCGGCGCTCTCTCCGCCGGCCAAGAAGCCATGATTTAACACTGCTGAACCATATATGATGTCCATTTGTTCTTCTTCTTCGACGTGTCGTGTTGTGTCGTGGCCACCACCGCGCATGGTATACGTAGTGCTGGAATAAACTCAGTACTGCTGCCAACTGCTATGTAAGATTGAGCTTGTTGTGACTTTGTTCTTGTGGAAAAGTCGATACCCTTTTATGAATTCAAACGCATGCCAAGAATAGGGAAACACCTGACAATGTCACAATAGCAAGATTAGCACGGTTGTGGTTGGAGATAATGGATGGTCAGTGCATCTTTGCAACATTTCCTTGGAAGCAAAACCTATGCAACTTGATATTTTAGCAGGGATGAAACTCAAGTAGCAACAAGCAAGAGGTTGTTCTCCTCCTTGTTATGTGAGTAGCCACGTGTTCTTTGAGAAGATGGGAGAGACTACCGTGAAGTTCGGACAGCTGTCTCCAGGGATTCTGCAATTCAAACACAGAGCAAAAGATGGCTCGTCCCTCTCCTGGCTCCTCTCTCCATCCCTCCTCCCCGCCGCCGGCACCGGCTCTCTGGCACCGTTCACCTCCTCTCCTTCGGCGCGCGCTCGAGGGGAGCAGGTGAGCTTCTCTCCATCCTGCCCTACCTCGCGGAGCGAGCCTCTTCCCGATTCTCTGCTTCGTGGACCCGTAACCACTTCCGTTGATCGCGAGGAGGTCCAATCCTTCTTCAATCAACTCTGGTTCATCTCTCTCCTCGAGCTGAACTCTCGCACTGCGCCAGAAATGGTGCCGCCTATTGGATTACGTGTAGCAATTTAAAATTTTCCGTAACCTTGCCACCAAAGATCTATTCTATGAAGATATGCTGCACCCCATAATGCTAGATCTATAATATTTACAAACACCATTGTAAAGGATCTTATATTTCTCGAAATAGATGTTGGTGAAGCCTGAAGAAGAATCACACGTCCACTCCGAGAGGTGAGATTGTTGCTGATTGCGTCGTCGAGAAATTGCTTGTACAACCCGCTCTTCCAGTATCCACACGTACACCGCGCCAATCCGTCAGCGCTCCGCCGTCTAGAGCACCTGGCGCCGACGAAGAGAGATAGTCTTTCGGCGTAGTTTAACTGGTAATCTAATCAAATAGATTAATTAGATCCATATGATTAGAGATATCTAGTTCTCAACACACGATATCTAATTAGAGAGAGAGAAAAGTCACAAAGACAATTGTGTGTTGAAACCCTTGGGGGTTGGGAGGTTTATATAGGAGACCAAGGGCTATGGAGGCTTGGGCAAGGGAAAAGCCCTTGCCCCTTGGTGCGCCGGCCCTAGGGCTGCCGCTGCCTCCCTCTTGTCCAACTCGGATTGGACTCCTAGTCCAACTAGGAGTCCTTTCCTAGTACTCCTCCTATTTTCCTTTTATCTCTTCCTTTAATTATGTGCTAATTATATCTCCACAAATTCAAACAAGGAAAGCATGGGGAGGTGGTGCGCCGGCATAGGTGGGCCTAGGACCCATGAGGCTGGACCCACCAATGGTGCAGTGCAGCCCTAGGGTTCCAGCCCTCCTCTGGCACTTCCGCCCTTCTTGGTTTTTCCTGAAACTCTTCCGGAACCATATAAACCATTTAGATAAAATCATTGACTCTATGCACTGATGCTAGAAACAATTCCTAGCATCCCAGAACATCTCATGTTTGCCATATTTCTCTCTCAGGAAGTTCTGCCCTAAACCGACATTATTTCCCTCTCATGATAACTTCACCAGAATACCTCTGAATCACTCCGGAGTTGTTCCTGTGACATCGGAGTGACTCCGACCACTTCTCATAACCACTATACCTACAACCTTATTCGATCTCTCAATAAAATATTGACTCACGGCTTAAGTGTGTGACCCTTACGTACACGATACCAATGATATCACGAGGTGACACAATGTGCTATAGTGTGATCAAACCATTCGACACATACAAAACTTGTTTCCGAGATCATTCTCTTTTCTCATTACGTATTCTCGATATCTTGTGGATAAATCACACTTTGTCGGGCCAGAAATTGGGGTGACATCGATAATACTGAGATGGCCTAGATGATGTATCTCACCATCGCCTGGAGGAGTAAGTACCATTCTTGAACGATCTTTGTTCCATTGCGTATTCTAGTTCACACCCAAAAGCCACCGTTATGATCCCCAAATTAATAAAGCCATAGAGAAAAAACAATGGGTCCCTATCCTAGCCCCGAGACAATCAAAACAAGCTGCTGCCAAAGGAAATGTGCTGGATAAAGCGAAGAAACTTAAAATGAAGCAGAATCTTGAGATTCCTCCACCCTACAAAGGCAACTCATACGCTGTCCTTGACCCTGATATATTAAGTGACATTGCTGCCACGGTTGGGATTAATATTGGAAACAATAATTATGAACATGTTGATATGGTGACTGCTGAAGTACTTGCTTGTAAAAAGTTTTCTGATAATAACCCTGAAATTGTTTCCCCGATAACCTAGACATTTCTTTCTCTCCTCAACATTTTTTAAATGTGAGAAACAAATGTGATGGTTTGACTGGCATCCTGGATGGTGATAGTGAATTTTCTCCATGGATACTAGTCCATAATAGAAAAAGGTCTTTTGGCCTGATACCTCACAACAACAAAAATCCATGATAGGTATCACTTTTAACATTAGGAGCCTTGGTGCTCCTGGAAAATGGCAATACATTGCCGATATGCTCTATAATAATCGAGTGGAAATTGTTTGTTTTCAGGAGACCAAGAAAGAATCCATCTCCAACAAATTTTTTAATAGCATTTCTAGGAATACTCTTTTTAACTGGAATTACCTAACTGCTGTGGGTACCTGTGGTGGGATCCTAATAGGTTTTAAAGATGATTTATTTGAAATTATAGGTTTTTCTGACAAGAAATATTGCATTGTTGCCATTGTGAACAATAAATCAAACCATTTAGTCTGGCACTTTATTCTGGTTTGTGGCACAACTTATGCTGAGTTCAAACTAGAGTTCATTGTTGAACTACATGAAGTAATGGAATCATGTGCTTAGCCCACCATTATTGGTGGTGACTTTAACCTAATTAGCACCAGTAGAGAGAAAAATACTGGAAATATCAATCACCATTGGGCTTACCTCTTCAACGATTGGATCAATAATTGCGGTTTAATTGATCTTAAGATCTCTAACTGAAGCTATACTTGGTCTAACAACTAAAATGACCCCATTATGGCCACACTAGATCGTTTCCTAACTACTACTACTGCCTGGACCAACTCTTTCCATACTCCATTGTGAAAACCCTAACCAGGATTGGTAGTGATCATACCCCTCTCCTCTATGATTCAGGCAACTTGAGGAAGCCATAAAAAAAAACTGTCCCACTAGTTTTGAAAATGGTGGCCAAACAAAGATGACTTTGCTCCACTAGTCTCCAAGATTTGGAACTCTAACTTTCCCAAGAGATTATCACACGAAATTTGGATTTTTAAATCTAGAAACTTTAGGAAGAACCTTAGGGGCTGGAATTCTAATGTGGAGGCAGCTACTAAGAAACAGAAAAAGGATATTCTGCAGAATTTGACATTCTTGATGTGTTCTTTGAACAAAAAAGATTGTCACCAGAAGAAATTGCAAAGAATGAAAAAAAAATCATTTGAACTTAAGTCCATCTGGTCTGCAGAAGAAACCAAATCCTGGTAGAGGTCAAGAGATAGGGACATCCTTGTGGGTGACAGTAATATCTCTTATTTCTTATCTCTGGCTAGTCAAACAAGGAGAAAAACTAGAATCTCCTCCCTTCAAGGCCTATTTGGATTGATTGAATCTACTCAAGAGATCTTGAAGGTTGCCACTAAATATTACAATATTTTATTTGGGTTTGAACCCAGACCAAATATTCATCTCTCTTCTAATTTCTGGTCCCCTTCTGAACTGGTATCTTCTTCTGAAAATTTTGACCTTGAAAAACCTTTTTTGAGAAAGAGATTAGAGATGATATCTTCAGCTCTTATGCTGCTGGAGCTCCCGACCCTGATGGCCTTTCTTTCCTTTTCTATCAAAATTTTTGGGACCTGGTCAAGAAGGATTTTATGGCCCTTGTGGCGGACTTTGAAAGTGGCACACCCTCTGTGGAGAGGCTCAACTTCTCCATAGTTATCCTTATTCCAAAAGAAGCAAATGCCAGTGACATTAAGAAATTCCGCCCTATTTCTTTGGCAATTGGTGTATTAAAATCATCACAAAAGCTCTCACTAATAGGCTCACCCTTGTTGTTGGCCGTTTGATTTACCCCAACCAAACAACCTTCCTTAAGGGCAGGTTTGTTCTCGAAAGTATTGTGGCGGCACATGAACTACTTCATGCGATCAAACGCTCAGGTGAGGCAGCACTCATTCTAAAAATCGATTATGAGAAATCCTATGACAAAGTTAATTGGGATTTCCTTGAGAAAATGTTGATCTCTAGAGGTTTTGGGACTAAATTTGTCAGCTGGATCAAGAAATTCTTTTACAACAATGCTATGAGTATTAGAATCAATGATGAGACTGGACCCTATGTCATTGATTGTAAGGACTCAAACAAGGTAACCCCATGTCACCCATTCTTTTTAATTTTGCGGGTGATGTTTTATCTAAAATGCTAGGGAAAGCAACTACAAATAAATTTATCTCGGGGATGCTGCCTACTGTTTGCCCTGGGTGGATCATTAGCCTCCAATACGCCGACGCTACCATTCTCTTTCTTAAAGAAGACGAGAATTGTGCTAGATATTTGAAATGGATCCTCTCCTGATTTGAAGCAATGTTCGGCTAGAATCAATTACCACAAAACAGACCTTATGACTCTGAACATGTCTCCTAAAAGAGCATATTTCTTTGTTGGGATTTTCTGCTGTAAACTAAAAGAATTTCCTTTTAAATACCTTGGTGTGCCTGATAACCCACAAGTATAGGGGATCGCGTGTAGCCTTTTCGATAAGTAAGAGTGTCGAACCCAACGAGGAGCTAAAGGTAGGATAAGTATTCTCTCAAGTTCTATCAACCACTGATACAACTCTACGCACACTAAACGTTTGCATTATCTAGAAAATAAAACTACGGTAGCAATACGGGTATGAGAGGTAGTTTTGCAAGATAATAAATACAAGAAAGTAAATGTTAGTGCTGCAGCAATAAAATACACTAAGTAACCATATACTAACAGTACCATGAGTGTGGAAAAGTGGTGGTAATTGTGGTGGCTTTGTCCAAGATTAATTAGTGAAGGTACTTGGTTCATTGTCTTCGATGCAGTTTTCTATGTGGGAGAGGCTAAATATACATGCACTCCACTACTTGGGATTACAAGTACTATATGATTGGATTGTTAGAAAGCATCCGCAAATACTAACAATGCATTAAGGTTTCCCCAACCATAGCCTTAAGTTCAAGGTCCTCTTACTCCCATACGTGCAACTAATCGGTTCGCGTTCTCAGGTTTCTGTCACTCCGGCAGAACTTCCCCCGCTTCGTTACAAATACTACCAACCCTAGGGTGTTTGATCCATGCGCGCACAAGTATAATGGACACCAAAGGACAGCACCATATAGACATACAACTCTAATGAACCTCATGCATTCAATTAAGCAATCAAAAGACAAATAAACTACGGAAACATGATGTAAATCATAGGATAAATATTATAGCATCAAACACCATGTTTACATAGGACGGTACAGAGGTTTGTGGGAGGATGAACCACTGAATACAAGGAGGAGATGGTGATGGAGATGGCGGTGAAGACGGCGGAGAGGGGCAGCGCGGCGGCGCAGGGCGGCGGCGGCGCCGGCGGTGCGGGGAACTCCTTTCCCCGCCGCCGGCAAGCTTGGGGAGCGCCGCCCCTTAGCCTCCCTCCTTCATGGCTTCTTGGGAGCCCTCCCCCATGGAGATGGGATCCATGGGGGAGGCAAAAACGTGGCTTTTGGTGGCTGAAATTCGTGGGTGGAGGAGTCCTCCACGAATTAGGTTTCCTCCCTTTATATATCTTCTCGGATTTCCGTCACCCCTTTTAGGGTTCCACCAAAACGGGCCTACAGGCCGCGTCCGAACTCCGATTGGGCTGATCTCGGGCTTAAAATCTTCGTATGGAAAATTGTGACAACTTTCGTAACAGCCAGGTCTCCATATACGTCATCTTCGAGGGTCAAACTGGCAATCTTCGTAAAAAGTTCTCAGACAGATTTCAGGAAAGTCCCAATTCGACTCCAACAAGGTTTCCTCTTGTATTCTTGATAATTTCTACACATCAAAGAGTAAAACAAGAACATTGTGCACTTTTGCAACTATTAGTAGGTTAGTCCAAATAAATAATAAACTTAATATAAAACAAGTGCTAAAAGCATAAAAATGGCATGAAACAATCAAAAATTATAGATACGTTTTGGACGTATCAACATCCCCAAGCTTAATTCCTGCTCGTCCTCGAGTAGGTAAATGATAACAAAATAATTTTTGATTGTAAATGCTATGATCAGGTCTTTAACAATTGCATGATGTATGGATAATAAAACTTAGCAATCATGTTTCCTAATGAAAAGTATCAACGAACTAAGAGCTTATAACATGAAATTTATAAACATCAACAAGATTGTAATGACCATAATAAAGCATGATAGAGTGGTATCTCGCTTGCCCTTAATTGTGGAGCAAAACATAAATGCCAAGGCACCTCTGAAGTTCAAGTGAAGACTAGATATAGAGATATCAAAGATAAAAGCATCATGGTTATACCTCAATTAATCGTATTCTGGGACAAGCACATTACACTAAGAACGACAGCTATGCTCTCGAAGAAGTGCTCAAAGAAAGGATGGTGACTCAACATAAAAATAAAAGATTGGCCCTTCGCAGAGGGAAGCAGGGATTAACACGTGCTAGAGCTTTTTGTTTTAAAAACAGAGGTAAAAATGTTTTGAGAGGTGTTTGTTAATTGTCAACGAATGGTAGCGGGTGAGAACAGTATTCTACCTGTCAAACGGACTTTTAAGAGCGGCTCCCATGAAGGACGTTATTTCTACCAGCAAGGCAGATCATCCCTCTTTCTCTTTGGTTTACACACATTCAGGTATTTCACTGTTTGTCATTGCTTACTGATGAATCAGGGCAAAAGTGTGAAGAGAATTAATTGGTTAAAGTTGTAATTAATTGGGACTGGGCACCCCGTTGCCAGCTCTTTTTGCAAGTTATTGGATAAGCGGATGTATATGCCACTAGTCCAGGTGTAAAAGTCCATTTGACAAATAGAATAAAGAATAACCACACTAATTCCTCATGAGCTAGTAAACATTGACACAAAAAGAGAAATATTTTGAAGGTTTTAAAGGTAGCACATGCAAATTTACTTGGAATGGCTTGAAATACCATGCATAGGAATTTTTTGGTGGACTCTTTGGGATAACTTGGTTTTAAGGATTTGGATGCACGAGCAGCATTCCCGCTCAGTACAAGTGAAGGCTAGCAATAGACTGGGAAGCGACAACCACGAGAGCGATAACGGTCATAATCATGCTTGCGACAAAATAAAATTAACGGAGGCATAAAAACGATACTAAAACTCTGAGGCAAAATAGATCATCAAGGCTTAATTGACTTTTATTTTTCAGTCATAACATGTGTGAGCATGTGCCAAGTCGATTCAAGTGAATTATTCAGAGGAGGATACCACAATACCATACCATCTTATGAACAGGACAATGCATGTTGATATCAAAATAACATAATATGCACTATTAGCTAGTTGAGACTAACCATAAGAAAACATAAACTACTAAACAGTATTATTCACACATCATTTTTAAGTTTCAACAAGTAATCCATTAACCAAGTAAACATTGAAAACAGAGGATAAATAAAATATGTGACGATCCACTTATTAATGTAACTGGTGTTTGATGCTAAGATAAATAGATAATAAAATACAGCCGCTTCAAGTTTAGTTAAGTTCCTATGTTGCTCAAAAAACAAAGTTTAAAGGTTTGCAAACCGTGGGGTTATTGATGAAGAGGGATGCGGGGACATCCCCAAGCTTATGACTTTGGTAATTCTTCAATATTCCATAGTTTGGTGTTCCTTCATTCTCTGTGAAAAAACTTCAACACAAAAACTTTCCCATTCTTTTCTGCGGTTAGACATTAGTACAATAGATAATATTTCCCAAGTGCTACTATTAAACCAAATAAAATTTTGTTTTTAAGTTACAGAAAGGTTGCTTAAATGGCCAACTTATAAATGAAAGGTAAGAACCATTAAAAATCAAATGAAAACGAAAAGAGGCCACTCTTGCAACAAAAGTCAGAATCTGTCCAGAAAAACAGCAGCTGGAAAACGCAATTTTTAGGTGCACTTAAACATGCCCGAAATTTTAGCCAATTTTTGTACATGCAGAGGATTAGGTGCTACAACATCAGTAATTTTTTCGTGATTTTTAGAGCTTCCAGTAAAATATGAAAAATCGCGCAATAAGCAGTAGATACCGAAAACAGAAAATCACTTTTTACATATGTATCAACTAAGCTAAATGGATAAAACTTGGTACTTTATTTTTGATAAACTAAGAAACCAGAGGCTAAGCAAGACCTAAACATGCTAGCTACAGCAAGGAAAACTCTAAATAAAAATCAAAAGTAAAACCCAAATAAAATTAAAATAAAGAACCAAACAAAGAAGCAAAACAAAAGAAAATATTTTTGTTATTTTGAATTTATAAGTGAAAGTAAAGAAGCAATCGAAACCAAATAAGGAGCCTAATAAAACTAAAGAAGGTAAAACCAAGACATATAAAAGCAATTATAATACAAGTTAAGACAATACATATCATGTGGACGGGTAATATAGAGTATGAACGAGACAACCTCATGTTAGTTGATGAATAGGGGGATGACTCGGGCATCCCCAAGCTTAGATGATTGTATCTTCTTGAATATGTTCTTGGGATGCACCTACACATCCCCAAGCTTGAGCTCTTGCGTCTTCTTATTCATCTCATATCACCATATTGATTAGATCTTATAAGCTACATCCACATAAAACTTCACAAAACTCATTAGTAGGGTTAGTACTCATTAAATAAAATCCACTCATGTTCAAGCATTGACAAGTTTTATAATTTTTACTCAACATTAGCCACTGTATATACTAAGGTGTTCATGATTTCCGTTGTCCGTCGAAAAACTAATGAAACTAACAACACCAAGTACAATATTGAATAAACAAAGAAATCTGTCAAAACTGAACAGTCCGTAAAGATGGCATTCAACGAGATAGTTAAGTAGCTCAAATCGAAAAACTTTAGTCTAATGAAAGAAAGATAATAATCTCAGGTTTATGCACAAAAATTTTCAAGTCAAAATACTATTCTGAGATTTATCACGATTTTATTTACAGAGAAGCACAAAATCTGTCTAAACAGAACAGTCAGTAAAGATCGAATTTTTCGACCTATCTACGTACCTTAAATCAGAAAAAGTTAGTCTAATGAAAGAAAGCTAATAAGCATCACTTTGCACTCAAGAAATTTCAGATCAAGATCACGTTCTGGTGATTTTAAACATTTAATACGGTGGAGCACAGAAAATCTGTTTCTGGACAGCAAAGTAAAACTATCAACTTTCAATTAACTAAAGACTATAATTAGCATTTTATTTTTATGTACAGAGGTATATACACAATATTTACATGTTTTTAATGAAAAGCTTCCATGGAAAGATTTGTTTTGGTTTCATAGGCATGAACACAAGTGTTCAAGGTCGACCCCCATTTAACCATTACTCATCTTTCCAATCACTTTTCTTTTTGAAAACGTTTTTAGATAACAACTACACCTAATTTTTTTTGTAATTCGCATTCCCTATCCATAGTAAGATAAAGAACAACTTAATACTGAAAATAAAAACTACTTAGAGATAAAGCAAACAAGTGCACACAAGAACATTAACCTACGCTATGGCTCCCCGGCAACGGCGCCAGAAAAGGTCTTGATAACCCACAAGTATAGGGGATCGCGTGTAGCCTTTTCGATAAGTAAGAGTGTCGAACCCAACGAGGAGCTAAAGGTAGGATAAGTATTCTCTCAAGTTCTATCAACCACTGATACAACTCTACGCACACTAAACGTTTGCATTATCTAGAAATAAAACTACGGTAGCAATACGGGTATGAGAGGTAGTTTTGCAAGATAATAAATACAAGAAAGTAAATGTTAGTGCTGCAGCAATAAAATACACTAAGTAACCATATACTAACAGTACCATGAGTGTGGAAAAGTGGTGGTAATTGTGGTGGCTTTGTCCAAGATTAATTAGTGAAGGTACTTGGTTCATTGTCTTCGATGCAGTTTTCTATGTGGGAGAGGCTAAATATACATGCACTCCACTACTTGGGATTACAAGTACTATATGATTGGATTGTTAGAAAGCATCCGCAAATACTAACAATGCATTAAGGTTTCCCCAACCATAGCCTTAAGTTCAAGGTCCTCTTACTCCCATACGTGCAACTAATCGGTTCGCGTTCTCAGGTTTCTGTCACTCCGGCAGAACTTCCCCCGCTTCGTTACAAATACTACCAACCCTAGGGTGTTTGATCCATGCGCGCACAAGTATAATGGACACCAAAGGACAGCACCATATAGACATACAACTCTAATGAACCTCATGCATTCAATTAAGCAATCAAAAGACAAATAAACTACGGAAACATGATGTAAATCATAGGATAAATATTATAGCATCAAACACCATGTTTACATAGGACGGTACAGAGGTTTGTGGGAGGATGAACCACTGAATACAAGGAGGAGATGGTGATGGAGATGGCGGTGAAGACGGCGGAGAGGGGCAGCGCGGCGGCGCAGGGCGGCGGCGGCGCCGGCGGTGCGGGGAACTCCTTTCCCCGCCGCCGGCAAGCTTGGGGAGCGCCGCCCCTTAGCCTCCCTCCTTCATGGCTTCTTGGGAGCCCTCCCCCATGGAGATGGGATCCATGGGGGAGGCAAAAACGTGGCTTTTGGTGGCTGAAATTCGTGGGTGGAGGAGTCCTCCACGAATTAGGTTTCCTCCCTTTATATATCTTCTCGGATTTCCGTCACCCCCTTTTAGGGTTCCACCAAAACGGGCCTACAGGCCGCGTCCGAACTCCGATTGGGCTGATCTCGGGCTTAAAATCTTCGTATGGAAAATTGTGACAACTTTCGTAACAGCCAGGTCTCCATATAACGTCATCTTCGAGGGTCAAACTGGCAATCTTCGTAAAAAGTTCTCAGACAGATTTCAGGAAAGTCCCAATTCGACTCCAACAAGGTTTCCTCTTGTATTCTTGATAATTTCTACACATCAAAGAGTAAAACAAGAACATTGTGCACTTTTGCAACTATTAGTAGGTTAGTCCAAATAAATAATAAACTTAATATAAAACAAGTGCTAAAAGCATAAAAATGGCATGAAACAATCAAAAATTATAGATACGTTTTGGACGTATCAGTGCCTATGATTACAAAGAGCTGAGAAAGGAAGATCTACAACCTATAGTAGATAAAATTATTTCAAACTATCAGGTTGGAGTGAAAAACTTCTTCCCTATGGGAAAAAAATGGCACCTCTTAAAATCTGCATCTCCAGTATTCCCACCTACCTTCTCTCAATGTTTCGGTTCCCCAAGTGGGCCATCCAGATGATCAATTCCCAAATGTCTCATTATTTTTGGGGTAATGTGGATGATGAACATAAGTATCATCTCGCAAAATGGGGGTTACTCCGAGAAAAAGACATATGGTGGCTTGGAATCCATAATATGCAAGACTTTAACCTGAGCCATATGTCATCTTGGATTAGAAGATATTTTGCTGCAGACACTCATCTCTGGAAGAAATTTACAGATTTTAAATACAACAATCCTTCCCCTAATGTTTTCTGGGGATCTGAATCTAATTTCTCCTTTCTGGAAGACTTTTTATTTGGGCCGCCAAACATGCAAAATGGGATACCGTTGGAATATTGGGAAATGGCTCCCAAGTAAAATTATGGCTTGATGTTTGGCACGGCAGCTGTTGTTTAGCTACCTCCTTTCATGACCTTTTTAAAATTATGAATGAAAAGGACATTACTGTCGCGCAAGCTTGTGATGGTCTCAACTTGAAAAATACTTTTAGCAAATGTGCTGATCAAAACCTGATGAATAGATGGCATGGTTTTCTTGATATTATGAAAGATGCGTCATTTACTTCTTCACCAGACACCCCTGTCTGGATCCATACACCAAATAGTGTTTACACATCATCATCCTTTTACTCTATTGTGAATTTTGGTGGCATCACTTCTAAGAGTGCACATAAAATTTGGAATATTTTTGTTCTTGTCCATGTTCAAGTCTTTCTTTGGCTGCTGATTCACGATAAACTCCTAACCCGTGATAATTTGCAGAAATGACGTACAGTCTCAGACCCCACCTGTTTGTTTTGCTCAGAGGCCGAGACCTCACATCACTTGTTTTTTAGCTGCGTGGTGGCTAGAATTTGCTGGCTTACTGTGTCTGATATTACTCAAACGGATATTGTCCACTGGGAACATGAACACTGAATACGCATTCCAGTTCTTGTAGTTGTCTCTACGTGGTATACAGATCTGGATATAATTTTTGTTACTTTTTTGCATTAGTTGTACTACCTTGACATTTGATGAATAGATTGGAAAGATTCTCGCATAAAAAAAGAAAAACAGAATACGCTTTCCACTGCATTGTCCTTCCTGGGCTATGGTACAGCTAACATTGGATTTGAAGGTGGCTTTCGGCCCAAAAAAGAAAGAAAAGCAAAAATTCAACCTAAAAAACACCTCCGCGAGGCACTCTGCCTCTTTGCCCTCCTTCCCCGTCTCCCCCTAGCCTTTTTTGCCCCCTCCCCGCCTCCGGCCGAAGGGGGAACTAATCCGACAAGGCCGATCCTCAAAATCCTCAAAAATCTGGCGGCCAATACCGCAGGTATGGCAATAATTTCAGCCAAAATGGCATCTTCTCTCCGGTGCTGCCCTGCCGGCGCCCCGGTCCCCCGATCTGTCTGGGCGGCGCGCAGCGCCGGTTTCCTCGGCCGTAACAATGGAATCGGCTTGAAGCTGTCCTGTGTCGCCCCTACTGCCTGGAACTACGCCCACAACTCGGACTCAGATTCGGAGACCTTGCCGCCTGGCTCTAACCGCTGGTGGGGAGTGGCTCTGCTCCAAGAAGACGCCGAGTTTTTCCCTCTCGCCGATTTCTTCCCGGTTGGACAGGGGAAGAAAGAACTGGATGCTATATGGCATGCCCTTGTCGCTGGCCCCCTCCAATCCATCCTGCTAACACTGCGCGACATCATGGCCGCCGGCAACTTGTTCCGCTGCCGCAGCTTCCACGTCGGCACCCTCTCTGGTAGAATCAAGAACTCAACTTATATCGCTTTAGCCTATTTACCACAATAGTACTTTAAATCGCTTTAGCCTATTTAACTCTTTATACATCAGAAATTTCTAGACACTGTTTGATTATGTATGATCTTATAGCGCAAAACATCAGTACATAAGCCCAAGTGGTTTATGAGATACTCAAGATCTTGTGGTCCGTGCAGGCGCTTTGTTAGTCGTTGCTGGGTTGGGTCAACTCTGCAAAACAACACCTACGCTGTTCATGGATATTGTTCTTGGGTATATCTTCTACAAGTTAAGTGCCTTGTCAGCCCAGTTGCAAAGGGATGGTAAGTCATTTACCATCTGTGCAAGGATACAGCTAGGTGAGTTCAAAAACTTCAGTTTACCATTCTTTTTCTTTTCTTTTCACGAGTTACTATTTTGCTCCAATAGTACATTAGCATGCACATGGACAGCCTGACTATGTATTTGTTTATTTACACCTTAGCTTTTTGTAGTAGTTTTGCACCTATTTTGATATGATTTGTTTCCTATTCTTTTTCTGCAGTCGTTCTACTCGTTTTGTCTTTCAAGGATAATAGTGCTTTTCAGGTATGACATTTTCCACATAAAATATGTGTCAACATGTTTGACATACTCCTTTCTTGAGGAAGTTTGTGCAGTTAGATGCTTTACTAATTAATCTTTGTATGTTTTTCTTTGCTGTTGATAGGGCTTCTACCGCTTTCTTGTTGAATTGATCTGGTAAGTGCAGCAGCATAATTATTCGATTATTTACAGAAAAATATCAATATCTTGATGATTCATATTTGAGTCGTGATCTGTTAACTATAAGTTCCAATTCACGCATATTCTAGAAGAAACAAAAAGCTCCAATTGGTGCATTCTTGGCCTACTTTTCTTGTTGTGCAAATATAATTAATCAATGCCATTGAAATGGAAACAAGGTGCACGGACCTTTTTTATTTGCTAAAATTAATATCTTGAGACCAATCTGAATAATAGCGTGATGTTGCTAACTTGCAGCATTTGCTATGGAGATACATATACTTTTGTAAGTAATGTACTTAGATCCTTGCTACGGACTTCTTTAGTCTATTACTTCTTATAACACGTGTACAAAGTTATCTAGACTAATAATTATTTTTCCGACCCTCACATCTTCATTGTAATTTACTTGCAGAAAAGAAAATCTGGAAACCCCTAATCTATTAAGAATTCTTATGTGCAGCGCTATACAAAATATATTTGCATGTTCAAGGTAAAAGGTTGATGCTCGAAAGTGCATCATAATAACCATAACATATATAAAAATGGACGCCAAGCATCCATGCAACAATCAAAAAGATACCTGGCTCAGTTAGTAAGGCTTGCAGCGGTGCAGCCTGCCCAACCTTGTTCTATCTAAAAAAAGGGTGTTAAAAAACCAAATTACAATCACTCGTGTACTCTGTTCAAATATGATAAATACAATATCTCACAATATCTGTGTGCAATAGTTCAAATCCCCTGAATCTCAAGCAACCTAATTAGTTTTCTAAAAGCATACATATTCTTAAGAAACTTTGTGATGATTTAGCAAATCAAATAATTTAAACTTCTCAGTTCAAGGAATCCACAATCACAAGCATCTACTCATTCATATACATGGATGATACATTGAGTAGAACAAATTGATTGCAAAATTATGATCCACATTGCAGATTAAAAAAATGAAACTTATATTGCATTACTTCTCACACAACAAGTCTGAGCTCCACAACTGTCAGGCTGCCCAACACTTGCTGCTGTACTCCTTTATTTTTGGAAGAATATTGTACTCATTTAATAACACAACTTTGTGCCACTCTACTGTACTCCACTGGCCAACGCCTATGTCTTCAACAACAATGCTCCATTTTCTTCCAATACAAATATAATCTCCCTGGTCTGTATTGCCATAATTAACTAATGTAGCGATATTTGCTAGTTTTAATTTGAATATAAAAAGATAAATAGAAAATTGATCAAGTATACACAAAAGACAACATAATGACCTAATACATGAATAACACTACAACAGTCCACGTTAACGCATCATGCCAGCCTGCGTGCGCTGGTGAGTGATGTCTCTTGATGTTATAGTGTTTATTGATGCAAGTCCCTTGGTCGGAGTCTCCACAGACCAATAGTAGATGAGGCAGAAATCCGACAACAAATGAGTGGTCTTGAGATATTGACTAAACAATACTTTGTGCTGCATGTTATCTCATTTGGTGCAACTGCAGTACACAAGTTAGAGATCGATTCTCAGGACAATAGGACATAGCCTATAGGACCCAAACTTTCTTAATATTTTGTACATGTCTCTGCAAACAAATGACAAATGTTTGTTGTGAAGCAATAAAGAATGGAAGATGCATGTACAATCATTATTTACTAATACAAAATTGGTGCATGTAGTGTGATCAACTAAAAAAGATCTAAACGTTCTAGTAACTTGGTGTATACAATTCACATATGCTCACACTGCAGCAGAAATTGACCATGTGCATAAATATTGCATAATTGTAATCTGCCATTTCTCGTCCACACGAAGCGCCCAATCAACTCTTGCTCTGCTGCCCTAGGCGCCAGGAGGAGGTCTCAGGCGCCCTTGTCTGCCCATGAGCCCCTGGAGGAGGTCAGAGTTGAATGAAACACCGACAAGTAGGGACAGGTGGTCTCATGGCGGCTCCGATGAGCTTGAGGGGATTTGAGCTGGAGGGTGGGATCTGGATGGCGGCTGCCAGAGAACAAGAGGCGGTGACGGGGAGGACTCCAGTGTGTGGAATTGCCGGCGACCAATGGACGAGAGGATTTTTAGTCGGGACGGGGTGTGGAACGGACTGAACTGGGGTGTCGGGCTTGGGCTGCAAGAGGTGGCCTTCATGCGGTGACATTGCCCTATAAATTGCTTGAAGTCTATGGGCAGATTCGAATAGGAGAAAAGAGGAAGAAGGACCATCACTGCCAACCGGCTCTTCTATATGGAAGTAAAGAAAGTAAAATTTGGGACAATGCTAAATGATAGCTCACGTCCGAAGTGAAATACCATAGACGTTTCATATGAGGGCCTTCGCAAGTCTGCACACATATTATAGTTTCATAAGAAATCATGATACCCATACTTTGTTTTTTTAACGGCATACACATACTTTTAGTTCAACAAGGTTCATAAAAAAATATGATTATATCTGCCCTTGGAAATACCTAAGCGCCTCATTTTGTTGTATAACTTAGTTTTCCTTTCTTGCGGAAGACATATCCTTTGTTTTTTCGATTTTTGTACATATACATTAATTGACATGCTCATGAATCCTGGATCATCGGTGAATTTTCGAATGTACAAATGTATAACTTACGCAATTTTTGTCCATGAATCTGAGAGGGCATTGAATTTTTGAATGTTTCTTATCGATTTCAGTTCCTGGATACAGTACCTTCTTAACCGCTTGACTTAGATTGAGGGGGCGCGACTGTTAAATTCATGTGTAGGAACTTAGTATCTGTTGAGTAGATATGCATTTGGAGCACCCAGTAGAGCACCGACCAGTTGTTGCTTCTGTCCAATGAACAGGGTCCTTTGCTGAATTCCAACATGCATTTGGTCACTGTACACAAGTAATATAGCTACGATTTTTAGTGTTTGTGTAGCAACTACTGGAATTTGGCGCCTTAAGCGAAGGGTTGATATCACATAAAGCAAAACATTTTGTTTCTCGTTTATTATTTTTCTTGGATAGCTGTGTGAATACTCGCCATCCATCTTATATGTAATCACAAATATCTATGGATCTCAGGTCGCTCAACATCTACATGTATTTCTCAACGGTCTACGATGGAGCCGTTGGTGTGAAGCATGGCAGACTCTACTGGCTTGCGATCTATAGATTGCTGCGAACGAAAGGTGGTCTGATGAAGGTTGTGAGGAATACCATTCTCGATATGTTTGGAGCCATTGGAGGGAATCAGGGGCGGAGCCAGCCTATAACCATTGGGTGCACATGACACCAATGACTTTTGCCGATCGAGTAGCACATACACCTACGCAGCTGGCCTGAACCCAACGAAAAATAACGGTTGAACCCATTGACTCCCTAGTTGGACCAATTGGAAGGGATTTGGCCCATATGTCCTGTCAAAAGTAGTATTAATTCAGCTAATAGCCCATAGTCCACAAGTAAAAAAAAACATTCTGGGCCGTACGGTGTATGCTATACATGCAAGTAGCAAGTTAATGTAGTTCTCGATGCTTTCTCGGCATCGTTCACATAGCGCGGCGCCGCAACACCAAAATAGAAAACTGCTGATCGTCTCTCTCTGTCTCTCACCGCCCGGACGCCGGCGGCCGCCAACGGTAACGCGACAGGTACAAATTAAGAAAATCCTCTCCGTCTCTTGGCGTGTGCAAGTCCTCTCTACCTCTTGTAATTTTTCTTCTTAACACATTGATTGATCTAGGTCATGGAACGGTATTATGCAAAAAGATTCAGCTAATGGTGAAGGCACTTCAAGGCCAGCTCTTAGACGCAAGTTGATGTTGGTACAACTAGTCTCACAGCTAAGTTCTATCCAGATGATTTTAATTCGGACAAATTGGATGATCTTGGTCATGAACTGATCACTGACATTGACAATGCACGAGCGATGAAAGGTTTGCAAATTTGGATGCGATTACCGATCTTGCTAAATTAATGTTGCAGACAAATAAGTAATGATGACGTGTTTGAGATTTTAAGAATGTTAAGGATCGACATGGGAAACTTTGAAATGTGAGTGACCTTACATGTTTTGCTTTTTTGTACTTGTTTAAAATTATTGAAATTAACTTGCCATTTAAAAAAAAATCGCAGGAGGACAAAAGCTGCCCAAAAGTTACAATCATTTTTACTACTTTATTTTAATACGTAAACAAGTGATTTTAGGATTTCATTACCCGGTATGTTTTTATTCTTTACTTTTAATAGAACGCCTATATATGTTATGATATTCGCTTACTTATGTATTCTTTGAGTGATATGGTCTTTTTTTGAGATGGTCTAAGCTTGTACAGTACGTAGTTAGTTCATGCCTTGATCGTGAGTGAACCCATTGGCAAAAATTTCTAGCTCCGCCCCTGGAGGGAATGAACCAGTTTCGGTAAAAAGAAAAGTGCCAGTAGGGAGACGCAAGTAGACTGCTGGTAGCGATGTTTGCCAGATTCACGTAGTCATCGTAGCTAGGCACATATATATATGTAATTTGGTATGCTTGATGGATATGATCTTAGCAAAGTGGTGAACCGAATTGCGCTTATAGTTGAATTTTTTTTTAGTGAAAATGTGGTTTCTGTTTTCGTGGTAGCAGAACGGAGTGCAAACAGTTAAGGAACGCTTCTATTCCTGAAAGAGACACACAGGACACGATTAAAGTGGTCACTTAACATGTGATCCGTTGGACCGTTAGATGGCCTCCACTAGAGATCTGCGGAACCACGATGATCATTGGCTCGGCGCTGTTGAGGATGTGGAGTCGAGAAAGTATCCGGTGGAAACCAACTTTCGTTGGAAACCGGTGAAAACCACGAAAAAAATCATGTTTGAAAGTGCTAAAAAAATTCTCAACAGAAATGCATTATGCTGAGAAGGTAGATTTCTATAGACATACAAATTTGCAAGTTGAAACTCAATTTTTTTAGGAGTTATGAAAATGACAATTTAGTAATGAATAGTAATTCATGAATAAATAGTAACATTTGCTACTATTTATTGCTGATTTTATCATTTTCATAGCTCCTAAACGTTTTTTAGTTTTAACTTGCAAATTTGTACATCTATATAACTTTTCCTTCTCAACATAATGCAATTTTGTTATGAATTTTTTAGAACTTTAGACATGATTTTTTTCGTATTTTCCACCGGTTTCCACTGAAAGTTGGTTTCCACCAGATATTCTCTACGGTCGAGAACCTAGGAAGGCGCACTAATTGATATGCAGTTTGATCCAAACCTATATGAGCTCAAATTCATCCAATTCATGGTCTCAAACTCTTAATATGCAACCAAGGAAAGAGAACTAAAGATGGCCCCGAACTAAAGCTGCCAGGATCACCGAAGGACTTAGTACCCACATTTTAAGGTGAGAGATCTTTGTGACGTGTGTGCTACACATCCCAGGGTTGAGACTAGGGTTAGAATTAAAACTCGAAACTCGCGAGTTGAATAAGTAACTCGTGACTCGGGACGGTTCGAACTCGGTGTCTCACGGGCCGAGCCGAGTTTTGAATCTGAACTCGGTTCCAAGCTACTCGTGAGTAGCTCGTTGAACTCGTTTAACAGCATGCACATATGAAAAATAGTAATTTTCCTACTAGTTTGGAACTACAACAATGTTTTTTACAATTTCACATATCTAGTTAAAGGGAAGATCAATGATAAAAGATAGAACTCTTCACCATTATCGCTGGAACAAATATTGACAGTTTGACACGAATCGAGTCTAGATTCCATTTCTGTACTCATTTGTTGAACAGAGTTTAATCGAGTCGAGCCGAGCTCGGCTGAGTTTCAGGCCTAGTTGAGACCTCTGTCGAGCCCAGCGAGGGGCGTGGACTTGGTGGGACCATGTGATCAGTGAGCCACCAACCCGACCCCGCGTGACGCGTTATAAAGCAAAGCGTTTCCATTCGCCTTCTCTCCCCATTTCCGGCGTTCCCCAACCCTCAGACGGAAGCCCTGCCTAGGTGAGCACCCTCGCATCTATTTTCATCCAGCTCGCATCCATTTTCGTATCCTGCTCGCTGATTATCTCGCGGTTTGCGCTGCGCGTTTACCCTCTGCGTGGATTTCTTGTAATTCTCCCCCTGTTCGATTTGGGGTGTGATTTCCCATCGTCGTTGGCGTGTTCTTATCCGAAGAGGTGATCCTCCCGATCTGTCGCCGTGGGGTGTCGCGTGGGCGCCATTGATCGAGTTCCGTGGTGACATCTTCGTGAATTTCTGTTTCATTAGGTTTGTTGTGGCTAGTCGTTGTCGATCCAAGGCGTGCGGCGGGGCTGTTATGCTAGGGTTATGCCCAGATTTCTTGATTTCGTCGGCGCAATTTGACCGCCGAACGTTTCGGTGGTTTATAATGCCCAAACTCGAATTTGCAACAGGGATAAGTAGCTTGGAGGTGGTTGATTTGTGTTTAGGTTGGCCTGGATAAAACTAATTTGCACACACATATTTGACTGGAGGTGGTTGATTTATCTTTAGGGCAGGATCATAAATGGTCTTAGCCAGATAATTTTAGATGAACTGGTGTGTTGTAGCTTGGTATTGGTTTTAAATCCCTTCAACATACTTTTGGTAACTAGTACGTCGGCATCCGCACAACGCATTGGATAATTGCTGTCTTGGTCAAAAGGTTGTATCTGTTGCTTTCCAGTGGCGCATTCACCGCCACTATGGTGTTCATAGATGTGTTAGATGTCTTGTTACCATTTGACAGTTTTCTAACTCTTAATCGCTGCCCTTGATTGATTTTGAAGGAAGAAAAGGAGTTGAACCATGGGGAAGAGAAAGTCAGCTGCTAAGCCACCTCCGAAGAAACGGATGGACAAGCTTGATACGGTCTTTTCCTGCCCATTCTGCAATCATGGTAGCAGTGTTGAATGCCGAATGTGAGTAGCATCTTCGCATGTTTTCTTACTAGTTAGTCCATTTTGGCCATGCATATGCGTTCAACATTGTGACTGGGGTTTCCTTTTCTCTTCAGTGATATGAAGAATCTGATTGGCGAGGCTTCATGTCAGATCTGCCAGGAAAACTTCAGCACCACTGTTAATGGTATGTCCAAATTCATACATAGAATTGCAGACTGTACCTCCTAATCTAGATGCCATGCTGACTGATTATCAGTTAGAACATTCTGCAGCAGTCAAGTCATTAGTTTGCTCTTGTTGCTCATCCCAAAGGTTGCACCTCTGGTAACAGGATATAACTTCGTAGAGCCACACCCACTTCATAATAATCTTGGCTTACTAACTCTAATCAACTGAGTGGAAGTGGAGCATAGCTGATAAATCAGATATAGTATGTACTTACTCGGTTCCATTACACAACAGTCGTGTCTGCAAGACTGCCTGTGGCTCCCTAATTCTATCACGTGGATGTCTGAAATAGTTGAATTGCTTGAAATAAACATGCATGCATCAGCTGTATAACAATATCGTTTGTAGGAATAACATTGTTAAGTAGAGCCGTAGAGGTCAGCCTCTGTTGAGCTCTACGGCTCTACTTAAGTTTTCAAGTTTGTACTAACTCTTTGTTCTCTTTGGTGCAGCGCTGACTGAACCTATTGATATGTAAGTCAAATCGAACAACTAACTCTTTAGCCTTTACTCTATCATGTTTGTGCAAATTAGTTTTATCTGCACATGGAACTGAAGATGGAATTATTTTCTTGCAGATACAGCGAATGGATCGATGAGTGCGAACGCGTCAACACTGTCGAAGATGACGATGGTGCATGAGCATGTCTGGGCAAAATGGTTCCTACTATGACCACAGTGCGCTGGTGTTATGTACTGCCACCGTCAGCCATGTATGTAGTAGCATTGTAAGGATGTACTGGCTGGTCGATATGTTAGTAGGCAGTTTATCCTGCGCTTAATAAACAACCGATGTTGATGTGTACTTGTATTTCAACCTCAATACTAGATTGCGTGTCTGATGTGTACGGATCAATTATATATGGGATTCTGTAAGGTTTGTTCTCTATCAGTATGTTATTATGGTTGAGATTACTCAAACTTCCAGTAACAGCGAACATTTATACTTGTGCTAAACTGTTTGATAGAGGCCTTTCAATATCAAGTCTGATTGTTTTGGGGGCCGAGAAGGTGTGGTATGAACACTGTAGTTCCTCTATCTGCTGTCGGGTCGTCGACATTGCATCGTAAGTATATACAAGTACATATAGAAGTGGTAAAGGGAAATTCACTTTGGCACCCGAGCTCATATGCTCCTGTTATGTTAAACCAAATTAAAAAAATAGTAAAACGTTTTAAAAAATTCTAAAATTTTTTGGAGGTGAACACATACCAATGTTCAACATACATGCAAAAAACTTGATGAACTTATATGAACCATACATTTATTTCAGACAAACTAGCACTAGTTAGCTACGGGCTGGAGTTTTGGCTCCCGGGTCCAGATGCTTTTGTTATCTGGACTGCCCAAACTGGCCTGACGCAATAAATGTATAGATACAACGTGCAGATAATATCGTACTGCTGCAGTTATAAGTTGTATTGTACACAGTTCGGTCTGCGCCAGGTTTTGAATTGTGACGGCGCCGTGACGACCGATGGAACAACTGCTTGTCCTGCAACATGGACCGCCGTCCAGGATCCCCGTCAGCCTTGTGGTCGCCATCTTCCCGGTCCCAACTGGCCCTCCGCCCGAGCTCGGCACCGGATCCATGGCGATGGGTGGCCACGGCCGTGTGCGCGGGATACGCCACCTCCAGGGCCCAAACACGGTGGAAACGACACGACGGGAGGCGGTGAACCTTTTCAGCGGTGTAGGGAAGCAAAGGGCAGCGGCGGGCGCGGCGGCGAGATGTGGCGGCAGAGGGGCGGAAGTCAACACATGGGTGAAACTTCAGCGCGGGAAAAAGCGCCAAGGATCGTTGATACAGGAAAAACGGTCGCGGAAACGGAAGAGATGGGGCACTGAGGGGGAAATATCCTCCTCCCAGTTTTTTTTTCTAGGTGGCCAGATATGGTGTATCTGTTTCGTTTGCTTTTTCGCCCCGGACCTGGAAAAACAGTTATTTTCCGTACCGAGAACTTATCCTATATCTGCTAGAGATGATGATCTTAACAATCAGGATAAACTATGGAGTGAGACCTACTAGGGAATTACCGTTGCTGTTGGTCAGGGATGTGGGACAGGAAAGAGCATCCAGATAAAACCACACTGGTAGTAGTAGGTGTGATAAAAAACACCGGGTTTCATGTGACTTTGGTTGAAAGATCTAAGCGCCATTTGTTATTATGATTGGAGTATCTATCATGTCATAATTTCTATTAGAGCATCTCCACTCGCGGCGTCCAAACGGCCGCCCAAACGCGTTTGGGGCGTGCCTGACACAAAATCGCCCCCACTCGCGGCGCCCAAACGCGAATTGGGTCCGGCGCGGCCCAGTTTTGTGTCCGGCACGCCCAGCCTACGCCCTCAACTTGGGGAGGCTTGGGGCGGCCCCGGACGGAAGGAAACGCGACGCCACGTCGGCTCCCGACGCGCGGGCTACGCCTGGCAGTGAGACAAAAGGCTGCATTAATGCCGGGCGGCGTCTCGGTTTCCCAGCCGAGCGCAGCGACGCGTCGCTTCGCTCTGCGGCGCGGAAGCGTCTGCGCCACGGCGGCGTCAATGCAGGCGAGCCGTTAATGGTGTGGCAGGCGAGCCGTTGGACGGCCGGAGTTAAGGCGACCTCATCCGTTCGCCTCCCCGGCCGCTATATAGAGCGGGTTCCTCGCCGTCTCCACCATCTCACATAGCCATCTCCATCCCACACCTAGCCATGGCCTCTCTCCGGCGCGCCACGAAGGAAGAGAGACGAGCGCAGACGGAGGCCCGTCATCGCCGCCGTGACAGCCAGGTTTGGCAGAGCGCCATGACTCGCCGCGGCTGGCCATCGCAGGAGGCAGGCTCGTCGGCCGTCAACGCTCCGCCACCTCCTCCAACGCCTCCTCCGCCACCGGCGAACCAACTCACGGAAGCCGAGGCGCGCGAGCTCGTCCGCACTAACACGCCGGTGCCGGCGAACTGCGTCCTCCCCGAGGGATGGGCCACGAACCCAGTGCACGTCCCCGTTGCACCCATGCTGGCCGGCCAGGCGCGGCTCGACTACGTCGCCTCGTGCATGGGGACGATGGCGCCGGAGCTGCACGACGACCCCAGGTTCGAGCCGAACTCGGCGTACTGGGACAAGCAGGTCGAGCTCGAGCACGCCTACCGCCTCCACTCCTTCTTCGCCCCCAAGCCGCCTGCGGACTGGCTCGAAGACTCCGACGACGACGGCCTCACCAACACCACCGACGAGGACTTCGCAGTGGGTATGGAACGGGAGAGGGTTCGCTACGAGGCGGTGGAGCAGGCTCGTCGCGCAAGATCGGAACGAGGCAGCGTGCAACCTCCTCCGCCGCAACCTCAACAAGAGGCGGAGGAGGTTGACGGTGATGATGACGGCTTGGAGGACTGGCCGCCGACACCGGAGTGGGATCCCGGCCACATGCAGCTCGCCATCGAGGCCGACATAGCCTCTGCCGCCACCGCCACCACCTCCAGCTCCGCCGCCACCACCTCCACCACCGGCTACCTCTACTGCCTCTGTTCGAGCTGCCGCCGGGGTCCTATGCTCACCGCCGCAAGGGCCGGCGCCTGCCCCAACTGCCGGTGCCCGGCGTGCCACCCTACTTACTGGATCTAGTCTAGGTCTAGATTTAAATTTGAATGAATTATGTTAGTTTGAATGAAATTTTAATGAAATATATGCATTTTCGTATCAAAATTTTATATTTGAATAAGATTTGGGCGTCGCGAGTGGGGAGCGAGGCGCCCAAATGGGCAAGGTAGTCCGGACGGCGCCCAAAGGGCCTGTCCGGACGGCCTTTGGACGCCCATTTGGGCGCCGCGAGCTTTGGGCGCCGTCCGGACGGCCTTTGGGCGCCCATTTGGACGCCGCGAGTGGAGATGCTCTTAGCAGTTAATGGAAAACTAGTACTTATAATTACACACGGCCACAAGGCCCCGCTTAGTAACAGAAAAAACTTGTGTAAAAGCAGATTATACACTAGTATCATGAGAACAACATGTTTCATATGATTCTTGATTCATATAAATGATCTCTATGTATACATATAGGCGTGCCCAACGGGGACGCGGACTTTGACACATGGAGACACGCGAGGAGCGTTTCGTGATTAGCAAATAAAGTAGCGTTTCCGGACGCCCGATCGTATAAATACGGAGCGCTGACGTCGTGCCGACAACATAGAACAACTTCTAGCATGATGCTAAGTTAACATGCATGTGCATTAAAAGCTCCGTGCATGTTGACTAGTCAAGTTAAGTATGATGACATTAATTTAAATGTGGTGAATTTAAGTAGGCAACTTAAATATGGTGACATGTGGGAATGAACAGTCTGTACCCCACATGTAAGTGAGTGACGAGTATATATCTGATATTTAAAAAAATCAAAAGAAAGTTCAAAATATTCCGAAACTTTAGTCGGGCAAACATTATCAAATATTGCACCCGTACAAAAAATTGTGCCCGAAAATAACATTTATTGCAAGTTAGGTTAAAGATTTACCAAAAATGACGCTATATACGCAAGATCTACCAAAACATTCGTGAGAGATTTCTAATTTTTTGCCCAGAAGTCAACTCAAAATATTTTGCTACCAATTTATTTACACGAGTAGAATACTTGATAATCTTTGAGCGTAAAAAATTTCAGAATTTTTCAACATTTTTTAATTTTCTAAAAATCCGGTAGAAATTTAAATTGTTCAGGTTTTAGAAAATGTTCAATTTTACAAAAATGTCATATTTTTGGAAAAATAATTAAAAATGATTAAATTTAAAAATTATTGATAACTGAAAATTGTTCAGATTATCAAATTTCTAAAATGTTTTTAGAAAAATTAAAATTTGAACAATTTTAATTTCAGAACATTTTCGAGATTTGACTTTTCAAAATTTAATCATTTTTTATCTATGTTTTTTGTTTTTTTTCATAAATCTGACTTTTTAATTTTTTGAACAATTTCCAAAATCTGAACAATATTTTGAGCCTGAACTTTTGAAAATTTATTTATTTTTAAATATGATATTTTTCAAAAATATGACATTTTTGTAAAAAAATTAAAATTTCCAAAATATGACCATTTTCAATTAGGAATGATCTTTAAATTTAATTAATTTTTAATATGATTTTCCCAAAAATTGGAACATTTTTGGTAAATTGATTTTTTATTCTGGTCAATTATCAAAAATAATATATTTTGTGAAATTAGTTTTTAAATCTGATTTTTTCAGTTTTGACTTTTTTATATGGTTATTGTTTCCAAAAATTGAACTGTTTTGAATTACGAAAACATGATTTTTTTCAATTTTCAAAACATTTATTTATTACAAAAACTAATTTTTTTAAATTTGATTAAACATTTATTTATTTTCGTGAAAAATCATTGGAAATATCTTTTAAAATGAAAGTGCACATGAAAATGTTTTTCATGTGCGAAACTTTTATGAAATATTTGTGAAGTCACAAAAAGTAACAATGAAAATATGCATGAAATATTTGTGATTTAGAGAACTTGCCTTGGGCAAGATGGTTAGTTGGGTGGTTGTACCCCTAGCCCACCAGAGTTCAAACCCCAGGTTTGACGCTGGTGTTTCTCATTTAAGGCGGAATATTCTTCAGTGGGAGGCGACGTTCCCGTCGACAGCGAGGCGCCCGTGGTGACTTCGTCAATCTCAAGACTCGACCCGCCGACTCAGTCTCTCGGAGGTGCTCATAGGGGTAGGGTGTGCGTGCGTGCGTTCATAGGGGTGAGTGTGTGCGCGTGTATATGAGCGCTTGCGTTGTACTGTGTTTCGCAAAAAAAAAAAAGAAATATTTGTGATTTCAACACCATTTTCAAAAGTTGTATTTTGAACTTTTTGAAAATGTGCATGAAAAATATCCGATATTGATCTTGTTTCGAAGATCTCCTCAACAGGATCTCAAATATGAAAAAATATAAAAAAATGGACATTCTGTTCAAAAGATATAACCATTAAAAATTAGACTGAAAATGGTGGGTGGGTGAATAGAATAACATATAATTAATCTCTTCATTAAGTTAATGTGAGTCTGCATGCATGTCATTTATTGCTCACGTGATTAGCTTCTACATCACATTTATTGACGGATGACGTCACCACGGGGTTGTCCGGCTGGCCAGAGCGTATTATACAATGTGTATACATGCGGGGACTGCATCAGGTGCGTTGGTTTGGTGTGAAACATATGGGGGGGTGTCGCCATATGGGGTGGGGTGTCGCCGGGTTCTCCTACGCATTTTCATGCCCAACGGCCTGTATCTCAAGGAAAAACATGCTTCAGCAGGTATGCACAGCCTTTCAGCTGCCTATATACAACGTGTACGCCGTCATGGGAGGTTACGGGCAATGCACACAAGTGGTTGTTCTTGCGAAGGATATCTTTGGATATTAATAACCAGAAACCTTCTATGGCGACCTAGCACTGACTGAATATGGAGCCATTGAATCCACATCTTGAAGTTCTTGAATGACCACCGAAATGTCACCGTTGATAACATCAACTATGCAGACAAGATTCGTGTGGAGAAAGAGAAAACAATTGACGAAGACTTCCAGCAGTTTTTTTTTTTTGAACAATTTTTTTTTTGAACAATCCAGCAGCTTCTTAGAGAGTCGCTTGACACAGCAAAGGACCTTTTTTTTTTGCAATTTTCCCATATATTCAACACAGAACGAAATACAGAGTACGATTACAATATACGAGGAAAAGAGAGCAAGCAAGAACCGCTGCTTCGCCGGCGACGAAGACGAAGGAGGCCATCCACCACCTTGCCACTTCCAGGGATGACTTTGCCCTATGAGAGACGCCACCCAGCTGATCCGCCGCGCCGCGACGGATTTGACGATGAACGGACACGGCAGACGTCCCCCCGCCCCACCAACACCGCTTTGCCCCGGCCGCCGTCGTAGTCGTCGCAGGAAGAAGAAGCCGAGCTCGAGCAGCTCCAGGAACCCGCCGCCAGATCCGCCGCCACCTCAGATCTGACGGGGGAGAGAGGGGCTCGAGCACCACGCCGGGCCTCAAGCCCCTCCAAGCCGAGCGCGACGGCGACAGGTCCCAGGGGACACCACCGCCGGAGAAGAAGCCGATCTCGACACCAAAACCACCGCCGTCAGCGCCATCTCCTCCAAGACGCCGCCGGCGAGCACTCCACCCCAACCTCCCGTATGTACAGGCCGGAGGCGGGGATCCCTCACCCTCCCGCCGCCGAAGCGGCCGGCGGAGGAGAGGAATCCCCCGCCTCAGCGGCGCGGACGCGGTGGCTCGGCGAGTCTTGTCCAAAAAGTCGCCTTCTTCTTCGCCTCAACAGTGACGGGAGGGAAGGAAGTATTTTTCTCCTTACACAGCAAAGGACCTGCAAGCCAGGTATATGGTGATCCGACAGAAAATGTACGTATTCAGTGTGCCCAGTACAGCGACCTTGCCAGCGGAAATAGTGAAAACCCAGCCTTGCCCTGCACACGGCTACAGTCATTCGTTTTTTTTTTTTTGAACATAAACTAGATATATAAACATTAAGGATCCTTGTACATCATTACATGGCTCTCGATAGTAGAGCAAGAAAGATAGGTGCCTATCCGCACAGTACAACAAGAAGTTGATCTAAACTCGTGAAGAAGATGTTGAAGATCACAAATGGAACCATATGGCGTTCGACCATCCGTCGACAACACGGATCCGAAATTGCCACATCTGCAATCTTCAAGGGCCTCGATAAAGGTGCGATCCAGTTGATGCCCGTGGTTGGCTCTCCCAACGGTCTATCTGGAAAATGCACACGAGGTATAGAGTGGAGCTGTAGATATTGAATAGCCTTCACCGAGCTCGAACTCTGGGCGTCCCTGCTGTTAAATCTGAGGATCAGCGACGGAGGAGTTGTCGTCCACCTCCGGTAACACAGCCCGAACAGCTTAGAGACAACATCTTCATCATGGTGACCATCTGACAATAACAAACAGGTGTAACCTGCGTAGCTGGAGTATTTAGCGATATCCTGCTCAGTTGAATGTATAGCACTGCCATTAATTTGCATTGAGGCCATCTGACTATAAAGATCAGTCGCATCAATAGCGCCACCTGAAATTCCACACCACCACCACGATGGCAACACAACTAGGAATAAGGACATGCAGTATTGTGGCAGCGACAGATTGTTGCTCAACATCCAAAACCACAATCATCTTAGAGGCAAAATTTGAAGTTGATCTTTGAATATTCCAAAATCTTGCCTCAAATATACCTCCCAACAGAATGTGCTGATGAAATGCGCCGTCTTCCCGATAATTTTCTTCACTCTTCCCACACAGATCAGCAACGAACCGAGCGCAAAAAAAGGGTTCCATACCCATATGCAGAGACCTGCAGCTGCTTGGTCGTTGGACTGCAAAGGCAAAGCTTGAAGATGGAGAGGCCACCACCGGCGAACACTCGGCCGAGATACTGAAGGCGCAGGCGGTCGGAGGCCCTCCTGGCACGAGGTGGCAGAGAACACTGCACCACGAACCTTCCCCTGCTCCTTTTTCTTGTAACCCGGCCGGAAACCATGGTCCGCCTCCAGGGCGAGTCCTGTTGGAACTCGAAGCCGAGGGAGCAGGCCAGAGCGGCACCTTCTTGGCCAGGAGCTCAGTGAAGGAGGAGCAGCAACAATCAGGAGCTTGGTCTCCCTCCAGTGTGGCCACCATGGACATCACAAGGAGGAAGAAGAGGACCCGGAACCCTAGATCTACTTTATTAGAGAGGCTAAACCTACCAAGGAAAAACAGAAAAAACAGCCGGACCTCCCTCCCCCTCACCACCAGCCACCATGGCCGCCGGCGACAGGGAGGAGAGAGGCCGGAGGGCTTGCCGGAGAAGTGGTTCAAGGAAGGGAGGGACGGAGGTTTCGCCACACAAGGCAGTCTCCACGGAGGAAAAGTCTCAGACGGGTCTCAGGTCGCCACCCAGTCATTCGCTTTTGATTTCAGCAAGCAACTACACCACAAGCATTTGACCGACAAGCTGATGCTTCAGAAGGGACACAAGGTTCGTATTGCAACTAGACTGCAGATAGTGCTACATAAAAGATTGCATGTTATTAGGAGTAGAGCCCGTGTTTTGTTGTAAGATAAGCAAAACAAATGTTAAAGCAGCAAAAGTATAAGATGGACACAGCCGCACCAAAATGCTGGGAAATTGCATACCAACCAAACCACGGCAAAAACAACACTAGAACCCTGTGCTGCAACCACCACGGGGGTGTGCACTACTGTGAGTCTAACAGAAATTATTCGAGGGATACAAACATGCAGTTATCATTCCCATATTCTTTCAACCTGAGACTATAAGTTGCGTAGTTATGAAATGAAAAAATAATGGAACTTCTCAGATCGAATGCCTCAATAGGCCAATACTATCACTGTGTTACGCATCCTCATGCGCCTTGCTTCTATGCATCTCTACACCCGTGCTATCTTTGTTAGCATCACACATTCACACCCTGAAAAACCTATGGCCATATTTGCATACACTGACATCCTCATGATACTACCTGCAAAAGGCACAAATAGTAAGGGAAATAATTTATACAAAAGACATATAGTGACATTCTCATGATACACCCTTGCATATAGCTAAATACTACAGGGGGCAATAATTTATACAACTGAGATTTAGTTAACACAAGTTCTATGTTACTCATCTAGCCTTATGTTCATTCATCGCAACCACCATGCTAGACATCAGTTCAGAGTAATTTGCAACCATCATATAGTAACAACTCAAGTGAGGAACAACCAATAGATCATGTTATACTTCAGAGTACATGGTAATTTGCAACACTCATATAGTAAACAACCAATAGGAAGTTAAACAATCATGTTATACTTCAGAGTACATGGTAATTTGCAACCAACATATAGTAAACAACCAATAGGAAGGCACACAATCATGTTATACTTCAGAGTATATGGTAATTTGCAACCATCATATAGTAAACAAGTAGCCAGTGCATTATTAATTTCTCACCTACTCTGGGGCGCAGGACACAGACTTCTCCTGGTGAGCCTCTTGAACCTTGCGCTGGTGCGTCATCATATAGGAGCATACGTCGTTCAGGTCCTTCCCTATGACGGCAACATCAAAGAGCACGGTGATGGCAGTTGCTCCCAGCAGTATGGCAACCTTGAACTTGTCAGGGAGCTGGAACGTAGTCGCAGCCCAGTCCACGAACTCCTTGAAACCAGTGCTCTTGAGGCCGGAGAGCAGTAGGACCGCCAGAGCGTGGATGCCCGGACGCTCGGTGGTCACCGACGAGAGGGCCCAGACCGCCTGCGCCCACAAAGGCATCTCGGAGTGCTCGGCGAATGTGGCGGCAGCGCCAGATCCTGGGTAGCTTCGCCGAGGTGCGGTGGAAGGCAGCTGGCCTGGAGTCCCGGGCGGCGGCGGTGGAGCGGGAGGAGGATGAACCCTAGGATTCACCATGGGCTCGTGAAGGGGGCGGGGAGGGAGGCGGGGCAGGCGAGAGAGAGAGGAGGGGGTGGAGATCATACCAGGAGCACGGCGGTCTAGAGGCGCCGCGGACGGGCCACGGCCGGTGAGGCCGGCGCGACGACGCGGAGCGAAGACATGGCCCTGACCTCGCCGGCGTAGAGGAGGCGTTGCCCATGCGGCAGGGCGGGTGGGGCCGCGGCGACGATGCGGAGGGTAGGGCGAATGGCACCCATGCGGGCGGCGGCGTGGAAGCGCCGCATCGACGGCGAGGAGGCAAGGACACGGAGGGACGACATCGCCGCCATGGTCGCCGTCAGAACTGGGGAGGGAGGTTTAGCAGAGGAGCTGGAATGTTTTGGATCTAGTAATTGGGGTTTGGGGATTTAATTGGGGAAAATCTGAATTGACGGTCCTTGCGTCGCAACGCGTACCCCTCCGAAACGGGCCGGCCCAGCCGGGCCCAGAAACTTCTTTCTAGGTTTTTTTTTTCTTCTGATTAATGGGATAATTTTCACAGGATTGGGGTGGAACCCTAACCTTCACTCAATCCCATTATAACACCCCAGGTATCAACACTACCTGAAGTGCTACCACATTACACTAAGAACTACTGTTTCTGAGATTATTCAAAATTTCAACAAAGTTTTCTTTGTAAAAAAGGGCATGCGGGACAAGCAATTAGTAACAATAGGATAAACATCAACGTTATAGCTTGAAAGAAACATCCATGCCGCTCAGGATATCACAAAAAGTTTCCAGACAAAACGACACAACAAGAAATTGGAATAGGAAACTAATATCCAACAACTATTGATTAAAACATGGGTGACCACTAGGTATAAGAGATTATGTGTTGTGCTCAAGTGGTGAAGGGGTGCTACGCCCGAATCCCATGCATGTCATTTATTAGTACCTGAAACCAAATGAAACACAAGAATAAGTATAAAAATACTCAGCAAGTACAATTAGAACCATACAAACAATTAAACATGAAGCAGTATACTGATAACATCATTGTCAATTGGAAGACTGAAACTGAATATCTGAAATTGTCGCCCGGACTAGCCCACGAGCTGACAGTTCTCACCGAACTTTATCGGAGTAGCCACACGGGACAGTCTCTCACCGGACCAACAAGAAAGAATAGCCATCGGACTAGCTCACAAGCAACGGTTCTCACCGAACTTTATCGGAACTAGCCGCTTGTGAACAGTTTCTCACCGAGTTAGCTTTGAAATTAAGGAAGTGTAATATTTCTGAAAGTGAACTGAGAAATAGAATAGAAAGAACTGAATAGGACTGAATTCAACAATCATTTAAGAACAATCTCACTCAATGAGAACAATCAATCGAACAATCACATAATGGACACAAACAAAGAACGGTAGTTCGTCATGCACTTGCCTTAACCTCGACGTTCAACAGAAGAACTATTATCCGTACCAGAAATCCTCAAACCTGTTGATGAAATCACTCTCAGAAATGCTACACACGGTATGGTTTAGTATACTTTTAAATAGTGTCTAGACTTGCTGTTTTACCCAATTAATTATTGGAACGATGTGCACATATTTGTATTTATAAACAGAGCAGGCTCCAACCATAAAAAACTGATAGCAGGCCACTACTACTGATGCCGACCATGCCTTCTCCCAGGCTTATGCATGGATACTAATAAATTCTTAGATGAGAACTTTCGGTAGCAGCAATTAGTATTCAGATTTGTAAGAAACCATCAGGAATTGATGTGTCTACACGTATTTGACAGGCAGCATATTTCTTTGATCTGAATATACATCAGCCAAAGTACCGAACGATCAGCCATGCGCCTAAACCACAGAACGACTGAAGCAAAATTAACCATGTACTAGTACTAGATACGTCCAGACCTACTCAGTTTCTTGATAGAAAGGAAAAACTACAGGACCAGCTAGAAGGAGGCTAACCAAATCGATGCAGAAGCAGCACCACTCCCGCACGGTGTGGTCTTCAGGTCAGTGCGTCGGGGAGTCCGGCCAGGCTCTGGTCGGCAGTTGAGATCCAAACTATGGCGATGGATTTTGTCTCTGGATGCGGAGCAGTCGGCGCTTGGAGTGGAGACGGCATCAGCGGCAGGTGGATAAGGGCTGAAGCGTTTGGTGGGGAATAGAGAGCCCGCTGGGCTGGCTAGGTATGTATATATACATTAATCTTCTATTTGTTTTTACAGATAAGGTCTGGACTTATAGGCTAAGGAAAATGTAATGGTCTGGATTGAATTCTCCATGGTATGTCGTTCCATGGAACTGATCCTATAGTCGTTTTTTTTTATCTCAGCTCCACAAGACGAACTCGACTACGGTCTCAGACTTCGATGCGACCAACGTTTTAAAAGTCAATCTTGGTCAAATATCTTCCGTCTTTGTCCAAAATACTCTACAAATACAGGATATTACATTCTACCCACCTTAAAAGGAACACGCCCTCGTGTTCTTCACTCATTATAACTTGTAGAATACAAGGACATCCGGTTACTAGGGAACAACTATAGAAACACTCATGAAAAGCAATGTTCACCTAAAATCTGGAACGACCCAATAATTTTCTAAGGAGGCATAGAAGTTACAAAACATTCTGATCAATCAAGGAGCACAAAGATTACAACAACAATAGGTCCTTAAGAGTAAGAGAGCCATAAGATAAACTTGGATTTGCTAGGAAGATATCATACAGGACATCAACCAATCATGTGGAATAATCCGAAGGTAGCAAATAAGGATCCATTCTCAACAAACAAATTACTTGCAATGAAAGAGGAGAACCAAAACAAGGCCACGAACACCTAGCAAATATGGAAACGAACTTAAGGACATGGTCTCAACCTCACATCTTATTCCTGGGGCCAACTTAAGAATAGCTCTAGGCAAGAGCCACACAAGGATCTGAGGCAGGGTTTGAAGACAAAAAGAACTGCATGTTTCATATAGACCAACTATTCCAGCTATAGTTTAGGTTGACGAGCATTAGCTCGTAGCAAGCTAGCGAAGAGTCACTCAAGTTCATGTCTTCATCGTAACATGGGCGAATAATAAGAGTAAATGATATGGGTGATCATGCCATACTTTACTCAAACTATTTGCTTCGTATGTGAACAAATGAACCATGGTTCTAACTCTCAGTCTCCTCACATGGCAGAGTGAAAAGATGTCAAGGCACGAACATGAGTTCGAGGTCGACCCCCATCAATCCAATCACCATGCCAGACCATATTCTAAGCTTTGCCACAAATCCTGGGCACAACTAGAGCAAGAACTAGCTCGTTGAAAGATACAAGGGTTTTGGTAAAAGGATAGTCAACCTTTATGAGACCAGGTCTGTAATTCTACAACTCCAATCAAAACATTATTGAAAGAGTTAGGGTCCCCCCGATCTGCGTTTAAAACATGGAGAGTTGTCACTTCTGCACTTCTTGAACTACAGGTAGAAAGAACCAGATGTCCATTGTAACTTGACACAGAAAATCTTTATGATAAAATGACAAGATAATTCATGAGTCTGAGTTAAGACCCACAGCAAGCAAACAACAATTGATACATACTAGAAACTCATTGATGGAAGCAAGAACTTGGCCTTAAGGATAGAATCAATAGTAACATGGCTTCACAAAATCATGATTCAACAAGAAATAAGCAACTTGAACCAAGGAGTGTCAGGGTTCATACATAGAAAATAAGATCTACAAGGTGGGACCAAGATTACAAGGGTTCCCTAAGAAGAAGGATATGAGATAGTGGGACCATAGCAAGGTTACCGACTAAAGGATTAAGGTAAATTTTCTAGAAGGAAGGATGCAATCATTGGAATTCCTTTGGAATTAAATCCCCACCTGCTACGGCCTCGTTCCCGCTTTAGGTCAGGGCCCAACCTAGGTTCACTTGAAGGGAAATTAAATCCTTGCAGAAAGAAGTCAACGGAACACGTCCACCATGGAAGAAGAGATGGAAATAATATAACAGAAGTATGGGTCACTTTTAAGAACATGCAATACAGGGCTCATCCGAGGGTGTCACGACGACACACCAAAGAAAAGAGTCAGATCATCTCAGTTGGATCTGGTGACGCAAGGGACACAACGAAAGGATTCAAGTCTCGGTGACGAAATGGCCAGATATCTTCATCACACCTTTATGGAATTGTATAGATGACCAAACTTTTCCTTTCCAATTACTTCATCAGGCGTGAAGAGAACCTCTCAAGTCAACTACTTCGTACCTAAAACCGAGGGACAACCAAACAAGAAGTACCTAAAGCAAGGAACTGCAAACCTCCCGTGGCAACAGCCTGGGGCACAACGACATACGGGTAAAAGAGATCAACAATAAATTAGGGCAGGAGGTAAATGCAATGAATGACCCAAACCCATCCTACTGTGCGCCAGTGTGTCAAATTTTAAGTTATTAGCATACTAATTAAGAAGAGGGCAACACCAAAGATCTAAAGCCTGGGCTCTGATACCAACTATAACACCCCAGGTATCAACACTACCTGAAGTGCTACCACATTACACTAAGAACTACTGTTTCTGAGATTATTCAAAATTTCAACAAAGTTTTCTTTGTAAAAAAGGGCATGCGGACAAGCAATTAGTAACAATAGGATAAACATCAACGTTATAGCTTGAAAGAAACATCCATGCCGCTCAGGATATCACAAAAAGTTTCCAGACAAAACGACACAACAAGAAATTGGAATAGGAAACTAATATCCAACAACTATTGATTAAAACATGGGTGACCACTAGGTATAAGAGATTATGTGTTGTGCTCAAGTGGTGAAGGGGTGCTACGCCCGAATCCCATGCATGTCATTTATTAGTACCTGAAACCAAATGAAACACAAGAATGAGTATAAAAATACTCAGCAAGTACAATTAGAACCATACAAACAATTAAACATGAAGCAGTATACTGATAACATCATTGTCAATTGGAAGACTGAAACTGAATATCTGAAATTGTCGCCCGGACTAGCCCACGAGCTGACAGTTCTCACCGAACTTTATCGGAGTAGCCACACGGGACAGTCTCTCACCGGACCAACAAGAAAGAATAGCCATCGGACTAGCTCACAAGCAACGGTTCTCACCGAACTTTATCGGAACTAGCCGCTTGTGAACAGTTTCTCACCGAGTTAGCTTTGAAATTAAGGAAGTGTAATATTTCTGAAAGTGAACTGAGAAATAGAATAGAAAGAACTGAATAGGACTGAATTCAACAATCATTTAAGAACAATCTCACTCAATGAGAACAATCAATCGAACAATCACATAATGGACACAAACAAAGAACGGTAGTTCGTCATGCACTTGCCTTAACCTCGACGTTCAACAGAAGAACTATTATCCGTACCAGAAATCCTCAAACCTGTTGATGAAATCACTCTCAGAAATGCTACACACGGTATGGTTTAGTATACTTTTAAATAGTGTCTAGACTTGCTGTTTTACCCAATTAATTATTGGAACGATGTGCACATATTTGTATTTATAAACAGAGCAGGCTCCAACCATAAAAAACTGACAGCAGGCCACTACTACTGATGCCGACCATGCCTTCTCCCAGGCTTATGCATGGATACTAATAAATTCTTAGATGAGAACTATCGGTAGCAGCAATTAGTATTCAGATTTGTAAGAAACCATCAGGAATTGATGTGTCTACACGTATTTGACAGGCAGCATATTTCTTTGATCTGAATATACATCAGCCAAAGTACCGAACGATCAGCCATGCGCCTAAACCACAGAACGACTGAAGCAAAATTAACCATGTACTAGTACTAGATACGTCCAGACCTACTCAGTTTCTTGATAGAAAGGAAAAACTACAGGACCAGCTAGAAGGAGGCTAACCAAATCGATGCAGAAGCAGCACCACTCCCGCACGGTGTGGTCTTCAGGTCAGTGCGTCGGGGAGTCCGGCCAGGCTCTGGTCGGCAGTTGAGATCCAAACTATGGCGATGGATTTTGTCTCTGGATGCGGAGCAGTCGGCGCTTGGAGTGGAGACGGCATCAGCGGCAGGTGGATAAGGGCTGAAGCGTTTGGTGGGGAATAGAGAGCCCGCTGGGCTGGCTAGGTATGTATATATACATTAATCTTCTATTTGTTTTTACAGATAAGGTCTGGACTTATAGGCTAAGGAAAATGTAATGGTCTGGATTGAATTCTCCATGGTATGTCGTTCCATGGAACTGATCCTATAGTCGTTTTTTTTTATCTCAGCTCCACAAGACGAACTCGACTACGGTCTCAGACTTCGATGCGACCAACGTTTTAAAAGTCAATCTTGGTCAAATATCTTCCGTCTTTGTCCAAAATATACTCTACAAATACAGGATATTACACCCATTAATCTCCAATCCATTAGGTATGGGTAGTGTTTTTGGTATTGAAAACAATGCACTTAAGCTTGGCGAATTCTGGGACAAATATAGGGATAAAACCGATCAAATATTAAAAACTAAGTTGGTGATATGAAGGGATTTGGGGTTTTAACAGGATAATCTCATCAATCCTCACAAAACTTTTAGAAACAAAGAGGGCCTAAGAGCATCTCCACCGGTGCGCCCAGTACAGCATGCGACAAAGTTGCCGGACACGCGCTATTGGGCGCGTCGGCAAGCGTTGCCGCCTATTGGGAGCGTCGCGACGCTCCCAATTGACGCTCCTAATTAAATTTAAAATATTATTCTCTGAAATAGAGTCTAGAATAAAATCGTACTACAAAGTTGAACACATAAAATTGTTCGTAAATATAATTAAAATAATTCTTACAATTATTCTAAATCAATATGATGGTCGGCCTGTTGTCATTTTGAGTGCCCACATATGCGCAACTAAATTATTTTGCAATTGCTCGTGTTCTCCTTCATCTCGGATTTCAGCGTTCATTGTGAGGAAAACGGCAAAATCTATCATGATCAACCTGGGCAAGAGGACCCTGATAATAGTATTGATGGTCATCTTGTGGAGGGGTTCAGGCCGCATGGGACGTTGGAGAAGAAAGGAATTGGTCCGTGTCGCCGATGCGTCGGCCAGGCCCGTCAGGAATCGACGAGGCCCGCTGGTGGCGGAGATGCTCTAAGGAATCAGTTTTTTGGATTTAGGGCACAACTTTGATCTAGATAATGTATAATAGGGCACCACTGAAAGTTTAGATGATATAAAATAGGGCACCACACCTTATGCCCTATATTCATACAATTGCAAACATAATTGAGAGGAAAATATGAATCTAAATCTTTGCATGCCGCCACCTCCCATGCCACCATAGTTATACCCTCCCATCATTCTCTTCTTTGCCAATAATTGGGTATTTTTTAACAAATTCGACCCTTTTATCAAACTAATCACACATCTAGCCTCTTGTGAAAACTATTTCTAAATCTGGTGTCTGTTGAGTATATAGGCAATTGTTCGATTAAATTAATCCAATAATAAATCATGAACATGACAAAAGTAGTGCTAATGACATACTGAAACTTGATGATAAAACTACGTACTAGACAGATAGTAGAAACATCTACGCATATCCCTAGTACTGCAGACATGGAAATAATCAGAAGAGGGATAAACATATTATACCCTCCAGTAGGCCAGTTGGCCGCAGCAGCAGAGGCGGTGGATTCGTCGGCGATCCTCTTGTCAGCAGCAGCCTTGTCGGCGTTGTTGGCCATGGTGATGAAGAAGACGACGCGGACGTAGTTGATGCAGATGAACGGGAGCGAGCAGTCGCGTAGGAGACGCTCCCCAAAAACCTAATCGCCCCTCTCCCGTACAGGATCTGGAGAGGCGGAGTTTCGGAGGCCTGCTCTCCCGTCAGCCGTGTACGCGGTGGACGGGATGGGATCAGCGATGACAGCAACAATATGTGGAACGATGGTGGCGGCGCGAGCAGATGTATGTGTTGTGTTCTGCGCTTGAGAGGAGCGACCTCTCTTATATAGGCACACACACGCAGACCGAAGTCCAACGGAAATACACGCTATTAAGAGGAGAATTAAGAGACTGGTAACGGCCGTACTTAAGAGCATTTATGACAAAACGTTTCAGCTCAAATTCATTCTCCATTAAGCGCAATGAATTCTGAAACTCCCGTACTTAATAGCACTTAAGACGGAGGTTTCAGCTCTCAATGAATTCTGAAAACTCCCGTACTTAAGAACATTTAAGACAGACGTTTCAACTCATATTTATTTTCCATTAAGACAAACATTTCAATTGACCGCATGACAGCATGGGCCTTTAGCGATTTTTCTGGAATTGTTATATGCTAATATTTCAACAATATTTCAGCAATCCCCCACCAGATCCCAAAGACCCATGATGTTGTTCTCTGTTCCAAACACTGTTTTGATATACCAGTATTTTCAGTGGAGACCTGTTAAGGTTGAGCTTCACCTAGAACGAATAGCTACACTCCTTCACAACTGACAATGAACTATGCCTTGAATTGTCAATTTGGCGTAAAGTAGTTTCACCAAACGTCTTACCAGTACTAGGGTACCGAAGGCTGACCCCTCGGGTGGAGCATATTAGTCACACTCCTGACCTATTCATGAACTTCCTAGAGATCAACCCAATCTCATAGACTGTGACCAGCAGTCTAGCTCATATAGGTGTGTTCCTCCAAAGATCGCTCTGTAGGATAGCGTCTTGCTTATACAAAGACTTGGAACACATTAAGACAAACGTCAACCTGCCATACAGTTAACGAGAGTAGTGCATCTCCAACGGAGTGGGTTAGTAAAAGTATACTCTCCTCCATCAACCACTAGCTTGTTTTCCCAGGTCCTACTTCACGGGATCTCCGATCACATAGGTTGGGTTACTACCATGGCAACTCATGTGGGTTTCATCCCTATCTCCCTCGATGCATTTTCTATCACAACACGTGATAGCCCTTTAGTAAAGGGATCTGCCAGATTCTTAGCCGACTGGATATAATCCAGCGCTATCACTCCAGAGTTTCTCAAATGTCTGACAGCTTTTAATCTCATTCTTATATGTTTATTAGACTGCATGTTGTCCTTTGAACTCTTGACCTTGGTAATCACTGTCTGATTGTCACAGTTCATAAGGATAGCCGGAACTGGCTTTTCAACCACAGGCAAGTCCATCAACAGATCTCGAAGCCATCCTGCTTCGACTCCAGATGTGTCCAATGCTGTTAATTCTGCTTCCATTGTCGATCTCGTCAGGATCGTTTGCTTGCAAGACTTCTAGGAAACAGCACCACCTCCAAGGGTAAACACATAACCCGTTGTGGCTTTCATCTCATCAGCATCAGAGATCCAATTCGCATCACAATAACCTTCAAGCACTGATGGTCTTCCAGTATAGTGAAGTCCATAATTCTCAGTATCTTTTAGATAACGCATAATTCTTTCAGCAGCACGCCAATGTACATCACCCGGATTGGAAACAAACCGGCTCAGTTTGCACACAGCAAACATGATGTCAGACCTTATAGCGCTCGCTAGGTACATGAGTGAACCAATTACTTGAGAGTATCTCAGCTGATCCTTAGCTGTGCCTGTAAATTTTCGAATCTGCACACTAGGATCATATGGTGTTGGAGAAATTTTGCAGTCTGAATATCCAAAGCGACTCAAAATCTTCTCAACATAGTGGGATTGCAACAGTGTAATCCCACCTTCATTTTCTCTCAGTAGCTTGATGTTCAAAATAACATCAGCCACACCAAGGTCTTTCATCTCAAAGTTCTGAGACAAAAATGACTTAACCTCCTCAATCACTTTGAGGTTGGTCCCAAATATCAGTATGTCATTAACATACAAGCACAGTATAACTCCTTCGCCCCCACCATGGCGATAGTATGCGCATTTGTCAGTTTCATTAACAACAAAACCAGCTGAGGTTAAAGTTGTATTGAACTTCTCATGCCATTGCTTAGGTGCTTGTTTCAGGCCATATAAAGATTTCAGTAACTTACACACTTTTCCTTCCTGACCATCTAATACAAAGCCATCTGGTTGTTGCATGTAGATTTCCTCGTCCAGCTCTCCGTTCAGGAAAGCCGTCTTAACATCCATCTGGTGGACGAGAAGACCATGCGAGGCCGCCAACGAGAGTAATACTCGTATGGTGGTCAGTCTGGCCACTGGTGAATAAGTATCGAAGAAATCTTTCTCTTCTTTCTGGGAATAACCCTTGGCCACAAGCCTAGCCTTGTACTTGTCAAATTGTACCATAAATCCTCAAAGAATGTAGCATCTTTAGACTCCATAATTGTACCGACCTTCACGTCAGGTACCTCAGATTTCACTACCACTGTGTTTGGATGTAGGAATTGGGTCCTGGAATTAGGGAATCTGGAATTGGACAGCAGTTCCGTTGTTTGGACTGGTCAGGGAATTTGGGCCTGGAAAGTTGGAGCAATTCCCAGCGCAACCCGCGCAAGTGACCGGTTGGCCCAAATCTTTCCGACCCTCGAGCCTGGGAATCATGCAGAAACGAGCGAGCTCGCGAGTCGTCCTCATCGCGAAACAGAAGGCGAGCGAGAGGACCTCTTCCTTCCCTCGCGAAACGGCAGCGCCGGCGCCGGCGGCCAGGTAACCCCCTCTCCCCTCCCTCTCCTTCGAGCGCCGCCGTGCCTTCTCCCTCCTTCGCCTCTCTGCTCGCCTTGTCGCCGCCCCGTCCGTTCCCTCTCTGCTCCGCGCCGCCCTCGGAAACCCTAGATGGGGCCGCCGATGGGGCTGACGGCGGGATGTGGCCGACGGCGGGATGGTCACGGCGGCGGGATGTCCGCGCCCTCCTCTGTCTCTCTCTCTGAGCCGCGCCTTCATCTCTCCCTCTCTACTCTCTCCCTCCGACGGACAGCTCTCTCCTCACATTTTACTAATTTCTTGTTTGTTTGAAAACTGCAGATTGCTGCCAAGTTCTTGTCCTAGCAGCTGATTGAAGGTATAACACATCTCTGCCCCTAGCTTGTAATAGTAGCTGACTCGAATTTGTGTATGTTATGTGTTGTTGCAAATATTGTGTGCAAGTTGGGTACTGTCATATGAATGTGTTTATGCAAATGTATTGCCTAATTCTGTGTCTAATCAGTGGTATAGCTTATTATAAAATCCGCATGGTGTGTGTTCTTGTATTTGCACAGCCCTGTAGGTACTCTGTTTCGAAATGATTTGAATACTTCAAGTATCATAATCTGTAGTTAAGGAAAGATATTGGGATGAAAGTATGTCCTTAGATGCTTCTTTTCTTGATCGTTTATTTGCATTGACTTCAAAAATTAACAATTGAACTTTCTGTGGTTACTCTCATTGTACATTAACAAGAATGCCAATCTCACATATTGTAGCTGACTCGAAGTTGTACACTGCCCAAACTCAACAAAACATCCAATTCCAAGATTCATACATCCAAACAGGAATTGGAATCCTATTTTACCCTTCGATTCCAGCCATACATTCCAATGACAACCAAATAGCGGAATTGGAATTGGAGTCCATTTCCTTTCCATCTGGGAAATGGAATTGCTACTCCAATTCCATTTCCAGGAAACTTTCCTACATCCAAACACAGTGTACTAGAAATCTATAGCCGACGCTATTCTTAGCGTAGCCCAAATGAACACAATCCACGGTCTTTGGTCCAAGCTTACGCTTTTTGGGGATCGGCACATTGACTTTCGCCAAACAGCCCCAAGTACGCAAGTATGAGAGTGTCGTGCTTCTCTTCACCCATTTCTCATATGGAGTGATTTCATTGTCTTTTGTCGGAACTTTATTCAGGACATGACATGACGTCAATATAGCCTCCCCCCACCATGCCTTGGATAAACCCGATATATCTAACATGGCGTTAACCAAATCAGTTAGAGTACGGTTTTTCCGTTCGGCAACCCCATTTGACTGGGGCGAATAGGGAGGCGTCCTCTCATGAATAATACCATGTTCCGCACAGAAAGAATCAAACTCATTAGAGAAGTACTCTCCACCACGATCTGACCGGATTCGCTTAATTTTCTTTTCAAATTGATTCTCAACTTCTGCCTTATAGATTTTAAATTAGTGTAGAGCCTCATCTTTGGTGCTTAACAAATATACATAGCAATATCTAGTGGAATCATCTATCAGAGTCATGAAGTATCTCTTTCCACCTTCAGTCAACACACCATTCATCTCACATAGATCAGAATGTATGAGTTCTAACGGTGCCAAGTGTCTCTCCTCCGTAGCCTTATGGGGCTTGCGATGTTGCTTTGCTTGTACACACGAATGGCATTTAGAACCTTTCGCTAAAGTGTAACTTGAGATTAAATTCGATTTACTAGCCGCGTCATACAACCGAAACTAATGTGACAAAGACGTGAATGCCAAACTTCTGCTTCATTAACATTCGAATGAATATTGTTCACGACTTTATTACAAAAATCAGCGAGAGAAAAGCGGAACAAGCCTCCGCATTCATAGCCTTTTCCAACAAACAGTCCATATTTCGTAACAACTACTTTATTAGACTCAAATACCAACTTAAACCCTTCTCTACATAGAAAGGAGCCACTAACGAGATTCTTCTTGATGGCGGGGACATGCTGCACGATCCTTCCCGAAGTAAACTTCAGATCGACCGTGCCAACACCAAGAACAGAAGCACTTGCGCCATTCCCCATCAATACGGATCCGTTCCCTGTGACCTGATAAGAAGAAAACAATGAAATGTCAGCACACACATGAATATTTGCACCGGTGTCAATCCACCAATCGTTAGACTGACAAACTGAAAATACAGTAAACAAATTACCGTACCCGGATGCACCATTCTCATTGTTGCTCACAATCATGTTGAGAGACTTGGAGTCCTGTCCTGGTTTCTTGAACTTCTTTGGGCACTTGGGAGCCCAATGTTCCTCTGAACCACATGTGAAGCAGGCTCCTTTCTTCTTATCCTTGTTGAAGGGCTTCTTGCCCTTCTTCGTGAAGTCGGTATTCTGTTGGACACCATGTTTTCCCTTGGGCTTGTGGAAGTTGGAATTCTTCTGTACAAAATTAGCAACAGAAGTTCCCACGGTCCCTTTTCCGTGTGAGTCCTTTGCTCTCGAATTCTGCTCGACACTCAGATGACCGATGACATCCTCAACTGAGAATTCACGCCTCTGGTGTTTCAGAGTAGTAGCAAAGTTCCTCCAAGAATTAGGCAGCTTAGCGATTATGCATCCCGCGACAAATTTGCCCGGTAGCACACACTTGAGAAGCTCAAACTCCTTAGCGATGCACTGTATCTCATGAGCTTGTTCCAATACAGAACGGTTTTCAACCATCTTGTAATCGTGGAACTGCTCTATAGTGTACATCTTGCTTCCAGCATCGGTTGCGCCGAATTTAGATTCGAGCACCTGATAACCCCCAAGAGCAAGGGATCACTGTAGCACCTCTCAATGTGGAAGTAAGGTATCGATCCGCAGGAGCAAGAAGGAAAAGTTATCTATTCCCTACAACTAAAGTGTCACAAGTTTTAGTTGATTATGCACTAAACAAGTTTAGAGAACAAGATGGTTGGTTTGATGGATGTAAAAGTGTCCCAATCCTCTTCTTTGCAAGAGGACAAGACAAAGGTAGTAGCAAGTGAAAGCTCTCAAAGAGAGAAAGCCCAATCCTCTATGTAGCAAGAGGACAAGCTCAAGTGTGTGTTTCTTATAGGAACAATGGACATGGTTCATGGGTTCACTTAATCCTCTCTCTCTCATCTACGGTGATCATCATGTTATAGATAAAGTACACACAATTGTCATGTTTTAATGCTAGCTTTTTATGACGGCTATATGTCCTAAAACACATAGTTGAAAGAAATACTCGTTTGTGTTGCTAGGTCACCCCTCGTAAGGCTAGAGTGGTTTCTCTCACTCCCACATCATACTCTTTCTTTTTACCCCCAGATAAAGGACGTTGGGCGGTACTATGTCACTCAATACCTATGCCGTGTCACATCGGCCATCCCGTACCCACATACATCATACTTCAAAGTATGACAAATCACAAAAGCTCCAACACAACGGTAAATGCATAACAAATCATCTCACACCACAATATTCACCACAAAGGTATTACATAGATGACCGTAATCATGTTCAGCAGCTCATACGGTACTAATTAGTGAAACTCAAGAGAGAGGAGAGATACATAAGTTACCACCACAAACCCAAGTCCAGGGGGTGGACTACTCCCCCTTCATCATAGTGATGACGGTGAAGAAGTTCTTGCTGTAGATGTTGATGATGAACACGCCGGAGGGGGGTGGAGCCCTCCGGAGGTGACTCCGGCGGCGTTTCCCCCTCCGATCTTCTCCGGCGGCAGCCTTCTGACTCTCTGTTTCGTGGTTCTGTGTTTCTCCGCCGCCTCCTTTCGCGAAACGTCATGGGACTTTTTTTATAGGCGTTTTTAGGTCAAGACTATGTCGGTGGAGCGAAGATCGACGGCAACGGAGCCACGAGGGCCAAACGAGTGGGCCCCACGCGGCCACAGTACCTGGCCACGTGGGCCACCCCCGTTTGGGACTCGGGCCTCCGCTTGTTCGGTTCCTTCGCCCACAGGTCTTCTTCCTTCCAAATATTGACGCCCGTAAATTTCCAGGTGATTTCGTTGACGTTTGGGTCCCTGAAACATTAAAACAAGAAAACGGGGTTTTCTACCTGTGCAGGGTTAATTCCATAAAAATAGGAAATAAATGAATATTTGATGCATGTAAAATGCATACATGAACTTTGCACTTTAATTGCTTATATTCCAATCATATTTGCATCATATAAGGGTTATATCAATGTTTTATCATGATTTTGGAAATATCTCAATGATTTCCTATTTTTACGGAATTAATCCTGCACAGGCAGAAACCCCGTTTTCTTATTTTAATGTTTCAGGGACCCAAACGTCAACGAAATCACCTGGAAATTTACGGGCATCAATATTTGGAAGGAAGAAGACCTGTGGGCGAAGGAAGCGAACAAGCGGATGCCCGAGGCCCAAACGGGGGTGGCCAACGCGGCCAGGGACTGTGGCCGTGTGGGGCCCACTCGTTTGGCCCTCGTGGCTCCGTTGCCGTCGATCTTCGCTCCACCGACATCGTCTTGACCTAAAAACGCCTATAAAAAAGGTCCCCCGACGTTCTCTGGAAGGAGCGCCGCACAAACACAGAAACACCGAAACGGAGATCAGGAGCTGCAGATTGGAGGGGGAAAACTCCGGCGGGGCGCTGCCGGCGTGGTCTCCATCTTCTCCATCGACTTCTCCACCGTCTCCATGATGAAGAGGGAGTAGTCCACCTCTGGACTATGGGTTTGTGGAAGTAACTTATGTATCTCTCCTCTCTTGAGCTTCACTAATTAGCACCGTATGAGCTGCTGAACATGATTACGGTCACCGTTGTAATACCTTTGTGGTGGATCTTTATGAGTTAATATATGTTTGAGATTGCAATGTTTGTTTCAGTTATGAGTATAGATGCATATTATGTACCCCGTTCTTGTCTACTTGTTTTGATCAAGCATGTTTATGAGAGCGTGTGTGGGGGAACGTGTGCATTAGTTGGAGTAACGGGGGGTGGCTAGTGCAGTGAACGTGAGAGAAAGTTTTGCGATCCACTTTGGTATCTTTACCTTACTTTGTTACCTCACTAGGGATAAACTAAAATACCATGCTACCGGGGATGTGGGCGTGACCATTGCCACTACTCCATGACTAGATCTAGCATGTTCTTATTTTCACTTCATGTCATGATACTTAATGCTATACTCTGAGTTATCTTAATTACTGAGGTGTTATGATTTAGTTCGCATCTTGGTGAAGTATAAGAGAGGTTAATAACCAAAAGATCTCTATGTTAGGACGTGATGCCCATATATCTAAGTAACTTGTTATCAAACCCTGTGTTGCAATCTCATATGTTAACTTTGTGTGTTCCATTGTCTACCACTTTATAAAGAGAGAGTGCATTTGTGAAACCATGAACCCCAGTCCATTTTTAATCATAAGAAACACCTTTCCAACACCATATACCACTTTTCTATTTTCAGCCATCATTAAATCCGAAAATACAAAAATACTTTTCATCTTGCATACATCATTCAAAAACCCAAAAATATCATTTATCATTGCATCCACCATCATTGCATATTTATTTCTTGTTTGCATTGCATAACTATCCTGATATCATTCTTACACCTTGTGCTTGACAACCACAGGTGAGGTTGAGGACCAAAACATCTAACCTTGTTTTGTAGGTAACCAAAAGAAGGATAAGAAGATAAATCTACCACTTCAGATTCCCCGAGAGTTCGATATTAAACCCTCGAGTCACCCTCGTGGGGGAAAACTGTCTTCCACTTACTATACACTCTGCACTTGGAGTCTCAACCTAATCCCGTTTATTTTTGCAGGTATCAAAGCCTTGCTCTTCGGGACCATCAAGACGTTTTCTGGCGCCGTTGCCGGGGAATCGTAGCTGAGAGATTTATCCAAGGGTGTGCATCATCGCATTCATCTCACAACAAAGTCAACGTCACCAACTTGTGCTAACACCTAAGCTTGGGGAGGTTGCACCTACGTGAGCACCATCTTATCCATCTTTACTTACAAAGCAATTTATTTGTTTTGTTAGTGTCATTGCATATCATATCATATTTATTTCAGTTTTGCATAAAAAATCAAAAATACAAAAAAAAACTTGCTAAAATGGGAGAAAGAACTAAGTTGTGTGACTACACAAACACTCCTAATGATCAATTTATCACGAGAGCTATTGCCACACCTGAGATTAAAGCTGATAGTTATGAAGTAAGTCCTAGTTTGTTGAACTTGATAACTAGGGAACAATTTGGTGGTAGTGCTATGGAGGATGCCACTATGCATCTTCATGACTTTGTTGAAATATGTGACATGCAAAAGTTTAAAAATGTGGAAAGTGATATCCTAAAACTGAAGTTATTTCCTTTTTCACTTAGAGGAAAAGCTAAAGAGTGGTTGCATTCCTTGCCATCTGGTAGTATTAATTCTTGGGATGATCTAAAAGAAGCTTTCATTAAGAAATATTATCCCCCTGTTAAAATTTTGCAAAATAGAAACAACATCCTTTCTTTTAGGCAAAATGAAAATGAACATGTTGCTATGGCTTGGGATAGGATAAAACTTATGCTTAGAACTTGTCCCTCACATGGAGTTAATGAATGGACCATATTACACTCTTTCTACAATGGTTTAAACTACATGTCTAGAAACATACTTGATTCTGCTGTTGGAGGTGCTTTTATGAGTAAGACTATAGTAGAAGCTAAAAATATATTGGAAAGCATTTTGCAAAACTATAGTCAATGGCATACTGATAGGGCACCTTATCCTTCTAAGAAAGTGAACTCTATTGAAGAAACTAATGATTTGTCATCTAAAATGGATACTATTCTTGCTTTGCTTAATAAACCTAGTGTTGAAAATGTTCCTTTGCAAGAACTAGTTGGAAACAATTCTGAAAATATTGATGTCAACTTCATTAGGAACTATGGTAATAATGGGTATGGTAACAACAATTATAACTCTTATAATAATCCCCCATATGTGCCAAATAAATATGCTTCTAGTGGTAATGTTTCGAGTGACTTGGAAAACACCATTAGATCTTTTATATCTACCCAAAAAGAGCTTAATAAGGAATTTATCTCTAAGTTTGAAAAACAAGATGCTTTGTTTGAAAGGGTAGATCAGCTTACTAAGGAAGTCTCATCATTAAAGAGCATCATTACAGCCCAAAAACATGAGGAAACAATAAAATATTGCCAAGAGGTTATCAATAAGTCTTGGGAACACATTCATGAGCAAGAGAGAGTTGCTAAAGAATCTATTGGGGTAATGAAAGAGGTTGAAGTTGAGAAAGTTAAAATGCTTAGTGAAGTCAAGGATCCTTTGCTTGACTTAGAAAATTGTAGCTTGCATGAATTAATATCTATCTTACAAAAATTTGCAAGTGATCCTTCCATCAACACTAACCAAGCAGGTTTTGGTTCTTATATTGCTAATCATGTCTTGAAAGAAAAGATTGCTAGGTACAACCAAGAGGTTATGATACCACCTAAGCTTGGGGATATGTGGATACCTAAGGTACTACTCCCTCCGTTCCTAAATATAATGTTTTAACATTTGTCCACATTCACATATATGTAGATGTATATAGACATATTTTAGTGTGTATGTACACTCATTTTAGTATGCACCTAGACAACATATTGAAGAGCTAAAACGTCTTATATATTGGAACGGAGGGAGTAGTAACTATTGGAAAAGAGACACCATGCCATACTTGATCTAGGATCTAGTGTCTCTGTTTTATCTAAAGAACTATATGAAGTGCTTGAATTGAAAAATCTTGAAAAATGCTCTATTGAACTAGCACTTGCTGATGACTCTATTAAACATGCTTTGGGAAAAGTAAGTGATGTTATGGTAGAGTTACATATGACTTTTGTGCCTGTGGATTTTCTAATCATGGATATGGGGAATAAAACCTCTAGTCCTATTATTCTTGGAAGACCTTTTCTTCGTACCACAGGTGCTATCATTGATTCAAAGGAAGGGAATGTAAAGTTTCAGTTTCCACACAAGAAGTGCATGGAACACTTTCCAAGGAAGAGGGAACCACCAAAGTTCAAGCTCCCTCATGAGCTTCGTCCACAATAAAACAACAAGTAAGAAGCCTAGCTATATGGCTATAAAGAAAGCGCTTTGCGGGAGGCAACCCGGTTATTTTTGTGTGTGATTTTTCTTTGTGTCCTCTTGCTGTAACAAGAGATTTTGTGTCTAGTTAGGTTCTGGAGTTTTTAATAAAGTGCCAAGTTTTACCCTTTTTGGTTTGAAAAAGTTGCTTATAGCGTTCGGAGATTTTATTCCTGCACAAGTCAGTGCACGGTATGATTTTTAATTCTTATTCTGTAACTCCGAATGAGCTCATATTTGAACTGTAGTTGCAACTTTTCATCCTCTGTATGCATGAATTTTTTCGGAATTTTTCGAGAAAGTTTGGTAGGGTAGAAAAATACGTTTTGCTGCTGCTGTTTTTCTGGACAGATTCTGTCCCATTTTGTTTGATGCATGCTTTGAGCTTTTAAGTTGAATCTTTTTGATCCAATTGAGTTTATGAGTAGGCATACAACATTATATACTTTCTGGACATGTCATATGAATTTTTGTTCAAGGATTATATGCAGCAAGGAACCTATTTGTTTATCACTATTAATGCACCCCACAGAAAAGAGATGGGAGAAACGGTGTTTTGAAGTTTTTTCACAGGGATTGGAGGAGATGCACCAAGAGCTATCCAAGGATGGTGAAGACCATAAGCTTGGGGATGTGAAGACAACCCCACTGGACCTACACACTCTCGGTTTGCACACGTCCAACTTCTGTTTTTCGATCGAAACACTTTATCGCATAAACTTGGAGCGTCGTTTTTTGTTTTTGTTTGAGTCTTGAGAGACCACCACACTATCAATTATATATGAGAGAGCTACTGGAAATATGGGTTGAAATATGTTGGATGCTTTTATAAGATTGGGAAAAGGGATGTTTGACTTGATTTTTAATGATACATATAGTTGCATGATTCATGAGCTTGTTTATGAGTAATAGTTTGCAAATTCTTTTTGTAGAGCTATCACTTATTCATGTTTTGGTGCTGATTGTTATTTACTTGGTTTAACATGGATTAGTTAGTTCTATGGACACTCATGCATGCATCTAGATGGTCAACTTTCTCCCTTTTGCTAGCCCAAAAACTCCAACAAGCAAAAACTTGTTTCCAACACCTTCAACCAAAGTTATTCCAGTGAGTCCACCATATCTACCTATTGGCTTTATGCTATTCCGAGTATGTTTAACATGTTGTTTGTGTTATCTTACCTCTGAATGAAAATGTTTATGTTATTGATTGCAATGGAAAAAAATTGGTTATATAGCTCTCACGAACTTGATGCACAATGTTCTTTTATTTGCATAATAAAACTTGACCCATTGTGATTAAGATTATGATGTTTGTGGCTTGATGAATGTTTTGGGTTGGAAGTTAGCCCATATGTGCTGTCACATGGCAAGCTTTCAACACGCTCTTCATCTCATTTAGTTGATATCATGTGCTTTTGTCTATGGATGCTTATCATGTTGAAATAAATGTGGAAATAGAGTGAGTTTAAATGAGTTTGTGTAAATGGTTAGAGAGACGCCTGGGCCGCTAATCTAAGCCATGCATCATTCATGGTGGAAATTTACTTACATACTATGGTGAACCTTCTGTGATACACCTTGCAATAAAAAACTATTCCAAATGGTAAATAAAAAGGGTGTTGAGATTGTTCATTTTGTTTGTTTGTCTTGTCATTTTGATATGGGCTTGTTCCATATCTTGGGACAAGAGGTACCCCAGTTGACGCTCTTGATGATACTATTATGCTTACAATGATATTTAATTGAACTTGCTTTGTTTCCCAAGTTGAGTAACACATGGTGTAAGTACTTGTATTCAAGGGGCATGAGACATTCAACCCATTCTTTATCAAGCACACTACTCATATTTGCTTTCACTTTAACCTTAATCATTCAAGATGCTATGATAGGGGCAATGAGAGCTTGACACCAATGAATACCTTATTGCAATCATTAACTTAAGTAGAAGAGTTTGGAAGTTGGATGAAACTTATGCATGCTTTACCTCTACTCACATATACATCTTTCCAAAGTGTACACCTATCATATTCAGATTTTCATCTACACTCTATGACCATTGTAGGATGTTCTACTTATCATTATGCATACATGTGTTCCATATTACTTGCTACATGTTACACTTTGTGAACTATCAATGAACATCCTTGTCTTGAATACTTGATATCACTTCATAAACTATTTGCATATTGCTACTCCTTTGAAGAATGAATCATTTGACTATATGTAGCAATAGTAATCATCTTTGATATCATTGTTAAGTATTAAATTGCAAAGTCCATGTTAGTTTTATCATCTTCATACTCGAGGACGAGCATGGATTAAGCTTGGGGATGTTGATGCATGTAAAATGCATACATGAACTTTGCACTTTAATTGCTTATATTCCAATCATATTTGCATCATATAAGGGTTATATCAATGTTTTATCATGATTTTGGGAATATTCATATTTCCTATTTTTATGGAATTAACCCTGCACAGGCAGAAAACCCCGTTTTCTTATTTTAATGTTTCAGGGACCCAAACGTCAACGAAATCACCTGGAAATTTACGGGCGTCAATATTTGGAAGGAAGAAGACCTGTGGGCGAAGGAAGCGAACAAACGGAGGCCGAGGGCCAAACGGGGGTGGCCCACGCGGCCAGGTACTGTGGCCGCGTGGGACCCACCGTTTGGCCTCGTGGCTCCGTTGCCGTCGATCTTCGCTCCACCGACATCGTCTTGACCTAAAAACGCCTATAAAAAAGGTCCCCCGACGTTCTCTGGAAGGAGCGCCGCACAAACACAGAAACACCGAAACGGAGATCAGGAGCTGCAGATTGGAGGGGGAAAACTCCGGCGGGGCGCTGCCGGCGTGGTCTCCATCTTCTCCATCGACTTCTCCACCGTCTCCATGATGAAGAGGGAGTAGTCCACCTCTGGACTATGGGTTTGTGGAAGTAACTTATGTATCTCTCCTCTCTTGAGCTTCACTAATTAGCACCGTATGAGCTGCTGAACATGATTACGGTCACCGTTGTAATACCTTTGTGGTGGATCTTTATGAGTTAATATATGTTTGAGATTGCAATGTTTGTTTCAGTTATGAGTATAGATGCATATTATGTACCCCGTTCTTGTCTACTTGTTTTGATCAAGCATGTTTATGAGAGCGTGTGTGGGGGAACGTGTGCATTAGTTGGAGTAACGGGGGGTGGCTAGTGCAGTGAACGTGAGAGAAAGTTCTGCGATCCACTTTGGTATCTTTACCTTACTTTGTTACCTCACTAGGGATAAACTAAAATACCATGCTACCGGGGATGTGGGCGTGACCATTGCCACTACTCCATGACTAGATCTAGCATGTTCTTATTTTCACTTCATGTCATGATACTTAATGCTATACTAATTGCTTATATTCCAATCATAAGGGTTATATCAATGTTTTATAATGATTTTTGGGAATATTGATGGTCCCGAAGAGTAAGGCTTTGATACCTGCAAAAATAAACGGGATTAGGTTGAGACTCCAAGTGCAGAGTGTATAGTAAGTGAAGACAGTTTTCCCCACGAGGGGTGACTCGAGGGTTTAATATCGAACTCTCGGGGAATCTGAAGTGGTAGATTTATCTTCTTATCCTTCTTTTGGTTACCTACAAAACAAGGTTAGATGTTTTGGTCCTCAACCTCACCTGTGGTTATCAAGCACAAGGTGTAAGAATGATATCAGGATAGTTATGCAATGCAAACAAGAAATAAATATGCAATGATGGTGGATGCAATGATAAATGATATTTTTGGGTTTTTGAATGATGTATGCAAGATGAAAAGTATTTTTGTATTTTCGGATTTAATGATGGCTGAAAATAGAAAAGTGGTAAGCAATTAAAGTGCAAAGTTCATGTATGCATTTTACATGCATCAGCGCCTCCCACAAGTCCTTGGCAACCCGCACATATAAATATGCATCAACCAAGTTATCTCCGATCACGCTCAGAACGGCTCCAACAAAGACGACGGTGGCTTCCCTGAACGCCTTCTCCTGTTCGGGAGCAATCGTTCCAGTGGGAGTAACACCGGCGACCCAGAACACGTTCATCGCAGTGAGACATAAGGTGGTTTTGGTTTGCCAACGCTTAAAATATGTCCCCGTAAACTGGGCTAGTTTCAGTGCAGCAGCAAAACTTTGGATCGAAAATTGCCTACACATATTAGGTTTTTGGATTGGTGAGTATATAGGCAATTGTTCGATTAAATTAATCCAATAATAAATCATGAACATGACAAAAGTAGTGCTAATGACATACTGAAACTTGATGATAAAACTACGTACTAGACAGATAGTAGAAACATCTACGCATATCCCTAGTACTGCAGACATGGAAATAATCAGAAGAGGGATAAGCATATTATACCCTCCAGTAGGCCAGTTGGCCGCAGCAGCAGAGGCGGTGGATTCGTCGGCGATCCTCTTGTCAGCAGCAGCCTTGTCGGCGTCGGTGGCCATGGTGATGAGGAAGACGACGCGGACGTAGTTGATGCAGATGAACGGGAGCGAGCAGTCGCTTAGGAGACGCTCCCCAAAAACCTAATCGCCCCTCTCCCGTACAGGATCTGGAGAGGCGGTGTTTCGGAGGCCTGCTCTCCCGTCAGCCGTGTACACGGTGGACGGGATGGGATCAGCGATGACAGCAACAATATGTGGAACGATGGTGGCGGCGCGAGCAGATGTATGTGTTGTGTTCTGCGCTTGAGAGGAGCGACCTCTCTTATATAGGCACACACACGCAGACCGAAGTCCAACGGAAATACACGCTATTAAGAGGAGAATTAAGAGACTGGTAACGGCCGTACTTAAGAGCATTTATGACAAAACGTTTTAGCTCAAATTCATTCTCCATTAAGCGCAATGAATTCTGAAACTCCCGTACTTAATAGCACTTAAGACGGAGGTTTCAGCTCTCAATGAATTCTGAAAACTCCCGTACTTAAGAACATTTAAGACAGACATTTCAACTCATATTTATTTTCCATTAAGACAAACATTTCAATTGACCGCATGACAGCATGAGCCTTTAGGGATTTTTCTGGAATTGTTATATGCTAATATTTCAACAATATTTCAGCAGTGTCTTGGTGGCGCCAACAAACTTAGAGTCGAACATGTTCATATCGATGCCGTGCAGTTTGGCGTCGAAGAATTTCAACGAGGCTAGCCCAAATCCGATGTGGCAAGTCGGCGCCATATTTGTTTTTTTTCCGAAAGGGGGCAAAAGCTTTGCCCTATCGATTTATTAAGATAGGAAGTGTTTTACAACCCGGACCGAGAGAAACAATGAAGTCTCACTCGGTCCTCACCCAAACAAACAAGCATACAACACGGATTACTCTCCGGTACAATTTCTCCCAACCTCTTTGCACCCGCAATCACCCAAGGCGAGCGTCGGCTTTGATCTTGTAGAAAACCACCATTGTAGGCGCATGCTTGTTGCGGAAGACCCTTGCATTGCGCTCATTCCAAATCAGCCAAGACGTGAGCAAGGTTACCGACGCCATAGCTTTACGATTAGGGGCAATAGTTCCGTCATTTTTTGCCACCACGAATCGAGAGATAGGCCCGTCCATTGGCTTGGATCCAAAGCATGAATGCCAAGCCAATCCTTGATGAGGCCCCAAAGACAGATAGTGTACCGGCACCCAAAGAGGAGATGGGGCATAGATTCCGGCTCTCTCATACAAAGAGGACACAAGCCACAATTTCGCCACCCACGGTTGGCCAAACGGTCGGAAGTCCAATGCCTATTTTGTAGAGCAAGCCAAGCAAAGAACTTGACCATCGGAGGGGCCCAAACCTTCCAAATCATCCGCTTGAAGTTGGAAGATTCGGAACCGAAGAATTGCGCCTTGTATGCCGAGGCCGCGGTGTACTCTCCATTGGCGGTGAGGTTCCAAGTGATTGTGTCTTCCACATTTTCATCAAGTTGAACGTCTTGGAGTTGAATCCAAAGGTTGTGCTTCTTTGTTCGTTTGGTTGGGGCCAGCTATTTAAAATTCATGCATGGCCGTGTCGTGGCGGACCTACGGCAAGGCTAACCTGTGGTCATAGCCCGCCCAAATTTTTTGGAAGAACTAATTATGCCTATCACATAGCTTAGAATTTATGCTAAAAAAACATAGCTCAGAATTTATGCGATTCCTTTTTAACTTGGCCTGCCCATTTTTTTTGATTAAGCTCCACAACTACACGCGACATAGCTGATCGTGGTAAATTATTCTAGAGATGATCGATGTGGGCTCCAATCTCTCGTGCAACCACCTAGCCAAATATGCACACAACAATATACAAGTAGTATTTATTTAATTTTTTTCTAATTAAGGGATTTGGCCCATATCATGCCAAAATTCTATAAGATAAGGTCGCGTTCTAATACCAAAAAAGTATAGACAAAAGAAGTTACTAATATAATTTCGTATGCCATAGCGAAATCTACTGACCACCAATGATTAATCATTGATTCAAGAAAATATCAGCCGATCGATGTTACACGTACATTAGGGCGAGCTCGGCAGGACTGGGGATGTCTGCCTCGCCGACGTCAGCTTGGTAGGTGGGTCCTACTATCAGTTTGAGTATCAATTCGCGTTCAATTTGTTTTGAGCGCACATTGAAACAAATCTTTTGAATATTGCTGTTTTTTTGCTATTTAAATGTAAAGTGGTGGTCTTGCCATGGCCCTTCTCTCCTCCGCCAAAACCCTCCTCTCTTCGGTCGTCGTCCTCTCCTTCATTTCTTGCTCCTATTTTTTAGCGTGACTACGGCGGGCTCTCAGAGCCAGCCTGAACTTTATTACTCAAAATGTTGCCTATGAAACTTTGTGACCTCTACAAGATAGGTTCAAAAGAACTAAAGTTCACAAGGGGGTACATGAGAAGAGAAATAAAGGAAAAGAACGCACACCAACAACACGTAGGAGAGGGGTCACTCCGAGAAACCTCGGAGACAGTTGATTGATGAAAAACTCATCACGGCCCAAACACAGCGATCACAAAAGGGAGTCCAACGGACATGACAGCGGAGACCCAGCCATGACACTGCACCATCGACGTAATCGAACACCAACGTGCATCCGAGGCCACACAGGGCCAACACCACCTGTGTCGGGGCGTGGCCGAAAGGTCACGCGCGGTAGAGACGACACCGCGACGCATTTGTGCCGTCGGCTGAAGTCGAAGGGCATCAGAGACACCCTCACCGCACGTGGGGGTCGCTGCCGTAGTCGAAAGGCGTAGCACCACCGAGGGCAAACCCAACCCCATCTGGGTCCGAAATAGCCAAAGGGTGGGCTAGCCGAGAGCACGCGCGAAGACCACCCACGCCAGACACGCCATATGGCTTCGACAAGGATCCGACGCAAGGGCCTAGCAACCGGCAAGGAGAATCTACCACCACCACTGCCACAGCTCGCCTCGCATCGGAGAGAAGACCGCACCCATGGCCGCCATCTGCAGAAACAAGGGCACACCAGTACAGAAGGAACAACATCCTTTGACGGTGGTGGCGAGATAGAGGGGATCAACACCCAGCCACGACGCCCCCCACCCCCCCACGTAGGGAGCACGTCGCCACCATGACCGCCATATGCAAACCCACGACACCAGCCACCCCGCTGCAGGATGGTGACCGAGTATAGAGGTAGATGACCCTCGCAACCACCGGAGAGCACAGCGCTGGCCAACAGAGGCCAGACCGCCGACGCGCGGCGGGGGACCCTGCCAAGCCCATCTGGGGCCAGATCGAGCTCGGAGAACGCCCGGGCTGGCACTGCTGCAGCGCCCGATGCGCGTCTCCCGCCGCACCTGCGCCTCCACTGCGCCGCCACACCGCGACACCTCCACGTTGCCTCGCCGCGCCGCCTCGAGTCAGCAGAGCCGCCGCCCGAGCTCCTGTCGAAGAGGCCGACCCACGCCGCACCCCACGAGTAGGAGGAGGAAAGGGCCACACCGCCACCGAGCCGCGCGGGATTTTTTCGGCGACTCCAACTAGGCGGCGGCGAGGGAAGGGCGGCGGCTAGGGTTCGCTCCTGGCCGACCAGAGAGCGAAGAGTTTTCATTTCTTGCTCATTCATCACCTTCCTATCTTCAACCATCTCTTTCCTCGCATTCATGCGAGCATCCAAAGATTTCTTGATATCATCATCTCCGGCCTTCTTGCCCTTTTTTTTGGCATATTTCCTTCCATGGGGATTTTTGGTTTTGGCAACCACGTCGCTAGTAGTAACACGTAACGTTAAAATCCCTTCAACAACAACAAAAAACAGCTCGTACTGGTCGTTTTCTGCTCTTCGCGAGTCGCGCCGCCGCACTGGTCGCCGCCTCGCCGTCCCGGCGAGCGCCGCCGCTGCCTCTGGAATCTCGAATAGCGCCGCTTGGGCATGGGCATCTCGGCCCCGAACCCATGGCGGAGCCTCGTCAGCAGAGTGCACTAGCACGCGCTCCCACCCTCACTCCCTTGCCATCCCTCCCAGCGCCTTCATCGATCAACATCCCAAGCACAGCTCCACAAGGCAAAGGTAACGTGCGCGCTCCAGACCTCCAGTAGATCGATCCCTCCACAGTGGAGCCGCGCGCGACAATGGCCCTGCTTGTCACGGGCGCGGCGGCACCCGCCGCCTGCTACTACTCCCTCCTCCAGAGCTGCATGAGCTGCGCCCGTCAAGGCAGGTCCATCCACGGCCGGCTGATCACCTCCGCCTCGCCCACGGACCTGCGCCTCAGCACCAAGCTCGTCATCTTCTACGGCAAGCACGGCGACGTGGCTGCGGCCCGGAACGTGTTCGACGGAATGCCGCACCGGAGCGTCGTGTCCTGGACGGCCATGGTCTCCGGGTACGCCAGGAGCGGCCGCCCGCGGGAGGCGCTGGAGCTGTTCGCCCTCATGCGCGCGTCGGGAGTCCCGCCGAACCAGTTCACCTACGGGAGCGTGGCCAGGGCGTGCGCAGCGGCCGGGTGCGCGAGGAGCGGGGAGCAGGTGCACGCGTGCGCGGCCAAGGGGAGGTTCGTGGGCGACATGTTCGTGCAGAGCGCCCTCATGGACATGCACCTGCGGTGCGGGGCGGTGGCCGACGCGAGGCGGCTGTTTGCGGGGATGGAGAGGAAGGATGTCGTGTCTTGGAATGCCTTGCTCAGGGGGTTTGTGGAGCGTGGGCATTATGGTGACGCGCTTGGGTTGTTATCCTCGATGATGAGAGAAGGTATGGTCTGGCACCGGAATCTTCTACTGTATGTTTCCTCTTGCTATGTACTGCCATGGAATGTGTGGCCCCTTGGCTTATATACTGCTATGAACACCTCAAATCCACGCCCTTTATTGTAATCTCAGCATTTCATGCTACTCCATGCTATATATTCTTTATTTAAAAATAGGTAATGTGATGCTAAACTTACGGTTCTCTGGATATATAATTTTCTCCTCATCGAAATGTACCAGATATTCACCAAAATTGTTACTCCTCTCTGGGGTTGCGTTAACGTAAATTAGCATTTCCAATGATTATTTTCCACTGTCTAATTTCTATTTATATCTTTTAGATTTTTTGAGAAACTCACATCTTTTAGATTTATTAGTTTGCATTTCTATTATGCTGTTGTTTGTATATTCGAAATACGTTTTCTCCTTGGTCGCTAATCAGGTACAGTAAAAAACTTAACAGAAATGCTGCCTGACCATTTCACATTTGGAAGTGCTCTAAAAGCCTGTGGAGCAGTTAGTGTGCTTGCTAATGCGGAGCTGATTCACACTTGCATAATAAAGTTAGGCTACTGGGACGAAAAGGTTGTTATTGGATCACTTATTGATGCTTATGCAAAATGTCAGAGCATGAGCAGCGCACGGGTGATATATGACTCCATATTTGAACCAGACCTTGTGTCATCTACTGCACTGATCACTGGGTACTCCATGGATAAAAACACACTGCAGATGCAATGGAGCTCTTTTGCAAGATTCATCGTAGGGGTTTGAGGATTGATGGTGTTCTGTTAAGCTCCTTGCTTGGCCTTTGTGCTAATGTGGCATCTCTCAGATTGGGGACACAGATCCATGCTTATATGTGCAAGAAGCAGCTTATGGGTGACGTGGCATTGGACAATGCTCTAGTTGATATGTATGCGAAGGCAGGAGAATTTGCAGATGCCAGGCGTGCTTTTGATGAAATGCCCCACCGAAATGTGGTTTCATGGACTTCACTCATCACTGCCTATGGGAAAAATGGTTTTGGAGGGGATGCTGTGAGCCTTTTCGATAAAATGCTGGAGGATGGTGTGAAGCCAAACGATGTGACATTCCTTTCTCTTCTGTCTGCATGTGGTCATTCTGGTCTGATGAGCAAAGGAATGGAATATTTCACTTCTATGATGAGCAAATATGGCATTGATCCAAGAGCGGAGCATTACAGTTCTGCGATAGACCTTCTTGGTCGTGGAGGTCAGTTAGAAGATGCATGGAAGCTAGTTCAGAATATGGATATTGAACCCAATCCATCAATGTTGGGTGCTATGCTTGGAGCTTGTAAAGCTTATGGAAACATGCCTCTTGGAGAAACTGCAGCCAAAAATCTTTTCGATATAGCTCCTGAGAGTTCTGTACACTATGCTGTGCTTGCAAACATGTATGCGGAATCTAACTTATGGGAGGATTCTCGAAGTACGAGAAAATTGATGGCTGAAACATCTAGTGGAAAGGAAGCTGGTCACAGTGTCATCTAAAGATTATGAATAAGTTTCCTCTCCAAGATATTCAGATGATGGTTGTTTGCCTCTGATTGATGCACCAGACGAATCTGGATTACCTTCAGACCTTGGTCCACAGTGAACCTGACAGATGCAACTTGTAGAGCCTCCACAGTTTTGTAAACTCTAACCGACTTTGGAATCGTTGCTCCTTTCGTTCAGCACTGCAGAGTAAGTGCACATTGTGCTTACTTAAAACTTCTGTATAATTTGTTAATTTTGATTATATCTGTTGGCTTACATTCTCTGTGAATTCATATGTTGCAACTTTTGCCAACTGTAAAAATTTCTTGTTTGCTGATGCATTTTTTACCCTTAAAGTCTTGTTAGTATTCCGAGTTCTGTCCATGTGCTGATTGGACAGTTACAGGTCTATGGGGCTTCATCTTGTTTCTTACTTCAAGTTGTCTACATCAGTTGATACCTATAAGAATACTGTAAAACATGTAGTGGATAAATCAGTTTTTATTTCCTTGTGTACATGGCTATAGGGTGATACTCTGTTTTTTCTACTCTACGCTTTCCATATCTCTTTTGGTGTGGGTACAAATGTTGAGTATTTTTTTCAATTACTCGTAGGTGAATACATGATTTATGACTGTTTTGATCGTCCTTTATATGTTAGAACCTGATAGTGCCAATATCATGGCCTTGATCTAATTGCATACGTTTTATTGGTGTTGAGTGACTCAGAAGCTGCAACATAAATCGGTCAACGCAAAAGTGTTGTATCATCTCTGCGTGACTTCAACTTTCAAGTCTCGAGAATGTAAAGTCATCACGTTCCAGTTACTTAATGAAAAATTGAATATGTTATCCAATCCATGTGCTGTTGACTTAATTTTTGTTTGTTTACTTGCTTTACCTTGTAAAATATTTTGATGACTACTTCAGATCTAAACTGTAAAAACTATACTTTAAACTATTTATTGAAAATGGCATGCCATGTTATCAGTATCACATAATAGTATAGCCCCTGTTACCAAGCTTGCATGATCATGATATAATCATATAATTGAAACTTCTTTTTTTGTTTTTAGTTTGCAAGCATTTGACGAGTGATTACTGCTCTCTGAACTATTATATTTTTCTTTTTCACATTATCTGCTTTCATATTGCACATGTTGATATTTATTGACAGAAGCAGTTGATCCCTAAATAATATAAAAGTTAGGGCTGTTAACAGCTAGCAACTTACAGTTCAAGTTTTTGATGTGGCACTTTTTAGTAACATGCTGAAGTCTCTGCGTCATCTTAAGAGTGTGGATTACACAAGTGCACGGGTCACGAAGGCGCGAAGGATGGTCACCATTCATCCTCATCCAAGGCCTGTTGATAATCATAGTTTTCAACCGGTGGATTAGAGGTCCAACTTCTGAAATACATCCTATCCATCATAATATGCTTCCTAGATGCCTGATCGGAGACTTGCGTGCTTCAATTCTTGTACAATCACGCAAGCCACAGAACACCCGAATACTGACCTTCAGGCACATGCCGAAGTCTTTGGCCATCTGCTGGCCGCATTACATAAGAAAATAATGCAGCTGTAAGCCTGCAAGGGCATCTACTTCTAGAGCCATTATATTAATATTGAGCAAAATGGCTTGCTTACTGTCACTTATGTGCAACCTAAGCAACTGAACTATAAAGCAGGTTGTGAGTTGTAGTTCACCTCAAAAATCATCAAGGACTGTGCAACTCCATCTTTGTAGCTAAGGGTTTACACTGGCCATGCACAACATGGCTTACAGACTCCTCTTTGGATTTGTCCTTCCTCTTTTCCTACAATCCTACCTAGTGTTATGCAACCCACCAGAGTTGAAGGTTGGCTTTTACGAATACACATGCCCGTATGTAGAGGTCATTGTTCGTGATGAGATGACCAGGATCATCTCCCACGTCCCAAGCCTCGCTGGCCCTCTGCTCCGCCTGCACTTCCACGACTGTTTCGTGAATGTGTGCATACATCTTAGTCTGTTCTGGACTGTTTCAGTTAAGTCCAGAGGAGATGTACTGAACTGTTTGTATTCTGCAGGGTTGTGATGCTTCTATTCTGCTCGATAGCCTACCAGGATTACCATCTGAAAAGGAATCGATACCAAACCTTAGCCTGCGAGGCTTCGGCGCAATTGACCTTGTCAAGGCTAAGCTGGAGCAAGCCTGCCCTGGAGTGGTCTCCTGTGCTGATATCCTAGCTCTTGTGGCAAGGGATGTTGTACTACTGGTAAGACTAGCAGCTCTGTTCAATATTGCTGGTTCATTATTCAAGTAAGAGAAATTGACATAGTTCTTATTCAAGTAAGAGAAATTGACATAGTTCGAAAAAATAGTCGGAATAGGACGATTTTTTCAGGCCAATGATCGGCCAAAACCACAGTTTTGACTGTCTTCAGTGAGTTTGATCATCTTTTGTGAATTTACTTACAGTACCTGCTCTCGTGCTAAGCCAACTTTCATTTTCACTATGCAACAGACCCATGGGCCTTTTTGGGATGTTCCGACTGGGCGGAGAGATGGGATGAGATCAGTGAAGGACGACGCTTTGAACAACCTACCTCCACCCTTTTTCGACGCCACTCGTAACCTGTTCCAGTTCTTCATCCCCAAGGGCCTTGATGCTAAGGATCAGGTGGTTCTGCTAGGTATATACTATTCTTCAGGAACTAAACTCAATGCATTATGTAATAAACTACTGCATCTCTCCTAGTTTACTCAAACTTTGCTGATCCCAACAAATCTCTAGTAGCATTCCCTGATAAAGGTGACTCTATGTATAATAACGAAGCAACTGGTTAATCGAGAAAGGTATGCACGTACTAGGTCAAGAGAGATGGGAAAGACAAAACTATGTGGTTTGCACTTTTCAGTCCTAGTAACATTGCATGATACTAGTATGATGAAAACTCCATTTCTGATTTTTACAGATATTGCAGTTCTTCAAACTCGAGCTGTAGGAAGCCCCATGGAAACTGACACATGTTATATCTTGTCTATGCATTGACAGGGGCGCACACCCTCGGGACCTCCCACTGCTCGTCCTTCTCGGACCGGCTGTACAACTTCAGCGGCACGCTCATGCCCGACCCGTCGCTGGACAGGCAGTACGTCCCGCGCCTGAAGACCAAGTGCGCGCAGGGGGACACGAGGACGCTGGTGGAGATGGACCCAGGGAGCTTCAGGACGTTCGACACGAGCTACTACCGGGTCATCGCCAAGAGGAGGGCGCTCTTCACCTCCGACAAGACGCTCATGCTGGACCCCTTCGCCAGGGACTACGTGCTGCGCCAGGCGGGCGTGGCAGCAGGAGGGGGCTACCCTGTGGAGTTCTTCGCGGACTTCGCGGCGTCCATGGTGAAGATGGGGAGCGTGCAGGTGCTCACAGGCGCGCAGGGGCAGGTCAGGAGGCGATGCGCCGCCGTGAACTAGGTGTACATGTAAATGTTGGTCGGTCTATGTGACCGATTGTCAACTCGTAAATTATCGAATGCTTAGTGGTTAATTTCTGTTGGCGTAGGATTAGTAATGTGTGTCTTACGCGCGTACATTGTGTGCATTACCGTATTTCTTCATCTGTATGGCTGTTTTACGTACTGATATCTTCAAATAAATTGTTTGCTTGGTTCAGTGAAATGGTGTCATTTCAGGGAACCTGTTCTCTGGAAGAAAAATACAACACACAAAATGACATAATTGAACTTGTATTTCCGATTGTTCTCTGCTTCTCTGTGGGCTGCTTATAGGAAACTTGAAAGGGACGTGCTATCTGACAGTACCTTGTGTGGCAAAGTTTACTCTCTGCATTGGATAGGTCCTAGCTAATGGATAAAGTATAACAACTCGTTAAGCTAGCTCCACATGCACGGTCAACTCTTTAACCTTGTCTCGCACTCCTTGTGCACCTCCTTTTCCAGTTTTTGCTCATATCCTGTAATTGTTACAGCTGTGGCGAAAAGGAGGCGGTCAATTTTATGTGACTGGAATTTACAAAGAAAATAAATCACACAACTGAAATTAGCAAAAGCGTGTTTTGTTTACTCGAAGTATCTAACCTTTTTGTATAGACCACCTTTCTCTGCTCCTCCAACGAAATCACCCCAACCGAAAGAAGAAGAATATCGGTATCCTACACAAAAAAATCCAAGGAAACTTTGCTGCTTAGCTTGGCATCTCCATCGCTTTCTGTTCCTTCCTCGCTCATCAACGTATCACCACGGGCGCCAGGAAACGACACTAAAACCACTACGACGTACAAGCCCAGAACGGACGTACATACACCATGCGCGCAGACGGTGATCGCAGACCAAGCAAGCGTACACACGCGCCATGCCGACCACCGGCGGCCGCCACTTCCTCCACCCGCTCCCGGCGGAGCGGCCGCACCTGACGCGCTGCACCAAGCTCCTCTGCTCGGCGTTCCTCACCCTCCTCCTCCTCGCCGGCGTGCTCCTCTTCGTCGTCTACCTCGCCGTGCGCCCGCACAGGCCGCGCTTCCACGTCACCTCCCTCACCGCCGCCGGCATTAAGCAGTCGGCCAGCGCCGCGGTCGTCCTCTCCGGGCGGTTCTCCGTCCGCAACCCAACCACGACGTGGCCTTCCTCTACGACCGGCTCGACATGTCCGTGCACTACCGCGCGTACGGCGACGTCGTCAGGGACCACGACCTCAACGGTGGGGCGCCCCTGTACCAGCCGCCCAAGACCACGCTGGACCTCGCGTTCGACGGCGTGGCCGTGCCGGCGGGGCCTGCCACGGCGGACATGGCTCAGGGCGCGGCAGAGGGGTCGGCAGAGTTCACGTTGAAGGTCCGGTCGAGGATCCGGGCCAAGGTGACCTTCTGGGGGTCCCACTGGCACCCGCTCCACGTGGCCTGCGACGTGGCCGTGGGGCCTGACGGTCAGCTGCTGCCTGAGAGCCAGCAGAAGCGCTGCAGCATAGACTTCTTCTAGATGTAAATACATTTGATTTTACATGAATGGAGACTGGGGTTTCATGCTTTGGCCAACCATTTTACATTGGAGAATTATTTCCAGTTACAAACTACAACACACTCATCCATCCATCCACACTAGTAGAAAAGAGGCCTTTCGTCCGGGTTTAGTCCCGGCAGCGGCCTGGGCCGCGACTAATGGTCCGGACACGTCGCCCCGAAAAGGCCGAAGCGTACGGCAACCATTAGTCGCGGCTCGTTAGGGACCTTTGGTCCCGGTTTGAGATACAAACCGGATCTAAAGGGGTCTGCGCTAATTCTGTTCAAACGAGGACCCTTTAGTCTCGGTCCTACATACAACCCGTGACTAATGATGTTCAAACGAGGACCCTTGAGTTCCCGCGCTGGTCGTTGATCACACGGCCGGGGAATGAAAACGATTAATGTCTTGGAAGTTGATCAAATGGCTTAATGGATTTTGGGAAGTTGAAACACGGCCGGATTAATTACCACAGCCAGCCTCCTCATCTCCCCTGCTAGCTCTATATAAGAGAGCTACAGTGCCATTTGCCAAATGCACCATCTCCTCTCTCTAATCTTCTCTAAAATCCTCTCTCGAATCGCTGCCGCGCGCCATGGAGCCACGCGCGCCCACCTCGTTCCGAGGAGTACCAATACAAGGACGACGCCGTCGACATGCACTTCAAGGTCGTGGTCAGTCTCCGCGCATCAACCGTGGAGAGATGGATCCGCGATGTCAAGAGGCGCTACCTCGACGCCGCACCGATGAAGATCGTGGGCCTCGACTGCGAGTTCGCCGACGCCACACCCGAGGAGAGGCAGCGTGCCGCTGTCCTACAACTCTCCGTGGCGACCGACACGTTGGTGTTCCATATTTGCCACGCTGATCGGGTGCCGCAGGCCCTCAAGGACTTCTTGATGGACAAAACCATCAAATTCTGCGGAGCGGCTATCAACAACGATCAGCGTATGCTGGGGCCTTACGGAATTCATATTTCGTCCGCCGTCGACCTCCAGCGGGCCGTTCACCCTAACCCAACGTACCCTAATCTTCCGAGTCTCTATACTCTAGCCAATGTTACTGTTGGCACAACGGTTGAGAAGAAGAAGAACAACAACAACAAGAAGAAGAAGAAGAAGAAGAAGGAGGACGAGAAGAAGAAGGAGGAAGAAGAGAACCTCGCATTAGGTTGGGGAGAGTTTCCATTGAGCTTTTATCGCATCAAGTATGCCGCTCGGGACGCTCGCCTAGGCTACGAGATTGCTAGGAGGTGTCTCGGTGCTATGTGATCGTATGTCTCAATGTGTCGATCTAAATGTGCTATATTTAAATCAATTGGGCAAGACTTGAGAAATAACCAAATTGTTTCCGGGTGCCTCGTATTGTTTCCTATATTTAAATCAATTGGGCAAGACTTGAGAAATAACCAAATTGTTTCCGGGTGACTCGTATTGTTTCCTATATTTAAATCAATTGTGCAAGACTTGAGAAATAACCAAATTGTTTTCAGGTGCCTCGTATTGTTTCCTATATTTAAATCAATTGGGCAAGACTTGAGAAATAACCAAATTGTTTCCGGATGTCTCGTATTGTTTCCTATATTTAAATCAATTGGGCAAGACTTGAGAAATAACCAAATTGTTTCCGGGTGCCTCGTATTGTTTCCTATATTTAAATCAATTGGGCAAGACTTGAGAAATAACCAAATTGTTTCCTGGTGCCTCGTATTGTTTCCGGGTGCCTCGTATTGTTTCCAGTTGCATGATGAACAAACAAAGTAGGCCGAGACACTACGGGAATGGAGCAAGGCGTCGACGGCCGGCCTCTACGCCGACGGCCAAATGCCTAATTATTATCTTATTTTATATTTATACTTATTTATTTATTAGTATCAATTATTTTACTACCGCACTCCGGCGAAGGAAACACACAAACTACAACTGCTTGATCCAACGGCTCCCAAGCTCTCGAAGGAAACACACGATCCGCGTACTTGTTCCTGATTGGCTAGCCAAAGGGAGTCATTCGCTTGATCCAACGGCTCCCAAGCTCTCGAAGGAAACACACGATCCGCGTACTTGTTCATGATTGGCTAGCTGGAGGGAGTCACTCGGAGAGGCGGGTCTATAAGAGAGGCAGGAGTACACTTCACATCTATCATTGGCAGTACACGGGTAGCAGAGAACAAGATTTCTGAGAGGCAGGAGTTCCTAGAGCGGAGGCTGAAGGTGAACCCTCCCCTCGGTCTGATCCAAGCAGCGGCAAGGATCTCTGATGATTAGCAACATCCCCAACACTTGTTCGGACGGTTGCAAATCATCAGAGACGTCTTGCCGCTGTTTGGATCGAAGGCCGATTTGCCGTTTCACGACCACGCGATGATTTGCCGATTTGCCGGTCAGAGTGGCCACTGAAGAAGGTAGGCAACTTCGATTCGACGTGGTTCTGATGTGGTACTTTTGGAGTTTTGGCTATGGGTCTGATTGGAGCGTTGCATGTTTTTAAATTCTTTGCTCTAGTTCCCTGATGTGGTACTTTTGACAATGCTTGCCTGTTGAGTTTCGGTCTCGGTAGTGATTTGTAAGAGGTGATTCTATGGTGCTTAATTGTTACTGTTGTTTCGTTCAATAAATGGAGCAGGGTTGGAGCCGCCTGATTTGGGGATCGCCTTCCTGCACATGATTGGATGATTTTTGAATCTCACTATTGCGCAAGTCTCGTATTGTTGATAATTCATTTATTATACCAAACTAACAAAAACATATCCCAAACTAAAAAAGAAATATCTTGGACAAAATGCATTTTAGTATAGCACTAACAAAAACATATGTAATGGTATCTATTAGAATCGTGTAAGAAATTACTATATGTTAATAAACTTAGTATGCATGGGCTTGTTATGTTGATAATTCATTTATTATACCAAAATAGGTATCAAGATAGCATACACAATTATATATATCAATACAAAAGACTTTAGATGGTAAAATTAGTTCCCATATAATTTTAAAATGCTTAGACCTATTTTTATCCCCATAGTTTGGAAATTGAATGTCCCATCTAGAGTCAAAGTTATTTCCCGGCTAGTATCCCACGACACAATTATCATTAGACATAATATTGCTAACACATGGAACTATTTTGAGTTGTAGGAGTTTATTTTGGCCTGAACATGAAAGTGTTGAAGTCATTTCCTTTGGATGTGATATTGCTAAACTTGTGTAGTCGGATGTTTTCTATGGTACGATAAACTTGTCGGACCTCGACCTCGAAGTTGGGCCCCGAGCTCCAATCATGTTGAAAGTTTAGTGAGATTCAAAAATATGGAAAAGATAATAGTTAATGCATTTTTTAATTGAAAATGGTAAAATAGTTAATAGTTTGACTAGTTAGAATAATTATTTTATAAAACAGAAAATGTTTTGTATTACTTATTCAAATTCAAACACTTTTCATGTTGAAAGTTTAGTGAGATTCAAAAATATGGAAAAGATAATAGTTAATGCATTTTTTAAATGAAAATGGCAAAATAGTTAATAGTTTGACTAGTTAGAATAATTATTTTATAAAACAGAAAATGGTTTTGGATTACTTATTCAAATTCAAACACTTTTCATGTTGAAAGTTTAGTGAGATTCAAAAATATGGAAAAGATAATAGTTAATGCATTTTTAAATGAAAATGGAAAAATAGTTAATAGTTTGACTAGTTAGAATAATTATTTTATAAAACAGAAAATGGTTTTGGATTATTTATTCAAATTCAAACACTTTTCATGTTGAAATTTTAGTTAGATTCAAAAATATGGAAAAGATAATAGTTAATACATTTTTTTTAAGTTATATTATATACCATAATATATGATAATAACAAAAATTGAATAAAATATTTACAGATTTAAAGTTATATTATATACCATATTATGGATATATTATTTGTCAATTTGCGATTTACAGATTTAAAGGTATTAATTATGCCATATTATATGAATAAATGGCAATAAATGAATAAAATAGTTTTATTATTTATTTTATTTTCATTGGAATTCAATATTATTATTATTATTACTTATTCATTATTGTTTACTTAAATAATTGTTTTTGGTTTCAAAAAATACAGACATGTGACACAATGGTATAAGAGTTAATAGGATTGATATGGTAGTATTGACAATAAGGTACAATCTGATTCGCGGGACCACAACAGGAAGGAACAGAGAAGTTAAGCGTGTTGAGGGTGGATTAGTGTGAGGATGGGTGACCAATCGGGAAGTTTGAACAAGACTAGAATTTGACTAAAGTTTAAGTGTAATTAGTGTTAAAAATGATCCAAGTGAGAGAGTAACGAGTCAAACAATTAGAAAAAAGAAATTAGAGGCGCTAGGATTACGAGAGCATTCACAACACGATGCTTAGTTAGAGACGCCTCTAATTAGAGCCCGGATGGAAAACAAATGTTGGAAAAAAAATTGAAAGAAAAATTCGGAAAATAATCTTTAGTCCCGGATGGTATTACCAGCCGGGACTAAAGGTCCTCCAGCCCAATCCCTGTATCGCGACCATGTGGGAGGCCTTTAGTCGCGGTTGGTAAGAGGGCCGGGACTAAAGGTTGGGCCTTTAGTCCCGCTTGGCCTGTCCCGGTTGGCCAACCGGGACTAAAGGCCCTCACGAGCCGGGACAGAAGGGCATGTCTCCACTAGTGCCACACAACCATATTCCCGGTGCATTCTGAAATTTACAACTCCACTTAGCTGAACTTGCACCGAGGTGTTTACAACGAGCTGAGCCAATGACAGAGTCGATATATACAAAAAAAGAAAAAATTACGCTCTGATGAACATGTCTCGGCAGGGCAGTAAACGGGCCATGTCAAAAACAAGGCAGCTGCCAGGTGGAATAAACTGGTCATCATCATCCTTTGTCGAAAGCGCCATTACACAGATGTCTGACTGCATACGTCGAACGTCTTCATTGCCTTCATCGTTCAGTACGGCAGCATATGGGCAGGTACATTGGGGTGACAAATCTCCAAGCCTTCGTTGAGTCATTAACTCTTCACTCTTATGAGCTAGCACCAGAGCACCGATTTACTGGGCGGTATTTCACCAAGCTGAGTTTTCCATGTCATACAATTACCCTGGCGATAAGCAAAGATATGATGAATGAAGTTATTACTAGTGGAAAGTACATGTTTGGTATGGGCAACATAACAGAATGCGTAAATGCATGAAAGGACCAAGTACACGGCATGTCACCTGAATTGGGAGATTTTGTCCATAATATACAAGGTAAGATCTAATGCAAAGATGAAAAAGACTAATAATGGTAGCTTAACACCGCATGAACATGTGAAATTCTAAAACTATTACACCCTCGGACTTCGGTGAGAAGGTTGCAAGTTTCAAGAGCAAGGAGGTTCTTCCAAATAAGAATAATACTACCCTATAAAGAAGCAGCATGGTTCCAACACAGAAAACAGAGATGAGATTCTGGAAAGATATCACTCCTAAATATGACAGTAGAGTGGAGCAACGTATAGGATCTTACCGTTTTATTTTATCCAATCTCGAGCACAAACAAGTGCCTCAATCGTCTTGATGCTCAATGTGCTGTAGTGCTTTGGAATTACCGGTCCGCTGCTACTGAATGCTGTTTCGGATTGAACGGCAGATGCTGGCATAGCCAATATGTCCCGTGCAATAGCTGCTAGCGTTGGGTACTTCGTGGTATGGTTCATCCACCAGTTCAAAATGTCAAAATCATCCTTCCGTGGAACTAGACCATCTTCAAGGTAGTCATCGAGTTCTGTAGATATCTGACAACTTGCTTGTTCATTGAGATGCTGATCCCAATCATCTAATAAATCATTATTATCGGCATCCAAAGCCACACTATTTGAAGCAGTACTCGGTCGGTCCGTAGGATTGCAGTATTCATTGAACAGTTCCCGGACTGTTTCGCGTATTTCAGATAAGTAGATCTCTGAATTCGTGCCAAAAGCTCGTTTCAGGCGAAACTCAATGAAGCTAGTTTTGAATCTAGGATCCAGAACAACAGGTATTGACAACCACAAGTATGAATTTTGCCAATAGCCATGGAACACTTCCTGCATCTCCATGACCAATCTAGAGATTTCTCCTTGAACATTTGATGCTTCTTCTTGCAGAACTGTCCTCACTTTCCAAACCTCATTGAAGTATATATTTGCTGTGACAGAGCTAGGGCAAGAAATAACTTCAATGACACGATAAAATGTCCTCAGAATCTTGCAAACAGACTCAGCAACATTCATATCTTCTGGATTCAGCACATTTTCAGAAGGAAATGACTTCTTGAACTGCAAAAGTACTTCAAGCCTAAAATAAAACTTGTGCCACCACTTAGCATCTTCTTGTGGACACTTCAAACTCATCTGTGAAATGACTTCCAGAAGCTGTTGTTGGGCCAATGGTGAGGATGCACGTGCCACAAAAAAATCCATTGCTGCATCACCAACAAGGCGAAGTATATCTGCTTGCGCTTGAGAAACAACACTATTTAAGACATCATCTAGACAAGCAATGTTGTATAGTGTGCCTCTGATAGGAAGGCACTTCTTCTCTGTGAGCATTTCCTTTAGCTTCACGGTGTTTGCATTGTTCCTTACATCACCAACAGAAGTCAAGCTCAAGATCTTATGTTCAAGATTCCAATCTCTAATTGCATCCCACATGACATTGTATGATCCACTTTCTGAATCTGGGACAGAAGCCTCCTTGCAATGTATTATTCTTTCCAGATTAGTAGGTGAGGACCAAAACATGCCAAATTTGATAATTATTCTGTGTACTTTCCAGTCATCACCAATAAAATGTGCTGTCAGACACAGGTAGTTTACTGTTGACTCAGGTCCATCAGGAGTCCAGATGCTTGCTGACAGGGACACACGTCGGGAGGAAAGTGCAATTATATCCTTAAGATTTACCTTTTCCTTTTGAAATAAGGCAGTACAATGTTCCTCCATAACATTATGAGAAACTGCATCAACCATAGGGTTGAGATTCGTTACAAATCTTCTCATTTCTTCATGCTCCACAATTGAAAAGGGATAAGCATGTACGATTATCATTTTGGCTAGCTCCTGATAAGATGTTTCTTGACCAAACTTCCTGGCGCTCATGTCAGTTGAAATGTTCACGAATGATGTCTTCTGCTTCTTCAGGCATGTACCATCTGATGTTGGTGAGGATTGATGTGCTGGCACCATTTGAATGGGCCGGATTATAGGGGTTGTTTCACTAGAGCTACTAGTCCTAAAGAGCTTGCTAGAGTATTCAGCAATCTGAACTTCCCATTTGTCAAGGCGGGTGAGAGCTCATCATGCACCCTGGACTTGAAAGTAGGCGCACTCGAAGGGTGAAACAAAATCTTCTGTTGATTGTGGACATTTCCACGCCGTCCTGGACAGGTTAGAAGATGTCGACTCAGATGGCTTCTCCCTCCAAACTTATTTGCGCTGAGACGTTTTTGGCAGTGAATGCAATCTGCAGCCTGCAGCTTCCCCTCTACGTAAACAGGAGTGAACTCCTTCCACACCTTGGACTTGAATCTGCTGGGAATTACTGAGCCGATATCGTCAAGCGTCTCCGAGATGATCACATTCACCGGATCAATCGGTGAAACTGGACTCTGTTCATTCACCGAAACTGCACATAAAACATGGATCGTTACTTATATGCCAGGGGTGACAATGTCACATCTATGTATCCATATCCTAAGCTACACCATGCAAACTAACATAGCGCTACTAGTAAACTCAAAATGAAACATACCATAGGGAAAGTAGGAATCCTTCTGCTGCCGCCTCTCGGCCGACTCCGGCTTGCCGGGGCAGATCTTCTGGTGGCGCCACAGGTGGCTGGTCCCGTTGGAGTCCTTGCAGCTGAGGCGGTTGTGGCAGTAGAGGCACTCGGCGAACTGGACCTTCCCGTTGAGGAAGATGGGCTTGTACTCCTCCCAGACCTTGGACCGCTTCTTGTGCTTGTACCGGAAGGCGCCGCCATGAACCCCGTCGTACGCCACCTCCACCTTCATGCCGCCACCCACCACCACCTGCTCCTCGGGGTACTCCACGACCTGCTGGATCATGGAATGCTCCATGGCTGGCTCAGCTGCACAGCACAGTGAACATGGAACAAAATGAACTGTTACTAATATTTTTTACTGCTAGTATCTATCACACAGCTACATTAAGCGCTGACAGAGCATGCTTAGCGAGCTACGGAAGTACAGATCTGCGTGCACGTAGCGCCTAGAATTCAGAAGGTATGCGGAGGATTTCGACGAAATGGTACATAATTGAGGTGGGGAAATACTGATGGATCGCAAAGACTGCGGATTTTAGGGAACCAAGATCCTCGGAAAATACACACATGGGATACCAAGATCAAGAAATTTCTGCAGGAAATCCGGGAGAAATCGAGGCGGATGGGGTTACCTGAAATGGGGAGGAACCTCGCCGGGGCCGAGGAGCGGAGATTGTGGGCGCGATTAGGGCATGGAGTTGGATCTGCGGGCGGGCGGCGGGTGGGTAGACCCTGTTCTTCGATTTGGGCTGGGTTACGGGCTTGTTCGTCAGGTCAGGATGGGCTTGGGTGGGCTCGTCTTGTTGCAGCTTATGGGCTTGTACCGTGCCTACTCTCATTTCGATCTTTTTTTTCCTCGAGAAGAGACGAAGATTTTTTTTTTATCAAGATGACTAGATAGTCCCTCACCAGCGGCTTCTAATTTTCTTTTTAGAGTGAATTCCACTTTTTACCTCACAGTTGTGCATTTGTGACACTTTTTACCCCATTTAGTGAAACAAAATCAGAAATATACCATATATATAAAAAAATAACACGTGTTTACCCTATTTTGACATTCTAGTTGTTTCGCTAGAATAGACCAGCATCTTAGAACCATGTGGTGCGTCAAAATTCGTAAAAGATCAAAGAGCGCTATCGACGATAGTATTCTACCTTCTCTTCACCATATGTTCAATTTTGTTTTCATGGCCCTTAAAATTTTTAGCCTCATTTATCACCTCACACCTTGCCCAACAGAACTGATCGAGGTAGATTTATAGAGTTTTCATGTTCGAACTCAGGGATTGAATTACAAGTTTTCACGTTTGTAAACAGCTAGATCAAAAAAAGGGATGGATTTCTTGAAGTAACAAGACATAACAACAATTTGAAGTAAATGTTTTTGTTCTTTTATCAAAGTATAACAGACACAAACATGACAGAAAAGCAAACACGTATAACTAGCAAAGATGGATTTGGAGAAGAAACAAACACGCAAACTGATGATTTAGATAACAAACATGACAAGGTACTCACAATCATCACAGATCATCACGAGTACTAGAGAGAAATAAGAAACACAGGTTGCAATTCTACTGAACAATTCCACAAACAGTTGACAGGCAGGACTGAATTACTTATGGATCCACAAATTACAGAGTGATTTAAGCAGTTTGAGTGGCAGCAAGGGGTAGGATTAGACATTCTTCCTGATGATTCTTTGACGATCTTGGTCTCGGTCGAGGCTTGATGTCAGGAAAGCAGAGGGAGTTGGAGACAAAGTTGGAGCAGGGTAGAGGAAGGGAGAGATGATCTTCTTCTCGTCGGCTTCAGTTCATGCTCTTGGTTGCCGTTCTTCACGGCGATAGCGATCTTGATCCATCCTCCAGTCCCTCTCTCTGATCTCGGCGGTGGTGATTGTGGTGTGGTGTAGCTTCCACTATCAGCTTTTTAACAACTCTTGCTCACCTGCTCCCGCGCAACTCTGTGGATAAGTATACCCGACTTGAAAAGATGTCTCTGCACCGACTTCCTCCATATCTATCCCTTTTCGGAACCACAGGGGCACGGCAGAAGCGTGAACTGTCTTTTTTCCCTTTGGTCCCGCAATCTTCTTTCTTCTATCGCACATAGGTCCTTAGGTCATCCTCTTTTCTAATTGTCTTCAAACGTCATGATAATGCATGTTTAGAATGCCTTTTCACACTTTTCTGCAAGAAGACAATTAAAAGTTGTGATTTAATTCTTTTTGCTTAATTTAACCAATTGTTACTTAAAATGCTTTGAATTAAGGACAAGATTAAAGGAAAAAAAGATTAAATGGGGCTTAAAATATATAAAAAATATAGTGCATATCAAGAACTACAACGGAAAAAGTGGGTCCAAAGTTTCTAAAATGGGTAATCTAGACGATATTTTCACTACATGGGGTAATTGGTGTCACAAATACATAACTAGAGGGTAAAAAATGGAATTCACTCTTCTTTTTATTAATAATAGAAAATAGAATATCACCAAAACCTTATAAAGAAATACATCGATTAGTCAGAACCCACCGTCCAAGTAAGGAGCCACCATCCAAGTCAGAAGCCACCGTGTCAAGTATTTGTGGATGGAGGGAGTACCATGTAGGTGTACAGAAATATTGATGTGTGATGGACTGTTGAATGTTGCCTGGTTGTCTGATTGTAGGCATCTCCGTGTCAAGCACAACATCAAAAGGACAAGGACAAGTGGCTAGTGTTTTAGAGAACTGATTGTAGACTATTACAAAATTACTTTTGTACGTAGTTACGCATGTATTGCTCCGGGCAAGTTTTTAGTTGATGAAATAGTTTATTTTTGGGTTAAAATTGGCTATTTTGGCACTATTTAATATAGCATTTGGAGAATGCCGCCGCTAAATTGTATAGCACGCTATTTTAAACCTTGGTTCTGATCTTCCGGAGGATGCTCACTGGCCTTCAGAAAGAGCGATCTGCACTGCGCATGTGCCAAATCCGCATGCAAATTACTCAACAAGTTGTTGTTCATGCTGCTGCGGCCGGCAACTCCGAACCGATTTCTCTATCAATCCGTTTGTAGAGCTGAAGAGTTAGGATTAACGCCGAGGTGAACCCGTTTCCTTGTGCGTCCGTCAGTCCGTGTATGAGTGGAGTTCATCACCGAGTAGTATCGGTGCCTGAGCCCTGGCTGCGTATAAATACATGTACTACCCTACCTTGTAGCACCATGAGAAGCAAAAGAAAGGCAATAGGCTAGTCGATCTACAAAACTAAAGCTTTTCTGTTACGTGTGCAAATCGCCGGAAGGAAATCCACGGGAGCCAGCTTCCTGCAGGAAAGCTCGCGAGCAAGATGGTCTCTGCGGACGTCCTCCGCAATGTCGTCGGTATCGTCGGCAACGTCATCTCCTTCGGGCTCTTCCTCACGCCGGTGCAGACTTTCTGGAAGATCGTCAAGAAGAAGGACGTGGAGGAGTTCAGCCCGGACCCGTACCTCGCCACGCTGCTCAACTGCATGCTCTGGGTCTTCTACGGCCTCCCCGTCGTGCACCCCAAGAGCATGCTCGTCGTCACCATCAACGGGGTGGGGCTCGCCATCGAGGCCATCTACCTCGGCATCTACTTCGCCTACGCGCCCAGCAAGAAGCGCCTGAGGGTGCTCGCCGTGCTCGGCATCGAGGCCGTCTTCATGGTGGCATTGGCGCTCGGCGTGCTCCTCGGCGCCCACACGCACGAGAGCCGGTCCATGATCGTCGGCATCCTCTGCGTCATCGCCGGCTCCGGCATGTACGCCTCCCCGCTCACCGTCATGCATAAAGTGATCAAGACTAAGAGCGTCGAGTACATGCCCTTCTTCCTCTCCCTCGTCGGCTTGATCAACGGAATCTGCTGGACGTTCTACGCTCTCATCAAGTTCGACCCCTACATCACCGTACCCAACGGCCTCGGTGTTATCCTCAGCCTCATCCAGCTCATCATCTACTTATGCTACCGCAAGTCCACCCCCAAGGAGATCAAGAACGTCGAGCTGCCCACCGTCCTCTCCAAGTCCGACAGCACCATTACCAACGGCAACATCTCCATCGCCGTGGAGCAATAAAAGTGTAGCAGCACGCGCTCCCACGTTTTCAGCTACATGTTAGCCATATACGGAGTAGTGTTTTGTTTAGGCAGTATGCTTTACTTTGAAGTGTTGTTAGTTTTTTCAGTTACTTCGAGCGTGTTGTCGTTCTTCCATTTTTTGTTTCTGTATATATGCATTGATGAATATTATGATTGACTTTATTCATTGTTGCGTTTGTCTACAAATAAGTTTTTAAAATTATAGTGATAGAAAATTATGGTCAAAGTTAAGTACTGAAAAACTTGCGCGTCTAAACGTCTATTACTTTCGAGTACGTTGTGTGCAGGAGGCAGTAAGAAAATGTTCAATATAATCATTGTTGAAAACATGTCCAACTATGTCTACGATGAGCACATGAAACTCTGCAAGATCTATTTAGAAGCCAAATTTAATTTAGACCTAATAATACCAAAAAAAAACGTGCTTTTCAGTACACCCCTTTTCGAAATTTTCTGAAGATTAAAACTTACCCCTTTATCAGAAAAGGGTAGTATAGTTTGTTCCACGTTGTCAGCAAACCCCCAGTCTATGGATAACTGATGTCAAACACACACTAGGTTTGCATGTCATACATTTACCCTATCTATAAGCAAAGATGTGATGGGGCCATGGAACTGGATGGTTCTTTCATAAATTAGAACAGCTAAACATCCAACACAAACATGTAATTAAGAGCCTAACTGATAGACCTACTGATTAGTTCCACATGAACATGCAGAGTTCTACAAAAATTACAGCTTCAGTGAGATCATCACGGGACATTACGCAGCACCGTAGTTTCCAAAATCATGCATGGTTCCCACAAGGAAAAAAGTAAGACAAGATTAGTTCTGGCAATAAAAGGAAGCAGCCTCAAGCATACTGGATCAACGATCGTAGAACGGGGAGATGTACAGGAATATGATCTTGCAATTTTATCTCATCCAATCTCGAGTGCAGACGAGCGCCTCGATTGTCTTGATGCTCAGTGTGCTGTGGTGCTTTGGAATTACTGGCCCACTGCTACTGAATGCTGCTTCAGACTGAACAGCAGATGCGGGCATAGCTAAGATGTCCCGCGCAATAGCTGCAAGTGTGGGGTACTGTGTGGTATGTTTCATCCACCAGTCTAGAATGTTAAAATCATCCTTTCTTGGAATCAGAACCTCACCAAGGTAGTCATCAAGTTCTGAAGATCTCTGGCTATTGAGATGCTCATTCGGATCCTCTAACGAATCGTTATCATATCCACCCAAAGCTGCACTACTTGAAACACCACCACTGCTGGGCTGATTCATATTGTTGTTGTATTCATTGAAGAGTTCCTGGACGGTATCCTGTAGTTCAGATAAGTAGCTCAGCGAATCTGTGCCGTAAGCTTGTTCCAGACGAAATTCAATGAAGCTCATCTTGAATCTTGGATCAAACACAGCGGGTATTAACAACCACAGGTATGAGTTTTGGCAATACTCGTCGAATACTTCCTGCATCTCTATGACCAGAGTAGCAATCTCTCCTTGATCATTCGATGCTTCTTGCTGCAGAACAGTTTTCACTTTCCATACCTCGTTAAAGTACATATTTGCAGTCGGAGAGCAAGGGCTAGAAATTACTTCAATGACGTGATAAAATGTCCTCAAAATCTTGCAAATAGACTGAGCAACTATCATATCTTCTGGAGACAGCCCCTCTTCAGCAGGAAATAACTTGTTGAATTGCAACAGAACTTCAAGCCTAAAATATAACTTGTGCCACCACTTGGCATCTTCTCGCGGACATTTCGAACTCATCTGTGAAATAACTTCCAGAAGCTGCTGTTGCGCCGATGATGAAGATGCACATGCTCCGAAGAAATCCTTTACTATGTCACCGACAAGCAAAAGTATATGTGATTGTACTTCGGAAACAACACTATTTAGCATGTCATCCACACAAGCAACATTGCATAGCTTGCCTCTGATGGGAAGGCACCTCTTCTCTATGAGCATCTGCTTAAGCTTGGAGGTATTTGCATCATTCTTAATTTCAGCAACTGCAGTCATGCTCAAAATCTTCTGGTCAAGATTCCAATCTCGGATTGCATCCCATATGACATTGTACGATCCACTTTCAGACTCCGGAACACAAGCCTTCTTGCAGTGTACAGTCCTTTCCAAATTAGTAGGCGAGCACCAATACATGCCAAATTTGATTACCATTCTGTGAACTTTCCAGTCTTCGGTAATAAAATGTGCTGTCAAACAGAGGTAATTTACTGTTGGCTCGGGTCCATCATGAGTCCAGATGCTTGCTGACAGCGACACGCGCTGGGAGCTATGTGCAATTTTATCCTTGACATTTGTCTTATCCTTCTGAAATAGAGCAAACAAATGTTCTTCCATGTCACTGAGAGAGACTGTGTTAGGCGTAGGTTTGGTGTTCTTTAAAATTCTTCTCATCTCTTCATTCTCCACAATTGACAAAGGATATCCATGCAAAGTTATCAATTTGGCCATATCTTGATAAGATGAATCTTGACCAAACTTGCTGGCCAATATGTCAGCTGCAATAGTCATCATGCGTGAGGTCTTCTGTTTCTTCAGGATTGTACCATCTGATGCTGGTATGGATTGATGATCTGCCCCCACTTCAACGGGCCGACGGGTGATGCCGCTAGAGCTACTACCCCTGTAGAGCTTGCTAGAGCATTTTCTGATTTGGACTATCCTGGCAGGTGATAGCTCGTCCTTCTTATGACTCTGGCCATGCCCAGGTCGTTTTGAACAGGCTAGAAAATGCCGGGACAGATGGCCCCCAGTGCTAATGAGGCGCTTGTGGCAATGATTGCAGTCTGCAGCCCGGATTTTCCCCCCAGCGTAGATGGGGGTAAGCCCCTCCCACTTGTTCGACCGGAGTTTTCTGCTGGGAGTAACTGAGCTAATATCCTCGAGTGTCGCTGAAAATTTTCAGATGTATCCAAAGCTGGATTATTTTGATTCAGCAAAACTATGCAACAAAATATGAATATCTACTGTAACCCAGAATTGTCTTAACAAAGGAATATACATGTATACAGAATTCCAGAACCCAAATTACACCATTCTAACTAACAGAACACTAGTCGGTCCAGATACAGTGATGCACGTACAAGGTATTGCATTAGAACCTGAATAGGCAGAAATGAACATATAACAAAACAGGTATAACGTTAAATTGTCTTTGAAAAAAAGGAATACATATGTATCTATAATTCGAGAATCCAAACTACACAATCCTAACTAGCAACAGAAAACTACCACTATGGTCGCCGGGACACCGTGAGGCGAGTGAGTACTGAAAGGCAATGCACTAGAAGCTGAACAGAACAAAATGAACATATACCATTTGGGGAGTGGGAATCCTCCTGTGGCCTCTCCGCCACTTCCGGTTTGGCCGGGCAGGTCTCCAGATGCCCGCGCAGATAGCTGTTTCCATTGTAGCAGAGGCGATTGTGGCAGCTCAGGCACACTGCAAACTGAATCTTCCCATTCACACAGATCGGCTGGAACTCCTCCCAAACCTCGGACCGCCTCTTGCACCTGTTTCCGTCAAATTCTAACACCACTTTCATGCTGTCGTCCTCGCCATGGTCACCGGGATGCTCCATGGCTTCACAGTAACTCAGCAAGCATGACAAAAGAGAAATTCATATCAGTATGTAAAGAGGCTATGTCCGTACAATAAAAGCAAAATCTCAGGGCAGGGTAATATTCCCCATACAAGCCAAGACCATGGGAGCTTCTCGATCTAGACCCAACCAAAGTGAACTCGCACTTCTTGCCCGTACGCTACAACAAAAAACTCGTGCTTGAGGATTCAATTCCCGGCTTAAAACCCTAGATTATCGAGCCCTTCTATCAAACACCACCAAAATCCGAGACTTTATGTTAGCCATAACCCTACTTCGAGCACGAAATCCCACAGAACTCTGCTACAAATGGCACCTTTGTATGCAGCACGGACACTGGGGTTTTTTTGAACAGTCAGCAGCGTGAGGGGGGATGGGCGAGGGGCAAGCAGAACAGAGCAGAGCCACGGCGCGCTAACCTGAACCTCCGGGAAGCGATCGCTGACTCACGGCGTACGGCCTCGCCGGACGGTCGCCGCTCCTCGACGAGCTCGGCCGGAACGCGCGCTGCCGCCCCGCCCAATCTTTCACTCCCTCGTTTCAGTGGCAGGAATGGGCTTCCGCTTCCTGGAGGAGGAACGGGTACCCTAGACAGTAGACTGGACTTCCGGCAGCTCAGCTCATACAAAACCCAGATCGTCGGTTTGGGCCGGGTTAAGTTCTGGCTGGGCTTATTTACTGACCTCTTCCATGCTTCATATTTCAGCGGAAAGTGGTGTTTCAAAAAGGAAAAGGACATTTATATGGCTCAAAAAAATCTGAAACAAAGCATACAGCTACTTATACACATTTTGTATGTCCACCAGAAGTTTCGAAAAAACAAACTTTGCATTCTAGGCTACATAAAAAAAGTAATTTTGGGAGAGAAAAAAATAGTTGATTTTACTTTTTCAAAGCCACAATTTTGTTTCCTTATGTAGCTCGGAATAGCAGTACTATTTTTCTTCACCAAAAATTTGAAGATACGTAAGAAACATGCATATGTATCCAACGGAAAAATATTTGAATTTTTATAAACTACAATTTTAACATTTAATTTTTTTTGCAATTGAGCACAGTGCTGCTCGAGTAACACATGCTACCCAGTCCTTATTTCAGGCTTCCACTAAAACTAGCCTTCTATATGATTTTATTTTTCCTTTTTCCTAATAAAAAAATGATTTGTTTGAACAATTTAACATAATTAAGTTATGACTATTCAAATTGCATAAACATAATCCAGGCCTCCAGTAGAAAGCGGAAAAGATGAGATGTGGCAAACACTCTGTTCATATCATACATACAGAGATTCATACCACTCACCCTAATGGCTACTTCGATCACTGACAACGCTACATGGCCTGCTGCTGCTGCCGCTGCGTGTCCACTCCTTATTCCACCCTCCACCTTTATACCCCCAAGGCACAACGTGTAACAAATGTACACAAAAGAATAACCCACAAGTAATTCATATACAAGGATTAAATTAACACCACCAGTTGTTTCCTCTTGACCATTCAGTCACTCGCTGGCCACTCGTACAGACTGCGCGTCAGTAGCATAAATCACAACGAGCACAGCTCCGGGAGATCGGCATTGTGAGCTTGGTTACAGCACGAAAAACTGCAAGTAGAGGAGCTCGCGGATCTTGTAGTAGTCCTCGCACAACGGGCCCTCGATCACCATCTGCTGGGAACCAGTACTGCCCTGCAATGCAACGGACCACCATCATGTGTTTCAGTCAGTCAGAGAACGCATGCACAGACTGACTAACATAGTACACGAACCAAGCCGAGAGCGGCATAAACAGGATACTTTTCGCGAGGTACTGAGAGGCGGTTTTATCATGGTTGAACCTAGAGTTTGTTTCGTCGTAGCACTTGGTCATCAGAGGGCCGTCGCGACCAGAGTTTGGCGGGGAAGAATGTGATTGGTGGAAATTGAGGGCTAAGTGTATGTCGGGTTCGATGGTTCCTTACCTTTTGGTTAGAGTCGCCGAAGATCTTGCACACGGTAATGTACTCGCTGTACACTAGAGCGCCCCCGGCAAACACGGTCTGGGAGGAGCATCTTATCAGCACTATTATTTCAGTGGTTTCAGAGTACATAACCACATTCTAACGCTAAGGTAAGAAAGGATGACTCAGGTCGGCAATATCATAAATTCATAAATAAAAAGACCTACATGTAACCCTTTATTCGTCGGGAACCGCTTGAAATCAGCCAGGTTCAGATCACCCACGAGAACTGACTTGTGTGCTAACGGAGTTGACGAGGGCGGTAGCAAGGTAAGCTTCTCCTCCACTTTCCTGCATCAACCCATGCGATTTCGTGCTCACCCAACTACAGACAGCAGTAGTGTCAGAGCAGTGCTTTGCTTTCTCACGTAAAAGACTCAAAGTGAGAAATTCAACTGGTTAGACATTAGTCAAGTGCTTATGGCTGGTGGCTAGCTGGGAAATGGAACGGGCTGCCTGGTCGAAAAGCAACAGCACACTTTTTTCATGTTTAACAGCAAAAGGAGTTCTAGCATTTCCTTTTTGTTTGTGCTAATTGTGGAGCTCCGAATGGGCTCCGAGTACTTTAAAAGTTAAGCTATGCAAAGAGAGAACTTGAACCATTAGATTGCAAGTTTTACTTATGTCAAATTTATATCATGGCGTAATCTCCACATCAAGATGACTTCAGTATCAGCAAAGAGATAAAATAAGTTGACACCAAGGGAATCAAATATAACTCATACCTTTTTAGAAATAAAATTGCTCATCAAGTTCTCTGAAAGTTGTACCTGAAATTTCACAATAGCACAAAAATTGCAAAAAATAGCAAGTGCGTGTGTGTATACATATATGATTGGTTGCAAAGTTATATTAGCCTCCTTGCTTAAGTAAACAATGGCATACACAAAAAGTTCTTGTTGTTGCTTCTGCTTAGGATTGAGCGTCATGATGGTGTAGGGGGCTTCAGTAATTTGTAATGCCGATTATTCACTAATTTGGAGTATCGTGATGGTGGGTGCAGTGACTTCACACTAGTACAAACTTTACTTTAAAAGACAAGACCTAAAGCCGGTTGGAATGAAAATAAAATATGCCGTCTGGGAACAGCTCCCTCAGACAGCTGATATTTCGGGCCCGTCTCTAATAGTATTGGAGTAGGTTTGTATTATTGCCCGTCTCCCATTATGTGCACATTAGAGACAGCCAGGAATATTACCCGGCTTTAGTTCTGTCGCAGACGGTTCATATTAGTGGTCGTCACAGTTTACTTATATTTGAGACGGCCTATAAAATTAACCGGCAGTACGATCGCAGAAACAGATAGTTAGCATATGTTCAGGCAAATATACAAACAGATCGATCGAGTAATGCAAACCTAACACAAGCAGTACATATATACAACACATAGAGCATTAATGTTCGAGGCAAACTAGCTAGCTAATACTTATAAATTAACGTACGGTGCTAATTAGGGGAGCTGATCTTGCTGCAGGAGCAAAGGCTGGAACGACGACGGCTGACGGAAGGGTGGTACTGGCTGGAACGACGACGGCAGAAATGTTCTCAATGTATCACTCTGTGTATCACGAATGTAGCCAAGTTGCTGTACTATTGTGTTCATCTACGTGAATGTAGCAGCGATTGTCTTTTCAGTTTTACATGTACTGCTTCACACTCAAGTAGAATATTATTTTATATCTTTCAGGATTGCGCCACCGATAGACGCTGTTCTCTTGTCGCATCCTGACATCTTGCATCTAGGAGCTTTGCCCTATGCTATGAAACATCTTGGATTGTCTGCACCAGTATAGGCTACAGAGCCCATGTTTAGACTTGGACTTCGGAGCATGTATGATTATTTTGTTTCTCGATGGGTAAGCTTCCTTGGCACACATTCTTGTAATTGGCAAAGTACTTGTATTTGTCTAACCATATGCATTACCAGTTTACATATCATCCCCATGTGTTTGCATGGGACCAAATGAACATTGGCCACCTCCATTTTCATCCGCTCACTCTTCATCATTCATGGAGGACTCTTACGATTTTTAATCTCTCTCTCTTTTGCAGCAAGTTGCAGACTTTGATTTGTTTACTTTGGATGCCTTTATATCAGTATTCCTCTTGTTTATAATTGCAACGTCAAGGATTGGAAGGTTGTGTACATACGTCCCATCATATTTTTTGTACATCGTTTGGCTTACATATACCAGCAGTCCAATGACATATAATAATAATTTTATAAACAAGACAGAAACATGATACTTAATTGGTACATAATTTAGTAAAAACAATAATTACCTGCAAGCATGTTGTTCCGCAGAATATAAACCGTGCTGAAGTGTGTGAATCGATGTGGTAGCGGAGGGATGACGGTTTGCGCCCCTGCTAGGTGAATCTCAGTTTGTGTACGTAATATTATGATGTAGTTCGACGGTATGGCTATTGTGAAGGGCAATGGCACATCTATCGGCTGAAACCCTATACGCTTGAACAAATAGATTGTTCCTGCCTCAAGTTGATTGCTGAAGCGATATACGAATACTTCGTAACAGATCGGCTCCATTTTCATCCCCTACGAAATACAACAAATTAGCCATTGTAAATCACATCTAAAATACCTCCAGACATGGTTCTGAAAAGAATCAACCGTTCAGTTGTACATGTTTTGTAGTAGACATGGTAATTAAGCGAAGAAACATCACGAGATTGCATAAATGCAGTACATGACATCACCAGATTGCATAAATGCAGTACATGACATCACCAGATTGCATAAATTGATCATAGTAAACATGCTTACTCTTATGTCAGCAAGTATGACGGTGAGAAACCTTCCATCTGCAGTATGTTTTATGCGAGCGTTGGCCGTTGTTTCCCAGGGGAAACGTATGTGGAGGTACTCTTCGTTAACCTCATCAAATGTTACATTTCTACAATTTCAATTGGAAAAACATTAGCTTTACAGAATCACAATAGATCACTAATATGATACAGACAAGTCATCTAGGTTACATGTTGACCGGAGGAGGCGAGAAAGATGGAAACGGTTCCGGTTCCTGCGTCAACGCCGTCTCCCAACGTGTAGAGTGGGTATGCATGTTTGTAATGTCGTTGATCGTTATGTTCCTGCATTGTTCAATGGTCAAAAAATAAAAGCTATAATAATTGTTGATAAACAAAAGTAGTTAAACAAACATATTCTCGCCTGGGGTTTGCCGGAAAGGAATTTCTGGAGCAGGTACGACAGGTGCTGGCGGTGCTGCCATCACCCTCCTAGAGATGGTTGGAATGTATGGGAAAACCATGGTCGGTTTTGTGAGGAGGGGGCTGGGGTAGCTTGTGATGGGACTCTGTTTTTTGCAATGAGGAGGGTATGGACGCATGGTCCATTTTATAGATGCAGGCCAAAAGGCTAGTGGTGGGAAAGACTAAAAATTTGGATATTTATTTGCTGGTAGTGATAGATTGTTTGGAATGTCTCAATTTTCTCGTAATTTTTTGTGTGCTATACGATACTCAATCACTGCCTTCCTAAACCATGAACTATGTAATGAATGATAGAATCACGTATGATCAGCAGGTAATTGTCGTGTGATACAGACTCTAGCACATTCCAAAAACAAATATTCCTTTAACATACATTCCAAATGTGATACCTAATCAGGCGATACGTATCAGGCAAATTCCAAATAACACAGATTACAAATAACATGCATTCGAAATATGATTTTCGTGTGATACTCAATCAGGACATTCCAATATATCAGGAATAGCAAGATTTATTCGACATTCCTTTTGCGGGATAAATAATTCTGTGTGATTTCGGGGAGCGATTCAGTTAATACATTTCAATACATTTCTTATATGAAAATTCCCAATGATTGGACAATCATGTTGGATACTTATAGAACGTATGTTTTCTCATAGGAATTTGAGATCCATCATGAAACTGGCACGTCCAAACTGATCTGAACGCTGGGCATTTCGACACGAGACTTGTCAACAAAATAACATCTCTGACCCACGAAAGAAACAAAACATGCATGTACACCACAACAGTCAAACTAGATAAGACTATGTTTATGCATAAAAATCACTTTGCAATTTATAACAATGGTGGAAGAACAGTGTCAGTATCAGATTGCTGGTTCAGTATTTGAGTGACAATACATACGAAGAAATATATGTATCCGGAGCAGAAAAGAAGAAAATATACATCTCCCAACTGAAGCACATGTCCTACAGCTGCCAGTTCATCTCCCAAATATGCACAGGGTCACGTTCAAAGCAGGAGAGGACCCTGAACGAGGTTGTCGCTCGAGATAATGTGTCGAGTTCCATGCTGACGGAGTATTTTGTGGCCAACCAGAATCATGAGTAGGCTCGAGATATTTTGTACAAAGATTTTCCAGGGAGCTTCACATGGCAACCAAAAAAAGTATTGGAATCCTAGGACACACGTGTCATCCCATCTAGGTGAGCGGGAGCGATATTTTTTTAGGGTGCCGCTAAACCACGTGCCAGGATCGACGTCCTTCAAAGATCTGAAAACCGTAGATGGTGTCTTGTGTGGTAGCTTTCGCGAGACAGCTGAGAGGAGAGGTCTCATCGAGTCTGACAACACGCTCGACGAGTGTCTTACCGAGTCTGAGCAGTTCGCGATGCCAGCTTCGCTCAGGAGGCTCTTCGCAACTATCCTGATATTCTGCGAGCCTGGCGATGTGCATGGTTTGTGGGATAGGTACCTAGAGGCAATGTCTGATAACTACCGGCGCCGACACATGCCCGAACGCAGTTGAGCAGATGGTGTTGCTTGATATCAGTGCAATATTGCAATCCATGGGAAAAGACATAAAAACTTTCCCTCAACCCGACATGGACGAGACGTATGACAACACTGGAGGCGAGGCTAGGGAGATCATCGAAGAGACTAACATCGAGGTTGACCCCAACAATGCTAATCTAGGCATGCCTCTGCTCGACATTTAACGAAGACGCTAGATTAGCATCGTTGGGATCAACCTCGATGTTAGTCTCTTCGATGATCACCTAGCCTCGCCTCCAGTGTTGTCATACGTCTCGTCCATGTCGGGTAGAGGGAAAGTTTTTATGTCTTTTCCCATGGATTGCAATATGGCACCGATATCAAGCAACACCATCTGCTAAACTGCGTTCAGGCATGTGTGTTGTCGCCGGTAGTCATCAGACATTGCCTCTAGGTGCCTATCCCACAAACCTCGCACGTCGCCAGGCTCGCAGGATACTAGGATTGTTGCGAAGAGCCTCCTGAGCAAAGCAGGCATCGTGAACTGGTCAGACTCGGTAAGACACTCGTCGAGCGTGTTGTCAGACTCAGTGAGACCTCTCCTCTCAGCAGCCTCGCGAAAGCTACCACACAAGACACCATCTACGGTTTTTAGATCTTTGAAGGACGTCGATCTTGACACGTGGTTTAGCGGCACCCTCAAAAAATATCCCTCCCCCTCACCTGGATGGGCTGACACATGTGACCTTGGTTTCCAATAATACTTTGTTGGTTGCCATGTGAAGTTCACTGGAAAATCTTTGTACAAAATATCTCGATCCCACTCATGATTCTGGTTGGCCGCAAAAATACTCCGTCAGCATGGAACTCGACACATTATCTCGAGCGACAACCTCGTTCAGGTCCTCTCCTGCTGAGAACGTGACCCTGTGCATATTTGGGACATGAAGTGGCAGCTGTAGGACATGTGGTTCAGTTGTGAGATGTATATTTCAGTCTTTTCTGCTCCGGATACATATATTTCTTTATATGTACTTCACTCAAATACTGAACCAGCAAACTGATATTGACACTGTTCTTCCACCATTGTTATAAATTGCAAAGTGATTTTATATACATAAACATAGTCTTATCTAGTTTGAATTTTGTGGTGTACATGCATGTTTTGTTTCTTTCGTGGGTCAGAGATGTTATTTTGTTGACAAGTCTCGTGTCGAAATACCCAGCGTTCAGATCAGTTTGGACGTGCCAGTTTCATGATGGATCTCAAATTCCTATGAGAAAACATATGTTCTATAAGTATCCAACATGATTGTCCAATCATTGGGAATTTTCATATAAGAAATGTATTAACTAAATCGCTCCCCGAAATCACACAGAATTATTTATCCCGCAAAAGGAATAATAAATCTTGCTATTCCTGATATATTGGAATGTCCTGATTGAGTATCACACGAAAATCATATTTCGAATGTATGTTATTTGTAATCTGTGTTATTTGGAATTTGCCTGATACGTATCGCCTGATTAGGTATCACATTTGGAATGTATGTTAGTGGAATATTTGTTTTTGGAATGTGCTAGAGTCTGTATGACACGACAATTACCTACTGATCATACGTGATCTATCATTCATTACATAGTTCATGGTTTAGGAAGGCCAGTGATTGAGTATCGTGCAGCACACAAAAAAAATTACGTGAAAATTGAGACATTCCAAACAATCTATCACTACCAGCAAATAATTGAGGCGCCAATGCCTAATATCCAAATTTTTAGGCTTTCCCGCCAGTAGCCTTTTGTCCTGCATCTATAAAATGGACCATGCGTCCATGCCCTCCTCATTGCAAAAAACAGAGTCCCATCGCAAGCCACCCGATTCAGCCCCCTCCTAACAAAACCGACCATGGTTTTCCCATACATTCCAACCATCTCTAGGAGGGTGATGGCAGCACTGCCAGCACCTGTTGTACCTGCTCCGAAAATTCCCTTTCCGGCAAACCCTAGGCGAGAATATGTTTCTTTAACTACTTTTGTTCATCAGCAATTATTATAGCTTTTCTTTTTTGACCATTAAACAATTGCCAGAACGTAACGATCAATGACGTTACAGACATGCATACCCACTCTACACGCTAGGAGACGGCGCCGACGCAGGAACCGAAACCGTTTCCTGCCTTCTCGCCTCCTCCGGCCAACATGTAACCTAGATGACTTGCCTGTATCATATTACTGATTTATTGTAATTCTGTAAAGCTAATGTTTTTCCATCCAAAATTGCAGAAATGTAACATTTGATGAGGTTAACGAAGAGCACCTCCACATACGTTTCCCAGCCACGGTTTTATGCACTCGCATAAAACATACCGCAGATGGAAGGTTTCTCAACGTCATACTAGCTGACATAAGAGTAAGCATGTTTACTATGATCAATTTATGCAATCTCGTGATGTCATGTACTACATTTATGCAATCTTGTGATGTTTCTTCGCTTAATTACCATGCCTACTACAAAACATGTACAACTGAACCATTGATTCTTTTCAGAACCATGTCTGGTCAGTATTTTAGATGTGATTTAAAATGGCTAATTTATCGTATTTCGTATGGGATGAAAATGGAGGCGATCTGTTACGAAGTATTCGTAGATCGCTTCAACAATCAACTTGAGGCAGGAACAATCTATTTGTTCAAGCGTATAGGGTTTCAGCCGGCACATGTGCCATTGCCCTTCACAATAGCAATATCGTCAAACTACATCATAATATTACGTACACAAACTGAGATTCGCCTAGCAGGGGCGCAAACCGTCATCCCTCGGCTACCACAACGATTCACACACTTTAGCACGGTTTATGTTCTGCGGAACAACATGCTTGCAGGTAATTATTGTTTTTACTAAATTATGTACCAATTAACTATGATGTTTTGTCTTGTTTATAAAATTATTATTATTGAGGGCAGGCCTTGGTGCAGTGGTGAGGACCTCCCCACTTGTGCCAAGAGGTCCTGTGTTCGAACCAGCCTCCCTGCACTGCACTTTGCAGGGGTAAGACTAGGTTCTTATAATCCCTACCCAGACCCCACCTTGTGTGGGAGCCTCTATGCACTGGGTCTGTCCTTATAAAACTATTATTATTATTAGATGTTATTGGACTGCTGGTATAGGCAAGCCAAATGATGTACAAAAAGTATGATGGGACGTATGTACACAACGTTCCAATCCGTGACGTTGCAATTATAAACACGAGGAAATACTATATAAAGGCATACTGAGATATTAGTTATTTGAGCTAAAGAAGTACAAATATGTACAGGAAAACACAATAGAGGATCTAACCTCTCTTCTCGGTGGTTGAGGTCGACAGCATAGACAACGGTCCTCTCCATTTTTTGTTACTTTCCACACTGTACCCCCCAAAAGATGCCCAGACACATGCGGCGTAATAACTATTCATGCGCCTTTATCTGCTGAGAAATGGTTATTGAGGGAATACACTTAAGCCTACCAAAATGGTGTACATCAACATGGTCTCACTGACCGTTAAGAAGGTGATTTTGTGAGTATTTCAGTCTCACAACATTCTGGAATGCAGCATCAATATCATCCAAAGTAAACAAGTCAAAGTCTGCAACTTGCTGCAAAAGAGAGAGAGAGAGTAAAAAATGGTAAGAGTCCTCCATTAATGAAGAAGAGCGACGGATAAAAATGGAGGTGGCCACTTTATTTGGTCCCGTGCAAACACATGGGGATGATATGCAAACTGGTAATGCATATGGTTAGACAAAAACAAGTAGTTACCAATTACAAAAATGTGTGCCAAGGAAGCTTACCCATCGAGATAGAAAATAATCATACATGGTCACAAGTCCAAGTCTAAACACGGGTTCTGTAGCATATACTGGTGCAGATAATCCAAGATGTTTCATAGTATAGGGCAAAGCTCCTAGATGCATGATGTCAGGGTGAGACAGAAGAACAGCGTCTATCGTTGGCACAATCCTGAAAGATATAAATATTTTATCTTGTTGGTGCAAACACTATGTTTGCACAAAATAGGCTAAACTAGTGACATATATGCAGAAACAGAAAATATTCTACTTGATTGTGAAGCAGTATATGTAAAACTGAAGAAGTAATCACTGCTACATTCACGTAGTGTGGCCTCACCACGCCGGCCAGACAGGGTAGATGAACACAGCTTGGCTACATTCGTGTTACACAGAGCTTTACATTGAGAACACGCCTCAGTCAGTGACACGGACGCATTCCTAAGGACGGACCGGCATTCAAGCAAACTGGCAGACCTAAACATGTGGTTCAGTTGAGCTAGTCAATTTTCCAAACAGTCCAAATATCTCAACCACAAAACGCAAAGATGCGAGCGCCCAAGCTGGCGCAATTCGTCGAGAAGGTGGCGTTCGATCGCCGGCGCGCAATTCACCTGGCCACGCATAGCGCCGAGGCAACTGAGTCTAGAATCGAGCGAGCGGGGGAGCAGGTAGGTGGTGGCGGGGCACCTGGCGAGGGGCTGGAGGAGGGCGGGGTCGCAGTGGTGGGTCCAGCCGCAGTCGAGGAGGAAGCGGAAGCCGTCGACGGCGAGCAGGTAGCAGAGAGGGCCCTCCCCGTACGCCCCGCTGAGTGGCGTCAGCTGCACGGACGTCCCCATCCCTTCGCCGGCAGGCGGCCGCGACGGCGAGGTGGGGAGTGGAGTCGGTCCGACGGCGCTCGAGACGGAGAGGTGTACGTGCGAGTGAAACAGGGCCGGGACGAGGACGGGCTGGGCTGGGCCAGGTGTGGAAATTTTGGCCCGTATGGCTGGATAGATTGCTGCTTCCTCTAGTAAGTAGTAATGGAGTGAAAGAACTTTTTTTTTAGCAACGCTCCTGCCTTTTCATATAGATAGAAAAGGAAAAACCGCAAGGTACAAGATGCCATGTTTTAGATTAAGGTGATAAACATGCCTAAAACCACGAAATTCAAAAAACAAAACTAACCGGGCTCAGCTGGGGTGTCCTCCGAGACACGGGAGGTCACCTCGACGAACGTCATGCGACGTCCGGTGAAGATCCCTTGTCTTTTTTTTTTCTAGCAAAAAAAAAACATAAAATACGTGACCACTTGTGCGCCTTTGGATGTTCTTTATTCTTCCCCACAATCATGTCATCCCACCGTTCTGAAAAGGGGACGTGGAGCTATGACCCTGAGCCTGGTTATTGTTTTCGTCCCAAGAGTTTACCAAGTTCCAAGAGGCGATGGTGAAGGAGCAGTCCTTGCATAAGTGGTTTGCGGGTTCAGGCGCGCCCAAGCAAAGCTGACAGATTGAGCCGTGTGGTCATCCCTGGTGCCCAGCATGTCGGCCATCAATAGCTTCCCGTGGATGGCCAGCCAAGCGAAAAGCTTGCATTTTGGCTCAGCATGCGCACTCTAAATCTTTTGGGCTTCGATCCGTGGAATTGTGCCTTGTAAGCAGAGAAAGAGCAAGTCAGCAAAAAATGATTTCAGTCCTTATTTCGGGCTTCTGCCAAAAAGGGACTTTTTGTACGATTTTTTTTTTTTTTGCTTTCTCCAAAACAAAAAATTGATCTTTCGAACATTGTTCCAAAAAAAAAAATCTTTCGAACAATTTACCATAATTAACTTAGACTATTCATATTGCATAAACATAATCCAGGTCCCAAGAAGGAAGCAAAAAACATCCAGATGTTGCAAACACTGTTCATATCATACATAGTACAAAGAACATATCGCTCTTCCTAATAACTACATCGATCATCGCACCCTTCCAGCTACAAAATTTCCTGCTGCTGCTTGTCCACTCGTTATTCCACCCTCCACCTTTATACGCCCAAGGAACGTGTAACAAATGTACACAAAAGAATAATCCGCAAGGAAGCACGACGTTAGCGGCTTCCCCGTTTTTGACTGTACACAAAAAAGGAACCCATTTACATACACCTCAGGTCAGAGTTCTCATCCTTGTCATCAGGGACTGCATGCTCTCGAGCTTGTCCGCCAGCTGCCTGATGTCCTCAGCATGGTTCTCATCTTCCACGCCGCTTGAGTGGGAGACGAGGGACACGCATTTGGCCTTGGATTCTGAGATGTCGCTTTGCAGTGAAGAGATTGTTGCTTCCAGGGCCTCTTTCGACCCCGCGTTCGCGATTGGGTGGAACCTTGGGGTCCTAGGGGTGCCCACACTGCCAAAACTGTTCTGCCTGCTGAGCCTGGTAGGTGTGAAAATGTTGTCCATTCCTCCACTTCCTGCAACAGGACAACTTCATAAGACACTTGAAACCTAGATTCTTCTCAAGAAAGTAAAATGGAGACCCCACCACCCTACCTCAGGTAAGCACTTGTAAGTCAGAAGCATAGAGCGTATAACAAAAACAATGAAAATTCAGAAGAAGGGGAATTAAACAAATGACTGAATGAGAGTCAAGAAAACATTGTCACTGGATTAGATGATTAGGAAAACAACAAGTTGTGTGCACTGTACTGTACAGCAACCTGCAATGCAAACTCTAGACACGCCTTCACGGTTACTAGATTGTGATTTTAAATATGGGGAAAGTTCATGTCCAGCTGATTTCCAATTACCCAAGCTTTGACATGTTTGCAGTACTGCATTAAGAACCATAACTAGATAGTTTTTTACAGCATAACCCTACCAAGGAAATTTGAATAATAAATTCCTATCCAAGAAACTGTAACAGCATATATCGTTCCATTCTGCATGTTGTCACGATTAACTGATCATAACACCAAAAGAGAAAATTCGGAAGCCCAGGGCATGTGAAGTAATTCATTCCATACCTAGGTTCCTTAGCTGCTCTATAGTTCCATGGCCAAGAGACTTATCGAGCTTAAGGAGACGGAGAATCCCGGCAGTGATCCTGCCCATTGCATCAGCTTCAGATCTGCAAATCATGGCAAGGTGCTCTAGCTCTTCTTTTTTTGCCACCGCCTCAATCTGCACATTCAAATGGATATAGATAGTTAAGGTAACAGCTGTAAATTCCCGTCAGCTTTGGACAAATACTGAAACAAGTGTTCCTACCGGTTCTTTGATGGAAAACTTGACATTATCCATCATCCACTTGGTACCCTCAATCTCGTCTTCACCAAGGACCATGGTAGCCTCAACATCAATGCCTTGGTCACCAATAGCATTTGTATTATTAAGTCCAACGCCTGATTGATTCCTATTAATTTACCATTCCCAATGAGTTTATTACTCAAGCGAGGTTTTATTGCCTCTAAACCTTCAATTCCAGCCTGCAGGTACCACCAAATATCTGCCAATTAGACCACGAGAAGGAGAGCACCAAATTGAAATACAAATTTACAGCAGTCACAAATATTACCGTAAAACGCTCCACAGGAAATGCCCGTTTATCCAACACCTTCTCTGCACCTCCCAAGTTAGGTCGGTCACTGCTTTTGCCGACAAATGCAGATTCCTGAAGGTTGTATGCCAACATTTATCTTCCCTACTAATAGGATCACCACTATGAGGGGAAGACCAGTCTCCTACTTCTTCTGTCCCTTCAAGTGCGAACAACCAGTTTCTTAACTCAACTGACACATCAAGATCATCTGGCACCCCCAGGTCAAACTTTGAATTACTGTCATTGTCTTCAGATCTTCCTTCTATAACATTAGAGGATATGGGAAAAATAAGAAACACGTTTCAAACAATGCAAGAAAAGGAACGAACAAAAAACAAAGATTTCCCTCCACCGTCTGAAATAAAGACATTGACATTTCTCCATGTATTGTTTCAGTAGTAATAGTAATTAAAGTAGAGCTTGTTACAATTCAGAAAGTTGGAAATGCTTGCCTTCCTTGTCAGTGACATGAGAGGATGTGAACAATTTCCCAAGTGGACCAGAAGATAAATCATTCAGTCCTCTCAAGAGGCCTTCCCCTGGACCACCATCAGGCCCTAGAATACCGAAACGATGCAGCAACGACTCGGTATAGCTCAGTCCACCTCCGAGACGGACACCAGATACCTTAGCTAATACATTCAAGCTATGGCACTCCATGTCCCGCATGTCATAAGGGATTACATGAGTGATGTTTATGTCAATGAATTGAGCGTCTTTAGCCTGGTGCTGCGATGGTCAACCCAAAATACCGGTCTCATCTTGGGATGCCCATTTTCACACACGCCAATGTTATTTTCACCCATCACGGCAGTGCCATTCTCATGGATTGTAGCACTTTCGCCTTCCAAACAGTTTACTGAGACAGTTCTCCACATCAAGTTAGTTGTGACTGCAAAGGCACCACCTAGAGTGCGATGAGAAACTTTCAGGTACAGATCCTCTCCACCAAACTGAACCAAGGGCATATGTAGATCTCCCGCTGACAAATATTCCAAGAAATTGAGTTGGAGACTATTCATAGTTAAGCTCACTGCCGTATCGCTGGGCAGTTTTTTCTCAAGGTTGTTAACTGAAGGTTCACTATCTTTGTCAGACCTGCTACCTTTGCTAACCTTTGAAATTCGTTCTCCAACCTGTCCAAAGTAACTATAGAGGCCTAAGACAAAAAACAACTGCTCAACTGAAGTGTTGGACGTGAACTGTTGGAAAGCAACACCAATTCTCACAACACCCTCCGGGGGTGGCAAATCCATCAGAGGGCTACCATCTGCAGTAACCATAGCAGCCTCAAATCGAATGTCATCTAATTCAATACACTGCAACGAATTTGGAGAGGGGTCTCTAACTACTCTCTGTTCCTTTGAAGTACTAGAGGTTTCAAGCGAGAGACTTAGATGTGAAGCTCTACTAACCCACTTCCTCTGGCTGGCATCAACAGGTTGATATTCCCAAAGAAGGAAGCAAGCTGGATCCCTATCAAGGTTTAGCAGTGTACACTTTGCTGATTGCGACTCACAGAAGTGTAGGTCTTCTACATGAAGTCTTGCTCCTGAAAATGGTGACTGGGAGCAAGCGGTCTTAGTTCCACTGCACCTTGCTATTTCTTCAGCATCTAATGGAACAGATAGATCAAACTCTTTAAGAGAAAACGACAGGCTGTTAATGGAGGAATTAGGAACTATGGCGCTGTGATTGGGCACAACTCCATCAGCTAAGAATGAGGCAATTCTTAAGCAGGACTGTTCCTGAAGGGTTACCTAAAATGCAAAATTACAGGAAATATTTAATTAAACAGAAAAAGAGTAACATTACATTTCACTGTTAATGGTAAGAAGACGCACCATAAGAGGCTGGCATGTGATGACCGTTTTCGATGCAAACTTTGGAGGTGATGGAGAAGGAGTGATTGAAGACAATAAAGGGAAAATAAAGGAACTCCGGCCGCAAATTCCAAGAATTGATTCCCAAATGGGTAGATTGGAGGACAGAATTTTGCCCTGAGAAAGTGACATAATAGATTAGACCCACAGGTCGTTGATATCATACAAGTAGTAGCACAAAAGCAAAAACATAATCAGTACTCACCAAAATCAGGGATTGGCAAGGGTTCTTGCTGAACAGCTTGCATAGAGGGCTGTATCAATGTGCATGGAGGTCGAGAAAATGTGTCCCTGCAGAAATAATACCGTACATGAGACCCAGCAAAGGTGTGAATTATATCCATAGCTCAAATAAATTCTCTATCACTGTTAAATCATAAATTCACATATTAATCTAGTTACAAGGTATAGTTTGTAAGTACCCTATATTCAGCACTGGATCCACCAAAGTAACATGAGCAATGCATAAATCTAAATTGTACTGGATTCCCATCTAACTTAAGAGAGTAAGTAAATGACTATAAACTTCATGACTCAAGTAGTCTAGTCACTATAGAAAAGTTCATATCTTACCTCAGAAATAGCCCAGAAACCTTTATGCAAGACAAGTTCTTTGAACTCTCCCCGTCTGAAATGCTAGCCTTTAAAAATAATGAGGAAAATGGTTGCCATTGTGTCACTAGGTGAATACAGCACAATAAAATTATCCGGCAAGAAAGTCTAATTAAATGATGTAATCAGTATATTACCCGTGAGAAGAACAGTGATTGTACTAGAAGTTCAAGCTGAAACTCTGTCAACACAAATAAAAAATAAACGAACAAGTCACTATAGATGACTATAAAAAGCATATTCAAAGATGATTGGTACTATGTCTTACCAGCATCTTTAATGCAGAGAAATATGTGGTCTACGATAAAAGATACCAAAGAAGATCCTGCCGCTTCTGCATGCTGGTAAAAAGAGAAGAAAGAGTAAGAATGCAAAGGATATTCACATGTCGATAGTCCTACTACGTTAATGCAATCATATAAAATACACGAGAAAAAAAAACCTGTTGAGACTTTGGATCTAAATCTCCTCTATTTAAGCACGTGGATACCCCAGTCATGAATCGAAGAAAAGCCCGTAAACCTGACCAAAATGCATTTCAGGATTGGCTCAAACAGTAACATAACGAAGAGCTTAAGCTTTATGGCCAATAACAATTTACCAGGTTCACTTAAAGCGGGACAGATAGCTTCAGTAATATGCAGCTGAACTTCGAGGCCTAGTGGGTTGTTCTGCTCCGTTCGTTTGAGGGTGATCTGATGTTAAAATGTATAAGCCAGGAAGCCGAGACAAGTAGAAGTTCCAACATCAAGTAACAAATTCTGAATATCCACAAATCATATTCCAGAAGTCAAGCACTCACATTAGCCTCCCCTGATATCCCTTCCAAAAATCTTTCACCGCCAAAGAACATTCGCTTTGCACCATCATCATCTCGCTTGTTATCTTGACTGCTCGAAGAATTAAATCGTGCATCGGCGAACATGTCCGGATGGGGTAACAGATCAACTGACAGTGACTGCCATTCCAATTTCTGCAAATTTGGAGAAAAAAGAGAGATGGAAATTGTATTTTACTATGTCTTCTTTCATTATGTCCCAACACATTTTGTAATGGCACAAGTAAACATTAATATGCTGGGAAGAACTAGGAGAGTGTCAACCTTGAAAACATAAATGAATCCTGTGCTGTTGGAGAAATCCCTTGCTTCTTTCAAATTTACAACCTATATAAATGATATTTCAATCAGCTGGCCCAAAACAACAATTTTACAAGTTCAAGTACAACTATAATCTAGCAAGAATACCTGCCATTTTTCATTTGTTGTGTACAGTACAAGATCACGAAATGTGATAGCCGCTAGGGGAGGTGACCTGAAAAGAAAATATAAATTAAAATCCCAATCAGCACACACATGAACAATGCACCCAGTTTTAGTCGGTGACAAGTATTAGGAATAAACGTGACTATGCAGTAAGTCATCAGACAAGCCGCAAAGGCCACTTGAAAAAAAATCCAAAGGCCATATTCTTAGAAATTTAGCCCCATTGGTCATCAGAAAAAAGAACTGAATATGCAAATAAGTCATCATAATATACCATGTTGCGTCTCCTTGGCGTCGAGCTCCTCCATGTGTTTCCAATAGCAGGTTCACTATACCTACTTGTACAGTCATTCCATCTGCAATCTAAGGCCAGTATAGCATATTAAACCCACTTGAATTTCAGAATTTGTAAGGACATATTGCTTCAACAAATTTGTGTGTGATCAATAATAAGGAAACAGCTGTACAATTGTATAAACACCATTACTAAACAAAAGGTGCAGACATGAGACGCAGAAGGACAAGACCATAAAGCAGAAACTAAAGCCTAGAAAGATTGAATTTAGCTACGATGGACTATGGTTTTACAGATAAATATTACTGAACATCAAGTGCAATGAAACCAACCTTGTCAGCATATCCATAACCAGTACTTTTAGCTGATGGTGTTGATGGCGCATTGCTAATAAAGAAGTCGAGAAAAGAGCACCAGTTATTTTATGGTTGTATGATGGTACAGAATCACAAGACGGGATGATTATAACCTGGTGGGGCTGGAAAGATTTTCTGAATCGTCCTTCTCTACAAGCACAAGATCAAGTTTATCGATGTTCACCACGATTGGCTCCACTTGCACATTTGATACTGATGGCAGCTGTAACAAAAGAATCTAACTGTGAGACCTGAAAAATACATGGCCAGTTGACGTACATAACTGCCTACAACTGTAGGGTTGATGTTGATTACAAGTCACAGACTTTACGGCAATTTCAATGCCAAGTATACAATTTGAATACAGGTTAGAAAATTAACAGCACCACAGTTTAATGCCAATGCCAAGCTGAGTGAAAAGTATTACTGCAAACCATCAGTTGACCACACCTATGAACATTCTAGCCTAAATTTCCAAGCCCGTGGCCAGAATTCAGGACAACGACACTCAAATGCAGCTTCACTACAATTTATACTACGGAAAAGCACAAGAGTATAAATTGGCAGCAATATGAAGAGCAATTCACCACAATGCGCTCTGTGTCAATTAAGCCCTCGGGAGTAAACAGAAAACGCGCCACCAAAAACTACAGAGTGACAGAGCCAGGCGTGGCGGCTTTACCGTGATCTGGAGCTTCCCGACTCGCGCACGTTCGACGGTGAGCGCCGGAGGCAGCCCCAGGCTGGCGTGCAGCGCGTCGCCATTGATATCTGCAGCGGCCCAAATCACGCGAAAAATTAGCGCCGACACGGAGACCACCCAAATTGGCATCCTCGAGGAGGGTTTTAGGGATCCCACCGAGGTTGGAGAGCTCGGCGGTGCGGCCGTTGAGCTTGAACTGGTCGCGGGAGAAGGACTTGAGCCAGTACTTGAGCGTGTACTCCAGCGCCCGCGCTATGATCGACTCCATGGACAGCCCTCCGCCCGCTGGAGCGCTCCGGAGGAGCTTCTGGGGCGGATAGTCGGCGAGGGGGCGCTCCCGGTGGCGGTGTCGGTGGCGGCGTGCCGCCGGATCGGAGGCGAGATTCCGGCGGGATGGGGACAGAGGGGAGGGAGCAGGGAAAGAAAGAGGTGGAGGGGGTGGAGGAGTGGTGGGCCCTTTTAGGCCTGAGAGTGAGAGTTCCTTTTGGCTTAAGCCTCTGGTTTTGTTTTTATTTAATTTTTTGCGTGAGCTTGCCACCTGCATTTGTCTCGAGCTTATTTTAATTTCAAATATTATTCTTCTCGAGATTTTTAAAAATTTGGGTGGAGTATTTCTGTGCAAATGTGTGATTGACACGATGCACTGGTGTGATTCTTTCCTTGGGTTCCATTTTGGGTGCTTGTTAAGGTTTGGTATAATAATGACATTCTCTTTGCTGCTTTTGGGATTGATTTTCTTAGTTTATGGCTTGGTGGTCAGAGAATGTGCACCATTCTTTAAGAGTGGAAAAAGGGTTTGCAACCAAATACAGCAGATTTGTGCTACTAAGAGTAGAAATAAAGAACATGTTTTTCTTGTAATTGAAGTATTGAACATGTTCAAAGAAATGGCTGGTGTAACTTTGCACCCCTTGCAGGGCTGCAGACAGGAGTGCATACTCGGCGACGTTTTCGTCGTTGACCTTTATGGACGAAGGGCGGCCACTCCCCCTGGAATGTTGGCCCATGTTGTCGGGCACAAGGTTTTCTTCAACCTTCTTGACTGGAGGCACTTCGGCACCGATGAGGCTGGCTCTCGCCACGACGACCCAAGTGGCAAGTTCTCGGCGTCGTCACGGTTGGTCTCGTCTGGATGCTCAACAACTGTGGTGACGATGGAGCTAGACCAGATTATGTTTCTACGTTTAGATTTGAGATCCTTTGTGCTAAATGTTAGGACTACGTTATAATTTTCTATTTTCTGGTGTCCTTCTTGCTTATTGTAACTTCACTGCTTTGACCTAATGAAATTCTCGCCCTTTGGGACCGATCCCCGTTTAAAAAAAAAACTAGCTCGACGCGATTAGCAGCTAAAAAGCCCATGCTACTGCTACACTCCAAAGATCCAAATTAAAGTTTGCCGATCAAACCTTCAAAATGAAGTAAAAGAGATTCTGACTTTGGAAAAATAAAGTAAGGTAATTCTGAAGCAACTACGACCCAAAAAGCTAGTAAGGCTCTGCCGTACTGTGATACTGTCAAGGCATGAATGCATGGCTGCCTCTTGCAGAGTATTGCTTGACGAAGCTAGCTTCACCTCGTGGTAAAGGTAATCTCACTGCCTCGGGATTGGTAAAGCTAGCTTCACCTTCACCGAGTTAAATAATCACTTCGCTTGGATCTCATTGCTGACACTGCGACATGAATAGATCGACAGATCTGGAGTTGTGGAGTTTTGTTCCCAGTGGGGAACCCTTTTGTTCTTGGATGGCAGTGGGACCAAGGAGATGTAGCACGTGCGAGTTTTGTATTACAAACCAAAGATTATTCGCACTCAGCCACGCACCATGTTTTATGTTTTTTAATTCGCAAAAAAAAAGTTTTTTCATTCATGAATCGGTACAGCTCAAATTCATGATGATCTAGCAAAAAAAAAAAAATTACGGTCTGGTTTAGTGTCTTCGCTCATTCAGTAAAGTTTGAGACTTTCTCTAACGAATGACTAGGATATGAAAGAATTTGGCACCAAAATTTTCCCTTATGATTCCTAGCTCCAGCAGCTACTCCCCATGCCCTCCACTGCGATTCCTAGCTCCAGCAGCCGTTCCCATGTCCTCCACTGTCGTTCCCCATCGCCTCCATGCTGCCGGCCGACGCGACGCGGTGGAGGAAGCGAATCAATAGCGGTTACAACAGGACGGACACGGAGAAGATGCGCCGTGCTTTTTCGGCGGCGCTTCAGCCGTGCGCCGCATGCTCAGCGCCAGCAGCTCCCAGAACACTGCCGTGTCGCAGAACAGCGCCTCCGGGCGTGGATGAAGTGTCCAGTCGCACCGGCCACCCGAACGCGGTCGTGTCGCATATAAGCATGTACAGGTCCCTGTTACCTTTTCCACGATGGAGACAAATCGAGGGAGAGGTTCCTCACTTCAAGAAAAACTCGTACACGAGGATAATCACCAAAAGTACAAATGGCCATGAGCATCATCTTGCTTGCTAATGCTGGTTTTTTACTACTCCTACATTTTCTCCATTACGGTAGGTCCCGAGCAACTAGTGGATTTGCATCTCAATAGGCATCAATGCCGGCTCAACCAAATCAACCTTACAGAAGCCCGGTCCTAAGATTTCGGGGGGCCCAAAGCGAAACTAGAATTCATGCCGCCAAAATTCAAATATCATAATAATAAATAACATATGTATATACAAAATTTAACAACTAAGTGCATCCTAAAACAATATCAATATCACACAATCAATTATTGTGCCAAAAGTTTTTTCTCACATACATGAAGTGAACACATTGGTGATGGTGTATCAATATCACTCTCACGGCCTCACATATCACGTCGACTCTGACGGGAATCGTGTGATCACGGTGGGCACAATGATGTCTCATCTCGGCGACTAGGCCTATCGCCTCTTGGCATGATGGATGAGGGCTGGCGATGGGGCGTCTTAAAGGGACAGTCGAATGGTGCTGCACATGGAACACAAGGAGGGAGGCGGGGGTGGGGAGGGGGCTCTCTCTTTTTCGAAAAAATGCATTGGTTAAGAATTGAAGACATGTGTTTGGCCAAAGGTTTCATAGTACAACCAAAATTGATACCCCGGAGTCCTTCTGAAAAGCATTTAGATTGGAAAAGTCACATTTCATAAAAAGATACTAGTGAAATAACACATAAGAGTAGATATATTTTTATTGGAATTTGAGATTACTAATATGCAGAAGAAAAAAGCTGGGAATGAAAAACACACATACTTTCAGGGCATCGATTTAAATAGGTTTTTTTTCCCTTTTGCATATTCAACATTTAAGAATCTCGTCTTGTATAAAGGTAGTGAGAAGAATGAGGAGTACAAAGGAGGCCTAGCCATATTGGCCCCTTGTAATTTCAATTCATTACAATCACGTACAAACTCAAACCCCAAACGAACGGAATAGCTTCTAAGCATTTGAGCTTTCTTTCCGTGTATCCAATCCATGTAAATACTCTAGAAAAACTAATTAAGTTTCATACATAAACAAACTACCCAAAGGATATCAGTAGATGGTTAAGAAAGTAAGGGTTGACACCTGAAACCAAAGCTTCTACTATAGCTTATTTGTACTCCATCTGTTCCTTTATAAGGTGTATTAGTTCAGTTCAACTATGTGAATGCACTACATACGGCTGTATGCATGTATTCTCTGTTTTTTTCTTCAGAACGTATAGAAACATTGTTATGCCAAAGGTTCCGTAATGAGAATGGAGCTGGGGAAGTCTATAGAAAAAGAATAGTCCGCGACACTGAATCCCCTAACATAGTCACACCTCTCATAAACCAGAAAAGGGGATCACATACCGCAAGTACATTGTCATGTGAGGTAACATAACTGCAACCACACATTATGTAATGCAAGAACACAGCTGCATCTTTATCTCAAACTACAGCATAGTGAGATACATTATATAAGGCGTTCAACTCAGTGCATGGCAGCCACTGGAGTGCAGCTGAACTCACGACCTCAGCGCGAGCCTCTTGATTTCTGAAGCATTTAGAAGAGAATTTTTTTTTTTCGAACCTCGGCAATGCCTTTGATTGATAAAGTCGAAAAAAGTTGGACAGTTTATAAGGGAAACCGGCCGAAAACCATACAACACAACACACCACACTGGCCCCAAGGCCACGTCCCAGAAACGAGTCGACGACCATGTCGCCCTAGCAAACCATAGCCGACACCAACACGGCGGAGGCGACCTCAACGCAAGAAGAAACCCGGAGCCGCCGCTCCGACATATGGAAGAGAATTTGGGAACAGAGGGAAGAACATATGGGCCGCTATCATCTGACCCCTCGGGTCCAGGGTTTCTCCCGGAGCTGTCCGCCTGTCCAGGGCAGAGTAACATGACAGTATCCCCATCAATGCCTTCAAGCGCCAACATTCTTCTCGAGGGATCCATCCCAAATAAAATCCGCAGAGTCTTGAGAGTTTTTTTTTAAGAACAGGCTCAAGGCCCAGCTTTATATAGAAAGCAAGGTTTTACAGCGTTTTTCAGCTCTGGGGGTACCACCCAGTTTACAACGAAAGCTCAGCCACAGCAACTAAACCAAAACCCTTAAGCAGAAACTACCCACTAACCAGAGTCTTGAGAGTGGAGACTATTCTGTGAAATCTGCCTATGGGCTTCAGTCTGAAGGAATCACAAGGTACGATTTCAATCACACAAATTTGGAGATCTAGTGTGGACGCCTGGACGGCTGATCTACCAGAATCACCAAACTGCTATGTTTGTCACCTGTGCATCTGAGTATCAAGACTTCCATCACCTGTTTTGTTCATGCTCTGCCCGATCTCAAAGACCGTTTTGCAGCGAGTTACACCTGATCGGGCTGCTCTGCCTTCGCCAATCTCAGCCGCATAACCTCTCCTTGACAATACTGCAAAAAAATTAACCCTACGGATGTGTGGCAACTAGCAAAAAGAACGACATACTAAACCTTGGTAGCTTCAGAGACATTTCTCTAATAACCATATTGTCATGGTAAACTCATTGAGATAACATGGATCAGATCATGACAAGATAGAAGACACACCCAGGCCTAGCTTAAAGCTGCAAATCACAGACTGCAAAAAAACCACACATTCTGCAGTGCAAGAACACAAGTGCATCTTTATGCCTGCCAAACTGATGGATATTTCATTCATTAGTTAAGTACAGTATATCACACTGGGCGTTCAGACGATCAAAATAAGGATAGCACCTAGGAGGGATGATAAAAATGACAGAAGAAACACCATGGTTTAACTTGAAACAGCACCATCACAGCTAAGATGTGGACATCACATCGATCTCTCTTCAGGTCTTGAAGAAACACCTCTCTCATGTCTGGGGCTAGCTCTGCCTCAAATTGTAGCTGCGGCTATCCCCGCCTTAAATTCTTCCTCCCATGCCTTGGTCTTCTCCAATCTAACGAGGACGTCTTCTTCAACCTCCACATACCCTTTCTCGCGGTACTCGCTCCGGACCCAGGCATGGCATTTCCTGACATCCTCTCGGTACCTATAAACCATGCGCGCCTGCTCGTAGAGGTCCATCCACTCCTCGTCCATCTCCTCCTCCGGCGACAGAATCAAGTCAGGGTTCCGGCGCTTCAGGTCCCTGATAGCACGAGGGAGACGATCGTCGTTCATCTCATAGGCGAGGATGTAGTCGATCTCCTCCTGCGGCAGCCGGCCTTTCTTCTTCGCTGGAGCCTCCTCCTCCTCCTCGTCGCCTTTGGCCGCCACCGCCGCTCCCTGCTTCAACTCGGAACAGCCGATCACCGCCGCCTTCCTCCTGGTGGCGCGCACGAACTCCTCGCCGCCGGACACCGCTGCCTTCGCCGCTGCCATTGTTTTGCTCCTGGTGGTGCGCGACTCCGACGAACCCTCCTCGCCTGCCATCGCTTGATCTGCTCTCCTGCGCCTCAGCTCACCACGCCGCGGTATTTTGGTGGAGATTGGAGGAACCCTAGCTCTCGAATTCGCGGTGGAGAAGCTGGTGCCGATTGGGGATTATGAAGGCCCGAGCTTTTTCTTTCCGGCTGGGACTCGAGTCGGAGTCGGAATCGATGCGCTGGCGAATCAGGACACTGCTCGGATTCCAGTCTGACCCAATTGGGCCACCATTGGGCCTACTGCGAACGCAATTTTTTGCTTTTCTTTTTTCTTTTTAGCATTCTTTTTTCTTTTTAGCATTGTACTGCGAACGCAGCTGTTGGCAAGAACTCTGAACGGTATCTGCAATTGCCAGGAGTAGGGGTGACAATGGCGTTTTCATGGTCGCAAGGAGGCTGAAACGCTGGAGTCACTCGCGTGCATGGACGCGATTGCACTTGCGAGAGGGATATGATCAATGCTCGGTGCATACGAGTGGCAACCGAGTTTATGAATGTGGTCAAGAGCATCGAAGAAGGGCATATGGGGGTCTATGCACATATTGTCAAGGAGACAAGGGAGGCTCAATATGAGTTCGACAAACTTGGTTTCTGTCATGAATGGCGAAGCTCGAAAAAGGAGGCGTGTTGTTTACGAGGAGCATGATCCTAGAGTTTGCGCTGGAAGGCATTTATACCTTGTTTTAGTTGAAGTTTAATAAAGGCGGACAATCTTAAAAAAAATAGGCGTACTGGGTGTAATGGATTTTCAAACAACATCAAATGTTATATGTATGATCATTTCTTTTTTGAAAACTCAAAAAATAATTTATTTTATTGGTTTCTATACACTTGAACAACCTATATAGACCAAGAGTAAATAACACGGACAATATGAGTGAAGTGTTTTGTCTCCCGAGATCCGATGATCTCGACATTATAAAAAAAACGAAAATGATATTTTGCATCTCCAAAAAATTCAATTTTTTATGTGTATACATACACATATTACCTACGTGTATTCAAGTTTTGCTAGATAACTTTCTATTGTAGACTAAACAAAAATCACAAATATTGTGGCTCTAAAAAGGCAAGTAATAATTTTTTTCGTACCGACATTTATCTTTTTTGTACAGGCCACATATGAAAAATACTTCAATTCAAGTTTGGCTGTACATATTAGACATGTATATATACTTGTATGTTTATTTCAGAATTTTTGGAGACCTACAAATGAGCCTTTCATATTTATGAAAAAAAGGCATCACTAGATGTCGGGAGCTACAAATGATTTTGTTGTAATGTTGTCGTAGTTTAATAAAATATCATATCACATTCATATAATAATAAAAAATATTTTCTATAATGATTTTCATACTGTTTTTATATTATAGAGGTTAATATTTTTTCCTAAACAATTGGTTAAACCTTACAAAGTTTGATTTGACTAAAATTAGAGCATAATGAGTATTCAGTAGCAACCAAGCATGCTCTACGTTGGCACGCAGCCACGAGCCACCATACACGGTGGCAACTAGCCGTCCTTCGGGTTGCAGCTTCGCTAGTACAACTCGTCCATCCATGAACTATTTTCGTGATGATCTCTCGCCTACGTATTTTGTATCGAGTTGTGCTCTAGGTCTAAGACAAAGACCATTGATACATAGTGGGTATATACAGTCGGGATTCCCTGATTTTGACTAAACCAGAACATAGTGAGTATTTAGTAGCGACCAAGCATGACCTATGTTCCTAGGCGGGCATGAGCCACCGTGCGCGGCAGAAACTAGTCGTCTTTGGAGTTGCGGCTCCGCGGGCTGATTTGTGGTTTGTGGCCAATTTCGTGGGCAATAGCGGTATTAAAATGACTATAACACATATAAAAAAATGACTATAACAACAACGATTGCAATGTGCCATAATTGGCCCATGGATCTCACAAATGAAAACAATAGCCCTACAAAACCCATGAACCGTACCCATAAAAATGGCAAAATAAAAAGTTGAGATTTGGTTATAAACTAAGAGAGTACCAGTATTCATCCACTTTTGTCTAGGTCAGGTCATATCGTTCTCATCCATCGAAACTTGCTATAGCCGCACATGGCGGAGATTGAAAAAAAAAATTGGGGGAGGGGGGTGCGAATGACAAAAAAAATTAAGCCAAACTTTTTTGCAGTTCAAACAACAAGAAAACCCCCAATTAGGAACCTGAGATTAAGGAGAATATGCTCGCACTGAAAATTGAAAAACGTAACTAGATTAAAAATTCGCCACTTAAAAATAATTTGTTGTCAAATCAAGGAGGAAGAGGTGAACCGGTAGAGGGGATAAACGCCATGAGGCCCGTGACTGACGACTCAACAGCAGAGCTGCATAGTCTGTTGGGCGCTGCTCGTCCTCTGGTCGTTGTTTCTGCTTGGTGCTCTGCGGCCGGCAGGTGGGGGCGACGGGGGTTTTGGGTCGTCGCTCGCCGTTGGGTCGTTGTTGTTGGGCACCGGGTTGGAGGCCGGGAGGCGACAAGGGGATTCAGGTTTAGTATGCGGCTCAGCGCCCTATACTAGACTGAGAGTGCGATGCTCTATTTTTGTAGGAACGCAATTTCTTAACGCGTAGTTCTCTAAAAGGACTAATATCCCCGAGGCCCAAGGTGCTCGTAGTTTCCAATATTAGCAAGTAGCTAACTAGTAATCAAGAAAATTATTTTGGGCGGGGGGAGGGGGGCAACGGCCCCCCTGACATCAACATAGCTCTGTCATTTCCCCCGCACAGAGTCAACCAAACAACTTGCAAAATGTGGACCTCAGCCAGGCCTCGATGAAACATGCTCCCACGAACTTGGTTACCGAACTCATGCAGGTAACCTAATATGCCATAAATGTTTGCTCGTGCATGTATGCATCTTTATGCACAATGCAGTGTGATGGAGCCTTCACTTAAGTAAGTGAACTAATTGTTTGATCTGGATCCTATAGGCAATTGCCACGCAACAAAATATCGATGAGGAGCAAGGCAACAATAGTTACGGCACCATTTTTCTTAAGATGGTGTATGAGGCAGTAGCAATAAGAATATGGAGAGTAATACAGTTGCAATTAGATCTCACTAGCATAAACTAACATTTACACCAATGTGTGTGTTCCTATTTTGAAAACAGAAACATGTTTTCTGCTTGATTAATTGATAATTGTTTCTCAATGATTCACGTATGACACCATAATTGATCAACGGTCAATGCTCCTATTTGATTAAAACTATATTTATATATTGTACAGTAGCAAAGCCGACCTAAGCCAAACATCAAACTTTTGAGAGAAGCTGGATGTGAAAACTATCAGAAAATCGTGGTCCTGGAGAGAGCACCATGGTTCCACCCTTGACGATCTTCCATCTAAAACATGGACAAGTGAATTACTACTGAGAGGCTGATATGTAGGTAACTCAAAGTACATATCAGAGATGGCTACGATTTTATTATACCTGTATTTGCTAACGAAGCAATGAAGAAAGGTCGCCATCTGCAACTTAGCAAAGTCAGCGCCAACACATAACCGCAATCCTCCTCCGAAGGTCATGTAGTCCTTCTAGGCACCACCCACCGGTTCCACAATATCCTAGACACATTCATACTTTAGTTCGTTGGTACTTTCTCTTATTTTAATCCTACAGAGTTATGCCACTAGGTCTTTCTTTTATTTATTCCCAAACTTGGGCTATGCGTGGCATACTAGTTTGAATCTTATCTACTTCAAGGAGCGGCAAGATGCAAAATTAGGTATAACTAACATAGTAGATATATTCCAGCCTGCATGTTGAGTCAAACATTGATCTCTCGTGTGCAAGTCAAAGTTTCAAACTGAAATGCTCGTTGGATATCTTGTTGGCACACCAAATTGTAGTAGGTATTATCGGTTTGATCGAATCTTTGTTGTTTAAGCATTCAAGCTCTCCTATATATGTATGCATGCTGCCAGGATGGACTTAGTCAGTCATTTCAAGGCACCTACATACTTAGTCATCTTTTGTGTCCAACATTTCGGCATAATTATTTTTCTAATTATCTTGGACAGAGTCAATTAGTTACTCAACCTTATTAGTTTTTTGACAGTACTCAATCTTATTAGTTGTAAATGCTCGATGATACATAATTATGGGGAAAGCAACTTCAAGTACGAGTCTGTAGCTTGCTGAAAATTAAGCTGCACACACCGAATTGATTGGCTCTCCAGTTTTGGTCAAAATGGAAGTCCCCAACCAGGTCAAAATGGAATTGGTCATGAATGACCTCACGTGTTTCCTTTTTTATTATACCCATCACAGAAATTCAGGAAGAAGTATTAGAATCTTCTCATGGCTGAAATGGAAAAGGAAAGTTCCGATGTTCTTTCCGGAGGGCAGTTTGGGCATCTCGATTTGAAGCCAAACCCCTCCTAGGCTCCTACCTAGCTAAATTACCAGCGGAAAGACACACTGCGGCCTAGCACGCAATGACCCAAATACCCAATGACATGCATGAAACAAATACGTTGCAATACACCGACAATTACATTTGAGACATTTTTTTTGAACAATCGAACTCGTAGCATAGCAGAATTTGACTGGAAAAGGAGTAGCACTTATTTTTCTGAAACGGATGCATGGTATCTAGTAGTACGTAGTAATTAGAAAGAATTTAGCTAACAGCTATAGCCATTAGTTAACCGAACTAGTGGATCCGGGATGATTGATCCATCCGTAATAATATAGTGCTAGCCTAGCTAGTGCTTATTCCAGCACGCCGCCCGGACTCCGGACCAGATTCAATCACGCTCGTGCGAGAATTTATTATCTATGAAATGCGAAAATGAAATGGGAAAGGCAGAGTTAAAGGAAGAGGATATATGAACTGAAATATATGCATATGAATCCAGAAGTCGACCAGCTACTTGTATGCTGACCAAATGCGTGCCATCACATCACGCAGATGCATGTCATGAGCGCAGCCAATCACATTCAACCACACAGATACCATGCCACGGTAGAAGTGGGAAAAAAATTACACTTTACATGGTGGATTTGGTTCTTGGAAGAAGAAAACTCCGATCGAGGAGGATCGACGGTTATCGGAAAATCTCTGCCGGTTACCGGATAAATTTAAAGACCAAAATTATTCCTCGGCATAACCATTTACCAAAAGCTCCGTTAAAATTCACAAACTTCAATTTTATTAGGTATTTTATGCTCAGTATGGCCATTTCACATAGCTGTAATCTGACTGCCCTGTCTGTTAATTTCCATATCAGATTGAGCAGAAATGTAACAGTATATAATACTACATCAACTGATGCACTGATGTGTAGCGTGCGGTGTCATCTGGTCTGGGGGCCCAAAAAAGAAGCATCTATTCGGCTATTCCATCTAGACGTACTGCATGCTCCTGCCTAACCGTAAATTCCTGCCTTTTTCCTCTGGACTGGACCGACGTGGCCCCCAAACGCCAATTGACGCACGCCCCAAAATCGCAGATACAACGTATGTAGAAGCTTAGCTGGCTAACGCATCAGTGGAGTGTAACATTCATCTTGTTCATCCATGGCCATGGATGGAAGATCCAAGGAAACCAACCAAGATTTCAGCTTCAGCTCGCTTAGATAACTGACAAGGAGAGTGATTGCTAATAAACACGTGCCTCGATCACAATAGAGGAACTGAGGAAGTGACACACGAAGGAACGGGTTAAGAAACTTAAGATTTAATTGCAGGAACCGGTTAAGCAATAGCGCTTGCAGGCGAGGTGCAATGGATGTAGGTTACGATATCATCATCGGCCGTCAGTAGGATTCATTTTTTATATATCTATATATGGCGGTACGTATTATGCTAGGGAAATTTCAGATGCGTGCTAACAGCTCTATGGAGTAATAATATATGTGCCACTTGGAAATGGAGGAATGGTCGTCAAGGTCAGGTGCGATGGACCTGCGGATTGGCTCACGTGCGGCTTACCAAGCTCGATCACCATCGGCAGTATCATAATCGTCGCACTCACAACTGATTGTTACTAGTGGAGTGTGTTAGAATTGGGCCCATCAGTGGACAGCCCAATAGCAATTTAAGAAATCTCAAAAGCCCACATTTATGGCAGCACACATGGGAGTGGAGTGGGAGTTAAAGTTTAGTCCCACATTACTAGTTGGAGGAGACAAACACCACCTTATAAGGTGGAGCGTTGTGACACTTGGTAAGCTTGTGAGAACAAGAGGCTCTCTCGTGCGCACTCCTCCTCCGCCGCCGCTCGCACGCACGCACCGCACCGCCCGCCCGTCTCGACGCGCCGCGGGTTGCAGGTTGCTCGCCGAGCCGAGCTTTATTTTTGCAGTCCGGGAAAATGGTTTGGACGGACGCGTCACAGTTCGTCGGTTCGGGTCGCTCCCGGATCGTGGGCTACTGTAACCGACCTAAAACGTGCGCGACATGGACTTGGCCCACGTTGTACCCGTTAGGGTTTTCCCGAGCCGAACTATATAAAGTCGTGCACTGCGTGCGCTGCAAACACCCCGAACCAATCTAGGTTTTGCCAATCTCGTGCCTTGCGCCGCCACCGTAGTCTACTCCATCCCGTGCGCCGGCGTGCACCGGCGAACGGGACAGCAGGTCTCCGGAACCGCTCGTCCTTGTGATCCTGTACGGGAGAGGGCGAATAAGGTTTTTGGGAAGCGCTCCGCGCGACTGCTTTCAAGTTCTTCATCACGGCTCGACTTCCTGGACGATCTCCGGGTCCGCGGGCGACTCGTCTCCAACGTCGTCTTCTTCGAGCTGCTACTGTCGCCGCTCAAGCTGCTGCCGTCGCTGCTCCAACGACTACTTCATCTACAATCGTTCGGTACGTTCGTCACGTTCCGATGGCTGTGTTTGTAGATGTCTGCTGCTGTTCATGTTAATTAATACGTCTAGTATTTTCGAGTTTAACATGTTAGTAGCTGTGCGATCATGTTTATATTCTGGAATTAATCATGGAAATTATGCCTAATAATCCAACAATCCAAAAACCTTATATTTGTTATAGGCAATTTCCTGAGTTAAACATGGGACATCTATCTGATGCGCTGAGGCCGGACAAGTTTACCGGTGTGGACTTTAAGAGATGGCAGTACAAGACCACACTGTGGTTGCGATCTCTGAAAGTGTTCGAGGCTAGTGAGGGTTTACCTGAAGGAACTATATCTGACGAGGATCAGAACAAGTTCAAGGAAACCAATACTGCCTTTGTGGGACTCGTTCTGAGTGCTCTTAGCAACAAGCTGTTTGATGTGTACATGCACATTACAGATGCCAAAGAGCTCTGGGAGGCACTGAACGCTAAGTTCGGTGTAGCAGATGCTGGCAGTGAACTGTACATCATGGAGAGCTTCCATGACTTCAGGATGGCTAACAACCGTTCTGTAGTCGAACAGGCTCATGAGATACAGTGCATTGCTAAGGAGCTTGAGCACGCTAAGTGTGCCTTACCTGACAAGTTTGTGGCTGGATGCATTATTGCAAAGTTGCCCTCTTCATGGAGGAACTTCGCCACAACTCTCAAACACAAGAGACAGGAGATTCGGTTGAAAACCTGATAGCGTCTCTTGATGTTGAGGAGAAGGCTCGGGCTAAGGACACTGCTGAGAGAGGTGGTGAAGGTCAGTCTAGCGCCAACATGGTGCAGAAGAACTTTCACCATGGCAAGAGCAAGGCAAAGAGCAAGTCTTCCTTCAACATGCCTACCAAGACTACTTCTTTCAAGAAGAAGAAGAAGATGCTGAACAAATCTGAGCTAAAGTGCTACACTTGTGGAGAGCCCGGACACTTCTCTGTGGACTGCCCAGATCGTGCAGACAAGAAAGGGAAGAAGCATGTCAACGTCGTGACCGCTAGCAATGCTGATGGGTACGGTAATTTACCGATTGTGCTTTCAGTATTTCAATCTCCATGTTGGTGGATTGATACGGGTGCTAATGTTCATGTATGTGCTGACATCTCTATGTTCACTTCTTATCAGGTCGCAGATTCAAGCGTCTTAATGGGGAATGGATCACATGCTTCTGTTCGTGGTGTTGGCACGGTAGATCTGAAGTTTACTTCGGGGAAGATCGTGCAGCTGAGGAACGTGCAGCATGTCCCTACTATGAACAAGAATCTTGTTAGCGGCTCCCTTCTATGCAGAGATGGGTTTAAATTAGTCTTGGAGTCCAATAAAGTAGTTGTGTCAAAGTTTGGACAATTTATTGGTAAAGGGTATGAGTGCGGAGGCTTGTTCCGCTTTTCATTATCGGATTTTTGTAATAAGTCAGTAAACCATATTTGTGGCAGTGTGGATTCGGATGCTAATGTTTGGCACTCTCGTTTATGTCATGTTAATTTTGGTTTAATGAGTAGACTTTCCAGTTTGAGTTTAATTCCTACTTTCACCATTGCCAAAGGTTCTAAGTGCCATAGCTGTGTGCAATCTAAGCAACCTCGAAAGCCTCACAAGGCAGCCGAGGAGAGAAACTTGGCACCTCTAGAACTCGTACATTCGGATCTATGTGAGATGAATGGCGTGTTGACAAAAGGTGATAAGAGATATTTCATGACTTTAATCGATGATGCTACTAGGTTCTGTTATGTATATTTGTTGCACACTAAAGATGAAGCTTTAGACTACTTTAAAATTATAAAGCTGAAGTAGAAAATCAATTAGAGAGAAAGATCAAACGTCTTAGGTCAGATCGTGGTGGCGAGTATTTCTCCAACGTATTTGATGAATTCTGTGAGGAACATGGTATTATTCATGAGAGGACGCCTCCCTATTCGCCCCAATCAAACGGGGTTGCCGAGAGGAAAAACCGCACGCTGACCGACTTGGTGAACGCCATGTTGGACACTGCTGGTTTATCTAAGGCATGGTGGGGGGAGGCTTTGTTGACTTCGTGTCATGTCCTGAATAGAGTTCCTAACAAGGATAAAGAGAAGACACCTTACGAGGAGTGGTCTGGGAGAAAACCATCACTTTCTTATTTTCGTACTTGGGGATGTTTGGCGAAAGTCAATGTTCCAATTCCTAAGAAACGAAAACTTGGACCGAAGACAGTGGATTGTGTCTTTCTAGGTTATGCTCAGCGGAGCATTTGCTATAGATTTTTAGTGGTTAAATCTGAGATACCTGATATGCATGTTGATACTATTTTGGAATCTCGTGATGCAACATTTTTTGAGAACATGTTTCCTATGAAGGATATGCATAGCATTGCTAGAATTTCTTCTGAGATATTTGCTGAACCTAGTACATCTGTTGATCATTCTGAACAACCACTTGTTGAGGAAGTCCTTGAGAAGGATGACAATGAATCAGCTCCCAAGAGGAGCAAGAGACAGAGGACTGAAAAATCCTTTGGTGATGATTTCATTGTGTACCTTGTGGACAATACTCCCACGTCCATTGCAGAGGCATTTGCATCTCCTGATGCTGATGACTGGAAAGAAGCTGTCCATAATGAGATGGACTCGATTCTTTCTAATGGAACTTGGGAATTATCTGAACGACCCTACGGCTGCAAACCTGTGGGTTGTAAGTGGGTGTTCAAGAAGAAGCTAAGGCCTGATGGTACTATTGAGAAGTACAAGGCACGGCTTGTAGCCAAGGGCTACACCCAGCGCGAAGGCGAAGATTACTTTGACACCTATTCACCTGTTGCTAGACTCACCACCATTCGAGTACTACTTTCCCTGGCTGCCTCCTATGGTCTTATCGTTCATCAAATGGACGTAAAGACAGCTTTCCTTAACGGAGAGTTGGAAGAGGAAATCTATATGGATCAGCCTGATGGGTTTGTAGTAAAAGGTGAAGAGAGAAAGGTGTGCAAATTGTTAAAATCTTTGTATGGGCTGAAGCAAGCACCTAAGCAATGGCATGAGAAGTTTGACAGAACTTTAACTTCTGCAGGCTTTGCCATTAATGAGGCTGATAGGTGTGTATATTATCGCCATGGTGGGGGCGATAGTGTTATATTATGCTTGTATGTTGATGACATACTGATTTTCGGTACAAGCATGATAGTGATAAATGAGGTCAAGTCTTTCTGTCAAAGAGCTTTGATATGAAAGATCTGGGACAAGCTGATGTGATCCTGAACATTAAGCTGATTAGGGATGAGAGTGGGATTACGTTAACGCAATCACACTATGTTGAGAAGGTCTTGAGCCGCTTTGGTTATATAGACAGCAAGCCTTCTCCAACACCCTATGATCCCAGTGTGACACTCAGAAAGAACAAAAAGGAAACGAGAGATCAATTAAGATATTCTCAAGTGATCGGTTCACTCATGTACCTTGCGAGCGCGACGAGACCTGATATCTCTTTTGCTGTGAGCAAGTTGAGCAGGTTCATGTCTAACCCGGGTATTGATCATTGGCATGCACTTGAAAGGGTCATGCGCTATCTGAACGGTACAATGAGTTATGGGATTCACTATTCAGGGCACCCTGCGGTGCTTGAGGGATACTGTGATGCGAACTGGATCTCAGATGTTGATGAGCTCTACGCCACAAGTGGATATGCATTTATTCTTGGAGGTGGCGCAGTGTCATGGAGGTCTTGCAAACAGACCATTTTGACGAGGTCAACCATGGAAGCAGAACTTGCTGCTTTAGATACAGCTTCTGTTGAGGCAGAATGGCTGCGTGAGCTCTTGATGGACTTGCCGGTGGTTGAGAAACCATTACCGGCCATCCTTATGAACTGTGACAACCAAACGGTTATTACGAAAGTGAACAGTGCTAAGGATAATGCGAAGTCATCAAGACACGTCAAAGACGCTTGAAGTCTGTCAGGAAAATGAGAAACTCCGGAGTAATAACTGTTAGTTATATTCAAACAGACAAAAACCTGGCAGATCCCTTTACGAAGGGACTATCACGTAATGTGATAGATAGTGCATCGAGGGAGATGGGGTTGAGACCCGTGAGCGTTACACCATAGTGGTAACCCAACCTATGTGATCGGAGATCCCGTGAATTAGGACCTGGGAAGAACAAGCTAGTGGTTTAACTGAGGAGAGTTATTTTGTAACCCTCTCCGTGGGAAGATGCATAACTCTCACATTCTGTAAGGCAGGTTGGCAATATGCCTTAATGTGTTTCTGTTGGCTATTCGTAGCAAAGGTGCTATCCTACAGAGCGACCTTGAAAGAACACACCTATATGAGTCCGACTGTTAAACGTCGCAGTCTATGAGATTTGGGTGATCTCTAGTAAGCTCATGAAGAGACCAGGGAGTATGACGCATATGCTCCACCCGCGGGGTAGGCTACTGGCAGCCACGTACTGGTTATGACTTTGAGTGAAGTCTATTGGCACCAAACTTGCAATTCAAGGTTCGTCCATTGTTCAAGTTGCTGGTAGATGTAGCTTGAAGCTCTAGGCGGAAGTTCAACTTAACAGTCTCTGCTGAAACACTGGTATATAAACAAGAAACGAGGTTTGGCAAAATCTCTAAATGGGAATTTGAGATCTGGTGGGGGATTGTTAAATTTGGGCCCATTTGGGCAGCCCAATAAGCAATTTCAGAAAATCTCAAAGCCCATTTATGGCAGCACACATGGGAGTGGAGTGGGAGCTAAAGTTTAGTCCCACATTGCTAGTTGGAGGAGACAAACACCACCTTATAAGGTGGAGTGTTGTGACACTTGGTAAGCTTGTGAGAACAAGAGGCTCTCTCGTGCGCACTCCTCCTCCGCCGCCGCTCGCACGCACGCACCGCACCGCCCGCCCGTCTCGTCACGACGCGCGCGCGGGTTGCGGGAATCTCGCCGAGCCGAGCTTTATTTTTGCAGTCCGGGAAAACGGTTTGGACGGACGCGTCACAGTTAGTCGGTTCGGGTCGCTCCCGGATCGTGGGCTACTGTAACCGACCTAAAACGTGCGCGACGTGGACTTGGCCCACGTTGTACCCGTTAGGGTTTTCCCGAGCCGCACTATATAAAGTCGTGCACTGCGTGCGCTGCAAACACCGAACCAATCTAGGTTTTGCCAATCTCGTGCCTTGCGCCGCCACCGTAGTCTACTCCATCCCGTGCGCCGGCGTGCACCGGCGAACGGGACAGCAGGTCTCCGGAACCGCTCGTCCTTGTGATCCTGTACGGGAGAGGGCGAATAAGGTTTTTGGGAAGCGCTCCGCGCGACTGCTTTCAAGTTCTTCATCACGGCTCGACTTCCTGGACGATCTCCGGGTCCGCGGGCGACTCGTCTCCAACGTCGTCTTCTTCGAGCTGCTACTGTCGCCGCTCAAGCTGCTGCCGTCGCTGCTCCAACGACTACTTCATCTACAATCGTTCGGTACGTTCGTCACGTTCCGATGGCTGTGTTTGTAGATGTCTGGCTGCTGTTCATGTTAATTAATACGTCTAGTATTTTCGAGTTTAACATGTTAGTAGCTGCTGCGATCATGTTTACCATTCTGGAATTAATCCTGGAAATTATGCCTAATAATCCAACAATCCAAAAACCTTATATTTGTTATAGGCAATTTCCTGAGTTAAACATGGGACATCTATCCGATGCGCTGAGGCCGGACAAGTTTACCGGTGTGGACTTTAAGAGATGGCAGTAGAATGTATCATTGTCTACATTCAAGATTATTTTTCAGTCTTTTCAATAAATTTCAAATACATTTTTTTGAATTATGGAGCTCGACCTCTATTTGAACTGTCTGCTTGTAACTATTTCAACCTAGAAAGGGGTACATAATGAACAAAGATACAAATGTGTTCAAAAAATAGAAATTATTCTCTATCTACCTTGTTTTGGGACATTTATTTTGTTTCAAACCAACGTACCAGGATTATTGTTGAGCTTTGGGATAGTTCTCAACTTAGATGTGATATTTAGGAGAACCTTTACAAATGAAATGATGGTCCAATGAACCTTGTGCTTGCTAGGACTTTGAATTTATCGGAGGACCAACGGATATAGCAATATGAATCAAATGGGATTTATTCTTCCAAGTCCATGTATGATTTAGTTACTTTTAGAGGTGTTAAACCTTTATACCCGCCAATTTTCTGGGATTTAAATGTGCCTCTTTGGATTCAGGTTTTATGTGGATTTTCTCTCAGAAGAAGGCAATGACTACAAATATTATGAAAAAAGAGGTATTTAAAAACCTATAGAATGTGAACTTTGCAAATAAATTGAGTCATTTTTCCATCTATTTTTGGAATGCATTGCTGTAAAATCCTCTAGGAGTTAGTGAATGAGGTTTCTGATGTTCATATTATTTACTTTGCATTTTTTGCTTCTGAAAGGATTTGCAACAAACGTTTAATGCATTGAATGTAGATATTTTTGTTGCCTGAGTATCCGGAATAATAGAAATAGCTTAGTCTTTAACGAAATGTTGGGATCAATATGAATCAGGTTCGGCGTCTATTGTATTCATATATGAAGATCTACATGATTCTGTTCAAGAAGCTCGGGGGGGGGGGGGGGGGGGGGGTGGTTGGCACAATTCTTGGGCATTTAGCTGGAAATGCTCAAGACTCCATTGAGGATGGAACCTGCTGAGATGCGTAAGTTTTCGCTGGATTGCTACATGGGTGGTGACTGCAAACTCAAATTATGAAGGGAGGGTGGTACTACATATCTAAAGGAGCACCTTGAAGACGGCGATGCCATTCATGTGGTGACTTCATCTCCGCACCAGAGCCGAAGATGGAAATGTCCATGCATTATGGTTCAGTTTCAGTTGTCTCCTATCTCATTCTTTGTAGTTGTAACTTGAGTTGGTATGATGTTTTTCTAGGTGTTGTTCAGTGTAGTGCTCCAACACTTGGCTGCAGACTGTTTTCATGTTTTGCTTAGCTTGTAGAACTGGTAGTTTTTAAGGGTAGTTTGAACTCTCTTTAGCTGTAGACAATGTTTATTTTATATTGAATGAAATAAAATCGGGAAGAGCATTTCTACGAATCTATAAAAAAATATTATCACCATAAAAATACAAAAAGTGTAACGAGCGAACGTGGCAATTCTGACATGCAGCACAATGCGATCTCAACCGTCAGATCTCCTGGCAAACATCCTGATTTTGCCCAGCTCTGACACACGGACACATGGCAGTTCCTGGTATGGTACTCCTAAAACTAAAATCAGGTCCCCATCACACCTGAATTATTACCTTCGCAGCCCCAATTGGCAAGGCATCCAAAGAAAACAGTTAAAGAACCCACAAAACAGGGGATCTTTTCAAGTGTCAACAAGAAAACAGAGCATTTTTTCTATGATTCCAATTGTGCCCTTCTCTGCTCCCCACCGAACTTCCCGCCACCACTATAAAAACTGGTGCACTTCCAACCGTTTCAACTCAAAATTGAAAGAAGATTCAATGTCTGATCCCAGCAGCACCGCTTCCTCTTCATCTTCTTCTCCGCGCCTCACCACCGGCGTCGTCAACTTCTTGACCCGCCGCGCCATGAACACGCACCAACGAGCAGCAGCACTCCACCAACTCTCGACCGCTCCACTCCTCTCGCCGGGCTCCTCCACCGGCTCGGCCGACTCCGCGCCGTGGCATCGCGCCCCGGCCACACCGCCTCTGCTACCGTTCGACACCAACGACGCCGACGAGATGCTCCTGCTCGACATGCTCTCCCACTCCGAGGACGCATCGGCGCAAGCGCCCACGACGGCAACGCCAGTGAAACACGAGGAAACTGAGGGAGACGGAGCCGTGCGCGGCGACGGCGGACGCTCGTTCCGCGGGGTGCGGAAGCGGCCGTGGGGCAAGTTCGCGGCGGAGATACGGGACTCGACGCGGAACGGCGTGCGCGTGTGGTTGGGCACCTTCGACAGCCCGGAGGAGGCGGCGATGGCGTACGACCAGGCGGCCTTCGCGATGCGGGGTGGCGCCGCCACGCTCAACTTCCCCGCGGAGCAGGTCCGGCGGTCGTTGGTAGGCGCAGGCGACGACGTGTGCGGGCGCGCCGACGGGGTGTCGCCCGTGCTGGCGCTCAAGCGGCGGCATTCCTTGCACCGGAGGCGGCCGGCCGCGGCGAGCCGGAAGCCCAAGGCCGCCCGGCGTCCGGAGGGCGTGATGGAGCTGGAGGACCTCGGCGCAGAGTACCTGGAGGAGCTGCTCGGCGCCTCCCAGGACGAGACCACCTCCGGCGCCTCCGTTTCATGGTGCTGGAGCCACCACTCCATCTGACTTTTTAGCGAGCTTGACCGGCAAGGCGAGAGTGCTGGTGATGAGTGATGACTTGAGGATGATGGATCGATCTCTTTCTTTTCTCCCCTGTTTCTCAATGATGGGGCCGATTGTGTTGGAGAATTCAGCTAGACTATAGTCTAGTACGTGGTGTAGTGCTAGGCGAGGAAAAAACCTTCTTTCGAAGTGGGGAACCCGGCCTCTGCGTTGTTCAGAGTTCAGAGCACTCATCAACAGATTGAGAAAGAGCATGCACGCTGTGTATTGTTCTGAAGCGCCAAAATGTTTTGGTTTGAATTCGGTTAAGATAAGCTGCTGTGAATAGTTCCCGAATTCAGTTTAGAAGAGATTGTTGTCAGTCTTGATGTTGACAGGTGAATCCAAACATTCATGTTGGTTAGTGAGTGGCTCTTAGCCACGTGCGTGAGTGTGTAATAAAAAAACAGTAGTTATGATGGTCGAACCGATAAGGCATGCATATTCAGGTTGCCATATCTCACATCTGTAGTTCTTGAACTCTCAAAAAGTCTATGGCCGTTGGAATTGGATTAACACACCGTGTATAGTACTCCCTCCGATCCGGTTTAATTGTCACTGAAAAGAGCTGGTCACATACGATCGAGTTGTATTACTCGCGATAATCTTAGGTAGTAGCTTAGTTAGCTTGTGTGACAACCTTAATCTTACCAATTATTGACGCATGGGATGTTGATGACGTGACATGTGACACAACACAAGCTGGAGTGACCAACACAACAAGAAGAACAGTTGACATTCCACAAGCTGCCATGGCAATAGGACACATGTTCATCTGTGTGTGGAGGTAGCCAAGGGACAAGCAAGCTGCTAGCCGGATCTATAGCTCGCGGTGCAAAACCATCTGCCGGTTGCTCTCATCCCGTCAACAGAAGTCGGTTTCTGTGATGCCAACAATCGGCTCGGAACTTGACTCTTGACAAAATCCTTTTGTTCTAAACACAGTGCAATGCAGCCGCTCATATACACGCGCAAACGCACGCACGCACACCCTACCCCTATGAACACTTCCAAGAGACCGAGTCGGCGGGTCAAGTCTTGAGATTGACGAAGTCACCACGGGCGCCTCGCTGTCGACGGGAACGTCGCCTCCCACTGAAAAATATTACGCGTTAAATGAGAAACACCAGCGTCAATCTTCTGGTTTGAAGTCTGATGGGTTGGGATAAAACCACCCTCCTAACCATCTTGCCACAGACAAGTTCTCACTCTTGACAAAATCCTTAATTACCCTCATATACATTAGTACCGATTAATCAGGGATCTAAGTGCGCGTCCAGATTATTGCAGACCACATCGGTTAATTACTCTTTGATTACTGGGTTCTTAGAAGGTTCTTAGAAACATCCTAGAATGTTCGTGTGTGCCCTGATAACTAACACGTGCAAAAAGCATACTCTTTGGTGGCGTGTCATATCTGCGTCTCGTCCCTTGACCAGATGAATTTATCATTTTTTTTTCTTTTTCTTCTTGGTCTGAGTAATTTGTCTAGGTAGCTATTACTACGTTAGTATATTAATATAAGGAAATCATGGTTGAACTTTCAGATTGGGCATGTCTTATTAGGCTTTTCCAATGTAGAATTTTAAACTGCGCGCTATTAAATTCAATCGCCCCTATTGTATTAGGTTTCCATAATAATATGTTATTTTTCAAGTTTACTTTTGGACATTTATTGAATTGCTAAGCTAAACAATTATGCTCGACTATTAGGATATTTGTTAGGCGCATATATCCGTAGAACACTCTATTGTATATTTAAAGAGAAGAAATTTGACCTAACCACACTCATATATGGATTGTATATTACCTAGGTGGCACAAATTTTGTAGTTGAACGTAATTGTGTCATCGTTTCTTGTTTGATTTGATTAGACGTACAAAACACAATTCAATAAAATCTCCAAAACTAAATTTAAAAATAACGTATTATTATGGAAACCTAATAGAACATGGGCGAATGAAATTTATGACATGAAGTTTAAAATTATGTATTGGAAAAACAATACATGTTTAATGTTCTTAGACACAAATATTAATTATGATGATATTAAAAATGATTTTGGTATGTAAGAAACTAGGTAAATTTATTGGATTATCAAACTACTAAAAGTAAAAATATTTAGTATAAATATGGGTGGCTGATGTTTAATTAGGCTCATATCGTTTCCATAAACAATAAGAGTATGATCTTGAGATTGTGTCTTGAAACGATTAAACACTTTTCTGTTAAGTTTCCTGGGCTCACGGAGAAAGTAGAAGCCCATACACTCTTAATATAAACATCAAATCAAAATGCATTAATATATGTATATGAAATTTGAACATATACGCATGAAATGCATCCAACATTCAAATCAATTAATTTTTACTTGTTATCTTAGAAGTTTATTATATTCCTAGTTTACCATCGAACTAATTTGGTTGCAAAACTTAAACCTCTCATCTCCCGGATCTTTTAGTAAATGTTGTAAATGCATGGTGATAGATCGTAGAATTGATTTAGTCACATGCTCTCGAACTTTGCGAGGTGTGAGGAAAGAACTCTCGTGACTGTGATCAAGTTCAGACCATACAATTTACATGATCCTTTCTTCTTGTATCACATTTCTGAGTCATATATTTCCATATCCATTTTAGTAGTAAGCTTCGATCAACCACACAACTCAAGAGTTGTGTCATGCCAATACATTGTCGTTAGCTAGAGATGTGAAGAGTGAATTTAAAACCTATTTTTTATTTTCATTTAAACTATATATTCTAGTTTTTTCTTTAATTATCACTTAAGTATGCCTATTAATCATTAATAAATACAAAAATGTGAAAATCTACATGTTCATTTTATTTCTTACGGAAATGGACATACTCCGTCTGTCCATAATTATCCCGCATTCTGTGTTTAGTCAAAGTCAAACTTTGTAAAGTTTTGACTAACCATAAAGTAAAAAATATTAATGTATGTAATATCAAATGCATATAATATTAAACTGTAATTTACGATGATACTAATAATATTAATTTGCCATCATGGATGTTGATTTTTTTATAGTAAAAGTGCACCAGTAGTCCTATAAATTGCTCGGTGTGCCATGCGGGTACTAAATCTTTTCTTCCATATTGCTCAATGATGCCCCGATTGTGTTGGACAATTCAGCTTGACCACTATTCTTCTAAATTGGAGAAACCGACAATAGGGTGAGGAATTTTCTGTTGAAGTGGGGAACCTGGCCTCTGCACTGATCAGGGCACGCACTGATCGGCAGATTGAGAAAGAGCATGACAATTTGGCAAAGAGACGTTGGACTGGATGTAAGAAATGTGTTTTCTGCGATACAGAAGAGTCTGTAGAACATCTTTTTATATCTTGTCACTTCGTGAAAAATATTTGGAGGCTAATTCACTTCACCTTTAATATAACACCGCCAACTAGTATTTCGAATATGTTTGGAACCTGGTTAAATGGTGTGGCCAAAGAGAAAAAGGCTTGTATACGCATCGGTGTTGCAGCCTTCCTTTGGGCAATTTGGAATTGCCGGAATGATATGGTCTTTAACAAGATACAAACTCCACATTTTTTGCAGGTTGTGCTTCGGGCTACGCACTGGATACAGCAGTGGGCGCTCCTGTCTACATGCACTCACCGGGATCAGTTGGATACCGGATGTACTCGAATGATGGCGGTCGTTCGGGCTATCTTCTGCCACAATGGGTGGCGGCATGCTAGAAGACTAGATGGATAGGCTTTTATTCTTCTTATGGCTTATATTTATCTTTACACTGTCTGATCAGTGATTGTAATAATGCGGTACTACCTGAACCTGGATACTATTCGATAATAAAATGCCGGCCGTATGCATCAGTTTGATGCAGAGGCTGGGGCAAGGCTCCCATTTCTAAAAAAAAGTTGTGTGTAAGTTCTGAAGTGCCAAAATGTTTTGGTTTGAATTCAGTTAAGATAGCTGTTGTGAATAGTTCCATAAATTCAGTTTAGAAGACATTGTTGTTAGTCTCGGTGTTGATGGGTGAAGTGGAATACGTGCGTGCTGACGTTGCAAAATGAGAACTCAAACTGAAGCAGACAAGCTGAAAAAATACATTCGTGGGTGCATGTCTTGACCAGGTCCAAACATGCATGTTGCTGCATGCTGAGTGAGTGGGAGTGGCTCTCTCAGCCACGTGCGTGAGTGTGTAATAAAAACCAGTAGTTATGATGGTCGAACCGATAAGGTATGGCACATCTCAGTATCTCACCTCATATGCAGCTTGTGGTACTATGACCAACCAGCTATGACCAAGAGATTGTGGCAAGCAAATTAGTTTTTGAAGTTCCAAAAAGTCCACAAACCATCGAATTGGTTTAACGAACCGTTTATAGTAGCTTAGCTTCGTCTGATAACCTTAATCTTATCGATTACAGACGCATGGGATATTGATGAATTGACAGTGACATGTCACACAAGCTGGAGTGACCAACACAGCAAGAAGAAATTGACAATCCACAAGCTGCCATGGCAGTAGTAGTGCACATGTTCATCTGTGTGGAGTGAGGTAGCCAAGGGACAAGCAAGCTGCTAGCCGCCGGATATAGCTCGCGGTGCAAAACCACCTACCGGTTGCTCTCATCCTCTCACGTGAGACAAAAGTCGGTTTCTATGATGCCAACAACCGGCTCCTGGTTTTGACTCTTGACAACATCCTTAATCACCCTCGTACACATTAGCACCGATTAATCAGGGTTTTTTCTTTGGCCTGGAATCAGATGTTTATTGGACGTCCTATGTTTGTTACACGATTGCTTTACATGCACGCCCAAATTATCGTAGATAAGGTCGGTCAATTACTCTCTGATTGCTTGGTTCTTCGAAACATCCTAGTATGTTCGTGTGCTCTGGTAACCAAAACGTGCAAATTGCATTACTCCTTGTCCTTGGTGGTGTATCATATATGCTTCTCGTCCCTTGACCAAATGAATTTATCCTCTCTTTTTTCTTTTTTTTTTTGAGGAAGGATTCGATTCATAACACAGGCACTCAGTACAAATTACAGCTAGGTCTAAAGAAAACAAAGAAAACACAAAAAGACCCAGAAATTTGCACAGAGGACCCTGAGAAGCCTGAAGAGATCACAATCGAACCCAGAACTTTGCCCAAAGCTCCTAGGCGGCGGCGACGGCGCCGTACCACAGCACGCCGGGAAGAGGACGCCACTCCTTGTTGAAGACAGCTGCAAGAACCATCCGCCGCCGCCGCAGCGCGCCGGAATCTGATCTCCTTGAACGAGCACAGCCACACGCCGTCTTCCCGCAACCACCCGACACCCAGCCGCCACGCCATCGCCTAGGACCACCACCACCAGCCGCAACGCATCCTCCGCAACCGCTGCTCCCCTCGCCGCCACGGCCGGCCGGAGCAGAAGCACAGAAGAAAACCACCGCAACCAACCCCAAAACCGGAACGAGCACCACCACCTCCTTCTCTCCTCGCCACCGAGGCCGGCCAGAGAAGAGCAGATGGAAGGACTCACCGGACGAACCAACTCCACCGCCTCCCCGACAACAAGGCCGGAACGGAAGGAGGGGGGAGGACGAAACTCCACACACCGGCGCCACCACTTCCGCCATCAGCAGCACCAACTGGGCAACACACACCTAGACTAGGTACTATACACACGCACGACGGATCCGGGGCTCCCCCCCACCTCGCAGCGCCGAACGGCGGCCGGAGGCGGAGGGGAGCGGCGGAGAGCGCCGGCGAACTCTCGAACCCTCTGGTCGCCTCGGTGTCGCCTGTCTCAAACAGTAGAGGGACACGCGGGGGCAAGGTAGGCTTTTTGTGATGTACCGTGTATGCTATCACTGGTGTTTTTATCCTCTCTTTTTTCTTTTGCTTTTGTTCTTGATCTTGGTGCATAGACCCATATGCATTCATCCCTCCTATCCAATCATAAGTACCCTAATCCCTTTCTTTCATATATTTAATGATTGCAAAGAAACATTTATGAAAATTCTTCATTTTGGTCCTCTTCTCCAATGGAGAGTCGCATGAGACCATGAAAGGATGAGCAATGCCAACTAGTAATGGTGCGACGAGGATCCCTAGACAAACCACTTATTGACACCTCATATAATACAAATATTAGTTGTTATTGTGCCTAAGCTAAACAATTATACTCGACTATTAAGATATTTTCTAGATGCATATATATAGTAGAACGCTCTATATTATATTTAAAGAAAAAATCGACCCATTCACACACATATATTCACCGTAAATTATCTAAGTGTCAAAATTATACATTGGAAATGTAATTTGTCATCCTTTATTATTTGCTTAGATTATATTGAACACAATTCAACAAAATGTCCAAAAACAATATTTGAAAAATAACATGTTTTTTATGGCAACCTAATACCACACGGGCGATTGATTTTTTTAACAGAGAAGTTTGAACTTTACGTTGGAAAACCAATGTGTGTTTAATGTTGTTACACACAAAATATTAATTTTATGATATGTTAAAATGGTATTAGTGGAATACACTAGGTACATTTTAGCGGCGTCAATCTAATAAAGTAAAAATATTTGGTATAAATATAGGTAAATGATGTTTGATTAAGCTCATATCATGCCCATGAAAAATAAGGGATGGTGTCTTGAAAGGATTAAAACTATATCTTCACTAGTAACTGTTATCTTAGCTATCAGGGTCGGTTAAGTTTTGTAGGGCTCAATGAGAAACTAGAAACCAGAGTCTCTTAATATAAGCATCAAATCAGAAAATGTCAATATATGTCTATGCATGAAATAGTAACAATAAGCACATAAAATGCATCCAAAGAAAATATTCAAATCAATAATGTTTACATATTATCTTACAAGTTTCTTATGTTCCTAGATTATCCAACTAATTTGGTTGCGAAAATTAGAGATCTCATGTCTGAGGATTCTTTGGTAAATCTTGTAAAGGGTGATAGATCGTAGAATAGGGTTTGTCACATGCCCTTGAAACCTTATTCTTGTCCTCAATGACGTCCGCATTGACACGCTTTGTAAAAGGACTGACGATTAGTTCGATTTATAAACACCCCGACACCCTATTTTCGTCCTCTGCAAGCTACAAAGGAGAGGGCGCCAATCCATCTTGAAAACACGCGACACCCAAGTCACGCCACAACAACCATGTCCATTATACATTATATTAGACCTCTACCTTAATCTTGATTCCATCACGATCGGCGATGTTTTTAAGATTATTAATAATTCATCTTTAAGAATTTCGTTGTGCAATTTCTTCAACTTTTGTGCATGAGTAGTCCACTTGGCTAAGGGCTGAGGTAGATCATCACAACCCCCATGTGCGCATGAGAAGGTATTGATGGTACCATCTTGCTCTATATATTCGTGCAATTATTTGTCCCTTGTCTTTACCTCCATATATCCTAGTACTTGTTCATACCTGAGGCAACGAAGATCGGTACAAGTAAAGGAAACAAGTAGAGTAGAGAGGAAGTCTACGACAAACCCCGCAAATAGTAAGATCAATACGACATATGGAACCGATTCGTCAAGGGCAACGCTAACATCATCAAATGCTAATAATGTGTTGGTCTAACAGATTCGTAATAGACAAGCCAACCCCTCGAGACAGAATAGGGACAAACTGGGATAATTCGATCTATGATACTGTGGTAGTATGGTCATCCTGTTATGAGGACGCATCACCCACTTATGTATTTTCAAATAATATGCTTAATATTCACCAATGTCTAACATTTATCTTGTAACCCTCAACATGTGTATGCAACTTCATGTGAAATCTTTACCCTGTTCTATGTCGTTATTATTAATAACCACTACAATTTATTCGTGTTAGTTAATGAAACGAATATGATAAGTGATAAAAAAACTTGTAGATGTCACTGCACCAAGCTTAATCAATTTCTGGATTCGATAATTTCTGCATGTCTAGCGAATAAGAGTTATTCCTACATCTGAAACTAGATACAAGTTAATATTTTTTCCGGCAATGTTGTCGATGAAGTATTTTGCTACCCTTTTAAGGTCATTAGAGTACATGTAGACTTGATCAAACTTTAATTTTTTTATTTTAAATAAACCCATAATGCAGCAGGATAATTAGGTACAGAAGGAGTTAACAAAATGGACAGATAGAGAGCAGATAAACGCGGGTGCCATTTTTGAGTTTCCATGGCGTGGGTGTTCTCTAAAAGAAAGCAAGGATATGTTCTTCTGCTCTCTATCTTACGTCGGGGAGGAGGAAGCCGGGGCGGCGGCCCCGGAACTGCGGTTGCGGCTTGGCCGTGGTTGGCAAGCCGCCTGCCGTGGCTTGAGGTGACGCGGTGGTTGCGGCACGCGGAGATGGTGGTCTAGCCGGTCCTCGACGGGTGGTATGCGGGGTCGCGACACATCGCCAGGCGAAAGCCTTGCCCGGGAAGTCGGCCACGGCCGACGACGGTGATGCTCTCGGGCGTCGCATCCTTCTTGAAGGCGTCGTCGAGGTGGTGTTGTCGCTTCTCCACGCCGGGTTCTCCGGGGAAAACCCTAGATCCCTCGCGGGATCGGGCGAGGGCGGCGCTTATGCGTCGCTTGCCTCTTGGGGCCTCGCCTTGGATGTTCCACCCGCCAGCGGGGACCTGTGGAGAGATGATGGTTGGCGGCGGCGAGTTTCGTCTTCGGCTAGGGGGTGCGTGGTCCTGGGGCCGGCGTGGATGCCAGAGCGGCGGCTCCGGATTTCGCCTCCGCCGTGCTGCGTTGAGGTGGCGGAGCGTCGACTCTGGTCGTTGGGGCGTCTTGGTCGTCGGCTCGTATGGAGCGTAGCCTTGGGGCTGGCGTGGATGTCGGAGTGGAGGCTCTGGATGTTTCGCCTCCGCTGTGAAGCGTCGAGGCCACCTCTGCCGTGTTGCGTCGAGGTCGTGTGGTGTCGGCTTGTGTCGCTTGGGCGTCTTGGTCGTCGACCCGTGTGGAGCGCGGCTTTGGGGCCGGCGTGGATGTCGGAACGGCGGCTCCGGATTCTCCCCTCCGCCGTTGCGTTGAGGGATTTTGGTGTCGGCCGTGGTTGCTTGGGCAACTTGGCCGTCGACCCGTGTGGGGGCGCGGCCTCGGGGCCGGTGTGGATCGAGTTGTACGTTTTTTCTTTTTTAAGCCTCGTCCTACTTGTTTGCTTCTACTTTATTAATATAAAAGGCAAAACTTTTGCCTGCGTTTCAAAGAAAAAAATCACGTGCGATTATGACAAGTCAGGTTAATTGGCATATGCTATTCGTTCCAGGTGCAGCGAACCTGGTTTTATTCGCCTCCACCTGATCGATCTAACCCTAGGTGCTGGTTCATAGGAGTATTTCTACACTAGAATAATCTCAGTTGCCTTTACAAGAATTCTACTCCCTCCGATTAGGTTTAATTGTCGCTGAAAAAGAGCTAGTCATGTATAGTCGACAATCTTTATTGACCGGAGGGAGTATAAAAAAGTACTGATTAATTAAGTCGCTCTCTTTTCATCTACGTCTCGATTAAGTAATTAAGAGCGTGTGGCAAATTAGTTCTTGAACTCTCGAAAGTCACCGCCCCTTTGAAACTGGACTAACAAATTAACTAACGGCCCGGCCAGTAGCTTGCTTAGGTTAGTTATTCTTACAACCTCAATTCTGCTATAACGAGCAAAGCACACGGTGACAGTTCCGGATGGCACCCGCCGGGTTCGGGTGCGGGTATGGCACCCCCATACCCGCACCCGCACCTCTACCCGCCCCCTGTTACCCGTACCCATACCCGCCGTCGGGTATAAAATTTCCCCATACCCGACACCCGCCGGGTACCCGACACCCGCCGGGTACCCGACAAATTTAGGCACGTTTGCACGTTTTCAACAACAAATTGACAGCAATTTACATCAAAAAACTGCCGGCAATTTACACCAACAAAAACACAGATGTTTAACAGCAATTTACAGTAACGAATCGCAGCCATTTACATCAACAAGTCGCAGCAATGACAGATACAAATCACATCAAGTTCCAACATCCAACTCTAGCAAACTGGAAGCTCCAACGTGAGAAGATCCATCCAGAGGACATGCCACATGCGTGATCTAATTATCCAAGGAGAGAGAAGCAACCTGGAGGCGGGCAAAGCCGGCGAGCAGCTACACGAGGGTGACGCGGTCCGGCGACCTCGACGGAGCGCCGCGCATCGCGTTACCGATGCACGCGCGCGCCGGCGAGCAAGCTGGCCGTGACGCCGTCGATCTCGGACGCTTGGGCATGCGGGCAGCAGCAGGAGGTCGAGGAGGCTGGCGGCGGCGGTTCGAGGAAGTGCAGGGGAGAGCAGGCGGCGGTGGAGCGGCAACGCAGGATGCAGGCGGCGGCGGCTTGGAGTCCTCTTTTAACAACAGGAGGCTGGCTGCGGCCGCCGCTGGCGGCTGCCGCTGGGGAGGGCTGGGGGATGGCTGCTGGCGGCCGCCGTTGGGGAGGGATCTGGAGGGACGAGGGAGTGGGGAGGCCGGGAGGGGCTCGGGGCGGGGCTGACTGCTCGGGGATGCGTGACGAGGGAGAGGGATGCGTGACGAGGGAGAGGGATGTGGTCTAGGGTTTCCATACAACCAACGACTCAATGACATGTGGGGTTGGATACAGAAACTCACTGACATGCGGGGTCAGTCGGGTATGCGGGTAAACGGGTATGGGTTTGGCCCCCATACCCGCCCCCGCTATACCCGATGGGTATGGAATTTCCCTGCTAACTATACCCATGGGTTTTTTTTAATACCATACCCTCCCCATTTAAGCCGGGTACCCGTCGGGTTTGCGGGTATCGGGTACCCATTGCCATCCGGAGTGACAGTGACACGTGATAAAGTTGGAGTGACCAACACATCAAGGAGAAGGATTAATTAAATATTTTTAGAGTAGCTAGCATGCATGCATGGGTACGTGACGTGGACAGACACGCCACGTAAGCATTCATAGACGTAGGTAGGATCTACGTAGGCTCGTAGCCACGGGTGCAAAACCATCTGCTGGTCGCCTCTCATGTGACAAAGTCGTAAATCTGGTTTGGGTGTTGACGACGACCTTAAATTTAATCTATTACTGTAGTAGAGTATGGACCAATGGTACTAGAGAGTATGCTCTGCTCTCTCTCCAGCTTCACCAATTTTGCAACGTCATTGGGGGAGGGATTTGATCACTGGTGTTGTTTCTGTTTAGTCTGGTAATAAAACTTTCTTTTCAAGAACACGCATGAGAGTTGCATGTCTTCTGCATACTGGTAGGAAGCTAATAATATTTTCTTAGTAATGGTTCCAGAGTTTAAAAAATAGAGAGTATTTTTGTCATCACTGTGTGTTGTTCCGAGAAGACAACTATTTCTCAGTTTCTCTCACTCGGTTGCACTTATAACAATTCATCAAATTCTCCTAGGGCATATATGGATTTCCATCTGCATCGGTGCATCGATCAATGCTCAATTTAGTACATGTAAGGATGTCTATAGTAACATCTTCGGATAAAAATGAAGACATAAAGAACGCAATGGCCTAACTTAAAACTGCACCATCATAAAAAAGGATGTGCATATAGCGTCATGCGAGTGAAATGTCTTGACCATTTTCGGTCTCGGTGATGGCGGTGTCTAGCGTCGTCACCCTTTACGGGCATCATTGTGGAGCGTCGGTTATCTTCGGTCTCGTCTCGTTGTCATCGGCGGGTAAGTTCGTCTTGTTGCTGCGTGTTGGCGGGATTGGCGCTCCATGGCCCGAAGTGAGAGGACAAGCGGTCCTCTCCAGCGACCGCTTGGTGGGTGCGGTGCGACGGTGTCCGATGGTTTCTCAAGGCGGTGTGGTGTCACCTCTAGTCGGTAGTTTTGGGTGTGTCTTCTAGAGTGTAACTTGTTCTCTTTTTTTCCCTTTTTATCTTAGCTCTGTAGTGTAAGAGGGTTCCACGGCCACTCCGGCGGATACTCTTAGAGACCAAATCATGCCATAGCCCGTCTTCCATAAGTAAAAAACAATATTACTGAGACACTTTCGCCCAGAATATTTGTTAAGGTCTTAAACTGTCAGCAATAGTTGTCCCGGTAGATCAATTTGTCCCAGTCTATTCTAGTTGACCGCTCTTATATTGTTGCTACGCTCCGCCGCGCAGTTGACCGTAGTTATATTGTTGCTACGCTCCGCCACTACGTGGCGGTGTGGTTTTATTTATAAAGCGGGTGATAGTATGTTTCTGAGACGTAGTTGTGCTTGTGCTCGCGGCGGACCGAGGCCTGGAACCCTCTGAATCTCTATCCAATGTCATACATCGCGCGCGCGCAGGAGTAGAAGTGCATTGTATCCTCTTTCATCTCCCCCAAATCCTAATCCTCACAACTTGATACGATGACGAGACCAATAGAAATTGCATTGGATAGGTTGATCTGAAACCTGTGAAAAGAAGAGAACAAACTAGGTTGATCTGAAACCTGAAAGGAAAACACCAGACCGAACAGCAGGGTCAGGTGAACCATCTGATCCTGTGATCGGCCAGGGCCAACCAACAATGGCGGCCGCCGACGCGAGCACCATCGAGCCCAGCTCGTTCGACGTGGTCGTCTGCGGCACGGGCCTCCCGGAGTCCGTCCTCGCCGCTGCCTGCGCGGCCGCCGGCAAGACCGTCCTCCATGTCGACCCCAACCCCTTCTACGGCTCGCTCTTCTCCTCATCCGTGCCGCCCCTCTCCATCCCCTCCTTCCTCCTCAACTCCCCCGACTCCGATTCCGACTGCTCCACCCCCACACCCTCCTCCGACACCGGCGTGGCCCCTCTCGAGCGCCGGAGCTCTCTGTACAACAAGGAAATCGAAACCTCAGGGACGGTTCCCGAGGAGATCAAGGGCCACTTCGCCGTCGACCTGGTAGGCCCCAGGCTACTCTACTGCACCGAAGAGGCCGTCGACCTCCTTCTCCAGTCAGGGGGCGGCCACCACGTGAACTTCAAGAGCGTCGGCCTCCTCTACTGGGATCATGGCGTTCTCTGCCCAGTTCCGTGCTCCAGGGAGGCCATCTTCGAGGACAAACAAGTTGGGGTCTTGGACAAGAACCGCCTCTACGCCTTCGTAAGACTTGTGGAGTCACACATTGTAGCCAAGGAGGGCGAGGAAGGCGGAGCTTCCATATCCGAGGAAGACCTAGACCTCCCCTTCGTTGAGTTTCTCAAGAAACAAAAGCTTTCACCCAAGTTAATACAGTAAGATCAAGCATTCAAACTAGAGCATTCATTATTATCAAGTATGACTAGTACTTAAGACCCGCTGCATCTTCTTATTTATTTGTAGGGTTGTGTTGTATGCAATAGCGATGGCGGATTATGACCAAGAAGACGCCGCCGCCTCCGGATCTTGTGATAAGTTAGTCACAACCAGAGATGGAATGAAAACGGTAGTTCTTCATGTCAAGTCCATTAGAAGGTTAGTTTGCTTCGATCCGTTTCTCTTTGGTATATATATATATACCTTGTTGATGAACTTGTGTTTAGCTTTAGAAAGAAATACTACACTATTAACATCTGATATGGGAAATAATAAAATAAGTGTCTTGATGCCTAGTACATTGTTTTTTGACATTTACTCCTGTATTATCAGGTTTGCTAATACAAAAGGTGCTTTCGTATATCCTATGCATGGCCATGGTGAGCTGCCTCAAGCTTTCTGTCGCTATGCTGCTGTTAAGGTGCCCTATATGTAAGATCATGATTGACACCTTCAAAATATTTATCTGGTTGTTACCCTGTGATGTTGGCTTATTCTTTGTCACATTGGTAATCATATAGTTAGCCAAATCAATGGATCATTTTTCTATCATCATGACTTTCTTTAAGTCTCCAGCAATCTGATTCATTGCAACCTATATCAACTAGCCTAAGGCTCCCTTGCCATCTCAATGTATTTTGGAAGTATTTTGAGAATACCATGGTTTGGATGCAATGAATAATGTGGTTTCAAAACTGAAGTATCCCTCCAAAACTGCATTTTATTGTCGTATTGGAAAACTTTGTTCCTGACCTCTTTTGTTAGTTTGGCAACAAAGTATTTCTAAAATCAAATTATTCGAAAACCACAATATTTCTATGCCTAGAGAACCAATACTTCAGTATTGGAAAAAGAATTCCAACCCGCTTTTTCATATTTCAAAAATAATGTAGTTTCGTAAATATTGAAGTATATAAAACTAAATTTTTGGCTAAATCCAAACATCCAAAGTATTTAATAGTTCAGTATTTCTGAAAACCGAGCATTCTTGGAATACTTAAAAAATACGGAGCTCCCAGACGGGGAAGTATTCAACTATTCATTGCCCTCACACTCAATACTTCGTTTTTGCGATACCATGTTTTTGAAAAAACGAAGCTCCCAAACAGTGCCTTATCTTTTATGATCCTTTTGATACTTAGCCTTGGGAAATGTCTATCTTCTGTGAATCAGGTGTTGCGGATGTCTGTCACAGCCCTTTTAATGGATAAGGTATGATCATTTTTAAGATTTATGCTTATGTTGGGTATGTTCTTGCGGTTATTTGTTTTCTGATATATATTAATTCACACAATAAATGTTCTAGTTTGTCTTACTTTATCTGGTTTTAATCGATAGCTCTTATTTTCATCCCTTAGTTGTTTATTTCACTGTCCATAAATATTGTGACCCTTTCTTGATTAGAAACGTCCAGTAATGAAAACTCTCTCGATCAGGAAAAACAAAGTTATGTAGGCGCCAGGTTGGCATCTGGTCAGGATATTTCGTGCCAACAGTTGATACTTGATTCCTCATGCAAAATTCTTTCCTTGGGTTTTCCATCTGATGCTTCAGACTCAAATTCACCGAGAAAAGTCGCTCGGGGAATATGCATAACTAGAAGGCCTGTCAAACAAGATTCGCCAGATGTTCTGGTTGTTTTTCCCCCAAATGTAAGAAAATTGTTTCCCCTCTCTTTTTATGTTTCATTCCTTGAACTAGTCTTAGGACGGTGATTTATTCTCTTCTCTTTGACATGTTCTCTCCATTTGAGCACTACAAGCACAGCAGGTTGCAACTCTTCGGGTGCTTCAGTTGAGCAGCAACGTAGCAGTATGTCCTCCTGGAATGTAAGTTATTTCCTATCATCTATCTTATTAACATCAACATGTGCGACTCTCCCTCACAAGGCAATCGCACACGCAGGTTTATATCATATCTATCTATCCCCTGCGACGATGCTTTTACGGGAAAGCTCTGCATAGACAAAGCGATAGAGTTTCTTTTCGGTTCCCTGGCTTCAAATGGTTCAAAAGGGCTTTTGGAGACAACCAGCAAAGACAATCAGAATGTGAATTCGGCGTTAATATGGAAGTGTGTTTATGTTCAGGAGATCACACAGGTCCATTTCTGCGATAATCATTATGGACTCCATTTATAGCTCAATATTTGTAATACAATGATTTATTTTTCTGATGTGCTACTTTTCCTTCACAAACATGTCTTTCTTGTATTCGACCACCAGGGTGCATCCGTTACTGTGGTTTCATGCCCCATGCCTGATGAATATCTAGACTACAGAGATATACTAGAATCAACTAAGAATGTATGCACTAAGTGATGATGTTACATTTTTCTCAATGTTGTATTTGCATCGGTACTGGAAAGTAGGTTAGAGCATCTCCAACAGCAGCGCTAGGCGCCGGCGCGCTAATTTTTTTTTGCCGCGCCAGAATTGCGATTTTGCGCGCGGAGCGCCTATTTTGCTTTAGCAGAAGCGCTATAGTTAGCGGCGCGGTTGTACTTTTTTAGCTCCAGTAGAGGCGCTAAAAATTCCACCGGCCGCGCCCAGCGCAAACAACATTCAGATCAAACATGCAAACAAACCGAATCAACAGACACGAAATAAATCAACAATAAATAGTTTAATTATTTATTACAACACAAATATAGTTGTTCCGGAACAATAGAACAAATAGTTCATTACACAACACAACACATGAAACAAACACACAAATTCAACTCAATGTTGTCCATTCCATGTCCACCACTCCTCGATAAGATCCTTTTGAAGCTCATCATGTGTTTCATTACGTCGAATGTCATGGTAGGATGCAACAAAGCGTGCCACCCTCTCAGCCCTCCTCCGCGGTTGCACGGGAACACCCATTAACTCATAATGAGTATAGTCCAAATCTTGCCCGCGCTCATTCTCGATGATCATGTTACGCATGATCACACATGCGTTCATGATGTACCAAAGCATTTCTTGATCCAAATCTAGCCGGTCCTCTAACAATAGCAAATTGGGCTTGCAAAATCCCAAATGCTCTCTCCACATCTTTCCTAGCCGCCGCTTGAGCATTGTGAAAATCAAGCATTTTTCTTACCTAGTGGTTTCTGAACGGTTTCACAAATGTTTGCCACCTTGGGTAGATGCCGTCCGCAAGATAGTAGCCATAGTTGTATGTATGGCCATTTGCTACAAACTCCACCGGACAAGTTTTCCCTTTTGCAATCTTATTCATGAGTGGTGACGATGAAGAACATTAATATCATTGAACGTCCGGGCATTCCGAAAAAAGCATGCCAAATCCAAGTCTCATGATCGGCCACCGCTTCAAGAATTATGGTGGAATCCTTCTTATGCCCTGAAATTGTCCATGCCATGCTGCAGGACAATTCTTCCAACTCCAATGCATGCAATCAATTGATCCAAGCATACCTGGAAACCCTCGAGAAGCATTGAACTCCAAAAGCCTAGCCGTGTCCGCTGCGTTGGGAGCTCTCAAGTATTCCGAACCAAACACTTGCACAATGCCAACTGCAAAGCGCTTGACACACATGATGGCTTGACTCTCGCCCATCGCCAAGTGGTCATCCACTAGATCCGCCGGAATACCATATGCCAACATACGCAAGGCGGCGGTCACCTTTTGAAAGGTGCTATGCCCAAGTTCACCAGCGGCATTTCTCCTTTGCTGAAAACCGATCATGTTTACTCAGTTCTCTGCAATTTTCTTAAACAACTCAATGCTCATCCGAAACGACGCCGAAAATAAGACTCGGGGTATATGGGATGCTCGACAAAATAGTGCCTCATCATCTTTCATGAGCACCCAACCTTTCCCTCCACAATTTTAGGCGACCCATCACTGAACCACCGTGCTTTGGTCGTTTCCTAGCACGGATAGCAAGTATCATACCCATGTCTTCCCCTCTTGGATATCAAATTCTTCATCGGAGGAGGAATCGTCACTAGCGAAATCATCTACAAACATGAATTTGTACTAGTTATTTTACCTACAAACTAGTTATTTTACCTATGTGAACTCATCTACAAACTAAAAAACTAGAGAACAAACATACCTTACAAGTATTTTGTCAAACACCTTGCGCGCGCGGAGGTTCGACGATCGCCAAGCGCTGTTCGTCGGAGGAACTGCGCGCTGGCTGGCGGCGACGAAGGAGCTGGAGCAAGGAGTGGCGACGAAGCGCAGCTCGCCGGAGGAACTGCGCGTTGCGGAGTAGAGAGGAAGCGGCGGAAACGGAGGTGGCGTCGGTGACGGCGGGGCAAAATCGACGCGGCGGCGACCTGCCCAGCGGTACACACGGCGGCGCGCAGGGGACGAGCGGCGGGGAAAGCGCCGACGGCTGGTCTATTCGCGCGCCATGGTCGCCGGCGAAGATGGGGGAAAAGATCGGACGGAGGACGAGGTGCGTGCGGGTGGAGGATTCAGATCTGGCGGTTTGGTCATTCGCGCGCAAGTTTCTTTCCGACCGCGCGCGCTGGAGCGGCCGCCCCATATTCAGCGCAGCGAGTACCGCTTGGGCCAGCGCGCTGACCCCTTTTTACCGCGCGCGGAGTTTTAGCGCGGCTGCTGGAGACACCGTTTCGCGTGTGCGCGCGGCGTATTTAGCGCTGCTGTTGGAGATGCTCTTACTGCCATGATCTTTTTCTTTAGGAAGGTCATAATTCTGGTTAATCAGGAAGCGTGTCGTCTGTTTGCTCTTATAAGCTACATTGTTTTAGGTAGCTTTAGAGGCCGACTCTTCATTTACTTTATTATGTACATACGCAGGCATGTAATACTTGAGATGTTAAGAATCATGGCATATGTATAAAAGCATCTTGCCTGGCCACGAGATTAGTTTGTTTGTTGTTTAAAAAGTTAATCTGGTTTCCTTTATTTCTTGCAGATATCTATCCGGATGAAGGATTCTGCCTAGATACGCAGCTCACAATATGCAGATGACGACTCTCGATTCTGCAGAGTGAAACCATCTTGCTGAAGGTAGCACTTGGGTTTCCCGTTCTGGAACTATAACTAATAAAGCACACAGGAAAGCTACGCAAGCAGGATTATTTTGTCGTGGATTGGTAAACCATAATGTACATATATAGCGTCCCTTACTAAGGGAACAAGCGAACTTCCCTAGTTTGTAACCATTCAACATTGATCGGTCTTCATGTAAACCATTTGACATGGATTTTGAATGATAATCATTAATTCGATGGTGGCAGGCATCATGGATTGTGTCCTAATCTGGGATGAGGTACTACTTAGTAATTGGCTTAGACAAGTTGTAGAAGATACAAAGAAAATAAATTTGTAATATGTCTCGTAATCAACCAAGACTTGTAGATTACTTGCAGAGGTTACTTGATTGGACGCGGTAGGTAAACGAAGTATTTGTTTTAGCGTAGTCTATCTCGTTCCCTAATACTCGATCCCTTGCCGATTCCAAACAAGATTGGGATATGGTGACATTTAACTTTTAGTGGTGGGCTATCGAAGAGTAAACACTGGTACGAAATACAATAGTGTTGTCTCGACATCTCTGACCGGGTTTAAGAACGGTCAGAGATGCCCTCTGTAGATCCCCGTGAACCCGAAAAGTCATCTCTGACAATCAAAGTAGTACTACGGGTCAGAGGGGACAACGTGTCCATCCGCATGATCAACATTGGAGAGGACACCTCGTGAAACTAGGCGCACCATCGGAGGAACATCACGAGCGGGCTTGTCGGTGGGGCCCTCTAGCGCAACGGAGAGAGAGAGGAGTGAAGGGGCTGGGCTGTCTAAGGTTAGTCGCGCTGCCCGAGTCGCCCAGAGCTGAGCCATCAGGGGCGAGCGAAACGTTTTCATGTAACGCAATTGTGTTGCACATTTCCTTTTATTTCTCTTACCTTCTCTTGTCAATAATCGGTTTGTAACATACGGTTTATTCTCCATGCTTGATTCAACAAAGAGCTAATGGTTGCTGGTTTTTTTGGAAAAAGAAAAGACAAAGGAGCATTCAGAGCTGACATCTTTCTACTCCGGTGTACACAATGGATAGCTCTGCTTTTGGTAGCAAACCAAGCATGCACACAACTGAGACCTCCCTGGAAAGATGGCCGGACATGGTTGGCCACTGAGAAGCACCTGGGATGAAGTTTCTAAATCTCCATTCTTTTTACCGTTTGTACTCCTACATCCACAAAAAGATGTCTTAACTTTATCTAAATTTACATGTATCTAGATAAAATTATTAGTATATAGATACATGCAAATTTAGACAAAATTGAGACATCATTTTATAGACGGAGTGTGAGTATCAGAATTGGCAAAAAAGGTTAGCTACAACTGTCTACTGAGATGATATTCTTGCTACAACTACTGAACTACATGCCACTAACGAAGCTATTGGGGGTAACTACACGCTTGCTTGCTTCTTATTTCTTGCACACCTTAGATTTCCTGATTTCGACAGTGCTACTCTTCAAATTGCGTGCACACATTTTTGCAACATAAAACGCATCCTCGTGGCAAACTGTTGGACACAGTTACATGGTGAATTATACAGGAATCAGTAGTTAGGAACACCATCCTAACTTAAAGCTACAATATTATCAGCAAAATGAGCCGAGCCCAGAATCAAAGGCGCGTAGGAATAAAGCATAGGGGGTACGCCCACCGGCATAGCGGGCGCTAAAGGCGTGCATAGGAGCTCCCTCAGTACTTCCTCTGATCCATTCTCAAAAAAAAAATACTTCCTCTGACAAAAAAAACAGTCAAAAGTTATACGTAGGACTTGTACTGCTTATATTGTTTTGGCACGACAGTTTTTTACGGACAGGAGGGAGTATTATTGTACGTTTAAAAAAAAAGTATAATTGTACATTCCTGACAGTAGAAAAAATTGTCAATTTCGTTATGTTTTCCTTCCTTTAAAGAAACTTTTATATTTATTTATCTGTGAACACATGCACAATGAATTATTATTTACATGAAATTAATTATCTTCCTATTTTAACGGGTTATTTTACATTACGCGGTGGATCAATGAGAAAAAAAATACTAAATTATAATAATACACATATTAATAGAACAATATATGCGATCACCATCAAACAAACGACAACGCAACAATCAATACAGACATGCAGGCCAGTATGAATATAAATAGTTAAACACCATAATATGTACACACCCCACATAACTGCACACACGTACAATATAGAAATATACAATATCACACAGGAGTGATGCAGGGGGCAAGCAGGTCTCTGTCGGTGATCCGCCACCTGGCGCACTTGTAGTGGAACAGGTGGCTGCAATCCAACCTGGCGATCTGGCGTCGTCCTCGTTACTTCTCAAACAGACCGCACACTCCACGACATCGTTCGAAGCTTGCTCGCTGTGTACTCCCTGAAGGTTGTCATCTTGATCTTCTTCACAACGCTCTCACGAGCGGCCGCCTCCCGTTTCCTTGTGGCCACCTAATGCAGGCGTGTAGACGAAGAAGCACACGAGGAGGACTACGGCAACCCCTCGGCACACATGCGATTTCGAGGGCCGTCATGTCCCGTTGCTGAGCACTAATTCAACTCCCATCTAACATTTCGTAGAAAAGTTATAAATCTAAATTAACGATAAAGACGTGGCAAGAATATATATCGCAATTGGTTATCTGCCAGCTAGATTGAATGACTGTCCATTTTTTCCCAGTCAGCAGACAGGCCCAAACACATCTTGGACCAGTATTGGGGGCATGGGGGAAATGGGTGAAATATCACTAGTTGTGAATGCAAAAAGGCTAGTAGTAGTTTTTAAGCAAAAAAATCTTGGCTGGGGGCGGTGCCCCCTCCCCCCCCCCCCCCCCACCCCACATGAAGTGTACATAGCTCCGTAGTTGACTCTTCCGATGGTACAAAAGGAAACTACAATATTCACATTAATGTGTTATCATAGTTTGTCATACTACGCAATACTAACTCGACCTGTATAATTTGGGCAGCAATTCTGACACGTAGGTTTTTATTTCGAACACACATAGGGTCCCTTGCTTTGTGTTCTTGAGCTTGAGTGGGGAGAAAAGTCTATTATCCCAGAGTGCTCGTACGGTCCTCATCAAAGCAGTGGCACAGGCCATACAACCTATCTAACGGGTGTGTTTAAACTCCCTCTCTCGATCTACGATGATCTCACCAAGTTAATCAGGAACTATTGGTGGGGGAATAAAATGGACGTCGCAAGACCACTGGATCAGTTGGGATAAGTTGGTTCGTACAAAAGCTCAAGGGGGCATGGGTTTTCGTGACATGCGTTTGTTTAATCAACCTCTTCTGGCTAGGAAAGCGTGGCATCTTATAGTATTCCCGGACAGTCTGTGTGCCAGGGTTCTAAAAGCAAAGTACTACCCACGGGTGAGCTGATTGACAAAGTATTTACGGGAATCCATCGTCCACGAGGACTGCAGTTGCTCATGGCCTAGAACTCCTGAATAAATGATTAGTGCGGCTTGTGGGCAATGGACAGAAAAATCCGGGTTTGCAGGGATAGCTGGATCCCATAGTCTCGTACGGCAAAACCCTAAGTCCTCGTGGCAATTGTGGCCTAAGAAGAGTCTCTGAATTACTTGATGAACAAGGGAGGTGGAAGGTGGATATCGTAAGGGAGACCTCTTACCAATTGATGTTGAAGCGATCCTTTCTATTAAACCCTCCGACGAGGCGATGATGACATTCTAGCTTGGCAAACCAGAAAGAAACGGTATATTCACGGTTCGTAGCACTTATAAGCTCGCGTTACAAGAACAGCCAGTGCAATGCCTGTTTGCAGCTACCAGCACTCACCCCTGACGGACATGATGACTGTTGGTTGAAGATATGACGTTCTGGAGTGCCATCGAAAGTGAAAACTTTTGCGTGCGAAGCGGCTACTGAGACGTTAGCAACTGAAGGAAATAAACTGAGAAGGAACATACATGTCACTGGCATGTGTAAAATATGTTGTCGAGAAATTGAAGATATTGGTCATGCATTGGTCAGATGCCCTCATGCAAGGAGACTTTGGGATGCAATGAGAGTGTGTTGGCTGCTTCCATCCACGGTTGAATTATAGGCTCCACCATCTAGCTGGTTTCATTCTATGTTATCTTTTTTTTTAGATAAGGGGGTGCGGATCCCCGACCTCTGCATCAAAATGATACACACAGCCATCCGCAATTATTAATCAAAATATTCAATGTATACAATTCATGGGTCACTCAGAGTGGATACAAAAATCAGCCATTCAAACAAAGGCAACTAGACATCGATTCTTCTAGTATGTTGCCACCCAGCTCGGCAGAAGATAGCCGTACAACCGACATCATACGGGTACATCCTGAGTCCATAAGACCACGCTGATCCGTCGGCAGGAGATAAGACCACAAGCGGATCTAGTAGACCGCCATATTGATAACCTGCAAATAATGGGTAGATAATTTTTGTTAAAGACAATATCATGCGACAGTTCCAAATAGCCCAAAGTATGGCCGCAACACCAATTCTAATTCGAGCCTTTGTATTCTTATCTATCCATTCAACCAAGAACCAAACATATTTGCAACACTAGTGGAGGGTAAACATTGAACGTAAAATGTACTATCCTCCAAATATTTCTAGCAAATGTGCATTTGATAAAAAGATGTTCAACAGACTCATCTGAACCACAAAAAACGCATTTCTTGCACCCCGTCCATTGTCTTTTAACCAGGTTGTCTTTAGTCAATAATTCTTTTCTGTTTAGAAACCACAGAAATATTTTTATTTTAAAGGGGATCTTCAGTTTCCACAAATATTTCCGCAATATCTTGTGTGTCCATTTAGTAAGTCCGAATAATATGATTTAACGAAAACAATCCATTATCGTGAGACCCCATTTAAACCTATCAGGTTGATCAGAAAGAGCTACCCGCATTAACCTTTCTACAAGATGCAACCACCTAGATCTATTATTACCCAAAAGGATTCTTCTAAAAGGTAAGTGTATCTGGACCGAACCGAAAACATCAGCCACCGTAGCATTTCTATTAGAAGCTATAGCATATAGATTAGGATATTCATTCGCTAATGAAATATGTCCTAACCAAATATCTTCCCAAAAACGAGTTTGCTCACCATTACATGGAATAAATTTCCCGCGCACAAGAAATTCATCCTTTATTTTCATCAAGCCTTTCCAAAAGGGTGAGTCAAACGGTTTGGATTGTACTTGTGATAACGTCTTATCACCCAAATACTTATTAGCTAACAATTCTTGCCATACCCCTTGTTCGTTTTAACAACTTATACAACCACTTGCTTAAAAGACATTGATGGCGTGAATCACACGCTCGTTGGGAGACCCCAAGAGGAAGGTATGATGCAGTTCAGCAGCAAGTTTTCCCTCAGAAAGAAACCAAGGTTATCGAACCAGTAGGAGCAGCAACTCTTCAGAAGGTTGTTGGTGGCTCGCACGGCGCAATACGATCACCAACGTGGAATCTGCACACAACACAATCAAACTACTTTGCCCCAACGAAACAGTGAGGTTGTCAATCTCACTGGCTTGCTGAAAACAAAGGATTAAACGTATGGTGTGGAAAATGAGTATTAAATTGCAGAGAATGAAAAAGGAACAGTTTGCAGTTTGTGGTTGTTTAATCAGTGTAAAAGAATGGACCGGGGTCCACAGTTCACTAGTGGTGTCTCTCCATAAAAGATAACTAACATGTTGGGTGAACAAATTACAGCTGGGCAATTGACGAATAGTGAGCGCATGACAATGCATATACATGACATGTTGACTACTATGATATTTAATTGGGCATTACGACATAATACATAGACCGTTATCCAACAGCATCTATGACTAATAATCCACCGCCGGGTTGTCATCCGAGTCCCCCGTTGGTATTAAGTTGCAAGCAACGGATAATTGCATTAAGTAAAGTGCGTAATGTAAACAAACACATATGCCCGTGGACATAGCATCGTTAGGTTATCCCTAGTGGCAACAGCACATCCACAACCTTAGAACTTTCTGTCACTGTCCCATTAAACGGAGCATGAACCCACTATCTAGCATAAATACTCTCTCTTGGAGTTACAAGCATCTACTTGGCCAAAGCATCTACGAGTAACGGAAAGCATGCAAGATCTTAAATAACATAAGATAGATTGATAATCAACTTGACATATATTCAATATTCATCGGATCCCAGCAAACACAACATGTAGCATTACAATAATATGATCTTGATCATGTAGGGCAGCTCACAAGATCTAAACATGATGGCACAAAGTGGAGAGACAACCATCTAGCTACTGCTATGGACCCGTAGTCCAAGGATGAACTACTCACGCATCACTCCGGAGGCAGGCATGGCGATGTAGAAGCCTCCGGTGACGATTCCCCTCTCCGGCAGGGTGCCGGGAAGAGGTTCTGAACCCTCCCGAGCTAGGGTTGACGACGGCGGCGTCTCTGGAACTTTTCGTGGATATTTGCTCAGGTACTTAGGGTTTTCGCGTCGGGGGGAATAAGTAGGCGAAAGGGCGGCGGCTGCGGACCCCCGAGGGGCCCACACCACCCAGGGCGCGCAGGGGGGCCCGCGCCCTAGGGCGTGGGCCCTGGTGGCCCTCCTCTGCTGCTCCTTCGCTCCGTCAGGTGTTCTGGAAAAATAGGACCCCCGTGTAGTTTCGTCCAATTCCGAGAATATTTCCAGACTAGCTTTTCTGGAATACAAAAACAGCAGAAAACAGGAACTGGCACTTCGGCATCTTGTTAATAGGTTAGTCCCAAAAAATGTATAAAAGTGATATAAAGTAGATGCAAAACATGTAGCAATTGGTATAAAACAAGCATGGAACATCAAAAATTATAGATACGTTTGAGACGTATCAGCATCCCCAAGCTTAGTTCCTACTCGTCCTCGAGTAGGTAAACGATAAAAACAAAATAATTTTTGAGGTGACATGCTACATCATAATCTTGATCATATAATATTGCAAGGCACATGTAAATGAATGAAGTGATCCAAGTCAATGGTCTATAATTTGCTACCAAATAGATAATGAGTAAACAATGAATCACACAAGCTAAACGTTTTCATGAATAGTACTTTCGAGACAAGCATCAAACAGTTTTGCATAAGTGTTAACTCATAAAGCAATAGTTTCTAATAAAAGGTATTTAATCAACACAAAGGAAGAATTTAGTTTCAGCATTTGCTTCAACTTTCAACATATTTATCTCATGGATATTGTCAACACAAAGTAGTATAACAAGTCCAATACATTGCATATAACGCATGTTGTAACAAAGTTGACACTAGTGTTTGCTTGTGGAAGACAGAAAGAATAGGAAAACTGACTCAACATAAAAGTAAAAGAAAGGCCCTTCGCAGAGGGAAGCAGGGATTAAATCATGTGCTAGAGCTTTTAGGTTTTTGAAAGCATATAGAGATTGCATAAAATATTTGATACTCCTCCCAACCTTGCTAACACAAGCCATGGCTAACCGAATCCTCGGGTGCCTTCCATCAATCACATACCATGGAGGAGTATCTATTTTTGAGAGGTGTTTGTTAATTGTCAACGAATGGTAGCGGGTGAGAACAGTATTCTACCTGTCAAACGGACTTTTAAGAGCGGCTCCCATGAAGGACGTTATTTCTACCAGCAAGGCAGATCATCCCTCTTTCTCTTTGGTTTACACACATTCAGGTATTTCACTGTTTGTCATTGCTTACTGATGAATCAGGGCAAAAGTGTGAAGAGAATTAATTGGTTAAAGTTGTAATTAATTGGGACTGGGCACCCCGTTGCCAGCTCTTTTTGCAAGTTATTGGATAAGCGGATGTATATGCCACTAGTCCAGGTGTAAAAGTCCATTCACAAATAGAATAAAGAATAACCACACTAATTCCTCATGAGCTAGTAAACATTGACACAAAAAGGGAATAATAACATTTTGAATAATTTAAAGGTAGCACATGAAAAATTTACTTGGAGTGGCAAGGAAATACCACATATAGGTAGTTATGGTGGACACAAATGGCATGGATTTTGGCTCAAGGATTTGGATGCACGAGAAGCATTCCCTCTCAGTACAGAGTTTAGGCTAGCAAGGTTATGTAAGCAAACAAGAATATCAACCCGTACACCAAGTTTTATATGACAAACATATTGCAAACGTTATAAGACTTCATACCGTCTTCCTTGTTAACCAAACCCTGTTATTAGAAAATATCTAGACCTTAGAGATACCACCGATGCAAACCAAATTTTCAACAAGCTTTACGGTAGTTCTTCACTAATAGGCTTAACTCATGTGATGCACAATTTAATCATGATCTACTTGTTAACTCAAAACAATTGACAAGCATCAAGTTATCCATTAGTGATCTACAAGATTAAGCAAGTTTTTCCTTATACCAATTACCACATGCAACATTTTCTGAACCAACCAAACACCAATCAATTTATTTCATCAACTCTCCAAACAAATATAAGTGAAGCAAGAGAGTACTTTCTACAAAAGAAAGCTAATAGCTCTGACAAGAGATACATGAAAACAAGAGCTAAAAGCTGAACAGCGCTAGATATGAATACTCAACAAATATAAGTGAAGAATAGGAGTATTCTCATGAAAAAGCGGAGCGTGTCTCTCTCCCAATCAAGAATGCTAGGGTCCAGTCAAGCTTTATTGAAAATAAAAGTGCAATACTGAAAATAAAAGCACACAGACGCTCCAAGAAAAGCACATATGATGTGAAAGAATTAAAATATAGTTTCACTAGAGATGACCTGATAATTTTGACGATGAAGAAGGGGATGCCTTGGGCATCCCCAAGCTTAGACGCTTGAGTCTTCTTGAAATATGCTGGGGAGATCCATGGGAGCCTCCCCAAGCTTAAGCTCTTCACTCTTCTTGATCCTATTATATCATCCTTCTCTCTTGACCCTTGAAAACTTCCGTCACACCAAACTCAAAGTAGATCTCATTAGAGGGTTAGTGCATAATCAAAAATTCACATGTTCTATAAAGACGCAATATGATTTGTTACTTTAAACATTAGCTACAGCCACTGATGTTATGTGAAGCTCTTCCACCCAAAAAAGAATTTCACTCAACACTAGTAAAAGAGAGAATGCAAAATAAAAAGGCATAATCTGTCTAAAACAGAACAGTCCGCAAAGACGAATTTTTTCGAGGCACTTACGACGCTCAGATCGAAAACTCTGAACTAATGAAAGTTTCAGACATTCATAAAGATTACGCACAAAAATTTCAGATTTAATTAACAATCTGGTGATTTTAGGAATTTCGTACAGTGAACAGCAAAAATCTGTTTCTGCGCAGCAATCAAAATTAAGCATCATCTTAACATTAGAGGCTACTCTTGGCACAACAATGCGAGAAAATAAAGATACAAAGGAGTTGCTACAGAAGTAAACACTCCTTGACTCAATAAAAGAAAAATTGCAGAAAAAAAAATGGGTTGCCTCCCATAAGCGCTTTTCTTTAACGCCTTTTAGCTAGGCACAAAGCATGCATCAAGTATTACCAAGTGAAGAAGCATCAACATTCTTACGCTTAGCTCCTACCTTACTCTTATCTTTAGGAAATACTTGGTTACACATAGGTGAAGAGGCGAAATTCATAGTGCCTTGGCCCATCTATTATTGCTCCAAAGCGTTTCAACAGAGATCTTCCAAGCGTAATTTGTCCTTCCTGCACATTCAATGACAAGATAATCAATAGATATTGTTATCCCTAAGAGTTTTGTAAATACTCCTTCGGCTACTCCTTGGTAATTTAATAGTATTATCACCCAAAGTTATACAATCTTCGCATTTGGAAAGCTCCCAAAGATTTAAGGAATCATAAATTTCTTGGGCATTAAACAAATTCAGACATAATATCACAGCGAGAATGAAAAGTTTCACCATTTATAACAACTTTTACTGAGGAATCCATCCCGATGGTTCAAAATTTACTGGCACATTATCATAATGTTCACGAATCTGATTATACCCTTCTTTTAGACCAGATATATTTGTTTCAAGAGCTTTAAGTCTATCTTATGCTTGTCAAAGCCAAATCAATTTTAGTGATTGGAGGGCTAGAAATTGTAATCAATTTTTTATAGCATTAAAAGCTTGATCCCCATCATAACGAAGGAAATCTCCTCCTACCACAGCATCTAAAGCATATCTATAGCAAAGAACAAGACCAAAATAAAAGCTACTAAGAAGCAGGCTTAAAGTCATTTTAGGTTCAGTTTTAGCATAGGACTCAATATTCTAGACCAAGCATCTTTAAAACTCTCCTCACTCCCTTGCTTGAAAGTGAAGATCTCTTCTTCAGGTGACATTACTACTGGAACAGGGCTAGACATGATAACTAACAGAAAACAAAACTGAAAATAAACTAAATGCAAGTAACTAATTTTTTTGTGTTTTTGATAATTGAAAGCAAACAAGATAAAATAAAATAAACTAAGCAAGACAAAAACAAAGTAAAGAGATTGGAAGCGTGAAACTCCCCTTGCAGAAGACTGCTGTCTCCCCGGCAACGGCGCCAGAAAAATAGCTTGATGACGTGAAACACACGTTCGTTGGGAGACCCCAAGAGGAAGGTATGATGTAGTCAGCAGCAAGTTTTCCCTCAGAAAGAAACCAAGGTTATCGAACCAGTAGGAGCAGCAACTCTTCAGAAGGTTGTTGTGCTCGCACGGCGCAATACGATCACAACGTGGAATCTGCACACAACACAATCAAACTACTTTGCCCCAACGAAACAGTGAGGTTGTCAATCTCACTGGCTTGCTGAAAACAAAGGATTAAACGTATGGTGTGGAAAATGAGTATTAAATTGCAGAGAATGAAAAAGGAACAGTTTGCAGTTTGTGGTTGTTTAATCAGTGTAAAAGAATGGACCGGGGTCCACAGTTCACTAGTGGTGTCTCTCCATAAAAGATAACTAACATGTTGGGTGAACAAATTACAGCTGGGCAATTGACAAATAGTGAGCGCATGACAATGCATATACATGACATGTTGACTACTATGATATTTAATTGGGCATTACGACATAATACATAGACCGTTATCCAACATCTATGACTAATAATCCACCGCCGGGTTGTCATCCGAGTCCCCCGTTGGTATTAAGTTGCAAGCAACGGATAATTGCATTAAGTAAAGTGCGTAATGTAAACAAACACATATGCCGTGGACATAGCATCGTTAGGTTATCCCTAGTGGCAACAGCACATCCACAACCTTAGAACTTTCTGTCACTGTCCCAGGTTAAACGGAGGCATGAACCCACTATCTAGCATAAATACTCTCTCTTGGAGTTACAAGCATCTACTTGGCCAAAGCATCTACGAGTAACGGAAAGCATGCAAGATCTTAAATAACATAGATAGATTGATAATCAACTTGACATATATTCAATATTCATCGGATCCCAGCAAACACAACATGTAGCATTACAATAATATGATCTTGATCATGTAGGGCAGCTCACAAGATCTAAACATGATGGCACAAATGGAGAGACAACCATCTAGCTACTGCTATGGACCCGTAGTCCAAGGATGAACTACTCACGCATCACTCCGGAGGCAGGCATGGCGATGTAGAAGCCTCCGGTGACGATTCCCCTCTCCGGCAGGGTGCCGGGAAGAGGTTCTGAACCCTCCCGAGCTAGGGTTGACGGCGGCGGCGTCTCTGGAACTTTTCGTGGATATTTGCTCAGGTACTTAGGGTTTTCGCGTCGGGGGAATAAGTAGGCGAAAGGGCGGCGGCTGACGACCCCCGAGGGGCCCACACCACCCTAGGGCGCGCAGGGGGGCCCGCGCCCTAGTGGCGTGTGGGGCCCTGGTGGCCCTCCTCTGTTGCTCCTTGGTCCGTCAGGTGAGTTCTGGTAAAATAGGGATCCCCGTGAAGTTTCGTCCAATTCCGAGAATATTTCCAGACTAGCTTTTCTGGAATACAAAAACAGCAGAAAACAGGAACTGACACTTCGGCATCTTGTTAATAGGTTAGTCCCAAAAAATGTATAAAAGTGATATAAAGTAGATGCAAAACATGTAACAATTGGTATAAAACAAGCATGGAATATCAAAAATTATAGATACGTTTGAGACGTATCAGACATTTATTCTTAATTTCTAGAACCGCAATACCCAGCCCCCCTGATCCTTCGGTCTACAAACAATATTCCACTTTGTTAATCTATACTTTCGCTTTAGCTGATCACTTTGCCAAAAAAATCTTGATCGATAAAAGTCCAGTCTCTTACGTACCCCCTTGGGTACTTCGAAGAAGGAAAACAGAAACATTGGTAAACTAGTCAAAACTGAATTTATTAACACAAGACGATCTCCGTACGATAACACCTTGGATACCCATGAAGCTAATTTTTTCTCAAACCTATCCTCAACAGTCTTCCATTCTTTGTTCAATAATTTTCTATAGTGTATTGGAATCCCCAAGTATCTAAAAGGTAGAGCACCGATCTCACACCCGAATATGTGATGGTAATCTTCTTGACTATCCTTGGCTTTTCCAAAACAGTAGAGCTCACTTTTGTGAAAATTAATTTTCAGCCCTGAAGTTGCTCAAAGAATGCCAGAATTAACTTCATGTTCACGGCCTTCGCAATGTCGTGTTCCATGAATAATATAGTATCATCCGCATATTGAACTATTGAGACACCACCCTCCACTAAATGAGGGATTAGTCCTCCAACCTGCCCATCCTCTTTAGCTCGGGCAATTAAAATAGCTAACATATCCGCGACAAGATTAAAGAGCAGAGGTGACAAAGGATCACCTTGTCGAAGCCCCTTTAGTGTCTGGAAGTAATGACCCATATCGTCATTAACTCGTATACCCACACTACCTCCTTGCACAAATCTAGCTATCCATTCACACCACTGTGATGAAAAACCTTTCATTCTATGTTAGCTATCTGCAAACACTTCGAAATGTGCATGATCTTCCCACTGATGCGATCTTGAAGGGCAAACAACCTGTGTTTGCTTCCACTGCACCTGCCACTGTGCCGCTTCCTGTCCCTACGCCAGAGAGACAGTGGACGAGACCTCCTCCAGGTTCGGTTAAGCTCACTATTGATGGGTCTTTCAAAGATGGTGTAGCTGGTACTGGTATGGTGCTAAGAGATAATGAGGGGAGTATAATCGTTTCAGCATGTAAGTACTTCAGGCAATGTGATGATGCCCTGGAATCTGAAATACAGGCCTGCCTAGAAGGCGTCACTCTGGCGTGACAACATTCGGAACTACCTATTATCATTGAATCAGATTGCTGTCAGCTACTGGTGATGGTTTCGGCGGCTGGACCGAACCATTCCCCTCAGAACAACTTAGTTTTGGAGATACAGGCCTTAGTTTTTTTTTTGCGAAGGAGGAAGCTGCACTAATTCCTCACTCTTACAAAGAGATCCAGCAAGAAAGCAAAATTACAAGAAATACCACTGGATCCCGGCGTCGGCGACGAAGCAGATGCCGTCGATGGCGCGCCGCTGCGAAGCTCCCCAACCTTGGATCGCCTGGAGCCACCACACGCAGACGGGAAGTCGTCGATCGTCGGCTCCGAAGAGCCTACACCAGAGCTCGCCGCCGTTGCCGCGAAGAACCAACACAGCAACCTCCAGATCTTGAACATCCAGGTCCGCCGCTGACCCGAACCTGGCCGTGGTGATACGAACTCGACGGATCCGCGAATCCTCGAGCTCGGACAAGTCGATCGCGAGGCAGAGGAGCTCCAGAGAGCACCGCCGCCAGAGGGGATCACCGCCGACACCAAAAACCGAACCTTCAGCTCCATCTCCTCCCGAGCGCCGCCGGCCGGTGAACTACCAGGACCTACACTATGTACACGCCGTGGGACGGGCTTCCCCCACCCTCCCGCCGCCGGAGCGGCCGACGGAGGGGGGAGAACCCACGTCCCACCGGCGAGTGAGGTGGTTCGGCAGTCGACTCTCAAAAAAAGCCCCTCGGGCACTGTATCGGAGCGAGGGGATGAGGGCGACTCTCTGCAGGCAGATACAGGCCTTAGTTACCACCAACTCTTCGGTTATCCACGAAAAAGTTCCTTCCATCTTGGTCCTCCTCCAATAATTCCATGTATTTGAGACTGGGGAATCTGTTTTCCCTAATATGTGTAAATGTACACACTACTCAAAATCCATATTTTAAAATGTTGACCAAACAAAAATTTCACGTGTACAGACGGACATTCTATGTCCACACATAAAATTCCGTGAAGAATTTTTTTTTGTGTGTGGCTTGAGTTAAAAGACAAATCCGGTGCTTTTTCTGACGAAAAAGGCAGCGCCATTTTCTATTTTTTAAGGAGGAGAATGAATAGTGTTACAAATGGGTTAGATATAGTTTTCAGTTAGTCTAACATAGGTAAAAGAAGTTACTCCGGAGGCATCCAGCGCTCCTTTGATTAGTATTACAAATCCGGTGCTTCAAAATGACTTTTCACGAGACATTTTTTGTTTTTTTTACGCAGGCCACAAAAAATGTATTTTTCCACGAAAATTTATAAGCGAATATAGAACGTCCATATAACACCCGGAATTTTGGTTTCGATTTTTTTTACATTTTGGAATGCATTTAAAATACGTTTTACAATATGGATGCATCTAAACCTATGAGTCAATACATACGTGTCCATCTCTGCCCTTGGTTCTTCATGCAATGCTTCGTGATGTCGTAAAAACAACGATTTTTCCCTATCAGCTGTAGGAAGGAAGGACACTTCACGAGAATCAAAAAAGGAAGAAAGTATGGCCTATACTACTACTCTATGGATAAAGTTCTCAAATTGATAGAGAAAGCACCGTAAAGATCAATTAGTAAGCTACTAGGTCGATACAACTAAAAAAAACCTGCTTACTTATCCCATGATATGGGGCAAAATTTAGGAATCTGCTTATGTAATAGAGCCGATCCACTAAGGGATTAAGCAGTGGTGTAGTATCAGATCCCAAAGATAGTAAGTTCTTTTTTCTTTCTTATGGAAAAAGTTTTTTTCAAGGATTCTATAGAGATTTTATATATAAAACCGGGATAGTTACCTTTCAGAAAATTCGAACGAGCATGACAGTGTTCGTCGACCTCAACGTAGCTGTTCGTACTGTGATCTAACAAAAGCTAGCATAGCACATTGCATCGAAGTTAAAACTAGAAAATTCCAACGACTGACAATGCGTGTCAACCAGGAAATACAGCGGTCCATCGTCACGTGAGGTGAAGCAAGAGGTCTTTAACTGACATATATCTCTACTATATAATATCCTTAGTGGACATACGCTCGTACGTACGTCGCAGTCGTTTTGCAGTTTAGCCCCTCAAGAATTCAGAAAATAACCCGCAGTCCCACCCTTATCCACCCACCTCCGCCCGATCCCCTCCTCTCTCTCCTCTCAGCGGCGGCAGCAACCGACAGGAGTTTCGCAGCGGCCGCCGGCGACTCGAGGACGTAGCCGAGGTACGATTCCCTTGTGCCACGGATGACCTCTGAGACTCGGATGCGACGCCGAGGTCCTAGGCCTCTTCTCCGGGTGCAGCGCCGTGGAAGGACCATGGAGGAGCGCGAGGCAGCGAGCCGGTAGCCCGGGACAGCGCCGCGGGAAGCCCGACGACCACCAGGTCACTCCGCCTCCCAAAACGAAGCTCCTCCCGCCGCCGCCTTGAGCTAGCCGCGTCCCTGAGTTTACAGGCCGCGCCGAGGAGCTGCCGGAACGGCTTCCATGGATGCACGCCGACGAGGCGCCGTACCTCCAGGCGCAGCTGGCCGCGGCCGTGCACGCGCTCAACCACGGCGCGCATGCCTCCGCGCGCCTCGCCGCCAGCCAGTGGCCCCATCGGCCAGCGGCGCTTGCCGCAGAAACCGAGTACCAAGGCACGGCCACCCTACTGCATCCACCGGCGCCCAGTAGTGCCTCTCTGTTCGACCTTGGGAGATCTTCCACGACATGGCAGTGCACACCCTGTAATGTTCATCAGAAGCTTCATGGACTTCTTTTGTTTTCTTGGTTCTATCCTCTGAATCCTATTCTTCCTGAAATTGTGCATGTCCTGATGACATCTTCTATGCACTTGATACGAGAATTTGATGTCTACAATAGTTTCGTGCTTCAGACTTCAGTTCTCAATCTAACTCCTGTTTGATTAGTGATTACACTGAGGGGAGTTTTCCTATTGTTAAATGTTGGAAGTTCGATTGAAATATTTCAATCCGAGTGTGATGATCACAAATTGTGTAGTTTTGATGTTTCGCTTGTTCAAGAGGAGTGAAGATATGGAGAAAGACAGGGAGTAGCTAGCAAGCTAAAAGCTCTTCTGTCGCTTGGTATGTGCCTTGACTGTTAGATTCATGCATGTATTGCTTTGAGCTTCAGATGTCACTTAACTGTTAGACCTACAATTTTCTCATGGACAAATATTTAATAGAACAGTTTTGAATATATGTTTCAGTTTCACTATGTAACTTATGAATTAAAATAAACATGCATGGTTCATAACCTAATTGAGAATATGCCTTTGATCATCTATTTTCGGAGAAACTGAAGGCGTATTCCAGTAGCGCATCTAGCGACTTCCGTTTGGTTGTCATATATTTTTTTCTGGACAAGTAAGGCTAGGTGATATACATTGTTCGTTTTGTATAATTGTGTTTATTATTGTGTAATTAGAAGGTGAGAGAGTAATCAGAGTATGTTTAGTTCTTCAGCAACTTGGACATGCAGTCTATGCATGAGTTGAAATATAGAGTCCTAGCGATATTGTTGCCTGTATATATACTTGTATATCAAACATCAATGCCAAATTGTCACATCTCTGCGTGTCGAGTTGATTTTTGATGCTTGCGCAATCTGTATAGTGAATTCGATGTCATCATTGTTTAGCTATACCATTTCCATAACAGTCAACCACAATACTTCAGTCGTGCTCTGTTTAGTCTGTGCTAAAGCTGGTACCCTTTGTAAGACTTATGAACTTAATAAAACTTAATAAAACTGGGAGTATGAATCCAGATAGCTGGCTATGTCGCCTGGGACCAGAAAAGTGTGGAGACAACTGCCGGGAGCCAACTCTGGATCAATTGGGTAATCCGATGAATAAACGGTGGTAACATGATCAAAGTCATAACGGGCCTGACTCCTAGGCCTAACAGCGACGGCGGGGGCGGAGCTAGCAATCTGGCGAGCTCTGGCTTCTGCCACATCTAAATTCCATTATTCTGCATAGCATGTATGTGTAATTATGCATCAATTAGTTAATTTTGTGTAGTACCTGCTCATTCTGCCACGCCTAAAATTAGATTCTACCTCTGCTAAGATTGTACATAACACAAGGGTTGTATATGATAGCTATTACTTGAAGTTGTCTCCAAGAACGATCTTAGTCAATACTCAATAGTAAGAGATAAGGGTTGATATCTCTTTCTATATATATGATTATCAACTAACATTTTTATCGAATTACATTGTAAGCAAAGAATATAGGCTACCTCTTTCCATCATGTGAATTTTCATGTCTAATTTATTTACAAGCGAGAAAAAAATTGAGTATCCCGTTGCAACGCATGGGCATTTTGCTAGTACTTAATAAACAGGGTCGCCCATCAGTACTAAGAAACACCATTGCCTAACTCAAAAACGCATAATCGCAGATACCATATTGCACTTTCAAAAGCATCTCTTCAGTTTTTGAAGAGTTTTCCCTTACAGATCGTCGGCGAGGTCTTGGGCTAGCTCTTTCTTAAATTCATCAATACTTGCTTTGGCCTTGTCCACTTTAGCGAGGAAGTCGTCGTCGAGCTCGACGTAGCCCTTCCTCTGGTACTCTCTGCGGACCCGGGCCTGAAATTTTCTGTAGTTCTTTGTTGATCTAACAAGCAGGCGCGCCTCCTCATAGAACTCCACCATCTCCTGGTCCAGTTCCTCTTCCGGCGACGGGGTCAAGTCAGGGTTCTGGATCTTCAGGTCCTCAAGAAAAGGAGAGAGCTCGACCACCCGGTTGAGGATGTGATTGACATCCTTCTGCGGCAGCCGGCTCTTCTTCTTCGCTGGAGGCTTCTCGTCGTCGCCTTTGGCCGCCACGCTTCTGGTGGTGCGCCGATTGATCGAGCACTCCTCGTCGTCCATCGGTTGATCTGGTCGCCCTCGAATTTGGGAAATATTGGAGAAACCGTACGTAGCCCTCGAATTGCGATGGAGAGGCTGGTGTACTTTGGGGATTGTATATACAGATCGAGGCCCTTTATTCTTCTCTCGGCCGAGAGTCGGAGTCGGAGTCGGAGTCGGAGTGGGAGATCCTCAGCAGGCCGGGCTCCAGTCCAAACCCAATTGGGCCAACCATCCAGCGCGAACTCCCGTGATGTGGAATTTCAGCTGAGATGATTGAACCTCCTACTCCGATTCAGTCACTCGTTCGGTCCCGACCAGAGCAAATAAAAAGAGCCACTCCCTTCAGAATCCCCACACGACACCGGCTCCGCCCCCCATTTCCGAAGCTAGGGCTCCTCAATTCTGCCCGGAAATCGAAAGCAACTGCTGCTGCCTTGCTGAGCAGAGCCGTGCGAGATCAGATCAAGTGATGGCCGGTGTTAAGGAGTGTTCGTCGAAGCAGCGCACGACCAAAATCATGGCGGCGGATGAGAGGGCTGCGAAGGCCGGCGACGAGTGTGTGCTGACTCGGTGCCAGCATGGTCCATTGGAGGCGCGCACACCAAGAGGAAGGCGGAGGCGGCAGCAGGCGATGAATCTGGTCCCAGGGTCGCAGGGTAGTCCTAAAACTAAAATCAGGTCACCATCACACCTGAATTATTATCTTCGCAGCCCCAATTGGCAAGGCATCCAAAGAAAGCAGTTAAAGAACCCACAAAACAGGGGATATTTTCAGGTGTCAACAAGAAAACAGAGCATTTTTCTATGATTCCAATTGTGCCCTTCTCTGCTCCCCTGCTAACTTTCCCGCCACCACTATAAAAACTGGTGCACTTCCAACCGTTTCAACTCAAAGATTGAAAGACAATTCAAATGTCTGATCCCAGCAGCACCGCTTCCTCTTCATCTTCTTCTCCGCGCCTCACCACCGGCGTCGTCAACTTCTTGACCCGCCGCGCCATCACCACGCACCAACGAGCAGCAGCATTCCACCAGCCCCAACCGGTCTACTCCTCTCGCCGGGCCCGGGCTCCTCCACCGGTTCGGCCGACTCCGCGCCGTGGCATCGCGCCCCGGCCACACCGCCTCTGCTACCATTTGACACCAACGACGCCGACGAGATGCTCCTGCTCGACATGCTCTCCCACTCCCAGGACACCTCCGCGCAAGTGCCCACGACGGCAGCGCCAGTGAAACACGAGGAAACTGAGGGAGACGGAGCCGTGCGCGGCGGCGGCGGCTGCGGACGCGCGTTCCGCGGGGTGCGAAAGCGGCCGTGTGGCAAGTTCGCGGCGGAGATACGGGACTCTACGCGGAACGGCGTGCAGGTGTGGCTGGGCACCTTCGACAGCCCGGAGGAGGCGGCGATGGCGTACGACCAGGCGGCCTTCGCGATGCGGGGTGGCGCCGCCACGCTCAACTTCCCCTCGGAGCAGGTCCGGCGATCGCTGGTAGGCGCCGGAGACGACGTGTGCGGGCGCGCCGACGGGTTGTCGCCCGTGCTGGCGCTCAAGCGGCGGCATTCCATGCACCGGAGGCGGCCGGCGGCGGCGAACCGGAAGCCCAAGGCCGCCCGGCGGCCGGAGGGCGTGATGGAGCTAGAGGACCTGGGCGCAGAGTACCTGGAGGAGCTGCTCGGCGTTTCACAGGACGAGACCACCTCCGCCGCCTCCATTTCTTGGTGCTGGAGCCACCACTCCGTCTGACGTTTCAGTGAGTTTGATCGGCAAAAGTAGAGTCTTGGTGATGAGTGATGATGACACGAAGATGATGGATCGATCTCTTTCGTTTCTTCCCTATTGCTCAATGATGACCCGATTGTGCTGGACAATTCAGCTAGACTAGCATTATGATCGATATTGTTATGAACTGGAGAAATTGACAACAGGGTGAGAAGTTTTCTGTCGAAATGGGGAACCTGGCCTCAGCATTGATCAGGTCAGAGCACGCACCCATCAACAGATTGAGAATGAGCATGCACGCAGTGTATAAGTTCTGAAGCGCCAATTGTTTTGGTTTGAATTCAGTTAAGTTAAGCTGTTGTGAATAGTTGCCCAAATTCAGTGTAGAAGAGATCGTTGTCAGTCTTGGCGTTGACAGGTGAAGTGGAATGGAGCGTACGTGGATGCATGTGACTTGACTCTTGACCAGATCCAAACATCCATGTTGGTAAGTGAGTGGCTCTCTTAGCCACGTGCGTGAGTGTGTAATAAAAAAAAACAGTAGTTATGATACTCGAACCGATAAGGTATGCATATTCAGGTTGGCACATCTCACCCATGCAGCTTGTGCTACTATGACCAACCAGCTATGACCAAGAGATCGTGGCAAGAAAATTGCTGTAGTTCTTGAACCCCCAAAAATTCTATGGCCGTTGATTTGGATTAAAACGCCGTTTATTTTTATTCGAGGAAGGATTAACACGCCGTTTATAATACTCCCTCCGATCTGTTTTATCTGTCGGAGAAAATGAGCTGAGCTAGTACAATCGGTAGTATAACTCGCGACACTTTGTTCAGATCAGAGGCTTAATAAGGTTCGTGTGACAACCTTAACCTTACCTTACTGACGCATGGGATGTTGGTGACAGTGACATGTGACACAAGCTGAAGTGACCAACACAGTAACAAGAACATTTGACAATCCACAAGCTGCCATTGCAGTAGTAGTGCACATGTTTGTCTGTGTAGAGTGAGGTAGCCAAGTGACAAGCAAGCTCTTAGCCGCCGGATCTAGCTCGCGGTGCAAAACCACCTACCGGTTGCTCTCATCCTCTCACGTGAGACAAAAATCGGTTTCTATGATGCCAACAACCGGCTCGGGTCTTGACTCTTGACAAGATCCTTAACTACCCTTGACAAAATCCTTAATAACAAACCCCGATTAATCAGCGCCTTTCTTTGGCGGGAAATCAGATAGGTTCGTTGGACGTCGCCATTTTGGTTGAACCATTGCTTTACATGCACGGCAATATTATCATAGATAACGTCGGTCAATTACTCTTTGATTGCTTGGTTCTTAAAGGTTCTTAGAAACGTCCTAGCATGTTCCCGTGCCATGATAACTAACACGTGCAAACAACATACCTATATGTTTGAACAAAGTTCAAATTGCATTACTCCTTGGTGGTGTATAATTTATATGCTTCTCGTCCCTTGACCAAATGAATTTATCTTCTTCTTTTTTTTGCTTTTGTTCTTCATCTTCGTGTGTATAGACCCATGCATTCATCCCTCTGTCCAATCATAACTCCCCTAATCCCTTTATAACATATCTTTAATGATTGCAAAGAAATTTTTATTGAAATTCTTCATTTTGGTCCTCTTCTCCTATGGAGAGTCGCATGAGACCGTGGAAGGATGAGCAATGCCATCTAGTAATGGTGTGACGAGTATCCCTGAACAGACCACTTATTGACACCTCATATAATACACATATTAGTTGTTATTATGCCTAAGCTAAACAATTGTAATCGATTATTTATTAAGATATTTTCTAAACGCGTATATATCGCAGAACACTCTAAATTATATATTTATTAAATCGACCCATTCAGTATATTCATTGCAAATTATATAAGTGTCAAAATTACACATTTGAAATGTAATTTTGTCATCCTTTCTTACTTTCTTAGATTAGATTGAACAGAATGCAATAAAATGTCCAAAAAACAAAAAATAAATATAACATGTTCTTATGGCAACCTAATACCACATGTGCGATTGAATTTTCTAACGCAGAAGTTTGAACTTTACATTGGAAAATCAATGTGTGTTTAATGTTCTTGCACACAAAATATTAATTACATGATATGTTAAAATTGCATTTGTGGAAAAAACTAGGTAAATTTTAGCAGCCTCAATCTAATAAAGTAAAAATATTTGTTATAAATATATGTAGGCTCATATCATCCCCGTGAAAAATAAGAGTATGATTTTTGGATGGTTTCTTAAATTGATTAAAATTATATCTTGACTATTAGTTATTGTCTTAGCAATCAGGGTTTGTTAAGTTTTGTATGGCTCACAGAGAAAGTCGAACGGGAGTCTCTTAATATAAGAATCACAACAGAAACTGTGAGTATATGTAAATGCATAAAATAGTAACAATAACACATAAAATGCATCCAAAGAAAATATTCCAATCGAATAATGTTTACATATTATCTTACAAGTTTCTTATGTTCCTAGATCATCCAATTAATTTGGTTGCCAATGTTAGAAATCTCATGTGCCAAGATTCTTTTGTAAATCTTGTAAAGGGTGATAGGTCGCAGTATACGGTTTGTCACATGCTCTCAAAACCTTAATCTTGTCATCAATGACATCTACATTGACACACTCTGTAGAAGGACTGGCCATTAATTCGATTTTGAAGCACCCTAAAACCCTATTTTGTTCTCTCCAAGCTATATAGGAGATGGCGCCAATCCATCTTGAACAACACGCGACGCCCAAGTAACGCCACAAGACCCACAACAACCATGTCCATTATCCATAATATTAGACCTCTACCTTTAACCTAGATTCCATCGCGACTGGTGACGTTGTAAGATTATTAATAATTCCTTTATGCATTTTCTTCCACTTATGTTTTGTAGTGATGAGTGAGTATTTCACTTGGCCAAGTGTCGAGGTAGAGCATCACAACCCCAATGTGTGCATGCGAAGGAATTGATGGTATGATGTTGCTTTGTATATTCGTGCAATTATTTATCCCTTGTCTTACCTCGATATATCCTAGTACTCGCTCAAAACTGAGGTAACGAAGATCGGTAAAGGTAACAGAAACAATTATAGTAGAGAGGAAGTCTACGATAAGCCCCACTGACAGTTTGATCAATACAACACATCTGGAACCGATTCCCTTGGGGCAACGTTGTATCATCGAATTCTAATGTGTTGGTCTAACAAATTTGTAATAAACAACCAACCCCTCGAGACGGAATAGGGGCAACCTGGACAATTCGATCTATGATACTGAGGTAGTATTGTCATCGTGTTATAACGACGCATCACCTACTTAAGTATTGTCAAATAATATGCTTAATATTCACCAATGTCTAATATTTCTCTTCTAATCCTCAACATGTGTATGCATATTCATGTTAAATCTTTACCCTGTTCTATTTCACTGCAATTTATTCGTGTTAGTAATGAAACGAATATGATAAGTGACATTAAACCTTGTAGAAGTCACTGGAACAAGCTTAATCTATCAGTTTCCTGATTCGATAATTCCGACATCTGAAACTAGATCAAAAGCAATATTTTTCGTCAACATTGTCCATGAAGTATTTTGCTACCCTTTTAAAGTTATTAGAGTACTCCCTCCGTTTTTATTTAGTTCGCATTCTGGGTTTCTTCGAAATCAAACTTTTCAAAGATTGACCAAATATACATGAAAAAATATCAACATCAATAATATTAAATACATATAATATGTAAATATATCTTATAAAGATTTTAATAATGTTAAAATTTTGTTGTAAAAAAATATATATTTAGTCCAACTTAACAAAGTTTGACTTTGACTAAACCCAAAACGCAAACTAATTGTAAACGGAGGAAATACATGTAGACTTGGTCAAACTTTAAAAATGATTTTAAATATATCCATAATGCAGCAGATAATTAGGTACAAAAGGAGTAAACAAATAAGGATACATGGCGTGGGCAGTTCCCTAAAAAAGGCAGGTGCCATTTTTGAGTTTCGATGGCGTGGGCAGTTCTTGACTAGGTCAAGGTCCCAACATGCTGGTGGTGAGTGGCTTCTGTTAGCTCACGTGCGGGTATGACAAATCAGGTTAATCGGCATGCAATTCGTTCCAAATGCAAAGAATCTGGCTTTATTTGGTTCCACCTGATCGATCTAGTCCTAGGTGCTGGGTCATAGGAGTACTTCTATGCTAGAATAATCTCAGTTGCATTTACAAGAACCCAAAAAAATGAAAACCCTTGATTTTTAATAACTGTCGTGAGCTAAGTATAGTACTTTACTAGAAAATTACCTCGGGCGTTGCAGCAGAAATCTCTTTAAAATAATATTATGTGAATAAAATGGGTATAAAACACATGAAATATTTAATTGTTAAGATTCTTTTAATCACAATAATCAAGCTATTAAATTTAATTGGTGTGAAATTGTTGAGTTTGAAGGACTAAATAGTAGTCACATGGACAATTATATGGCTAAAAAAGATGACAAGGATATGCATGAAAGATGTACTATTAATAATTGTTGTTAGTGGAGATGACATGGACAAATGGTTAGCTAAAATAGTGGGTTATGTGGATAGCTTGCATGTTGAGACAGAAAATTAATTAATACACTTAGTGGGGTTTTGCTTTATAAAAGGTATAGATATCCGCGACAATTAAATCGGACCAGAGGTATAGTACTAATTAAGTCGCTCGCTTTTTCTCTACGTATTGATTAAGTAATCAATAGCCCGTGGCAAATAATTTTTATCTTTTGTTTTTGCATGGAGTGGCAAATTAGTTCTTGAACTCTCGAAAGTCACCGCCCCTTTGGAAAATGGATTATCAAATTAACCAACGGCCCGACCAGTAGCTAGCTTAGGTTAGTTATTCTTACAACCTTAATTCTGCTAACGAGCAAATCACGCTGTGACAGTGACATGTGATAAAGTTGGAGTGACCAACACACATCAAGGAGAAGGACTAGCATGCATGCATGTGGACGTGGCGCGGACAGACACGCCAAGTAAGCATTCATAGACGTAGGGTCGTAGCGACGGGTGCAAAACCATCTGCAGGTCACTGACGTTGTCTGTGTTTCGGCCCTGAACGACATGAGTCATGATTTGATATACTCTGGTAACAGAACTTTCTTTTCAAGGTAGGAAGCTAATAATACTTTCTTAATAATGGTTCGAGAGTTAAAAAATAGTGCTTTTTGGTCATTACCGTGTGTTGTTCTTAGTTTGCTGAGCTACACTGGGACATAGAAGACAACTATTTCTTTGTTTCTTTCACTCGGTTGCACATATAACACTTCATCAAATTCTACTAGGGCATATGTGGATTTCCATCTGCATCGGTGCGTCGATCAATGCTCAATTTAGTATAGTAAGGATGTCAATACTAGCATCTTCAGATAAAAATGAAGACATAAAGAACACAACGGCCAAACTTTACACTGCACCGTTATTAAAAAGATGTGCATAGCGTCAGGGCTTCGAGTGAAATGTATTGACCGTTTTCGGACACGATGGCGGTGTCTAGCGTTGTCACCATTTATAGGGTGTCGTTGCGGATCAGAGAATATCTTCGCCCCATCCCATTGTCATCGACGGGCAAGTTCAGATCTTTCTCAAAATCCTTTGGTGGGGTGGGGCGGTATCATCAGTGTCGATGTTTTGCACGTGGCTTAGTTGCCATGTGCCCGACCCTGCCCGTTGGCGGGATCGCCGATCCACAGCCCTAAGTGAGGGCATGCGGTCCTCTCCAGCGACAACTTGGTGGGTGTGGTGCGATGGTGTCCTATGGTTTCTCAAGACGGTGTGGTGTCACCTCTAGTCTGTAGTGTTGGGTGCATCTTGTGGGATGTAACTTGTTTTTTTTCCCTTTTTTTCTCAGCTCTGTTGTGTAAGAGTGTTCCCGTGGCCACACCGGCGGATCCTCTTAGTCTTAGAGACCAAATCATGACATAGCCCGTCCTCCATAAATGAAAAACAATACTACTAAGGCATTTTCGCCCATAATATTTGTTAACGCCTTAGACTGTCAGCAATAGTTGTCCCAATAATTTCAATTCGTCCTGGTCTATTCCAGTTGACCCGTCCTTATAATGTTGCTTTGCTCCGCCATTGCACGGTAGTACGGTTTTATTTATAAAGCAGGGTGGCAGTATGTTTCAAGACGTAGATGTGCTTGTGCTCGCGGCGGACCGAGGTATGGAACTCTCCGAATCTCTCTCCGATGTCATACATCGACACGCACAGGAGTTGAAGTGCATCGTATCCTCTTTCATCTCCTCCTCCGGCTCCGACGAAGGGATTAGGTCAGGGTTCCGGCGCTTCAGGGCCTTGAGGTCACATGGCAGTTGGGATTAGTGTTTAACATTTTGATTTTGTAATATTTTTTTGACCGCCTAGAGATTCAAACAATTTTTCAGAAAACAACGAAATTTTGACCAAATATTTCAAGATTCCGGCCAGATTTAGAGTTTAGTGTTCAAATTAATTTCTAAAAATAAAATTAGGAAAAGTGAAATCGAACTGAGTACCTCCCAAAACTGCCTAGCCCCTAAACGTGATCAATAGAAATTGTACCAAACCGAACTGCAGGGTCAGGTAAAAAGAAGAAATTGCATTGCTACTCCTGCCCTGTGGAAACAACAACCTTACACGATGACGGGACCAACAGAAATTGTATTGCTGCTCCTGCTCTGTGAAAAGAAGAGAACAAATTAACTAGGTTGATCGGAAACCTGAAAGGAAAATACGAACAAACCGAACTGCAGGGCCAGGTGAACCATCTGATCCCGTGATCGGCCAGGGCCAACGACCAACAATGGCGGCCGCCGACGCGAGCACCATCATCGAGCCCAGCTCGTTCGACGTGGTCGTCTGCGGGACGGGCCTCCCGGAGTCCGTCCTCGCCGCTGCTGTGCGGCCGCCGGCATGACCGTCCTCCACGTCGACCCCAACCCCTTCTACGGCTCGCTCTTCTCCTCCTCCGTGCCGCCCCTCTCCATCCTCTCCTTCCTCCTCAACTCCTCCGATTCCGCCTGCTCCACCCCCACACCCTCCTCCGACACCGGCGTGGCCCCTCTCGAGCGCCGGAGCTCTCTCTACAACGATGACATCGAGACCTCGGGGACGGTTCCCGAGAAGATCAATGGCCGGTTCGCCGTTGACCTGGTGGGCCCCAGGCTGCTCTACTGCGCCGACGAGGCCGTCGACCTCCTTCATCGCACTGGGGGTGGCCACCACGTGGACTTCAAGAGCGTCGGCCTCCTCTACTGGGATCATGGCGTTCTCTACCCAGTTCCGTGCTCCAGGGAGGCCATCTTCGAGGACAAACAAGTTGGGGTCTTGGACAAGAACCGCCTCTACGCCTTCGTAAGGCTCGTGGAGTCACACATTGCGGCCAAGGAGGGTGAGGAAGGAGGAGCTTCGATATCCGAGGAGGACCTAGATCTCCCTTCCTTGAGTTTCTCAAGAAACAGAAGCTTTCACCCAAGTTGATACAGTAAGATCAAGCTTTCAAGCTAGAGCATTCATTCATTAATCAAGTATGACTAGTACTTAAGACCCGCTGCATCTTCTCATTCATTTGTAGGGTTGTGTTGTATGCAATAGCGATGGCGGATTATGATCAAGAAGATGCCGCTGCCTCCGGATCTTGTGATAAGTTACTCACAACCAGAGATGGAATGAAAACCGTAGTTCTTCATGTTAAGTCTATTAGGAGGTTAGTTTGCTTCGATGCTTTTCTCTTTGGATTGTATATACCTTGTTGATGAACTTATGTTTAGCTTTAGAAAGAAATACTACACTATTAACATCTTATATGGGTAATAATAAAATACGTGTCTTGATTGCTGGTACATTCTTTTCCATATACTTCTGTATCAGGTTTGCGAATGCAAAAGGTGCTTTCATCTATCCTATGCATGGCCATGGTGAGCTGCCTCAAGCTTTCTGTCGCTATGCTGCTGTTAAGGGTGCCCTATATGTAAGATCATGATTGACACATTCAAAATATTTTCGCATTGTAATCATATAGTTAGCCAGATCATTATTTCTATCATCATGGCTTTCTTTAAGTCTCCAGTAATCTGATTCATTGCAACCTATCAACTATCAACTAGCCTAAGGCTGCCTTTGCCATCAAAATATTTTTCAAGTATTGAGAATACCATGATTTGGATGCAATGAATAACGTGGTTTCAAAACTGAAGTATTCGTCCAAAACTGCATTTTATTGTCGTATTGGAAACTTTGTTCCTGAACTCTTGTTTCCTAAACCAAGAAACTGAAGTATTCAACTATTCATTGCCCTGACACTCAAATACTTCGGCTTTGCAATACTATGCTTTTGAATAAATGGTGCTCCCAGACGGAGCCTTATCTTTATGATCCTTTTGATACTTAGCCTTGGGAAATGTCTATCTTCTGCGAATCAGGTGTTGCGGATGTCTGTCACAGCCCTGTTAATGGACAAGGTATGATAATTTTAAAGAAATTTATGCATATGTTGGGTATGTTGTTGTGGTTATTTGTTTGTCTGATATATATTAATTCACACAATGTTCCAGTTTGTCTTGATTACTTTATCGGGATTTTAATCGATAGCTCTTATTGTCATCCCTTAAATGTTTGTTTCACTGTCCATAAATATTGTGACCCTTTGTTAATTAGAAATGTCCAGTAATGAAAACCATCTTGATCAGGAAAAACAACGCTATGTAGGCGTCAGGTTGGCATCTGGTCAGGATATATCGTGCCAATAGTTGATACTTGATTCCTCGTGGGAAATTCCTTCCTTGGGTTTTACTTCTAATGCTTCAGACTCCAATTCACGGAGAAAAGTCGCTGGAGGAATATGCATAACTAGAAGGCCTGTGAAACAAGATTCGCCAGATGTTCTGGTAGTTTTTCCCCCAAAATGTAAGAAAATTGTTTCCCCTCTCTTTTATGTTTCCATTCCTCGAACTAGTCTTAGGACGGTGATTTGCTTTCTTCTCTTTGACATGTTCCTTCAATTTCAGCACTACAAGAACAGCAGGTTGCAACTCTTCGGGTGCTTCAGTTGAGCAGCAACGTAGCAGTATGTCCTCCTGGAATGTAAGTTATTTCCTATCAATCTATCTTATTAACATCAACATGTGCGACTCCCCCTCACAAGCCAATCTCACACGCAGGTTTATAGCATATCTGTCTATCCCCTACGACGATGCTTTTACGGGAAAGCTCTGCATAGACAAAGCGATAGAGTTTCTTTTCGGTGCCCTGGCTTCAAATGGTTCAAAAGGGCATTTGGAGACAACCAGCAAAGACAGTCAGAATGTGAATTCGGCGTTAATATGGAAGTGTGTTTATGTTCAGGAGATCACACAGGTTCATCTCTGCGATAATCATTATTTACTCCATTCATAGCTCAATATATGTAATAAACAATTTATGTTTCTGATGTGCTACTTTTCCATCACAAACATGTCTTTCCTGTCTTCCCCCACCAGGGAACATCCGGTACTGTCGTTTCATGCCCCATGCCTGATGAATATCTAGACTACAGAAATATACTGGAATCGACCAAAAAGGTATGCACTAAGTGATGTTACATTTTTCTTAAGTTGTATTTGCATCGGCACTATAAAGTAGGTAACTGGCATGGTTGCACCAAGCCTGATGAGGTTTGAGTTCTTACCAACTTTCAAGGACCCTAGATTTTTTCTTTCTTTCAGGAAGGTCATAATTCTGGTTAATCAAGGAAGTTTATCATGTTCTGCATTGATAAAAAGAGTAACTTGTATACCTATCATTGGCGTGTCTTCTGTTTGCTCTTATAAGCTACATTGTGTTTAGGTAGCTTTAGAGGCCGACTCTTCATTTACCTTATGATGTACATAGGCAGGCATGTAAGGTAGCTTTAGAGGCCGACTCTTCATTTACTTTATGATGTACATAGGCAGGCATGTAATACATTGAGATGCTAAGACTCATGGCATATTTATAAAAGCATCTTGCCTGGCCACGAGATTAGTTATGTTTGTTGTTTAAAAAATTAATCTGGTTTACTTTATGATGTACATAGGCAGGCATGTAAGGTAGCTTTAGAGGCCGACTCTTCATTTACTTTATGATGTACATAGGCAGGCATGTAAGGTAGCTTTAGAGGCCGACTCTTCATTTACTTTATGATTTACATAGGCAGGCATGTAATACATTGAGATGTTAAGACTCATGGCATATTTATAAAAGCATCTTGCCTGGCCACGAGATTAGTTATGTTTGTTGTTTAAAAAACTAGTTGGCATGTACGTGCAACGCACGTCTTTATAATTAATGGGACAATTTACAAATAGAAAAGAACTTTCCACGATCTACATGTATTGCTTCTTTTACATTTTTATATCGGTTTTAGAACCCGTTGTGGCGGAAAATAGCCTCGGACCAGTGGGATTCACGTGACGCTTCGTCGAAACTACACCTGCGGGCAAGGAAGGAGGAGCATTTGCGGTATCACGTCGGCGCATGAGTGTATAGGAGTGTAAGGTCATGCACCCCTCTTCGCAAAATCTCAATGTGACCACGTACCACCTGAGCTTTCACCAAACCTTTATGACAGCGAGGGGTTGCCGGCCTTCGACTTCCTAATACCCATCTCACGTGCAAACGCTGCCAGCCTCCCTGCTCCGCCTCAGGTGCTACCGGCGCCAGGGGCGGCGCTAGGTGTCTTCCTGGGTATGCAAGTGCATACCCAAGATTCTTGCAAAACAAGGTTGATTAGACCAAAACAATGATGATTTTTCTAAAAACAGTGATGATTTTGAGAAAATGAATACCTATGAATACCCGGTAATTAATTCCTAGCGCCGCCACTGACCGGCGCATCCCTCGTTGTCCCTGTACGTGGTCGTCGCCTCCCCTACTCCACATCATGTGCAGCTACCGCCCTTCCTCTCTACCTTGAATTATGCACCGGCCGCTGAGAAACCTCTACAACGTGCATACCCGGTCCTCCACCGTGAGCTTCCACCTAGTTTGAGTCTCTCTGTCTTATCACACACCATTAATTATGTTTGGTTGCTTCAAGATTGGTGCTAACCTTAGATCTTGCCAAATCCAATCTTTCAAATTATGAAATAAAAGCAAATCACATCGGTGCAAACACATGAACGTAATCACTGTTATGTTTCTAATCTTATCTGTCAGGTTTCAGTTAAGTTCAGTTAGGAGTTTATCTATTCAGTAGATAGGCATGAGTCGCAGCTTGTGCGGACCATGCACGAGCCTGTTGCATCAGGTCTCGATTTCCTGTTTTCACGTAGCGTCGTGACTTAGCACGATCAGGCCTCGTGGATGGCGCGAGTCTCCCGGATCGTGGCGTAGTGGTAGGATCCCTACCGGTCACGCTTTCCCTTCCTCGATGAATAAAAGGAGAGAAAACACAGAAAAGCCGTAAGGTTTACACGGCACCAAATCTTCAGTCTCTGTTCTTGTTCATTACGAGTGTGAGTTTCAGGTTCAGAGCTATCAATCACCGTGTCCTTGTGATGAGATTACACACTCACATGGCACAAAAGCTACTCATCCCCAGTAGCTCCATAATTAGCATGAAATTCAGATCCTGGAACTACATAGACAAAATTAGCAAGAGAACAAATTACAGAGAAGTTGGTAAAAGTCACGGGAACACCAATCAGAACCAACCATAGGCATCAAGGCGAATCTAACATGTGCTTCATAGCAGCGTTCATCGCTTGCTTGTGCTAGAATAAGTAGCTCTCGATCACGCCGCACTACCGCGCCATAGACAGCAGCTCGCCGGCGCCCCGCTGGGCCAACTCTCGGCCATGTCGCGCGACCGCGCAACATCTCGTCCTGTCCGACGCCGAAGGCGTGGTGGTCGAGGCTCAGCTCGGCATTGGAGCTTGCCTACCGGCGCCAGATTGGCGGCCGCACGTCGTCATCTCACGCCGGGCGGAGGGAGGGACAGGGACGCAGAGCTTGGCGGCGTGGTGGCCGTGGACGGCCGGAGCAGCAGGGCACGTGCCATGGTCTGGTCGCGGCCCTACGCGGTGGTCGTCGCTGGGAACGCAACGGAGCTCTCGGCCGCGCCTGGGGCGGGCCCCAACCAGTCCGGCGGTGTCCTCCAGGAGGTCGGCGGTTAGGCGCAGCTGGTCACCGACGCCGCCACGCGTGCCGTGGAGACTGTGAAGAACGTGAACAGGAACAGGGACGTGGAGAGCGAAACAATACGCGTCGAGATGTTTATTTCACGATGGCAAATTCTTGTAATTAGCATCAAAACAAAAATGTGTGTTGAGTTGTTAAACATTGGAGCAATCTGGTCCGTTGACCAAATATTGAATGACTCAGATTTAATGTATCAACTTGCTCTTTTAATAGTAGTATAGATTAATCTGGTTTCCTTTATTTCTTGCAGTTATTTGCAGATATATATCCAGATGAAGAATTCCTGCCTAGAAACGCAGCTCCACAATATGCAGATGACGACTCCGATTCTGCAGAGTAAAACCGTCTTGCTTAAGGAAGCAACTTGGGTTTTCCGTTCTGAAACTAAACTAACAAAGCACACAGGAAAGCTACGCAAGATGTAATAAAACAGCTATGTGCATCCTCGTGATGCAGAGGCTGGGGCTTATCCCCATTTCTAAAAAAAAAACAGGAAAGCTACGCAAGCAGGATTATTCTGTCGTGGATTGGTAAACCATAATGTACATGGCGTCCCTTACTACTTAATTCGATGGGGGCAGGCATCATGGAATGTGTTCTGATCTGGGAGGAGGTACTACTTAGTAATTGGCTTAGACAAGTTGTAGAAGATACAAAGAAAATAAATTTGTAACATGTCTCGTAATCAACCAAGACTTGTAGATTTACTTGATTGGACACGGTAAAAGAAGTATTGTTTTAACGTAGTCTATCTCGTTCCCTAATACTCGTTCCCTTGCCGATCAAAAGAAGATTGGGACATGGTCACTTTTAGGGCATGTTTGATTCAAAGGAATTGGATAGGAATTTTGAAGGATTCAATCCTATAGGAAATTTTCCTTTCTTACTTGTTTGATTTGTAGGATTGGATCCTATAGGAATTTTTCCTAAGGAATCTTTTGTACTACTTCCTATAGGAATTCTAACATCCACTCCAACCTCTTTGTACAATTCCTTTGATGGAATCAAACAAACTTTAGTACAAAGCAAATCCTATAGGATTGTAGTGTGCATGACATGACAATCCTATGCCTTTCCTATCCCTACATCTTTCCTATCCTAGGAATCAAACAAGCCCGAAAAGTCATCTCTGACAGTTGAAGTAGTACTACGGGTCGAAAGGGACAACTCATCCATCCGCATGATCAACATTGGAGAGGACACCTCGTGAAGCACCATCGGAGAAAGATCACGAGAGGGCTTGTCGGTGGGGCCCTCTAGTGGCAGCTGAGAAGAGGAGAGTGAAGGGGCTGGGCTGGCTAGGGTTTGTCGCTGCTGCCCGAGTCGCCCAGAGCGGAGCGATCAGGGGCGAGCGAAACATTTTCATGTAACGCAATTGTGTTGCACATTTCCTTTTGTTTCTCCTTACCTCCTCTTGTCAATAATCGGTTTATTCTCCATGCTTATTTAACAAAGAGCTAATGGTTGCTGATTTTTTTGGAAAAAGAAAAGACAAAGGAGCATTCAGAGATGGCATCTTTCTACTCCGGCGGATACAATGGTCGGACATTTTGACATTCCTATTTTTTGGCAAGTTTTGACATTACTAATGGAATAGCTCGTTTTTTTTTTCGAAACACAATACAACGCAGACACTCACATACACTGTGCACACTCGCCCCTATGAACGCATGGATGCACACCCTACCCTATGAGCACCTCCGTAAGACTAAACCGATGGTCAGTTCTTGAGATTGACAAAGTCACCACAAGTGTCTCGCTGTCGAAGAGAAGAATATTCTGCCTAAATGAGAAACACCAATGTCAAATCTAATATTTGAACTCTAATTGGTTGGGGGTACAACCATCCTCCCAACCATATTGCTACAGGCAAGTTCTCATGGATTGCTCTGCTTTTGGTAGTAAACCAAGCATGCACACAACTAAGACCTCGCTGGAAAGATGGCCGGACATGGTTGGCCACTAAGAAGCACCTGGGATCAAGTTTCTAATTCTCCGTTCTTTTTACCATGACGTGTTTGTACTCCTTACATCCACAAATAGATGTCTTAACTTTGTCTAAATTTACATGTATCTAAAAACTTGAGACATTACTTTATGAACGGAGGGAGTATTACAGAATTGGCAAAAAATGTTAGCTATAACTGTCTACTGAGCTGGTCTTCTTGCTACAACTACTGAATTACATGCCACAAGCGAAGCTATTGGGGGTAACTACACGCTTGCTTGCTTTTTTACTTCTTGCACACCTTAGATTTCCTGATTTCGACAGTGCTACTCTTCAAACTTTTGTGCACACATTTTTGCAACGTAAAACGCATCCTTGTGGCAAACTGTTGGACACAATAACATGGTGAATTATACAAGGACAATCAGTAGTTAGGAGCACCATCCTAACTTAAAGCTACTATCTCTGTTGCTAAATGTAAGCCGTTCTAGTCATTTTCTGCATACATGTAAGTGCAAGATTCCTAAAACATGTTTATCTTTCTAATACCTAAGCTCTCTAGATTTCCAAGCTTGTGGTTGCTCCACCTCATCATGTGCTTTAGGTCTTATATGGGCCCACATACATGTGATTATTTTATGGCAGCTCTTTATCTAATCTAATACCTAAACTTCCTAGATTTCCAAACTTGTGGTTGCTCCACCTCATCATGTGCTTTAGGTCTTATATGGGTCCACATACATGTGATTATTTTATGGCAGCTCTTTAGAATACTATGTCACGTACAACGCAAGGCGAATCAGATCTTTGAAACTCATCGAATCAACCCTTTATTTGTTACCATCTATATACACTGCCGTATTTTTGATTTGAGAAACGATATACACCATATATATATGCATGTCGATGAGTAGTTTCCATTCCCGTGAACGATATTGAATTTCGTCAACTTGTTAATTTTAGATCGAAGTTCATATCTTTTTAGAAAAGAATTATCATTTCGTCGCACTCGGTTAACCGTTAGAAATTTCTTTCGACAACAAGATCCATCTCGCTATTCCGGTAACTCACGGAATGTAGCGTTTTCATTTCGACCAACACATTCGTGTATAAATATTACACGATATGTACGTGTATGTCCGTCGCCTCCATAAACTTCACATGTGCCCAAGCAGCGCAGCCGCTGCACTGCCGTCACACCTTGCCATTATAATGTTCGCCTCTCCTCTCCTCATGTGGCTATCAGCCTACAATTTTTTTTAAATGTGGTGGCGTGACCTAAGTTCACCGCTTAGCCCAGTGGTGAGAGATTACGAAACACAATTGTGGTTGCTCCACCTCATCATGTGCTTTAGGTCTTATATGGGCCCACATACATGTGATTATTTTATGGCAGCTCTTTATCTAATCTAATACCTAAGCTTCCTAGATTTCCAAGCTTGTGGTTGCTCCACCTCATCATGTGCTTTAGGTCTTATATGGGTCCACATACATGTGATTATTTTATGGCAGCTCTTTAGAATACTATGTCACGTACAACACAAGGCGAATCAGATCTTTGAAAACTCATCGAATCAACCCTTTATTTGTTACCATCTATATACACTGCTGTATTTTGATTTGAGAAACGATATACACCATATATATGCATGTCGATGAGTAGTTTCCATTCCCGTGAACGATATTGAATTTCGTCAACTTGTTAATTTTAGATCAAAGTTCATATGTTTTTAGAAAAGAATTATCAAATTCGTCGCACTCGGTTAACCGTTAGAAATTTCTTTCGACAACAAGATCCATCTCGCTGTTCCCGGTAACTCACGAAATGTAGCGTTTTCATTTCGACCAACACATTCGTGTATAAATATTACACGATATGTACGTGTATGTCCGTCGCCTCCATAAACTTCACATGTGCCCAAGCAGCGCAGCCGCTGCACTGCCGTCACACCTCGCCATTATAATGTTCGCCTCTCCTCTCCTCATGTGGCTATCAGCCTACAATTTTTTTTAAATGTGGTGGCGTGACCTAAGTTCACCGCTTAGCCCAGTGGTGAGAGATTACGAAACACAATACACAACCACACGTCTAGGTTTAAGTTTCTCCAGATGCATGACAAAATTAATACAACAATGGAGTTTCACAAAAAAATCTACATACACATGGATTGGCGAGGTTTGCTATAATATAACATGGTTGTTGAAACTGCATATTTCAGCTGGCAATTCCGCACTATAAGAGATGCTTTGAAGTTGTTGTCTTTGATACAATTCTGATTCTTACTGATTCTTACTATAAAATACCAATTCTAAAAGGTTGGCTAGCCGATATAATTGGACAGATTTCTGTCTAATGGCACACATGAGTTGGTTTAAATGAGCTTGAAATATTTTTTATCATAAACTTTGTGCCGAATATTATCCCTATGGCACTCACAGAAGTTGTTATAATGAAAAGAAATAACATATTATGTCTATCTGTCTAACAAGAAAACATGGGAAAAAAAATGTTAAAACACCTGATTCAAAACCACAACAACAATAGAACAAAAATTAAAGAACAAACCCATTGAATGAAAACAACTAAATCAGGCGTGGCAAAGCGCGCCCTTACCTTCTAGTATACATGTATGCAGGAAAGATTACAAAGACTTACATTAAAAAACGGAGTGAGTATAATATTATAAAAAATGAACCGAGCCCACAGTCAAAGGCGCGTAGGAATAAAGCATAGGGGGTTTGCCCGCGTGGCATAGCGGGCGCTAAAGGCGTGGATAGGAGCTCCTTCAGAGTACTTCCTCTTATCCAAAAAAAAGCAGTCAAATGTTTTACGTAGGACTTGTAATGCTTATATTGTTTTGGCACGACAAGTTTACGGACAAGAGGGAGTATTATTGTACGTTCGCTAAAAAAAGTATTATTGTACACTCTCCTGACAGTAGAAAAATTGTCAATTTCATTATGTTTTCCTTCCTAAAGGTACTTTTATATTTATTTACTCACTCCGTCCACAAAAGGATGTCTCAATTTTGTTCTAGCTTAGACCAAAGTTGAGATATCCTTTTGTGAACGGAGGGAGTATATGTGAACACATGCACAATGAATTATTATTTACATGAAATTAATCATGTTCCTATTTTGACGTGTCATTTTTACATTACGCGGTGGATCAATGAGAAAAAAATACGAAAATTATAACAGTACAACATATTTAAATAGAACAATATATGCGATCCATCCATAAAACAAACGACAATGCAACAATCAGTACACAATAATATGTACACAACCGACAACTGCACACACACACGTACAATATAGAAATATACAATATCACACATGAGTGATGCAGAGGGGGAAGAAGGTCTCCTGTCCGCCGTCTGACGCACTTGTAGTGGAATATTGGAATAGATGGCTGCAATCCAACCTGGCGACCTGGTCGTCGTCCTCATACTCCTCCAAACAGACCGGACGTACACTCCACGTCATCGTTCGAAGCATGCTCGTGTTGTACTCCCTGAAGGTTGTCATCTTGATCTTCTTCACAACGCTCTTGTGAGCGTCTGCCTCCCGTATCCTCGCGGCCCACTTAGTGCAAGCGTGGTAGCTGAAGAAGCACACGGCGAGGACTACGACAACCCCTCCGGCACACGGGCCGTTTTTGAGGGCCGTCATGTCCCGTTGTTGAGCACCAATTCAACTCCCATCTAACATTTCGTAGAAAAGTTATAAATCTAAATTAACGAGAAAGACGTGGCAAAGAATATATATCGCAATTGGTTATCCGCCAACTAGATTGTATGACTGTCAGCAGACATGCACCAAACACATCTTGGACCAGTATTGACCGCATGGGGGGAAAATGGGTGAAATATCACTAGTTCTGAATGCAAAAAAGGCCAAATTTCTTAGGCTGGGGGCGGTCCCCCCCCCCCCCCCCCCAAGTGTACATATATAGCTATGTCGTTGACTCCTTCCGATGGTGACAAAAGGAAACTACAATGTACGCATTAATGTGATATCATAGTTTGTCATACTACACAATACTAACTCGACATGTATAATTTGGGCACCAGTTCTGACACGTAGGAGCACACATAGGGTCCCTTGCTTCGTGTTCTTAAGCTTGAGTGGGAGAAAGTCTATTACCCCAGAGTGCTCCCATGTTCCTCATTAAAGCGTGGAACAGGCCATACCAACCTATCTAAGACTAGTCACAATGGAGAGTAACATAGGAGTAACATCAGTGCCACATAGGTAAAAAATCTGATGTGTCGGGTAATTAATGAGGAGAGAGATGGTTGTGGTAACTAGCTATGTTACCGTAACATCACACATTTTAAGGCAAGATGAGTATATAACTTATTAAATATGACACTACACACATGTTACTCTCCACTATGGAGGTAGTAACTTAGAGTAGTACCATATGCATGTTACTAGTCTAAATTACTCCCCATTGTGACTAGTCTAATGGTGTGTTCAAACTCCCTCACGCGATATGCGATGATCTCGCCAACTTAATTAGGAACTATTGGCGCGGGGGAGGGAAGTAAAAGGGACGCCGCAAGACCCACTGGATCAGTTGGGACAAGTTGGTTCGTACAAAAGCTTAAGGGGCATGGGTTTTCGTGACATGTGTTTGTTTAATCAACCTCTTCTGGCTAGTCAAGCGTGGCGTCTTATAGTATTCCCGGAGAATCTGTGTGTCATGGTTCTAAAAGCAAAGTACTACCCACGGGGTGAGCTAATTGACACATTATTTACTGGGAATTCATTATTCATCGTCCACAAAGACTGCAGTTACTGGTCTGTGTGAAATATGTTGTCGAGAAATTGAAGATACTGGTCACGCATTGGTCAGATGCCCTCATGCAAGCAGACTTTCGGATGCAATGAGAGTGTGTTGGCTGCATCCATCCACGGTTGAATTACAGGCTCCACCATCTAGCTGGTTTCATTCTGTGTTAGCTATCTGCAAACACTTCGAAATGTGCATGATCTTCCCACTGATGCGATCTTGAAGGGCAAACAACCTGTGTTTGCTTCCACTGCACCTGCCACTGTGCCGCTTACTTCCCCTACGCCAGAGAGACAGTGGACGAGACGTCCTACAGGTTCGGTTAAGCTCACTATTGATGGGTCTTTCAAAGGTGGTGTAGCTGGTACTGGTATGGTGCTAAGAGATGATGATGGAAGTATAATCGTTTCAGCATGTAAGTACTTCAGGGCTCAGACAATGTGTAAATGTACCCAGTACTACTCAAAATTCATATTTTAAAATGTTGACCAAACAAAAAATTCACGTGTACAGTGTACATCTACGTCCACACATAAAATTTTGTGAAGAATATTTTTTTTGTGTGGCTTGAGTTAAAAGACAAATCGGGTGATTCAAAATGACTTTTCAATGAGACATTTTTGTTTTCTTACGCAGGCCACAAAAAATGTATTTTTCCGCGAAAATTTGTAAGCGAATATAGGACGTCCATATAACACCCGGAATTTTGGTTTGGCTTTTTTTGACATTTTGGAATGCGTTTAAAATACGTTTTACAATATGGATGCATCTAAACCTATGAGTCAATACATACGCACTACGGGAAACAGTCAAAACGCCGACGGCGGACCGCCGTCGGCGTAGCAACGATCGCCGTCGGCGTAGACCTACGCCGACGGCCGCCGTCGGCGTACCTCGTCGGCGTAGGACGCTGTCGGCGTACGAACAATGCCGTCGGCGTATCGTCGCCGTCGGCGTATCTGAAGTGGGACCCACAAAAGGAAGTTGACGTCTCCGTCTGCTCCACCTATACGCCGACGGCAGTGCCGTCGGCCTAGGCTGCCACGTGTGCTGATCTGGTGCGTCTGGGAGGAGTCTTACGCCGACGGCATTGCCGTCGGCGTAGGATGACCATATGGTCCTCCAGCGTCGACGTGGCGCCATCCTGTGCGTCCCGCAGCATACTACGCCGACGGCAATGCCGTCGGCGTATACTTGACCATATTTTCAGTTTCTGAAATTTTTTGCTGCTGGTTTCTGGCGCATTTTAAATACAATTAAAATTGCACAAATTATAAAACATCACAGAAACATCAAATAAAACACCACATACATATCCAAATGACACAAACATGATTCAAATTCATCCAAGCATTCATACAAACTCCAAACAAGTTCGAATTCACACACGCTACACCCGAACACATCCTACACCTCCCGAGAGCCCGAGGCCGATGATTCCTTGCCTTGGCTCATCTTGGTCAATCACCTGCATTGAGAAAGGATAAACTTGTAAGCATGTTGAAAAATGTAGTAAATAAGAATAAAGACGTAATGCAATTAAGAAGAAGCATGTTGAAAAGTAAATAGTACGCAAAAGGACATAAAAGACCCTCACCCCTAATCATCACTCTCATAGTTAAGTCCTGGGTTGTCATCATCACTATCATCACTATCAACATCACTATCACGAGTGTTGTATATTGGAACCTCCTCGCACGGTGGAGGCTCATCATCGTCATCACTATCACTCTGTAACTTGTTGAGCATATCTATATCCTTTAGATTCACCACTACGTCACCACCTGTTTGTGCATTGTCCTCGCGGTCCTCAAGACCTTGTATGCCAAAGTCCCCAAAGGTTTGTTCCTCTTGATAGAAAATCCCCTCGTATGTTTTAGGGTCAATGTTGTTGTAATCGTCTTCGGAGGGCATGGGTAGCTTACCACGTGGCGATACATGGAACACGACTTCCCAACCAATGAGTCCCTCTTTCTTGCATGGGTAGGGCAAATAATAAACTTGAAAGGCTTGGTGAGCCACAACAAAGACATCGGATCCATTGTAGGTGGTTGAAGGCTTAACTTCAACTAACCCAATGGAAGGGGTACTTTTGGTTCCATGCTCAGGGTCGAACCAGTGGCATTTGAACACAACAAGCTTGAGTGATATGTTCGTGTTATTGAACGTCAGCTCATATACGTTCTGTAACCTTCCGTAGTAATCATAATTACCGGCTCCTTTGGTGAAGACCCCGGTATTTATAGTCTTTGCATTAGGCCGACTGTTCTGGTGATGCTCTGTATGGAAGCGGTACCCATTCACATCATACTTCTCATACTTCTCGACTCTACGGTTACAACCTTGGGAGACACATCTCAACTCATCTGACATCACAACGTTGGCATCAGCTCCCTACAAGTACAAATTGTTTTGTGCATTAGTAAGAGGGATAATACACGAATTGCAAGGTAGAAGGGACAGGTTTGAAATTACCTTTTCCCTGAACCAAACCGTGAATTTTTTCTTTCCGGGGGCAGGCTCTTTCAAAAGAGTGTCCAACGCGGCTTCATTGGGTCCATCTGATGTTCCCGACCACATTTCATCCGTGAATTGACTGAAAGGAGAAAATACGTATTAGAACGAAATCATGATAGTAGTTGCAAAGTAATTTGTTCCCCATTTTACCTAAGGAAACTGCCCTCTTCTCCCTGCTCGTCGTGGGTCACTTCCTTCATGTTCATAAGCACATAGAGCATTATGCACTCCAGCTCATCATTGGTCAAGTTATACCTTGTTGCGCCACCGCTCTTGCCACCGGGACACTGGAAGAGGACGAGCTTGGGGTCTCGCTTGGGCTCGTCGACATTGTACCGAGAGGCCTGGTTATGCATAGTGGGAACATCATCGGGGTAGTACGTTAGCCTGGCGTCTGCCATCTCCTGAAGGATAGTTGCCTCGGCTATGGATGACTCAATCTTATTTTTGTTTCCACATTTGGTTCGAATATACTTAAACTCTCTCTCAATACAAAACTGCCAACGAAACTGCACCGGTCCACCCAAGAGTACCTCATTCGCAAGATGCACAACAAGATGTGCCATCGGAGTGAAGAAGCCTGGCGGAAATATCGTCTCTAAGTTGCACAGCAACTCCGGCACTAGTTCATGCAGCTTCTGAATAATCAGGGGACATACTTGCTTAGCACAGAGCGTGCGGAAGAAATGGCTCAACTCCGCGAGCACTCGCCAGACACGGTCGGGGAGATACCCTCGAACCATCACCGGTAGCAGCCGCTCAATCCATATATGATAGTCGTGACTCTTGAGCCCGGTGACTTTTGCCGTTTGTATATTGACTCCCTTACTTATATTCGAACAATAGCCATCAGGGAACATCACGACGAATTTGAGCCAATGGAATGCCTCAGACCTTTGCATACTATTAAGGCAGAAGTCAGCATGCGGCTTGAACCAGTTCTTTTGACGGCCTTCAGGAGGCTTCATGTGCATTCTCTCCCTATCACAGAGCTTCTTAACATCAACTCTAGCCTTAACATTATCCTTCGACTTCGGGGTAATGTTCAGGATTGTGTGAAAGAGGGACTCTCCAACATTCTTTTCGGTGTGCATCACATCGATGCTATGGGGAAGTTCGAGGTCCTTGTAATATTCGAGTTGCGTCAAGCCTGCCACGTGAGTCCAGTTGTGCGACACACCATATCCCACATATCGTGGGCCTTTTCTCCCAGCAGGCACGAGAGCACTTAGCTCGGCGTCAACAGCTGCACCATCGAAAGTTGGTATCGCTTTTTCTTCACGCTCAACTCTGCCCTTCTTGAAGTTCTTTTTGTCTTCTCTAAACGGATGCCCTCTTTTGAGGAACTTTCGATGTGTGTCAAACGCGGAATACTTCCGTCCCGCCGTTAGCCACATGAACTCAAGTCGGTTCCTGCACACTGGGCATGGCCACTTACCAGCTGTACACCATCCGCAGAATAGGGCGTACCCGGGCATGTCATGCATGGAATTGTGATACCAAACTTTCATCAAGAAGTTTGTCTTCGATGCACGATCATATGTCAACGTCCCGTGGTGCCAAGAGTGGTTCAGATCATCCACAATTGGCTGCATGTACATACTTAAATTCTTCCCCGGATATTCAGGACCTGGAATGATCAGCGAGAGGAACATGGTCTTCTTTTGCATTAGGGCTCCAGGAGGGAGATTGAGCGGAATAACAAACACGGGCCAGCAGCTGTACGCGGTAGTCGACAAACCATATGGATTGAATCCATCGGTTGCTATCGCGATTCTCACGTTTCGAGCATCTGCTGCCTCATCGGGGTGGTTCGCATCAAAGTTCTTCCATGCCGTACCATCAGATGGATGTCCCATCAATTCCCGGTCGTGCTCATCCTTGTATCTCTTCCCCGTTTTGTGCCATTGCATCTGTGTGGCAGACTCTTTGTTCATGTAAAGCCGCTTGATTCTTTGTATGAATGGGAGGTAACGAAGAATCTTAATGGCGACATTTGACTGCGTCTTCGTACCATCGGGTCCTTTTACCACATGATACCTAGAGGCCTTACACAAGATACAGTACTTGTCATTGGCAAACTGTTTCCAAAACAAAAGGCATCCTTTTGGACAACAATCTATCTTCTGATAATCCATGCTGAGATCTCGCAGGATTTTCTTCGTTTCGTACATGCTTTGAGGCAGACAATGCCCTTCAGGCAACAGGTTACCAGTTGTTTGCAGATGCGCTTCAAAGCATGAACGGGTGCTGCCATACTGGAGCTTGTTGGCTAGTGCTTGCGAGATGGCATCGAGCTGAGAAACTTTTGCACCCTCGTACAGAGGCCTCTGAGACGAGGCCATCATAGCAAAGAAGGCCTTCGCGGTTGGCTCTGGGTCCTCCGGTTCACGCGGTTCCTCCGGTTCTGGAGGTTCCTCCGGTTCCTCCTGTGATGGTGGCGAATCTGGCATGTCGCCAGCACGGAGATCATCTAGCCAGTTTCTAATCCCATCATCTTCATTGCCATTGATCCGCTGCCGCATCACCCTGCCACTCTCGCGCTCGTACTCATCAAAGTTGACTGTCGTCACGAAGTTCGGCATATACCCACGAGAGAAGAGGTGTTTAATCATATCATCCTTTCCCTGACGTGTACGAAACTTGCAACGAGGGCAAGGGCACTGTCCACGAGCGCCTGACTCTGAACCCTTACGCGCTAACTCCTTCACTAACAAATGCGTCTTCCATACCCACTCATCTGTTTTGTCAACCAAACTAATTCGGCCACTGTACATCCACCCATTATCTGCCATCCTCTGCTGCTTTACTGTGAGCCAAATAATAATAACATGAAATTAAATGCATCATATTTTTATTTTCTTGCATGCAATGTCACCATTTTATTACGGCCAAATTTTATCTTTTACAACATGCAAGGGTTCACATACACTTCTAATAGGTAGGGGCCTATCCCGCCCGAGTACGTGTAGATCGAGTCGTGTCCCATGTTCTACCCCGACCCGAGACGGAATTTCGGCAGCACCTCCCCGCTGTTCTTCAGAATACACGTCTCGAGCTTGTCAAGCCGAGAGGGTGTGCATCCGAAGAACAACAGGGAGGTGCTGCCGAAATTCCGTCTCAGGAAGGGGTAGAACGTGGAACACGACCCGATCTACACGTACTCGGACTGTCCAACAGGACAACCCGGAAGTGTTACGGTTATAAATATGCAAAGATGGACAATCCTGCATATTTATAAATTTGTAACCCTTCCGGATGGGATCTGACTCGGGTTACGCGACTGACTTGGTGATCTAGACCAAAATAAACCTATGCAGCAAGAGAGGCGAAAGATTTATACCCTCGAAGCGTGATCGGTGGCCGGAGAAGGCCGAGAGGAAGCTACGTCATCTGAAAAGTACAAACAATCGAAATATATAAGCAAATATCCCTCCATTTTACCTAATAATTAAACATAAAACAGAATAAACCATAGAACGATGTAACCATATTAGCTTAACATAACACATATAGACAAGTAGCACAATAATACATAGGTAGCATGTATGATAAGTCTAGCAGTACAACAGGTAGCAAGATAAGTCTAGTAGTACGACAGGTAGGATGATAGACATCCTAAACTCGACTCGCGCCGGTGTCAGTGACGTCGTCCAAGCGGCCCCAACAAGAGGACAGGCTGCTGCTAGAGTCCTCGCCCTGCTGCTGCGTGCCGGAGGGGCCGGCCTCGCCCTGCCCGCGCTGCTGCCGGCTCTCGCTCAAGACCTGGTACTGGACCGCCATCACCTGGGGATCAAGGAGGAGATCCTTGACCAAGGGGTCATCCTCGCGCTGGTGGCGCGCCCTGAGCAGCCTCTCTGCCTGCCGGTGCTCCCTCTCCTCGGCCTTCGTCGCGATCCTCATGCCATCTGGCGCTAACATGTGCGCCGCGCTCCGCTCATCCTCAAAGTTGAGGATCGCTCTCACCCCAAAGTGCTGGACCGCCGCGCAGTCGTAGGCGCGGGCCGCCTGCCACGGGCACCTGAAAGTACCAAGCTGGATCTTCCTGTGATCCACTGTGATCTGAGCTGCCCAAGTCGGGATCTTCGTGTGTCTCCGGTGAACACCACGAAACTTTCGCTCCGGCTCCGACATGATACTTAGTTAAGTAAAAGCATTTGATACAGGGGTTAGTCATATATGAAATGAATATATGTGAAATCTACTTCAAACATGAACATGCAACACATATGAAACATATGAAATTTTTATACCTGCACTCAAGCTCTGCTGCCACTAGAGTAGGAATCCTGCAAGCAAAGGGACTTTTTTTAGTCCAAATAACGAAGATATTAAGGAGATGACTATGCATAGGGAACGTGGTTTTACATCTGAAGCCTCATATGTCAAAGCCATTAGTCAGCAAAAAGAGTGCCTACAAGAACGAAGTAGAAATAAATGCATTGTTCTTGCATTTACCCTTGGTTCTGTAGACAGTCTTCTTGCAAGCATAATGGACTATTCTAATCATCGGCTTGCATTAAGAATAGCCAAGAAGACAACATTATTTCTTTCGACTCATAAAAAACAGCAAATCACGTACACTAAATTTTTATACAACGATCATTCCAAATTGACTTAGCAAATTTTTCTAATAACATTTCTAATAAATTTCTACTAACACTTGGTCGACTAAGCAAAATCTACTAACACTTGGTCGACTAAGCAAAATCTACTAAGCAAAATCAACTAAGCTCACTTCCAGCTCTCACCCCAGGGGCACAAACACCACCACTACTGTTATTCACTACTTCTAATCACTACTAAATTCAGCAGAACATAATCACTAGAACATTACAGACACGGAATATTTTACCTTGTTAAAATGGGGGTGTTGAGCAGCACTGCAGTGGAGGAGACGGCTCAAGGCAGTGGGGAGCCGGGGCGGCGGGAGGTGGCCGGGGCGCGACCTCGGGGTCGGGGAGGAGGAGGCGCACGGCCGAAGCGGGAGGCTGAGGCGGCGGGAGGTGGCCGGGGCGCGACCTCGGGGTCGGGGAGGAGGAGGCGCACGGCCGAAGCGGGAGGCTGAGGCGGCGGCGGACCTCGGGGCGGCGGGAGGTGGCCCGCGTGGCGGCGGCGGCCGGGGCGCGACCTCGGGGCGGCGGGAGGTGGCCGGGGCGCGACCTCGGGGCGGCGGGAGGTGGCGGCGGCGGCGGCCGAAGCGGGAGGCTGCGGCGGCGGCGGACCGAGGGCGGGGAGGAGGCGCACGGGATGGGGGAGCAGGCGGCGGCGGCGGATCGAGGTCGGGGAGGAGGTGGCGGCGGCGGGCAGCGCGGGGAGGAGGTGGCGGCGGCGGGCAGCGCGGGGAGGAGGGGATCGAGCAAGTGTGTGTGTGTGTGGGGAGGAGAGGAGCGTGCCCGCGTGCGATTTGGTAGGTGGATAATACTACGCCGACGGCATTGCCGTCGGCGTAGGGGTGGGTGGGTTAATTGGATAAGACTACGCCGACGGCTGCCGTCGGCGTATACTCTTTTTTTTTTACTCAATATATTCCCTAATTTAGTAGAGAGAGGACAGCAGGTTATGCAAGAGAGGTTACTCGATCAGATGAACCCATTGTGAAGAACCATATGTATACAAGTGTGTTGTGTGTTGTAAATGTGCAAGAATCTACTCCTACGTGTGACCGACATCACCGGCTTCACTTTCTCTCTAGTTAGTTTCTGCACTTAGAGGTGAAAACTCCCCTTTCGGGCGAACCGGATGGAATCGTGTGTCGATTTGGGGTAGACTTTGGTTTCTCATGTTCCTATGGCCTAACATAACACAACCAAGCAAAAAAGTCCACTGGGCTACCCCCTTTCGACGCACGTCTATGGGGGTAGACGGAAACGTTAGGGTTTTTCCAGCGGATTCAGGGTTTCACCGAAGCGGGGCCCCGGAGCGTCGGAACCCCACCCAAACCTAGCTTGTGACATACCATATGTATACAAGTGTGTTGTGTGTTGTAAATGTGCAAGAATCTACTCCTACGTGTGACCGACATCACCGGCTTCACTTTCTCTCTAGTTAGTTTCTGCACTTAGAGGTGAAAACTCCCCTTTCGGGCGAACCGGATGGAATCGTGTGTCGATTTGGGGTAGACTTTGGTTTCTCATGTTCCTATGGCCTAACATAACACAACCAAGCAAAAAAGTCCACTGGGCTACCCCCTTTCGACGCACGTCTATGGGGGTAGACGGAAACGTTAGGGTTTTTCCAGCGGATTCAGGGTTTCACCGAAGCGGGGCCCCGGAGCGTCGGAACCCCACCCAAACCTAGCTTGTGACATACCATATGTATACAAGTGTGTTGTGTGTTGTAAATGTGCAAGAATCTACTCCTACGTGTGACCGACATCACCGGCTTCACTTTCTCTCTAGTTAGTTTCTGCACTTAGAGGTGAAAACTCCCCTTTCGGGCGAACCGGATGGAATCGTGTGTCGATTTGGGGTAGACTTTGGTTTCTCATGTTCCTATGGCCTAACATAACACAACCAAGCAAAAAAGTCCACTGGGCTACCCCCTTTCGACGCACGTCTATGGGGGTAGACGGAAACGTTAGGGTTTTTCCAGCGGATTCAGGGTTTCACCGAAGCGGGGCCCCGGAGCGTCGGAACCCCACCCAAACCTAGCTTGTGACATACCATATGTATACAAGTGTGTTGTGTGTTGTAAATGTGCAAGAATCTACTCCTACGTGTGACCGACATCACCGGCTTCACTTTCTCTCTAGTTAGTTTCTGCACTTAGAGGTGAAAACTCCCCTTTCGGGCGAACCGGATGGAATCGTGTGTCGATTTGGGGTAGACTTTGGTTTCTCATGTTCCTATGGCCTAACATAACACAACCAAGCAAAAAAGTCCACTGGGCTACCCCCTTTCGACGCACGTCTATGGGGGTAGACGGAAACGTTAGGGTTTTTCCAGCGGATTCAGGGTTTCACCGAAGCGGGGCCCCGGAGCGTCGGAACCCCACCCAAACCTAGCTTGTGACATACCATATGTATACAAGTGTGTTGTGTGTTGTAAATGTGCAAGAATCTACTCCTACGTGTGACCGACATCACCGGCTTCACTTTCTCTCTAGTTAGTTTCTGCACTTAGAGGTGAAAACTCCCCTTTCGGGCGAACCGGATGGAATCGTGTGTCGATTTGGGGTAGACTTTGGTTTCTCATGTTCCTATGGCCTAACATAACACAACCAAGCAAAAAAGTCCACTGGGCTACCCCCTTTCGACGCACGTCTATGGGGGTAGACGGAAACGTTAGGGTTTTTCCAGCGGATTCAGGGTTTCACCGAAGCGGGGCCCCGGAGCGTCGGAACCCCACCCAAACCTAGCTTGTGACATACCATATGTATACAAGTGTGTTGTGTGTTGTAAATGTGCAAGAATCTACTCCTACGTGTGACCGACATCACCGGCTTCACTTTCTCTCTAGTTAGTTTCTGCACTTAGAGGTGAAAACTCCCCTTTCGGGCGAACCGGATGGAATCGTGTGTCGATTTGGGGTAGACTTTGGTTTCTCATGTTCCTATGGCCTAACATAACACAACCAAGCAAAAAAGTACACTGGGCTACCCCCTTTCGACGCACGTCTATGGGGGTAGACGGAAACGTTAGGGTTTTTCCAGCGGATTCAGGGTTTCACCGAAGCGGGGCCCCGGAGCGTCGGAACCCCACCCAAACCTAGCTTGTGACATACCATATGTATACAAGTGTGTTGTGTGTTGTAAATGTGCAAGAATCTACTCCTACGTGTGACCGACATCACCGGCTTCACTTTCTCTCTAGTTAGTTTCTGCACTTAGAGGTGAAAACTCCCCTTTCGGGCGAACCGGATGGAATCGTGTGTCGATTTGGGGTAGACTTTGGTTTCTCATGTTCCTATGGCCTAACATAACACAACCAAGCAAAAAAGTCCACTGGGCTACCCCCTTTCGACGCACGTCTATGGGGGTAGACGGAAACGTTAGGGTTTTTCCAGCGGATTCAGGGTTTCACCGAAGCGGGGCCCCGGAGCGTCGGAACCCCACCCAAACCTAGCTTGTGACATACCATATGTATACAAGTGTGTTGTGTGTTGTAAATGTGCAAGAATCTACTCCTACGTGTGACCGACATCACCGGCTTCACTTTCTCTCTAGTTAGTTTCTGCACTTAGAGGTGAAAACTCCCCTTTCGGGCGAACCGGATGGAATCGTGTGTCGATTTGGGGTAGACTTTGGTTTCTCATGTTCCTATGGCCTAACATAACACAACCAAGCAAAAAAGTCCACTGGGCTACCCCCTTTCGACGCACGTCTATGGGGGTAGACGGAAACGTTAGGGTTTTTCCAGCGGATTCAGGGTTTCACCGAAGCGGGGCCCCGGAGCGTCGGAACCCCACCCAAACCTAGCTTGTGACATACCATATGTATACAAGTGTGTTGTGTGTTGTAAATGTGCAAGAATCTACTCCTACGTGTGACCGACATCACCGGCTTCACTTTCTCTCTAGTTAGTTTCTGCACTTAGAGGTGAAAACTCCCCTTTCGGGCGAACCGGATGGAATCGTGTGTCGATTTGGGGTAGACTTTGGTTTCTCATGTTCCTATGGCCTAACATAACACAACCAAGCAAAAAAGTACACTGGGCTACCCCCTTTCGACGCACGTCTATGGGGGTAGACGGAAACGTTAGGGTTTTTCCAGCGGATTCAGGGTTTCACCGAAGCGGGGCCCCGGAGCGTCGGAACCCCACCCAAACCTAGCTTGTGACATACCATATGTATACAAGTGTGTTGTGTGTTGTAAATGTGCAAGAATCTACTCCTACGTGTGACCGACATCACCGGCTTCACTTTCTCTCTAGTTAGTTTCTGCACTTAGAGGTGAAAACTCCCCTTTCGGGCGAACCGGATGGAATCGTGTGTCGATTTGGGGTAGACTTTGGTTTCTCATGTTCCTATGGCCTAACATAACACAACCAAGCAAAAAAGTACACTGGGCTACCCCCTTTCGACGCACGTCTATGGGGTAGACGGAAACGTTAGGGTTTTTCCAGCGGATTCAGGGTTTCACCGAAGCGGGGCCCCGGAGCGTCGGAACCCCACCCAAACCTAGCTTGTGACATACCATATGTATACAAGTGTGTTGTGTGTTGTAAATGTGCAAGAATCTACTCCTACGTGTGACCGACATCACCGGCTTCACTTTCTCTCTAGTTAGTTTCTGCACTTAGAGGTGAAAACTCCCCTTTCGGGCGAACCGGATGGAATCGTGTGTCGATTTGGGGTAGACTTTGGTTTCTCATGTTCCTATGGCCTAACATAACACAACCAAGCAAAAAAGTACACTGGGCTACCCCCTTTCGACGCACGTCTATGGGGGTAGACGGAAACGTTAGGGTTTTTCCAGCGGATTCAGGGTTTCACCGAAGCGGGGCCCCGGAGCGTCGGAACCCCACCCAAACCTAGCTTGTGACATACCATATGTATACAAGTGTGTTGTGTGTTGTAAATGTGCAAGAATCTACTCCTACGTGTGACCGACATCACCGGCTTCACTTTCTCTCTAGTTAGTTTCTGCACTTAGAGGTGAAAACTCCCCTTTCGGGCGAACCGGATGGAATCGTGTGTCGATTTGGGGTAGACTTTGGTTTCTCATGTTCCTATGGCCTAACATAACACAACCAAGCAAAAAAGTCCACTGGGCTACCCCCTTTCGACGCACGTCTATGGGGGTAGACGGAAACGTTAGGGTTTTTCCAGCGGATTCAGGGTTTCACCGAAGCGGGGCCCCGGAGCGTCGGAACCCCACCCAAACCTAGCTTGTGACATACCATATGTATACAAGTGTGTTGTGTGTTGTAAATGTGCAAGAATCTACTCCTACGTGTGACCGACATCACCGGCTTCACTTTCTCTCTAGTTAGTTTCTGCACTTAGAGGTGAAAACTCCCCTTTCGGGCGAACCGGATGGAATCGTGTGTCGATTTGGGGTAGACTTTGGTTTCTCATGTTCCTATGGCCTAACATAACACAACCAAGCAAAAAAGTACACTGGGCTACCCCCTTTCGACGCACGTCTATGGGGGTAGACGGAAACGTTAGGGTTTTTCCAGCGGATTCAGGGTTTCACCGAAGCGGGGCCCCGGAGCGTCGGAACCCCACCCAAACCTAGCTTGTGACATACCATATGTATACAAGTGTGTTGTGTGTTGTAAATGTGCAAGAATCTACTCCTACGTGTGACCGACATCACCGGCTTCACTTTCTCTCTAGTTAGTTTCTGCACTTAGAGGTGAAAACTCCCCTTTCGGGCGAACCGGATGGAATCGTGTGTCGATTTGGGGTAGACTTTGGTTTCTCATGTTCCTATGGCCTAACATAACACAACCAAGCAAAAAAGTATACTGGGCTACCCCCTTTCGACGCACGTCTATGGGGGTAGACGGAAACGTTAGGGTTTTTCCAGCGGATTCAGGGTTTCACCGAAGCGGGGCCCCGGAGCGTCGGAACCCCACCCAAACCTAGCTTGTGACATACCATATGTATACAAGTGTGTTGTGTGTTGTAAATGTGCAAGAATCTACTCCTACGTGTGACCGACATCACCGGCTTCACTTTCTCTCTAGTTAGTTTCTGCACTTAGAGGTGAAAACTCCCCTTTCGGGCGAACCGGATGGAATCGTGTGTCGATTTGGGGTAGACTTTGGTTTCTCATGTTCCTATGGCCTAACATAACACAACCAAGCAAAAAAGTACACTGGGCTACCCCCTTTCGACGCACGTCTATGGGGGTAGACGGAAACGTTAGGGTTTTTCCAGCGGATTCAGGGTTTCACCGAAGCGGGGCCCCGGAGCGTCGGAACCCCACCCAAACCTAGCTTGTGACATACCATATGTATACAAGTGTGTTGTGTGTTGTAAATGTGCAAGAATCTACTCCTACGTGTGACCGACATCACCGGCTTCACTTTCTCTCTAGTTAGTTTCTGCACTTAGAGGTGAAAACTCCCCTTTCGGGCGAACCGGATGGAATCGTGTGTCGATTTGGGGTAGACTTTGGTTTCTCATGTTCCTATGGCCTAACATAACACAACCAAGCAAAAAAGTACACTGGGCTACCCCCTTTCGACGCACGTCTATGGGGGTAGACGGAAACGTTAGGGTTTTTCCAGCGGATTCAGGGTTTCACCGAAGCGGGGCCCCGGAGCGTCGGAACCCCACCCAAACCTAGCTTGTGACATACCATATGTATACAAGTGTGTTGTGTGTTGTAAATGTGCAAGAATCTACTCCTACGTGTGACCGACATCACCGGCTTCACTTTCTCTCTAGTTAGTTTCTGCACTTAGAGGTGAAAACTCCCCTTTCGGGCGAACCGGATGGAATCGTGTGTCGATTTGGGGTAGACTTTGGTTTCTCATGTTCCTATGGCCTAACATAACACAACCAAGCAAAAAAGTCCACTGGGCTACCCCCTTTCGACGCACGTCTATGGGGGTAGACGGAAACGTTAGGGTTTTTCCAGCGGATTCAGGGTTTCACCGAAGCGGGGCCCCGGAGCGTCGGAACCCCACCCAAACCTAGCTTGTGACATACCATATGTATACAAGTGTGTTGTGTTTGTAAATGTGCAAGAATCTACTCCTACGTGTGACCGACATCACCGGCTTCACTTTCTCTCTAGTTAGTTTCTGCACTTAGAGGTGAAAACTCCCCTTTCGGGCGAACCGGATGGAATCGTGTGTCGATTTGGGGTAGACTTTGGTTTCTCATGTTCCTATGGCCTAACATAACACAACCAAGCAAAAAAGTACACTGGCTACCCCCTTTCGACGCACGTCTATGGGGGTAGACGGAAACGTTAGGGTTTTTCCAGCGGATTCAGGGTTTCACCGAAGCGGGGCCCCGGAGCGTCGGAACCCCACCCAAACCTAGCTTGTGACATACCATATGTATACAAGTGTGTTGTGTGTTGTAAATGTGCAAGAATCTACTCCTACGTGTGACCGACATCACCGACTTCACTTTCTCTCTAGTTAGTTTCTGCACTTAGAGGTGAAAACTCCCCTTTCGGGCGAACCGGATGGAATCGTGTGTCGATTTGGGGTAGACTTTGGTTTCTCATGTTCCTATGGCCTAACATAACACAACCAAGCAAAAAAGTCCACTGGGCTACCCCCTTTCGACGCACGTCTATGGGGGTAGACGGAAACGTTAGGGTTTTTCCAGCGGATTCAGGGTTTCACCGAAGCGGGGCCCCGGAGCGTCGGAACCCCACCCAAACCTAGCTTGTGACATACCATATGTATACAAGTGTGTTGTGTGTTGTAAATGTGCAAGAATCTACTCCTACGTGTGACCGACATCACCGGCTTCACTTTCTCTCTAGTTAGTTTCTGCACTTAGAGGTGAAAACTCCCCTTTCGGGCGAACCGGATGGAATCGTGTGTCGATTTGGGGTAGACTTTGGTTTCTCATGTTCCTATGGCCTAACATAACACAACCAAGCAAAAAAGTCCACTGGGCTACCCCCTTTCGACGCACGTCTATGGGGGTAGACGGAAACGTTAGGGTTTTTCCAGCGGATTCAGGGTTTCACCGAAGCGGGGCCCCGGAGCGTCGGAACCCCACCCAAACCTAGCTTGTGACATACCATATGTATACAAGTGTGTTGTGTGTTGTAAATGTGCAAGAATCTACTCCTACGTGTGACCGACATCACCGGCTTCACTTTCTCTCTAGTTAGTTTCTGCACTTAGAGGTGAAAACTCCCCTTTCGGGCGAACCGGATGGAATCATGTGTCGATTTGGGGTAGACTTTGGTTTCTCATGTTCCTATGGCCTAACATAACACAACCAAGCAAAAAAGTACACTGGGCTACCCCCTTTCGACGCACGTCTATGGGGGTAGACGGAAACGTTAGGGTTTTTCCAGCGGATTCAGGGTTTCACCGAAGCGGGGCCCCGGAGCGTCGGAACCCCACCCAAACCTAGCTTGTGACATACCATATGTATACAAGTGTGTTGTGTGTTGTAAATGTGCAAGAATCTACTCCTACGTGTGACCGACATCACCGGCTTCACTTTCTCTCTAGTTAGTTTCTGCACTTAGAGGTGAAAACTCCCCTTTCGGGCGAACCGGATGGAATCGTGTGTCGATTTGGGGTAGACTTTGGTTTCTCATGTTCCTATGGCCTAACATAACACAACCAAGCAAAAAAGTCCACTGGGCTACCCCCTTTCGACGCACGTCTATGGGGGTAGACGGAAACGTTAGGGTTTTTCCAGCGGATTCAGGGTTTCACCGAAGCGGGGCCCCGGAGCGTCGGAACCCCACCCAAACCTAGCTTGTGACATACCATATGTATACAAGTGTGTTGTGTGTTGTAAATGTGCAAGAATCTACTCCTACGTGTGACCGACATCACCGGCTTCACTTTCTCTCTAGTTAGTTTCTGCACTTAGAGGTGAAAACTCCCCTTTCGGGCGAACCGGATGGAATCGTGTGTCGATTTGGGGTAGACTTTGGTTTCTCATGTTCCTATGGCCTAACATAACACAACCAAGCAAAAAAGTACACTGGGCTACCCCCTTTCGACGCACGTCTATGGGGGTAGACGGAAACGTTAGGGTTTTTCCAGCGGATTCAGGGTTTCACCGAAGCGGGGCCCCGGAGCGTCGGAACCCCACCCAAACCTAGCTTGTGACATACCATATGTATACAAGTGTGTTGTGTGTTGTAAATGTGCAAGAATCTACTCCTACGTGTGACCGACATCACCGGCTTCACTTTCTCTCTAGTTAGTTTCTGCACTTAGAGGTGAAAACTCCCCTTTCGGGCGAACCGGATGGAATCGTGTGTCGATTTGGGGTAGACTTTGGTTTCTCATGTTCCTATGGCCTAACATAACACAACCAAGCAAAAAAGTACACTGGGCTACCCCCTTTCGACGCACGTCTATGGGGGTAGACGGAAACGTTAGGGTTTTTCCAGCGGATTCAGGGTTTCACCGAAGCGGGGCCCCGGAGCGTCGGAACCCCACCCAAACCTAGCTTGTGACATACCATATGTATACAAGTGTGTTGTGTGTTGTAAATGTGCAAGAATCTACTCCTACGTGTGACCGACATCACCGGCTTCACTTTCTCTCTAGTTAGTTTCTGCACTTAGAGGTGAAAACTCCCCTTTCGGGCGAACCGGATGGAATCGTGTGTCGATTTGGGGTAGACTTTGGTTTCTCATGTTCCTATGGCCTAACATAACACAACCAAGCAAAAAAGTACACTGGGCTACCCCCTTTCGACGCACGTCTATGGGGGTAGACGGAAACGTTAGGGTTTTTCCAGCGGATTCAGGGTTTCACCGAAGCGGGGCCCCGGAGCGTCGGAACCCCACCCAAACCTAGCTTGTGACATACCATATGTATACAAGTGTGTTGTGTGTTGTAAATGTGCAAGAATCTACTCCTAGGTGTGACCGACATCACCGGCTTCACTTTCTCTCTAGTTAGTTTCTGCACTTAGAGGTGAAAACTCCCCTTTCGGGCGAACCGGATGGAATCGTGTGTCGATTTGGGGTAGACTTTGGTTTCTCATGTTCCTATGGCCTAACATAACACAACCAAGCAAAAAGTCCACTGGGCTACCCCCTTTCGACGCACGTCTATGGGGGTAGACGGAAACGTTAGGGTTTTTCCAGCGGATTCAGGGTTTCACCGAAGCGGGGCCCCGGAGCGTCGGAACCCCACCCAAACCTAGCTTGTGACATACCATATGTATACAAGTGTGTTGTGTGTTGTAAATGTGCAAGAATCTACTCCTACGTGTGACCGACATCACCGGCTTCACTTTCTCTCTAGTTAGTTTCTGCACTTAGAGGTGAAAACTCCCCTTTCGGGCGAACCGGATGGAATCGTGTGTCGATTTGGGGTAGACTTTGGTTTCTCATGTTCCTATGGCCTAACATAACACAACCAAGCAAAAAAGTCCACTGGGCTACCCCCTTTCGACGCACGTCTATGGGGGTAGACGGAAACGTTAGGGTTTTTCCAGCGGATTCAGGGTTTCACCGAAGCGGGGCCCCGGAGCGTCGGAACCCCACCCAAACCTAGCTTGTGACATACCATATGTATACAAGTGTGTTGTGTGTTGTAAATGTGCAAGAATCTACTCCTACGTGTGACCGACATCACCGGCTTCACTTTCTCTCTAGTGAGCCAGGAAAAGTTTTTATTTGTTTTACATGTATATGCTGTTGGGTTGGGTTCCGGAAAACTCAAACCGTTATTTTACGGGGGTGGGATACTGAAATTGGGAGGACAATTATAGGTCCAATATATATATAAATTACAACTACATTAAATATTATATAGAGAAATAAAGAAATGAATATTATATACGAAAATAAATTAAAAAAAACAACTAAACGCCGACGGCAGCCGTCGGTGTATAATAACGCGTGTACGCCGACGGCAGTACCGTCGGCGTATCAGCGATGCTGGACGGTCCCATTACGCCGCCCGTTTGTACGCCGACGGGAGAGAGAACGCCGACGGCAGCCGTCGGGCACTTATGTCTACGCCGACGGCGCTTCGTACGCCGACGGCTTGCTCGTCGTCTGCCCTAGCCCGTGCTGTACGCCGACGGCCCCGACATTTGGCCGTCGGCGTACAAGAAGGCCGTCGGCGTAGTGTGGCTTTCCCGTAGTGACGTGTCCATCTCTGTCCTTGCTTCTTCATGCAATGCTTGGTGATGTGCCCAGCATGACAGTGTTCGTCGACCTCGACGTAGCAGTTCGTACTGTGATCTACCAAAAGCTAGCATAGCACATTGCATCGAAGTTAAAACTAGGATAATTCCAGCGACTGACAAATGACAATGTGTGTCAACCAGAAAATACAAGAGGTCATGTGAGGCGAAGCAAGAGGTCTTTAACTGACAGATGTAATAACATAGTAACTAATAACATAGTACTAAGAAAGTACTAGAAACACAGGACTCAAAAACGCATCATCGCAGACACCATATTGATTGCACTTTTAGAAGCATCTCATCAGGTCTTGAAGAGAATTATTGCGTTAAAGATTGTCAGCGAAATCTCGGGCTAGCTCTTTCCTAAATTCTTCAATACTTGCTCTGGCCTTATCCACTTTCGCGAGGAAGTCGTCGTCGAGCTCGACGTAGCCCTTCCTCTGGTACTGGCGGCGGACCCCGGCCTGGAATTTCCTGTAGTTCTCTGTTGATCTAACAATCAGGCGCGCCTCCTCGTAGAACTCCACCATCTCCTCGTCCAGCTCCTCTTCCGGCGACGGGGTCAAGTCAGGGTTCTGGAACTTCAGGTTCTCAATACAAGGAGAGAGCTGGACCACCCGGCTGAGGATGTCATCGACGTCCTTCTGCGGCAGCTGGCTCTTCTTCTTCTTCATCGCTGGAGCCTTCTCCTCGTCGCCTTTGGCCGCCGCTGCCATGCTTCTGGTGGTGCGCCGATTGATCGAGAACTCCTTGTCGTCCATCTCCGTTGATCTGGTCGCCTCGCCTCACCACGTTGCGTGATTTGGGAAAGATTGGGGAAACCCTACGTACGTAACCCTCGAATTGCGATGGAGAGGCTGGTGTACGTTGGAGATTATATATACAGATCGAGGCCCTTTTATTTTCTCTCGAGCGGGAGTCGGCGTGAGAGTCGGAGTCGGAATGGATAGCCCATCCCGGAGATCATCGGCAGGCCGGGCTCCCAGTCCAAACCCAATTGGGCCAACCATGCAGCGCAAACTCCTGTGACGTGGAATTTCAGCTGAGATGATTGAATCCTCCTACGCCGATCCGATTCAGTCACTCGTTCTGTCCCGACCGGAGCAAACAAGAGCATCTCCACCAGGGCTCTAAAGGACCCCCAAATGCCCTTTGGGGGGCCGGACACCAAAAACGCCCACCAGCGGCACTCCCCAAAGCCTCGCCCCGAGCGATTTTGTTGGAGGGCCTCCTGGGGGTGCCGGACATCGCCTCGGGCATGGCCTTAGACAGCGATGGCCCGCCCGTAATACACACGACGCGCCCGTCCCGTGTTAATGAAGGCTGTGCAGGAGGCCGTTCCGCCGCGTTTAATGTCGAGGCGACGAGACGGCGCCACGCTTGTCATCACGCGTCGCAATAACGCCGCGCCCGTTCCCCTGGCTGGCGCAGAGCGAAGCGACGCGTCGCAATAACGCCGCGCCGCTTCCAATGGCACAGACGGAAGCGACGCGTGCTGGAGTCGCAGCGGCAGGCTGCGGCAGCGCCCTGAAGATGCTTCGTCGGCGTCAATGCGCGGCCATGCGAAGCGGTGACCGCGTTAATGCAGGCCACCCAACCCCGCTCCTCCAGCCGCCTTTAAAACCCGACGCAGCGCAGCCCTCCTCTCCTCACACCATCACTTCTCCCTCTGACGAGGTTATACCAAACGGGTACCCTACAATGAGGGTACCTGGTGCACGTGATGACTAAAGCCCAATTGTCGACAGCCCGATGAAGCCCAGCAAGGGAGGCCCAAGACGAAGATTGCTTCCCAAGTTAGGCATAGTCGGTTGTAGTTTCCTTATCTGTAAAAGTCTAGTCGGTTATGTACTCGAGACCCAGCCCCCTATATAAGCGCTGGGAGGGCGGCCGATCAAGGACACGCAACACCATAGCCCTCAAACCCTAGCGAGATCAAACCTTGCTAGACCCTTGTAACCGCATCATAGTCCACAATCAATACAGACAGGCAGGAAGTAGGGGTGTTACCTCAGTCGAGGGCCCTGAACCTGGGTAAATCCCGCTTGTCAGCCGACAATTCTACTAACACTACGCGTTCTCTACCTCATAACTCTAGCCCTAGGTACCTTACCATGGGTATTGCCGAGGACACCCCTCGTCAATTGGCGCCGTCTGTGGGAATAGGTAGTGTTGGATTCACAGTTTCGCCGGTTCCATCTTCAAATGGCAACTCGCCGGCCACATCCGCAAACGGCAACTCGCCGACAAGCTCGACTAACGTCGGATCATCGGGCGATCACTCGCCAGCTTGAAAGATCTCATCACCAAAATGGATCAGACCGTACTCGACAGAAGCTCAAGAGGCCTTTGCCAGCCTCGACTCAGGTTTGGATCTGATTATTGGAAAGCACAATTTTTCGTTGATAAGTTTGGCGTGCAGGACTTGACAGATCCGATCGCGGCTGAGACACTCGACGCTCCATCGACTACGATTCCATCACCAGCAGCTATGGAAACCACTTCATCACAGATCGATTCGATCTCGCCGCTAGCATCACCAGCCTCATCGATGTCAACCCGAGAGTTCAACGAACTCATGGCGCAAGAAATCCCAGACGATGAGGTACAATCTACCTATCAAGTCGGCACAGTCGAACACGCCGAATCACTCGATGTGGTTCTCGACTACATGCAAACCAAGACGCAAACGACAGCATCTGCCTCGCCGATTTCGGAGGCCCAGAGATCCAAGCAGATCACGAGCTCTTCTCCAACAACGAAGACAATCCTGAGCAGACACTCGAAGCATACGTCGACATCGACGTCCAGATCAGCAAAAGCAACAACTCTGACATGAGCTTGGACGATGAGTTTGAGTCGATGACAGGCATCGACAGCACATACACCTGTCCTCCAGTCATACCCCGTCAAGTCTGCGTCGCGTTCAGCGCAGAAGCCTCGGCAGCAGCAGCCAGTCGAAGACCTATGGAATTCCTGTGCACGGTCACCTTACCAGATGGTGTCTCCACATTGACTGTCACACCCGAGATGGCAACAAAAGTGGACAAAGTCATCAAGGAGTGCACCATGATGCCAGCAGACGCGACTCCAGAGGAGATGATGGCCTACAACTACTTCAACTGGCAAGAGACGATGCGCCTAAAGCAGTACAGAGTAACACTCGAAGAACGCAGAAAGCAGGCCAGTATTTCGAGTGTGCGAAGAAGGCAGCTATCCCTCGGCTCCACGGGTGGGACAAAGCCCAGGCACCGATCTAGGTATGCAAATATCCCGGAAGGAGAAAGGTCGGGACTCACTCGCAACTTAGAACACTCGTTCATGACGCTGGGCGCGGAAGGAGTGCTGGTACCCAAGACAGCCGAAGGTGCTCTGCTCTCGATCGGAGCTTACCTGAAAGCAACTGCACCTCCGGTAGGCGACCCAGCGGCGGAAGCACACCAACAGCAGTTGAAGGCGCTCGCACTCGCAGCAAAAGGACTCCAGACAGGGAAGAGCAGAGAGCGCAGCAGGAGCCGCTCACGTCATACGTCGCGGATCATCGCAGTCGCAGCCCTCATAGGAGCAGCGCAAGAAGAGATTCGGGTCGCCGTCGATCTCGGAGCAGATACAGAAGATCAGACAGCAGCGATTCTGGCGACAGTCGAGACACAGGACCCTGCGGAGCTCGATGCTTCACTCGACGCATCCGAGAAGCCCGGATGCCCAAAAAGTTTGGGTTACCAACAACGCCGAAATTCAACTGCAGACAAGAGCCATCTGGGTGGCTCGAGGATTACAAGCTAGCAATCGTATGCTAACGCGGCACAACTACAACAGCGCTACAATACATACAGCTGATGCTTGAAGGCACAGCACGCGACTGGCTCAAAGCTCTACCTGAAGGATCATATGACTCCTGGGACCACTTCCGAGAAGATTTCATCAAATATTTCGATCCTTTGTGTGAGCGACCCAAAACATTCACAGAATTGCAAGCTTGCACACAAAGGTCCGATGAGACGCTCCGAGCGTACATCAGGCGATGGACAGCAATCCGCAATTCGGTTGGCACAATCTCCGAAGATAGAGCTATGGATGTCTTCACCCAGGGAGTCTTCAGAGAGATTTCAGAGAAGCACTCGGTCGCCAAAAGCCAAAATCAATGGCTGAGCTCATGAAAATAGCAACTGAGTGGGCAGACGGAGAAGATTCCATAAGGGCTAAGCGCCCAGTCTCACCGCAGGACCACGAAGATCGTCGAGACAGTCGAGATCACCGCGACAGTCATAGAGATGATCGGAGGCGCAAACGCAAAAGCCGTTACAACGACGACGATTGAGTAAAGTTCATGGCGGCGGGATTCACTCAACCGCAAGACAATCATGGCAGAGATGATAGGCGACCTGAAGACGTCGAGACAGTCGAAACGACAATCGCCGTGACAGTCGAACGGACGACCGCCGTGACAACCGAGACCGCGATCCTCGCGCGAGCAACTACAGAAGGCAAGATGGCGCAGGCGTCCAGATGCAAGGCCGGAAAGAACATTCGAAGAAAAGATGGACGACTATTGTAGACTCCACCTGTTCAAAGGGGATGATGGAAGGCTAGTCTCCAATCACACCATGGGGAATTGCAGAGAGTTCGATCAAATGGCGATGGATTACATGATGAAGATGAGAAGAGTCACACCTTCGACTGTTCAGCCAGTCCCCGCCGTAGCACCACCAGCACAGCCAGTCCAGGCACTCACAGCACCACCACAGCATAGCGCAGGAAGCCAAGTCGCAGGAGCCATACACCACATACCACAAGTAGCAGAAGATCAATACCCGAAGCCTCAGGGACAGATGTACATGATACAAAAAGGGCGTCCCTCCAACAGGCAGCAAAAATTGCACACTCGACATGTCAACATGGCAGTCATGGCGCCACCAGCCGTGCCAGAGTACCTAAGGGGATCCGAGATTCCAATAACGTTCACACGAGAGAACCACCCACCAAGGGTTTATCGACCAGGCCATGCAGCCCTAGTACTCGACGCTCAGATTGGTGGCTACGCTATGACAAAGGTCTTCATGGATGGAGGTAGCGGCATCAACATCATCTTCGCTGACACGCTACGCAGGATGAACAGGTCAGTCGAAAATCTACCCAAATCCACAAACACTTTTCATGGTATTGTTCCAGGAAAAGCTGTTGACCCAGAAGGCACAATACAACTCGACGTTACATTTGGTGATGCAAGCCACTTCAGAACAGAATCGATTGAGTCACAGTACCACGCCATATTGGGACGCCCAACGTTTGCTCGATTTATGGCAGTGCCACATTACGCATACCTCAAGTTGAAGAGCTAGGACCCAAGGGAGTCATCACAGTCACTGGGAACTTCCAAAGGTCCGACGCTTGCGACCGAGATTTCAGCAAGATCTCAGAGATGTTCGGTATGGAGCAAACTTTTGAAGATCTTTCTATCACCAATGACCATACACTCATGCCTGAGCACAAGAAGCAAGCAGTCGACAGGGCATTCAGTGCCACAGATGACATAAGGAAGCACCAGGTCCACCCGACTGATCCATCAAAGACAGTTCAGGTGTCCACAATCCTGCCTCTCTCATAGGAAAGCGCGCTCGTCGAATTTCTCCGTGAGAACTGGGATATATTTGCATGGTGTCCAGCCGACATGCCAGGTATTCCCAGGAAATTCGCCGAGCACTCTCTTCAACTTACTCCAGGCGCAAGGCCAGTTAAGCAAGCAACACGTCGTGTCGCCGGTCCCAAAAGAGAAGCTATAGAGAAGGAAGTCGACAGGTTACTCAAAGCAAACTTCATTCGAGAAATCAAGAAGTCAGATTGGGTGGCCAACCCTGTGCTCATCGAGAAGAAGAAAACAACAGCTCTTCGGATGTGCATAGACTTTACGGGGCTCAACAAGTGTTGCCCCAAGGATCACTTTCCACTTCCGTGAATCGATCAGATCATCGACTCCACTGCAGGATGTGCGCGTTTGTCCTTTCTGGAGGCGTACTCGGGGTACCATCAGATACGGATGAAAGTCGAAGACGAAGAGAAGACAACATTCACAACTCCACTCGGAGTATACTGTTACACCACAATGCCCTTCGGGCTCAAGAACGCAGGTGCTACATACCAGCGTATGATGCAAAACTGCTTGAAGAAGCAAATTGGTCATAATGTCGAAGTATATGTAGACGACATAGTGATCAAGTCGAAGGAGGAAGGCACATTACTCGCAGACCTGCGCGAAACCTTCGACAATCTCAAAAGCTACAACATCAAGCTCAACCCAGATAAGTGTACATTTGGTGTCCCAGCTGGAGAACTTTTGGGGTACTTGGTGTCAGCACGCGGAATCGAAGCAAATCCAGAGAAGATACAGGCCATACTCACCATGCAAAGGCCTACAAAGCTCTACGAATTACAACAATTAGCAGGTCGAGTAGCAGCACTCAGTCGCTTCATCAGCAAACTAGGCGAAAAAGCTTTACCGCTTTATCGACTGATGAAGAAAGCAGACAAGTTCGAGTGGACGGGTGAAGCTGAAGCAGCCTTCGTTGATCTCAATGACTCCTCACAAATCCTCCCATACTGGCGGCACCCAGAGAAAAAGAGCCATTGTACATGTACGTCTCAGCCACCAATCGAGTGGTAAGTACGGTCTTGGTAGTCGAGCGCATGGAGGAAGGAAAAGCTCAAAGTGTGCAAAGGCCAGTCTACTACGTCAGCGAAGTCCCTCCGTTTCCAAACAGCGGTACCCGCACTTTCAAAAGCTGGCATACGCTGTTTTCATGACCTCCAGGAAGCTGCGTCATTACTTCACGAAGAACCCGATAACAGTAGTAAGCAAATCTGCAATTGGAGACATCCTCACAAACCCCGACGCGACTGGGCGAGTAGCAAAGTGACTTATCGAGCTAGGGCCACTAGGAATCACGTATGATCACCCGAAGGCCATCAAAGCACAAGTCTTACCTGACTTCACAACCGAGTGGATCGAAGCTCAACTGCTAGGAGTTCCTGATGTATCTAACTCCTGGACAATGTACTTTGATGGGTCCAAGAAAAACGAAGGCGCAGGCGTAGGCGTCATACTCATATCACCCAAGGGTGACAAACTCTGCTACGTTTTGCAGATGGATTTCGAGTTCCCGGCCAATAATGAAGCAGAGTACGAAGGCCTGGTCCACGGCATGCAAATGGCCAAAGCGCTAGGATGCACTCGACTGATGATCTATGGTGACTCTAACCTGGTGGTACAGCAAACGATGAAAGCTTGTGATGCCATAGCTGACAACATGATTGCATATCGAGACCTCTACAATACGTTGGAGGGTGGATTCGATGGATGCAAGCTACGGCACATTGGGCGAGAAAGTAATGAAGAAGCGGACAGGTTAGTCAATATTGGTTCAACTAAGGCACCAATTCCACCAGGTGTTTTCTTAGAGCGCATCGAGCACAGGTCCATCAAACCACAGCGGCCTCCGCCCGCTTCGCCTGCTACATCAAAGGGTAAAACACCCAGTACAAATGATCCACCAGTCGAAGTATTCTTAAGCCATGGTGATCTGGTGATACCAGCATGGACTCAACCCTTCTTGGCATACATGCTCCGCGACGAGCTACCCGAAGACACAACAGACGCCCGGCGAGTCACTCGATGATCCAAAGCATACACCATAATTAACGGTGAGTTGTACAAACGCAGGTCTCAGGTATGTTTCAAAGATGCATCGACTTTGAGGATGGCAAAGCAATACTCCGTGATATCCATGCAGGTACCTGTGGGCATCACGCCAGCAGTCGATCACTCGTAGCCAAAGCCTTTCGAGCAGGGTTTTACTGGCCAACAGCACTCAAAGACGCGGAAGACATAGTCAAAAGGTGCATCGGGTGTCAAAAATTCGCCACCAAACCTCATGCACCCGCATCGGCATTAAAAACCATACCACTGGCATGGCCTTTCGCCCAATGGGGGCTCGATATGGTGGACCACTCAAAAAATCTTCGCCTGGAGGACATACTCACCTACTGGTGGCGGTGGACAAATTCACAAAGTGGATCGAAGCAGTTCCCATCACAAGCTCGACTGCCGCTACAGCAGTCAATTTCATAAGATCTATCGTGTATCGCTTCGGTGTCCCAAATAGCATCATCACGGATAATGGCACAAACTTCACAGCTGAGGAATTTCGCTCCTTCTGCAAAGAGTGGAATATCACGCTCAACTATGCATCGGTGGCACACCCACAGTCCAATGGGCAAGTCAAAAAGGCCAATGGTCTCGTGTGCACGGGCATCAAGAAAAGATTGCTGGTGCCACTCAAAAGGGCTGCGGGTGCCTGGGTCGATGAGCTCCAAGCGGTACTATGGAGTTTACGCACAACTCCGAATGCCTCGACCCAGTTCACGCCGTTCTTTATGGTCTACGGTGCAGAGGCAGTACTGCTACCAGAGGTGAAGTTCAGCGCACCTCGGGTAGAAGCATACAACGAAGACGACACAAACGAGCCACTCGAAGACTCTGCCGATCTACTCGAAGAAGCACGCAATACGGCTCTGGCCCGCACAGCTGTCTACCACAGCAGGATCTCCGCAACTACCACAGTCGTCGACTACGTACAAGGTCGTTCATCGTAGGAGACTTGGTACTTCGACTGAAGCAGAAGAAGGTGCACAAACTTGCATCTCCATGGGAAGGACCCTTCATCATTACGGAGGTCATCGACGGTGGTGCCTATCGAGTGAAGCATGCGAAGACAGGAGAGATATCAAATAACCCATGGAATGTGGCGCACTTGCGTCGCTTCTACGCTTAGACTCCTAGTCGACACATGTAATAGAGCACAATGTCAAACGGCCAGCAGGTTTCAGACGAACTCTTTCCCTTACCAGGGTACCTAAGGGGACTGGAAGGTTTTTAATGAGGCGGCCTGCTGATTACCCCCAAGAGCAGGGGATCACTGTAGCACCTCTCAATGTGGAAGTAAGGTATCGATCCGCAGGAGCAAGAAGGAAAAGTTATCTATTCTCTACAACTAAAGTGTCACAAGTTTTAGTTGATTATGCACTAAACAAGTTTAATGAACAAGGTGATTGATTTGATGGATAGAAGTTTAATGTAACAAAACAAGAATGTAAAAATGTCCCAATCCTCTTTAATGCAAGAGGACAAGACAAATGTTTTCTTTTATAGGAACAATGGACATGGGTTCATGGGTTCACTTAATCCTCTCTCTCTCATCTACGGTGATCATCATGTTATAGATAAAGTACACACAATTGTCATGTTTTAATGGTAGCTTTTATGACGGCTATATGTCCTAAAACACATAGTTGAAAGAGGTACTCATTTGTGTTGCTAGGTCACCCTCGTAAGGCTAGCGTGGTTGCTGTCACTCCCACATCATACTCTTCCTTTTTACCCCCAGATAAAGGATGTTGGGCGGTACCGTGTCACTCAATACCTATGCTGTGTCACATCGGCCATCCCGTACCCACATACATCATACTTCTTAAAGAACAATATTCTATCAAAGTATGACAAGTCATGAAAGTTCCAACACAACAGTAAACGCATAACAAATCATCTCATACCACAATATCCACCATAAGAATTACATAGATGCCCGTAATCATGTTCAACAGCTCATACGGTACTAATTAGTGAAGCTCAAAGAGAGGAGAGATACATAAGTTACCGCCACAAACCCATAGTCCAGAGGGTGGACTATTCCCCTTCATCATTCTTAACTTAAGAAATTTATGGGTTCCTTGTCTAAATAACTATCCTATCCCCTCCCCCTTCCTATCCTCTTTTACCATCTCTGTATCTCCCTTAAGTATTGTATAATAGTTCGGTTTTCCGTGCAGACGGTGAAGTCGTTGGAGAAGGTGGAGACCAACCCGGCAGTGCCCCGCCGGAGTTTTCCCCTCCAATCTGCAGCTCTAGATCTTCGTTTTCGTGTTTCTGTGATATGGCGGCGCTTGTTTTCGAGAACGCTGTGGGATTTCTTTTATAGGCGTTTTTAGGTCAAGATGAAGGCGGTGGAGAAAAGATCGACGGCTGCGGAGCCTCGAGGGCCAAGTTGGTGGGCCCCACGCGGCCAGGTACAGTGGCCACGTGGGCCACCCCCTTTTGGCCCTCCGGCCTCCGTTTGCTTGATTCCTTCGCTCTTACGTCTTCCTCCTTCCAAAATAATGACGCCTGTATTTTTCCAGATTTTTATGACGTCGTTTAGGTCCCTGAAACATAAAAGGAAAGAAATAGGGTTTTCTGCCTGCGCAGGGTTAATTCCATAAAAATAGGAAACACTTATTTTATTTCCTAAAATTATTAAATAACTGTGGTATCACTAGTACAGAACGACACATCGGAAACGGGCCAAAAACCCCTTCGGCAACGGAGAAAGGGTCCGTGTCCCCGACCCTGTCACTGATGTGAACGCCATCATCGGTAACGGAGGCAAAAAAACCGTCACCGATGAGGCATAAGTTGGCTACGGTTGCGGACCCATCTCCGTTTGCGATGTATTGGTGCATCAGTAACGGAGATTCTATTTTACTCGTTTGCATTGAGGTTCTTTCAGAAGCCTACAGGAGCAATTCGGTTGCCAAATTACATTCAAAATCTCACAGCAGAAGCACAAAGTTGCTACCAAATCCATTCATAACGTATATAAGAATTGTCATCATTACATAGCATCAAAAGATGAGTTACACATGCCTCGCTAATCATATCATTCTCATGCCTCCCTAAACTTAACTTTTATGACACTCCACTCTTCTCCAGCTCCACCTTCTTCCTCAGTTCCGAAGCGCCGAAAACGGAATTCGACCTAGCAAAAGACTCGAGTAGCGGTTTCATGCTTCTCCAAATCACATCTGCAGCCAAATTGCTACACACATACACAAAATAGATGGAGAAACTAAAAACAAGAAACCACACCGAGCTCGCAAGCCTCCTTAGCAAATTAATCTTGCCAAATTCTTCGTAGCGAGGCTTGCTCCATCTTGACCGGTGTCGCCGAAATATAATAACGTCACCGCTGTGACATTTCGGCCACACTGTCCAAGACACTCTTAATTAAAAAAAGTGTTTTGAACAGTGCAGCGAAACGTCACAACAGCGACGGTTCACGGATATGATCCCACTTTGTATTTAGCTCTTTTAAAGCTTGTTTGGATCTGCATGGCGCTTCTGCATATAAAATACATGGATTTCTAGTTAGAAAAGAGCCAAATATGATGCTACATGACATAAATACAATTTAAGATGAAAAAAGTTTACACCTTAAGCGCCTATATCCGTGTGCTTGCTGTCCGATCGAAACGATTTGGAGGCAGAACTTGAAGGTGATGTTACCTTCAATTGCCTCACCATTTTTATGCATTGTCGCCGAAATATACTATTACTTCATACACTAGCTACACAAAACCACAACGAGGATTAGCACATTGACTAATACTAAAAACAAACACAACACAATACTAGACTTCAAATACTAGACAAGTTGAAGGTAATGTATTCATCATCGGCAGTACTAAAAACAAACACAACACAATAATAGACTTCAAATACTAGACAAGTTTTATATGCTACTTTAAAAAAAATGTAAGATCTAGTGTTGAGGGGTGTATTCATCATCGGCAGTACTACAATACTAGACAGAACACAATACTACAATACTAGACAGTACTACAATACTAGATCGGTAGATGCTACTTTAAATAAAATGTAACATCTAGTGTCGAGGGGTGTATTCATCATCGGCACTAGACAGAACACAATACTAGACTTCAAATACTAGACAAGTTTTCTGTGCTACTTTAAACAAAATGTAAGATCTAGTCGGCTACATACCCGGGGAAGATGCACGGCAATAGACCAGTAGATCCGCGTCCGCGACATACTCGGGGAAGATGCGCGGCGGCTCGCCGACGAGCCGCTGGGGGGGATGCGCGGCGGCTCACGACGCGCCGCTGGGAGGGATGCGCGGCGGCTCACGACGCGCCGCTGGGAGGGATGCGCGGCGGCTCACGACGCGCCGCTGGGGGAAGATGCGCCGACGCGCCGCTGGGGGAAGATGCACGGCGGCGATGCCGGCCGGACGCGCCGCTCAGATCTGCGAGATAAGGGTTAGGTCTGGAGCCGCCGCCACACTATGACTGTGGAGTGAGAGTGAGAGTGAGAGTGAGAGCGAGAGCGTTAGGGTTGCCGCAGTGGCACATTTATAGCATATAACATCGCAAACGGAGGCGATAAACAACCGTTTCCTCTAATTTCTTCACTGACACACTGGGCCTACTTACAAAGGATCGATAGAGTAATTGAACTAACTATCTACTCTACTTGTTCTGCTTACGCCCTGCCTCCGCGCCATTGTCATCCGCGGCGCGGCGTCGCTTCTTGCCGGTTGCCTTTTCCGCAGGCACGTGCTCCTCCTACTCCTCCGGCTCGTGCTCCTCCTTCTCCGGCCGTGCGTCCTTCTCCGGCGAATCCTCCTCTCGCGCTCCTTCTCCAGAGCGTGATCCTCCTTCTCCGGCGCGTCCTCCTCCGGCGCCTCCTCCTCCGGCGCCTCCTCCTCCGGCGCCTCCTCCGATGCCTCCTCCTTCGGCGCCTCCTCCGACGCCTCCTCATCGTCGTCGTCGTCGTCGGCGTCGTATTCTTCCTGGCTAGAATAATACGGCTCTGGCGGGTCCTCTGGCTCCTCTTCTCCGGCGACTCGTCCTCTTCGGAGTCGTCTTCTCCTTCGCGTGAAGACGGTGGGTCCGAGTCGTCGGAGTCGTCTTCTACAGAGCGTGAAGATGGCGGGTCCGAGTCGTCGGGGTCCGAGTCTGGCGACCCGTCTTGATCCCACCATTGAACTTCACCGCGGTCTTCCGCGCTCGCGTCGTCGCTCGGGACTTCCTCGTTCTGCCACCAGGGTTCCTCCATGGCGGTTGTGCTAGTGTGGTAGATAATGTGGGAGAGAACGAAGGGGAGAATGCGGGACCTGCCTGGCTTTGCGCGGTTCCAGTCACATTTTATTAGCGTCGATCAGGCGGTTCCAATCCCTCGTGAATTAAGCCGCATTGAACAGGCGCGCTTCCAGATTGCAACTGCAATTTCCCAAGCACATCGCTAACGGATATACATAAACAACCGTAGCCATAGAGATACATATTGGAAACGGAGAAAATTTATGACCGTTGCCAATACTTTTGGTAACGGAGATATAAAATTCTCCGTAACCAATGTTGACGGACCAGCCTCTGCCAGGCCTCGTCCGCAACGCTAAAATCGCGATTCTCTGTCGCCTAACTCGTGCCGTTTCCATAGAGGGGTATCCGATGTGTCGTTCTGTACTAGTGTATAACCCTTATATGATGCAAATATGATTGGAATATGATATAGTGCAAAGTTCATGTATGCATTTTACATGCATCAACATCCCCAAGCTTAACCAATACTCGTCCTCGAGTATGAAGGTGATAAAACTAACATGGACTTTGCAATATACTAACAATGGATATCAAAGATGATTACTATTGCTACATAGAGTCAAATGATTCATTCTTCAAAGGAGTAGCAATATGCAAATAGTTTATGAAGTGATATCAAGTATTCAAGCAAGGATGTTCAATGATAGTTCACAAAGTGTAACATAGAAGAAGTAATATGGACACATGTATGCATAATGATAAGTAGAACATCCTACATGGTCATAGAGTGTAGATGAAAATCTGAATATAAAAGGTGGACACTTTGGAAAGATGTATATGTGAGTAGAGGTAAAGCATGCATAAGTTTCATCAACTTCCAAACTCTTCTACTTAAGTTAATGATTGCAATGTGGAATTCTTGGTGTCAAGCTCTCATTGCCCCTATCATAGCATCTTGAATGATTAAGTTTAAAGTGAAAGCAAATATGAGTAGTGTGCTTGATAAAGTAAAGGTTGATGTCTCATGCCCCTTGAATACAAGTACCTACACCATGATTACTCAACTTGGGAAACAAAGCAAGTTCAAGTTAATATCATTGTAAGTAATAATAGTATCATCAAGAGCGTCAACTGGGGTACCTCTTGTCCCAGATATGGAACAAGCCCATATCAAAATGACAAGACAAACAAACAAATGAACAATCTCAACACCCTTTTTATTTACCATTGGAATAGCTTTTTATTATAAGGTGTATCACAGAAGGTTCACCATAGCATGTAAGTAAATTTCCACCATGAATGATGCATGGCTTAGATTAGCGGCCCAGGCGTCTCTCTAACCATTTATACAAACTCATTTAAACTACTTCATTTCCACTTATTTCACCATGATAGCATCCATAAACAAAAGTACATGATATCAACTAAATGAGATGAAGAGCATGTTGAAAGCTTTGCATGTGACAGCACATATGGGCTAACTCCAACCTCGACATTTATCAAGCCACTACATCATAATCTTAATCACAATGGGTCATGTTTTATTTATGCAATAAAATAAATTGTGCATCAAGTTCGTGAGAGCTATATAACCAACTTTTCCATAACAATCAATAACATAAACATTTTCATTCAGAGGTATAGATAACACAAATACATGATAAACATACTCGGAATAGCATAAAGCCAATAGGTAGATATGGTGGACTCACTGGAATAACTTTGGTTGAAGGTGTTGGAAACAAGTTTTTGCTTGTTGGAGTTTGGGCTAGCAAAGGGAGAAAGTTGACCATCTAGATGCATGCATGAGTGTCCATAGAACTAACTAATCCATGTTAAACAAGTAAAATAACAATCAGCATCAAAACATGAATAAGTGATAGCTCTTGAAAGAATTTGCAAATTATTACTCATAAACAAGCTCATGAATCATGCAACTATATGTATCATTAAAAATCAACTCAAACATCCCTTTTCCCAATTATAAAAGCATCCAACATATTTCAACCCATATTTCCAGTAGCTCTCTCATATAAATGATAGTGTGGTGGTCTCACAAATCAAACAAACCAAAAAAAACAAAAAGACGCTCCAAGTTTATGCGATAAAGTGTTTCGATCGAAAAACAGAAGTTGGACGTGTGCAAACCGAGAGTGTGTAGGTCCAGTGGGGTTGTCTTCACATCCCCAAGCTTATGGTCTTCACCATCCTTGGATAGCTCTTGGTGCATCTCCTCCAATCCCTGTGAAAAAACTTCAAAACACCGTTTCTCCCATTTCTTTTCTGTGGGGTGCATTAATAGTGATAAACAAATAGGTTCTTGCTGCATATAATCCTTGAACAAAAATTCATATGAATGTCCAGAAAGTATAATGTTGTATGCCTACTCATAAACTCAATTGGATCAAAAAGATTCAACTTAAAAGCTCAAAGCATGCATCAAACAAAATGGGACAGAATCTGTCCAGAAAAACAGCAGCAGCAAAACGTATTTTTCTACCCTACCAAACTTTCTCGAAAAATTCCAAAAATTCATGCATACAGAGGATGAAAAGTTGCAACTACAGTTCAAATATGAGCTCATTCGGAGTTACAGAATAAGAATTAAAAATCATACCGTGCACTGATTCGTGCAGGAATAAAATCTCCGAACGCTATAAGCAACTTTTCAAACCAAAAAGGGTAAAACTTGGCACTTTATTAAAAACTCCAGAAACTAAAAACAAATCTCTTGTTACAGCAAGAGGACACAAAGAAAATCACACATAAAAATAACCGGGTTGCCTCCCGCAAAGCGCTTTCTTTATAGCCATATAGCTAGGCTTCTTACTTGTTGTTTATTGGATGAAGCTCATGAGGGAGCTTGAACTTTGTGTTCCCTCTTCCTTGGAAGTGTTCCATGCACTTCTTGTGTGGAAACTGAAACTTCACATTCCCTTCCTTTGAATCAATGATAGCACCTGTGGTACGAAGAAAAGGTCTTCCAAGAATAATAGGACTAGAGGTTTTATTCCCCATGTCCATGATTAGAAAATCCACAGGCACAAAAGTCATATGTAACTCTACCATAACATCACTTACTTTTCCCTAAAGCATGTTTAATAATCATCAGCAAGTGCTAGTTCAATAGAGCATTTTTCAAGATTTTTCAATTCAAGCACTTCATATAGTTCTTTAGATACAGAGACACTAGATCCTAGATCAAGTATGGCATGGTGTGTCTCTTTTCCAATAGTTACTAGTACCTTAGGAATCCACATATCCCCAAGCTTAGGTGGTATCATAGCCTCTTGGTTGTACCTAGCAATTTTTCTTTCAAGACATGATTAGCAATATAAGAACCAAAACCAGCTTGGTTAGTGTTGATGGAAGGATCACTTGCAAATTTTTGTAAGATAGATATTAATTCATGCAAGCTACAATTTTCTAAGTCAAGCAAAGGATCCTTGACTTCACTAAGCATTTTAACTTCCTCAACTTCTCCTCTTTCATTACCCCAATAGATTCTTTAGCAACTCTCTCTTGCTCATGAATGTGTTCCCAAGACTTATTGATAACCTCTTGGCAATATTTTATTGTTTCCTCATGTTTTTGGGCTGTAATGATGCTCTTTAATGATGAGACTTCCTTAGTAAGCTGATCTACCCTTTCAAACAAAGCATCTTGTTTTTCAAACTTAGAGATAAATTCCTTATTAAGCTCTTTTTGGTAGATATAAAAGATCTAATGGTGTTTTCCAAGTCACTAGAAACATTACCACTAGAAGCATATTTATTTGGCACATATGGGGGTTTATTATAAGAGTTATAATTGTTGTTACCATACCCATTATTACCATAGTTCCTAATGAAGTTGACATCAATATTTTCAGAATTTTACCAACTAGTTCTTGCAAAGGAACATTTTCAACACTAGGTTTATTAAGCAAAGCAAGAATAGTATCCATTTTAGATGACAAATCATTAGTTTCTTCAATAGAGTTCACTTTCTTAGAAGGATTAGGTGCCCTATCAGTATGCCATTGACTATAGTTTTGCAAAATGCTTTCCAATATATTTTTAGCTTCTACTATAGTCTTACTCATAAAAGCACCTCCAGCAGCAGAATCAAGTATGTTTCTAGACATGTAGTTTAAACCATTGTAGAAAGAGTGTAATATGGTCCATTCATTAACCCATGTGAGGGACAAGTTCTAAGCATAAGTTTTATCCTATCCCAAGCCATAGCAACATGTTCATTTTCATTTTGCCTAAAAGAAAGGATGTTGTTTCTATTTTGCAAAATTTTAACAGGGGATAATATTTCTTAATGAAAGCTTCTTTTAGATCATCCCAAGAATTAATACTACCAGATGGCAATGAATGCAACCACTCTTTAGCTTTTCCTCTAAGTGAAAAAGGAAATAACTTCAGTTTTAGGATATCACTTTCCACATTTTTAAACTTTTGCATGTCACATATTTCAACAAAATCATGAAGATGCATAGAGGCATCCTCCATAGCACTACCACCAAATTGTTCCCTAGTTATCAAGTTCAACAAACTAGGACTTACTTCATAACTATCAGCTTTATCTTAGGTGTGGCAATAGCTTAGAGATAAATTGATCATTAGGAGTGTTTGTGTAGTCACACAATTTAGTTCTTTCTCCCATTTTAGCAAGTTTTTTTTGTATTTTTAATTTTTTATGCAAAACTGAAAATAAATGACAAATGCAAACCGAATTACAAATGCAAGACAATGCATGACAAAACAAATAATTTTGCTTTGAAGGTAAAGATGGATAAGATGATGCTCACGTAGGTGCAACCTCCCAAGCTTAGGTGTTAGCACAAGTTGGTGATGTTGACTTTGTTGTGATCTCCTTGGATAGACCTTCTCAGCTATGATTCCCCGGCAACGGCGCCAGAAAACAACTTGATGCCCACTGATACTACTATGACGGGCGCGTAGTTGACGAGGGAATCTTGATGCGGTGTTGCTTCTTCGCTCCCCGGCAACGGCGCCAGAAAAGTACTTGATTACCCTCAAGAGCAGGGATCACTGTAGCACCTCTCAATGTGGAAGTAAGGTATCGATCCACAGGAGCAAGAAGGAAAAGTTATCTATTCTCTACAACTAAAGTGTCACAAGTTTTAGTTGATTATGCACTAAACAAGTTTAATGAACAAGGTGGTTGATTTGATGGATGGAAGTTTAATGTAACAAAACAAGAATGTAAAAGTGTCCCAATCCTCTTTAATGCAAGAGGACAAGACAAAGGTTTTCTTTATAGGAACAATGGACATGGGTTCATGGGTTCACTTAATCCTCTCTCTCTCATCTACGGTGATCATCATGTTATAGATAAAGTACACACAATTGTCATATTTTAATGGTACCTTTTATGACGGCTATATGTCCTAAAACACATAGTTGAAAGAGATACTCATTTGTGTTGCTTGGTCACCCTCGTAAGGCTAGCGTGGTTGCTGTCACTCCCACATCATACTCTTCCTTTTTACCCCCAGATAAAGGATGTTGGGCGGTACCGTGTCACTCAATACCTATGCCGTGTCACATCGGCCATCCCGTATCCACATACATCATACTTCTTAAAGAACAATATTCTATCAAAGTATGACAAGTCATGAAAGTTCCAACACAGCAGTAAATGCATAACAAATCATCTCATACCACAATATCCACCATAAGAATTACATAGATGTTCGTAATCATGTTCAGCAGCTTATACGGTACTAATTAGTGAAGCTCAAAGAAAGGAGAGATACATAAGTTACCACCACAAACCCATAGTCTAGAGGGTGGACTACTCCCCCTTCATCATGGAGACGGTGGAGAAGTCGTTGGAGAAGGTGGAGACCACCCCGGCAGTGCCCTGCCGGAGTTTTCCCCCTCCAATCTGCAGCTCCAGATCTTCGTTTTCGTGTTTCTGTGATATGGCGGTGCTTGTTTTTGAGAACGCCGTGGAACTTCTTTTATAGGCGTTTTTAGGTCAAGACGAAGGCGGTGGAGAAAAGATCGACGGCTGCGGAGCCTCGAGGGCGAAGTTGGTGGGCCCCACGCGGCCAGGTACAGTGGCCGCGTGGGCCACCCCCTTTTGGCCCTCCGGCCTCTGTTTGCTTGATTCCTTTGCTCTTACGTCTTCCTCCTTCCAAAATAATGACGCCTGTATTTTTCCAGATTTTTATGACGTCGTTTAGGTCCCTGAAACATAAAAGGAAAGAAATAGGATTTTCTGCCTGCGCAGGGTTAATTCCATAAAAATAGGAAACAATTATTTTATTTCCTAAAATCATTAAATAACTATGGTATAACCCTTATATGATGCAAATATGATTGGAATATGAGTGATATAGTGCAAAGTTCATGTATGCATTTTACATGCATCACCTGCTGGTCTATATTTTGAGTAAAAAGAATGTTCCTCTATGAGTTGTTCGCATAATTTCTTATGTCTCCATAACTGACGATCATAAAATCCTTCTTGCAAATCAAAACAAAATCACTCCCCACCCAAGTACTCGGGGGCTGGGCCGTAAAAACCCAGCTATACCCGAAGTCCTCGGGGGCTGAGTCTTAAACAACAATGGCAACAAAAGTTGTATTTTTTAAAAGAAGAGTTTGATTACTCAAAAGGCAAAAACAACCGACAGTAAACCAAGGCAAAGCCAATACATCCCACTCGACATGCTCGGGGGCTGGAAGAGACATAGGTTCAAACAATGTTATCTCATACACCCCACTCGACATGCTCGGGGGCTGGAAGAAACATGAGTTAGAAAAATGTTACTTACATACCACCCACTCAACATGCTGGGGGGCTGGGTAATTACATAAGTAAGTAAGTTTTTGTCACATACACCCCACTCGACAGGCTCGGGGGCTGCACATCTTTAAAAGCACTCTACTATACAAAGTATCAAAATTACATGGGCTCGTCCTTCATAGGCAAGTTCGAGCCAACGAGCTGGTCATAAAATCGCTCCACCAGTGTGTTGGCTGCATCTACGGTCCCGTCTAAACACGACTGATCTAGCTGCGAGCCAAGTGCAGGTGGAGGAAGCTGCAGAGTAGGTTTTCGGCTACGGACGTAAGCCAGAGCAGCATTGGCTCCAAGCAAAACTTTGCGAGTTATTGCATCCCGGATAGAGTCGACAGACTGGAACAGATCAACTAGGGCGTGGATCCCTTGTGGCTGTGGCCCAGTTGGAAACAGGTAGTAGTTGATCCGCAAAAATGCTGCCCTGCATCGCTCGAGTAAGATGGCACCGCGGAACACTCGATCCTTCAGAGTGGCCAACTTGCAGGCTTGATACTTGTCCATCCAAAAGTGCTGGCGGCCCGTAGTAGGGTTGTCAGTCGCGTTGTCTAGACGTTCATTCACACGCTCTTCTTCTTCTTTGAAGCTTTGCACAAAAACTGCAGGAAGCAAGTTGAGTAAGTGCAACAAAGATGCTAACAACTAACGCATCACGCAAAAGGGCAATACTTACCGTCCAGTTGACTGTTCACAATCTCTACTTCGGCGAGTACATAATCTTCTCGCTGAGTGGCAAACGCTGGTTTCCCCTTGAGCATTTTCAACTCGGTTTGGGTGTTTTTTTAAGCTCTTGAGTCAGTTGCACCACCTTGTTCTTTGCATAAGCCAGTACCTTGGCGTCATTTTTCACTTGAGCAGATGATCGGGTATCAACCCAGGGTTGTGAAGATTCGGCCGAGTTATTACCAACTGGCTGTGAGGATCATAAGCACAAACACTCAGATAAGGATGCAAATCGAAGTGATGCAAAAACAGGAACAAGTACTTCATAACATTCATTAGCATTGAGAAAGTGGCAAAAGCACACATGGTGTGTGAAAGTTATATTTACAAAAATCATGAAAACTCCCTAGACATGGGACACAGATTTAGACCATTGAGCAGCGATCTCATTTGATCTACGCTCCATAGTGCGAATGCAAAGGTCGGACAGTCGCACGGCCGTATCGGTTACACCCTTCAGAGACAATGGCTTCCCATCTGACTTTTTTGGGAAGTCAGCGAGGACAGTCTCATAATCAATGGCTACGCCATTACCAAGGAGTAGCTTGAGGGTGGACTCCGAGCCGCGTATCGTAAGATCGCGGGCAAAAGCAGCCACAGTCGATGTGCCAGGTCCAAGGACGTCCGCAAAGCCTTGGGCAGTCGCTGGAACATCACTTGATGGAAGCACCTCCTGGAACACGGCGCCAAGAGTGCTGGTGGAGGTAGCCAGAGAGTTCTTCGCGTTGATAATGGCAGCGTTCAGCTCCTCGAATGCATGGTCAAGCGACAAAGCGTCACCCGCCACACCTGCAGGTGATGGCGCAACAGTAGTTCCTTCATATGGTAAAAAAGGAAGCATGCACAACATTAGCAAAAAAGGAAAGAAAAGGAACCACAAGCAAGAAAGAAGGATACTAACCTTCCACAGCAAGCGCAAGGCTTGACAGTCGCCCGGCATAGGCCCCCTTCTCTCCGCCTAGTCTAGGTTTAGTTTGTTAAATCTCGTTTAAATTCGAAATTATAAGTTTGTTAAATCTCGCGAGAAGCTGCACAGGCCCCCTTCTCTCCGCCTAGTCTAGGTTTAGTTTGTTAAATCTCGTTTAAATTCGAAATTATAAGTTTGTTAAATCTCGTTTAAATTTGAAATTGTAAGTTTGAATAAATAAAAATTACAAATACATGCGGCGTACTTCTCTCTGCCTAGTCTAGGGTCTACACATCCTTCTTCTTCTTCTTGGAGGCCGAAGCTTCCGCGTGATCGCCGTCTTGGCGAGGACGCTTGGGGGCCTTCGGCTTCTCGCCGTCGCCGTCGTAGCCGTCCTCGTCCTTATCATCGACGGCCACGTCCTTGGCGTCGGGCGCGACCTCGCACTCCTCCCTGCCGGCTGCCTCCTCCTCGGAGGGGGTTCCATGCGGGTTCAACACCTCGTACGGAGATGCGGGGACTGCCTCGTTCCCGTCGGGCGTGTCATCCTCCTCCTCCTCGTCATCGTCCTCCTCCTCGTCGTCCTCCTCCTCTGTGGGGGTATCCATGTCCGATGTGGAACGCGACGAAGGGGTGTCGTCGAGCCCGTAGAAGAGCTCGAGTTGCTCGACTTCGCTATTTTTTTTTTAATAATACATTTTTTTAATTAAATTTGAAAAATATTACGGAAAACCACGAAATTCCAAAAATAATACACCTTCGGCCAGGGCTGGGCCGATAAGGGCCTGTCGGCCAGGGCTGGGCCGAAAAGACCTCGTCGGCTCTGGCTTAGCCGATTGCTTTGCATGGCGGGCCAGGCCTGCGGCCGACAGGCCTTTCTGCGTCACGTGGCCACACATCGGCCCAAGCCTAGCCGACTGGCCACTAATCGGCCCAAGCCTGGCCGACAGGGCGCTGCATAAGGCTCGGCCGAGCCTTCTTCTTCCTCGCGTGCTCTTCTTCCTTTCTTCTTCATTTCTTCTTCCAGCAGCTCCCTGCGCGCCGATCTGTCCATCCAGCCAACAATTCTTCCTGCATGTAGTGTTATAGAGTTTAGGCAGCTCAGATATACATATGAGTTAGGTTTTGTGCAATTTCGTGTTGTTTGGTTAGAGCAATGGTGTAGTTTAGGTGGAGGTTGGTGTAGGGTGGTGGTGGTGGAGGGTGGTGGTGGTGGTGCAGCGTGGTGGTGACGGTGGTTGTCCATTGAATCGGCACACTTCAAGGGTATGCGTTTTTTTGGCTAATTAGGATTTACTGTTAATTATGTACGCATTAGTGTTAAGGTGGCAGTGTGATATTGATATTGCTAGGTATTTGTTGCGCTACTAATATTAAGTACATAGTTGTTGCCGGTTATAACAGTAAATTGGTGTCACATTAGTGTGCATCCTTCAATAAGTGTGGATCAGTGTTTTTAAATAAGAGTATGGTTTTATCTGTAATAAGGGTGGATCAGTGTTTTAAATTTAGAGTTTGATTTCATCTGTAATTAGTCTGTAATTTAGACTTTTAATTTAGCTGCGCGAAGATATGGAACAAGTATACTTGATCAGTCCGGATGTGGATCATAACCATCGCGCAAAGATATTACAGGAGCACCGCCAAGCAGCGCAACGCCCACCACGTCATCCCCCGCAACGGCAGCAGCCACAGCGGCAAGAGCCGCAGGTCACGCCTCAGGATCGACATCAACCACGACCTCGTATGACGTCGCACCCGTCGCACAGAGCACCCTCTCCTGACCAGGCTGGAGGCTCGACGTCGCAGCCGTCGCGCAGAGCACCCTCTCCTGACCAGGCTGGAGGCTCGACTTGGGAGCAGCAGTTTAGTCCCACGACAGGCTACCAGCTTCGACCACCTCCCCATCAATTTCATCTAAAATTTCTTCAGGGGTCATATGCGGGATTTTGTATTTTTTGGCTATAGTTTCTCCCAGCTCACGAATGTTACCCGTCTCACTAACTAGCTCCCTATAACAGCTCTTCGCCCTACCCTCCCTAATACTACCATCAGTCCATCTTACGGCTTCATACAGAACACACCATGACCTATGTTCCAAACTAGGACCCGAACTACCGGACATCCTTCCTATGCGACTAAGAAAATCACCACGCACCGCACGCCTCCATCACAACGTCTGCTGGGGTATATATAAGCTCACCCGGGAGAATAAGAGCGGGAGAAAAATGGCGGGAGGAAAAGGGCGGGAGAACATGGCGGGAGAAAAAGGGCGGGAAGAAATGTGTGGGAACAAAACCGCGGGAGACTTGGCGGGAGACAAATCGCAGGAACGACGGATAAAAAAATATAGCATGCAGCATTCGGCCCAATCTAGGCGGACTGGGCCTTGTCGGCTGGGCCTAGGCCGACATCATCTGGTCGGCCCAGTACTAGCCGATATGGTTCTCTGACAGCGCCATCCGTCGCCGACAGGCTTATCGGCCCAGTCCTGGCCGACAGGCCCTTATCGGCTAGGCCCATGCCGAAGGTGTATTATTTCTGGAATTTCGTGGTTTTCCGTAATATTTTTCAAATTTAATTAAAAAAATGTATTATTAAAAAAAAATTAGCCTCGACTTCTGACGTCGATGGCTCGACGGAAGAAACAGAATCCGAGCCATTGCCGCTCGAGGATGACGACACCGGTGCTGCGCCTTCGCCGCCGGACTCCTCGCTGGTGGCGCCATGCCACATCTCCGGCTTACCCCACTCGGCCATGTCGTACCAAACGAATAGAATGAGATCGACGTGCGCCCGCGAGGATGGTTAGATATTGCTGCCAAGCGGCGGCGGTTGCACGCCCACACGAACCGGCGGCGGTTGCCGTAACGCGGAGCGACGCGGCGGTTGCCGGCGGCGGTTCGTGCGCCCACAAGGTGTTCGACAGTTTGCTCAAAATTTGGGCCGTTTGAGGGGTGGGCCTTTGGGGAGTGCCGCTGTGGGCGGCCTCCAAGTGTTGCCTGGACACATGTCCGGCACCCCCCAAAGGAGGCCCAATTGGGGATGCCGAACACACATTTAGAGGCCCCGGTAGAGATGCTCTAAAAAGAGCCACTCCCTTCAGAATACCCACACAATTCCAAAGCTAGGGCTCCTCAATTCTGCCGGAAATTGAGAGCAACTACTGTTGACTTGCTGAGCAGAGCCGCGCGAGATCAGATCAACTAATGGCCGGTGTTAAGGAGTGTTCGTTGAAGCAGCGCACGACCAAAATTATGGCGGCGGATGAGAGGGTTGCGGTGGCCGGCGACGAGTGCGTGCTGAATCGGTGCCAGCACGGTGCAATGGAGGCGCGCACACTGACGTCATGCACTACGAAGAGGAAGGCGGATGCGGCGGCAGCAGGCGATGACAAGATGTGCTCCATCAAATGGAAGAAGACAGCTGGTCTGTTTTAAAATTCAGTTTCAGTAAAATTTCGGCCACTACTGAAATCACCGAAATTCAGTGATTTCGGTTTTCGTTTCAGCCAAATGACCGAAATTTCTTTGAAATTCATTTAAATATTCAAAAAATATTTTAAATACTTTTTGAGTTCCCGTGTATTACTGAAAGAACTGAAATATTTCGGCCGGAAGGTAATTATTTCGGTGTCTACTGAAATCACTGAAATTCAGTGAATTTCGACGAAATCTCACTGAATTCTGAGTGGGAGGCTGCGGCGCCTGTGGCCAACCACGATGAGGAGGAGGAGGAGGAGGGTCCTGCGAGAAAGATGACGCGGCTGCCGCAGGAGGAGATCACTACATCCTTAGCCGGGTGATGGACCAGGATCGTGCCCCTCGTGAGTACAAGGCCCTGAAGCGCCACAAGCCTGACCTGATTCCTTCGCCGGAAGAGGAGACGGACGAGGAACTGGTGGGCCTCTATGCCGGTGCACGCCTGTTCTATGCTATCGGAGAGAGGTTCTCCAGTTTCCAGGCCTGGGTTCGCGATTGCTGAAATTTTGTGTGTTTACTATGCCGGTGTAATAATTCACTATGTCAGAGTACCTATCAGTTTCCGATTGCTGAAATTTTGTGTGTTTGCAGTTTTAAGGCCGCCGTTCTGTTTATTTTTCTCCGTATGTTGTTTGTTTCACTAATGAAAGAATGATTTTCTGGATAACTTTTTTTTGCGATTTTCTAACGAAAACTAGCCAAGCTGATGGCACGTAAAACAAATATATACAAACTCTATTTATTGACATGATAGAGAAAAAGGAACAATAACTTATTGTTCTCGCTAATCGATGTATGTCTGCCTACAAAATAATGAGAGAACAATACCCCGACATACAAGTACTTGCCATACAGGTGTAAAATCATATAATAAGTTAAAAATTTAGGTAAACTGGTTCATGAAATTGTCACAACAAAACTGATCCAACCCCCGCCCCCAGACGTAAACTTCGTTGTTGTCGCATATGACCTTACTGTTGCCTCATCCATACAGTTTTTGTCGTGGTGGTGTCACGGCAGATGCCATAGGATGGCTTAAGTTGTGGGCTCGCTAGGACGTTGGGGGATCCGGGGAGGGTTTGCGCGCTCACGAAGCACGCATGAAGAACAACCAAGAACTCGCAAGAACAAACAAGAACAAGCAGAACCAAGAAGAAGCAAAGAACACCACGATGTACCCTGCTTCGGGGCCCTCTTGTGGAGGTAACACCCCTACTGCAGCACTAGCCTACTCTCTTTATATCTCAAGTGTTTACAAGTACAGAGCGCTCCTTGAGCTGTATGAAGAACAATGGTGAAAGCTCTAGGAAGAAGATGGAGCTTGGGGGGAAATGATGCTCGTTGTCTTCACCGTCCCTTGCACTGGAGGATGTGGTAGCTTACTTATACACTAACCGAATTACCATTTTGCCCCTGGCTGGAAGTGATAATGGCATGGACAAGAGGAACAGGACAAGCCTCTGCCCCCTGTCAATCCAACGGCCGGACTGTCAGGCCTATCTTGCCCCTTCGGGCAATGGCAGCTGTAGCCCATCGGGTCTAGGTCACATCCTCTTTCCCGAATTGGCCGAGTCAGCTCCTAGGTCGCTGCGCTCCCAGGAATCCCGTGGCTTGACCTGGCTGTCAAGTCCCAGCAGGCCTATCTTTTCCTCTTTGAGCTTAAGGCAGAGTAGCCCACAGGAGCCTAGGCCACTGCCCTTTCCCGAATTAGCCGAGTCAGCGCCTAGGGCCTTGCGATCCGGAAAACCCGTGGCTCGACCTTCCTGTCTTCTGAGCCCCGGTCAGTAGAACTGCAGGACCCGTGACCTTACTGACATTACTTGGCCCCGTGCCATATCCGGATCACCTTATCCGGGTCCTTCCTGACCAACCGGCTAACTTAGCCGATACTTCTTAATCTGATCCGGTTTGGCTTTACTGGATCCCCTTTGTTTCTTCCCACACTTTAGCTCGATAGAGAGCTAACCGAATTCACAAGAGATTCGGCCCAGGTGATCCGGCTGAATATTGATCCGGCCAGCCTTTTAGAGTTCTCAACACCACATCTTTGCCCTACCCGGGGGCAGCCCCCCGACAGTAGTCCCCGAAGCTGGTGCGGTCCTACAGCCTCGGCTGAAGGGCCGTAGCAGGTTCAAAACCAACACCATTAACCGAATTGCATTAACTCATCTCCGAATTTCCCGGGACGCTTGGCAGGAAATCTCTGCGCAAAGCCGCGTAATCCGGGTCTCTGATTTGACATGTCACTGTCAGCACTTTATCCGGATCCACCGGGTACTCAAGTGAGTTTGACCAAACGACCGCGTCTCCTCGATTTCTTCGTTGACCTGCACACCCGATCCGCACGACCGCTTCCAATTCTGTGGCCCAACATGTGTTTGGAATACACCGCCACAGCAGCGATCACAGAGTTTCGGGTACAGTTGATCTGGCCACGCTCCGGAAACCGTGCGGTAGTGCGCCAGTTACTGGTGAGCAGCTATAAATAGGGGCGCAGGGGGTTTCTCTTCTTCTCCGCTCGTTCCCCACTCCGAAAACCTCCATCTGCGCCACTGCCGCCGCCGCAATCTCGCCCTCGCAACCTTGCCGCGCCGGAGACGTCCTCAACACCTGAGAAGACTCGCCGGAGCCGCGCACTGCGCCCTGCACCGCCGTTTCTCCACTGGGCTCCTTCCTCGCCGCGCCATACCCGTAAGTTCTTCTTCCTCCGGCCATGGCCACCGCGACCAAGTTCGTACCCACGAGGAACTTACGCCTGTTTCTTTCTGTAGATTCATTCCCATATAAATCCATGGTTATGCCTTAGCACATTCCGTAGATCCCTTTTCTAGGTTTCCTACTAGATTGCCTTAGATTAGCTTGTCATCGTTTGAACAGTTCTACTGGCCTTTTCACTTGAATTCTTTTTCTTTTTTACCGCTGTGGTAGATCTTGTGTAACCCTAGACTTTTGCGGAAGGTGTTTGTGATTGCCCTCCGAATCACCTTCTCTGCCGAACCCGGCTAGTTTCATCCGGGATAATCTTAGCCGAATCACTTTAGATCTGGTTCGATTATGCCATTATCCGATTCATTTTGACTCGGCCCTATCCGACTTCTTGCAGGATCGATCCGGATATGGCGAAGCTTCCTCCCGGCAGATGGGAGGGTTCTGATGTGACAACGGACGATCTGGAATGGCTATTAAGCACCCGGCGTATAACCTCTCAAGTCATATGCCGCAAACCGGGGAAGGAACTCGCACCGGTCACCGAACCTGGTGAACGTGTGGTGTTTCTAGCGCACTTTGAGCGCGGATTCGGATTGCCGGCTAGTGACTTCTTCCGGGCTTTCCTTGATTTCTTTGGCCTGCAGCCTCATCACCTCCCGGCTAACGCCTTTGTTTCTCTATCGGCCTTTACTTCCTTTGCGAGGGCTATCTCGGTGTCTGGCCGACTGTCGATATATGGGCAAAGTATTTTCACCTCCGCAAGCAGACTATTCCAGGCACCAAGCCGAAGCTGATGACTGCTTGTGGTTCGGTTAGCATTACGCCGAGGACGGGATCCATCTTTCCCCGTATCACTGGCCTAGACACTGTCAGGAAGTGGCAAAGGACTTTCCTTTATGTGAAGAGTGCTGAAGGCCATGATGCCCTCAATCTGCCCGAGTTCCAGATCGAGCCACCCACAGCCGAATTAAACTTCGGATATAATCCGGCTGAAACTATTGCAGAACTCCAGACAATACATGAAACTCTGGAGGGCTTTCTGAAGAAGGGCCTGGATTCGGACGATCTCCTCCGGACCTTTATCTCCCGCCGGGTCAATCCTCTTCAAAGACGTGAACACAAGATATGCCACATGAGTGGTCTGCTAGATCCTACCCGGATCAGCAAGCATGACCTTAACCGAGCTTCCATCAGGAGACGAGTAAATGCGATTGCCTATACGGAGATGTCGGATAAGTGGCGGTGGGGCGTAAAGCCGTTTCACCGGAATGCACTTCCACCACAGGTTCGTTCACCACCTTCCGAATTCATCCATACTTCATCAGAATGCCATCGGACTAACCCGGATTTACCTTGACTCTTATGTAGCTGTTTGACCGCCAAGCTACTGAAGATGGAGATCTCTCCACCAAAGTATGGGGAGCGGATCGCAGCCCGTTGCGCGATGGCGAAGAGGATGCGGATACGGATGACTATCTGCCGATTCCGCGCGCCAAGCCAATCCGCAAGGGTAAGCAACCAACTATTTACGACCTTTCCGACGAGGAAGATGATGATTGCCAGATCTTAGATCCCATCGACGCTATTCCGATTTCATGGTCACCACCTTGTGTTCCAGCCAAACCAGATGCTGAAGGGACATCTCGGAAACGCGCTGATGCGCCCGGATCTGATGCCCCTAAAGCCAAAAGAATCAAGAAGGCTGGCTCCAAGCCGAATCGGCTCAAGCCCATGCCTACCACGAAGGGGTAATGCGTACTTAGCTTCATTTGCTTTCTTCCTTTACTAACCGAGTCATCTTCATCCGGATTAACTGTTTACTTTGTTTTATGTAGTGACGTCATCGTCACCGAGCAAACTCACTCATCCATTTCTTCTCCCATTCCTCCACTGGATACGGCTACGGAGAACCAGTCTCCTGAAAGGGTTGTTACTTCTCCAGCACGTACTACAACTGCCAATATTCCCCAACCGACTTCTACATCAGAGCCGGTTATTGACTTGGAGAGTGAGGAAACCCTGGTTCCTGTCCGAGATTCAACTTGGCCACGCCCTTTGAAGGAGCTGGAGAAGGAAAAGGCTAAGACACCGGCTAAGCCCTTGCCTAAGCCGGATTCTCGCCCTACACCCGTAGCTCAAGCCCTGCTGAATCAAGAGCAGCAGAAGAAGAAAAAGCAGAAGCAGCAACAGCAACAACAAATTTCCGAGAAGCAGCAAAAGGAGCAACATCCGAAGCAGACCCCGGGTGCGTCACCTCAACCCAAGCCGACTCAAGGTGCCTCTGGCACAACTCCAACCACCTCGGATAAGCAGGTGGCTGCTAGCAAGAAAATTCCTGCCGCCCCATCAGCGATTCGATTCGGCCAGGCCCTGTCGAATCCCCGCCCTCCGAGCAGCGATAAGCTCGAGTCCGCCAAGCAATTCATTGAAGCTTGGAATGATGCTGACCTCGCCAAAGACTTCTCTACTTCAGCGCCACATCCGGCTGGGCCTAGTCGGATGTTTCAATCTCTACACTCCGTGCAGACCTCGGTTGCTGAAGCTAACCGGGTCTTTGAGGTAACTTTACCGAATCTGCTTTTACTTTATCATTATCAATCTGCACTATTCCCAGTCCCCGAGATTCGGGTCGAACGACTGATACTCCTCCGAGTAAGAAAGTCATTCGGCTTGAATCTATAAAACTTGATCATGAATGTTGTCTTAACCAAGGAAACGTGGGACTTCCAGTCCCCGAGTCTCTTTTCCAACTGATTCGGTTAATCTCGGGCCAGTCCCCGAGATTCTTTTGACGCCATTTGCATGTTTTCTTTCAGGAAACCATGACCGCTCGCAGCAAGCTCTTTAAGCAGCTCGCCCATCAGCACCAGAAGCTCCAAACTTCCTTTGATGGGCTCTGTCTTGAAATGGACAATAAAGAAGAAGAGCAGAAGCGCGCTTTAGAGGAGCAAAAGTCAGAGGTGGCTCGGCTTCAGCGAGAGCTTAACCGGGTTGAAAAAGTGAAGGAGAAGGTCAAAGGAGAGCGGGATGCGCTGCGGACTGAAAAAGACACTATCCAGAAGGAGCGAGATGTTTGCAAAGCCGGACTTGCGGAGCGGGCCAAACTGGACAAGCAAATTCAAACTCATGATCTTCTGATGCAACCCACAATTACTACACAACTGATTCTAAATCGATCGGTGTTATGTAAATCTGCATGGTAAGGCAACACTAAGGTCACATGTGACTGGGGGGGGGGGGGGGGGGGGCGTCCTCTCTGTATGTGGACATGTTTTGCATGGTCTGATAAGTTTTGGAACTAGTTGAGCACCTATTTCAAGTTGTTGTATGACTGTGCACCTGCGTTGTAAATATTAATATTTATATGACATGTGCTATTACCTAAACGTATCTTTGAGAAACACGGTGCAAAACCCATTATTTTTATTTATAATTGCTAATTTACATCAGCAGTCGACAGGGACATTCTTGAAACAATATCAGGACGTAACTTTGGCAGATGTCTTCTAAATATATACTCCATATTAATGAAAATATAAAAGAACAAAATGTATAAAAATAAATCATGAAAAAACTAATTATACTTCATTTGACCAATCAAAAAACATGCTTCTACGTATGTGGTAGATAAAGTAAAAAACTTGGTTACACCGGAAACATCTATTTGGTAATAATTATAATTATACTCACTGGAAGCAATTTTCTTCAACCTTTCCGTCGACCATGCCAGTGCCGGTTACGTAGGTGGGAGTCACGACCAGGCCTTTCTATTTTTCACTATTGTTTTGAATGTATCAACCGTGACAACACACTTCAATGGTTAAACGAACACATCTCCATACAAAACTGTAGAGATCATTCAGTTAAATGATTTTCAGTTAACATATGCGCCACATTTTGGTGACCAACGTTGGTTAATTATACATGTGTAACACTAGCTGGTTGGGGGCCAATTATCCATTCTTCACCTAACTAAACTACGATTATATAGGTTATTTAGGCATATTTGGGTGTGTGTGTGTCTGGGGTGGGGGGGGGCGGTGGCCCCCCTCACATGTATGCATAGCTTCGCCATTGAACCGAAGAGATGGTTTAGAAACCAAAAAAGAAAGAATTATCCCTCACGCCATCCTCCTTAGGGCCAATAGGTTCCCCTTGGGTCGTCAATCCCCCCGAGCTTTCTTGCCTTATAGCCGCGTTCGCTAGGATGACACGGTGCAAAATTGCGTCTAGACCGTTCGTGAAGATGGTGGGCATGATCTATGACTCTGCTTCTCATGTCGAAGTTTTGCGTTAGCATTAATCTTGATTATACTTGTATATCCCACGTGGCATTGTGTCTAACAACATTGACACACAAAACTAACACGGAATGACCTGATATACACCAAGCAAAGATCCAAGGTTACACATACTTCCAAGCGGCTGGCGGCAAGAACGACCACGGAGATTATAGAAACTGATAATGATAACGGAAGACCACGGCGAATATGTTTTATTTTTTGAGAACCTCGTCTAGATTTCTTTTGTTAGACAAAAGGGCGGCACATATTTTCTTGAGAGCACCTAGATCTTGGTCGATATATAGGAATCAAATTAATTCTCGGTCAGGTCACGTCACCCACGACTATGTGAACATTTTTAGCCCGGTGAACAAAAAAAATGTCGTCCGAACATTTTTATCATTCAGTTGCAACATCTATGTGCAATTCTCATCAAGGCAAATTCAACTTATAAGGATGTGACTGAACTCTAATGCAGTCATCTGAAATCAGGAAAGCCGTCTTTTCTCTAGCTTCTGCGTAAGACATGCCCAATAAGGGAAAGTGGAGATGGAAGAATTTGATTCGGAACGGGAATGAAAATTTGCGACCCCACTCAGCTTATCCACTCCATCCAGCCGCGCGAGCGCGAGGCCGACAACGTGAAGAGAAGAGAATTAGAGAAAGCTCCACCAGTGATCAGCCGCGGCCCCACACCGCCGACGACGTCCACACCCGCGGCCAAACCACCGCCAAGCAAACACCGCACTGGTTATCCGGCAGGCAGGCCAGCAAGCAGACGCCGCCGACGAAAACAGCAGCCCGTGCGCATGGGCGACGCCGTGGCGCCGGGCGGCGTGCTCTCCCCGCCGACCCCACCGCCGCCGGAGCTGGGCATGGTGGCGCGCGCCGTGCAGCGTCTCGTGGCGCGGAACGACTCGCTCGACGGCGGCGACGGGACCGGGAGCGGGATGGCGGCGTTCGAGGGCGCGGGCGCGCCGCGGATCGGGCTGGCGCAGTACATGGAGCGGGTGCACCGGTACGCGGGGCTGGAGCCCGAGTGCTACGTCGTTGCCTACGCGTACGTCGACAGGGCCGCGCACCGCCGCCCCGCCGCCGCCGTCGCGTCCAGGAACGTCCACCGCCTCCTCCTCGCATGCCTCCTCGTCGCCTCCAAGGTCCTTGACGACTTGTAAGTATCTCCATCCATCGCCTAGCTCGGCGATTTGAGGACAAGGTGGTCCTACCACCGCTCGATTAGATAGAAAGAATTGACCTAGTTTATAAGGAAAACCGGGTCAAAAAACCATACAAACCGTACAAAAGAACACACAGACGAAACGACCCGTCGCCCACACGACACCAAGGTTTCGGATACCGGTTCAAAAAAAATTCCGGAGGGGGCCGATATTTCCGGTAACCGGGGTTACCGGAAAATACCGGCCGGTAACCGGCCCAATATTTCGGCAAGAATTTAGGATTTAAACTTAAAATATCGATTTTTTTAAATTTAAATTTTTCGAGCACAAATTTGTTTCAAATTTGACTAATCCGAGATTTTTCATCCGAGATATGCAAATTCCGAGGGGGGGGGGGGGGGGGGTCCGAGAAATCCGGTTACCGGCCGGTTACCGCGGAATTCCGGCCGGTAACCGAAACCTTGCACGACACAAGGCGTTCACACAACCCGCTCCGGAGCCGCCGCTCCGGCGTAGCAACCAGATCGACCTCCGCATTGCCCGGAAGCGATCCAGTCATGGTCGACGAACCCTCTGCCCACGCAGTCTTCATCCAGGTTGCCACCAAAACCACCTGTTCCGGGGCCGCCGCCCCGGCGTAGCAACCAGATCAGCCTTCGCATTACCCGAAGGCGATCCAGACGAGTCGGCGAGCTCGCTGCCCATGCAGCACAAGGTTGCCACCCAAACCTCGCTAGGCCAAGGCCCCGCCCCATAGGACCGTCGCTGTAGAGGAGATCGAGGCCGCCGCCTCGAAGTACCACCACCGTCCGGGGTCGCCACCCCGACATCCTCCTCCCCCAACCACCTCCCCCGACCAAAGAGCCAACCAGCCCAACTGCCGCGAATCCGATGCACCCCGAGGGCCAAGAGCTTCAAGGCGACGCCCCCAACAGGGATGTGACACGTCCGTCACCGTCGCCCGCTCCGAGGGAGCTTAGGTTTTCACCCGAAGATCTTGGAACCACTCGAGTCGGCCAGAATCGGCACTCCATGATGACGTCAACAAGAAGGAAAACGACGCCCGAAGGCGTCGCCGTCATCGGAATCGACGGGAGTCAATGCAAAGCTTTCGCCCGGAGCCTGACCTGCCTGCGAAGCAACGGGAGCAGCGAGACAAAGACAGGGGCTCTGCCGTCGCCCACCAAGATCCTCGCCCCTGCCGTTGCGCGCCGGAAGCCCACCGTGACACCTCCTGCCTCGGTGGTCGCCGCCGCACCTTCTTCCGTGGTCTGGGGCCGCTGCCCCAGCTTCCTCGCCGGCCCTCCGGCGCCACCAGCACCGCCGCACCCGTCAACCGAGCGCCACGGCCGCGGCCCGCCTGGCCCAGATCGAGCCCGGGCCGGCCCGCGCAGCCCGCCGCCGCCTGCTGGCGCCACAGGACCGCGCTCCCCCTCCACTTCGCACCGAGCCAGCTCCGCGCCGGCCAGCCTCGCGCCGGCAAGCTCCACGCCGGCGAGTGCCGCGCCTGCGTGGTGGTTCACAAGCGAAAAAAGCAGAAAAAAGGCCCCGCCGCCACCATCCTTGGTCGCCCGCGGCTTTGCCGTGGCTTCCTCCGGCGGGGGCGGTGCGGCGGCCGGCGGCGGGAGCCCCTGCGACGGCGGCGGCTAGGGTTCCCCCGTGTCGCCAGGCGCGGGCAACGCGGGGGGGGGACGCGGGGGTGAGTTGAAAAATCCCTAGCTCGACGATCGACTAACTGAAAAACTGCTCTGTGTAAGAAACTGAATCTTGCTCCTCCCGCGGTTCTACCAAGAACAGCCAAAGCATAACACCATTAGCTAGCTGATAATGATGCACACTGACTACTACTCCTACCACTAATGTCGTACTACGAACGAAGACAGGGGGAGAGACCAACCACGGCCACATTTAGCTCCGAGCAAACCTGACCACAATTAATCCATCGACAACATAGACGGAATTGAAAATGATGCCACTAGCACTTAATAATAGCACTTTCAAGTGCAGAAAAAGCGAGAGGCCTGCACTATTTTCTTTGTTCTCAGTTAATCCTTGTCACAATCAGTCAGTTGGTTGTTGTACTTGTACCAAGTACTCTGGTATAACGACCAGTAGGTATACAACAGCTAGCGGTCCATGATCGATCCGTATTTATGTCGTCAAACAAAAAATATCAACGTACATGACAGGTACGTACATACATTTACAGATTAATTTAGCTGCTCAGGCATGCATGATTATTCCTGCATAATGTCTTGGTCAGACAGATCATATATGATGTGTCAATCGTGGTTAATCAAGTGGATAGTTACAGTACACCATTTGGTCACCAACGATTTTTACCTGCCATAAGTAAATTAACTGAAAACCCTCTGTGTGGCGTTTTTTCACAGCCACCACGACAACGCCTTCTTCGCGCGCGTGGGCGGCGTGAGCAACGCGGAGATGAACAAGCTTGAGTTGGAGCTCCTTGACGTGCTCGGCTTCGAGGTCATGCTCAGCCGCCGCCTCTACGACCTCTACCTCGCGCACCTCCGCGACAAGGAGGACGACGCGCAGAAGCACAGCAGGGACGACGACGCCGGCGTCGATGAGTTAGTCCCGGCCACCGCGTCGATCAAGCTGATAGAGGAGCAGTCGGCTGACGGAGACGACGACGATAACCAGAGGCATCTTCCGAACGGCGTGCAGTACGATTGGAACCAGGGGCCGCCGGTGGCGAACGGCGACAGCGTTATGCGGCGGCACTCGTCGTCGCAGGAACCGGCACGGTACTCCTTTTCGGGCTAGCAGACTTCAGATTGACGAGAGATGTGCAAATTTAACTACCTCATGCCCGATCTGACGTGTATAGATGAAAGAACGATATACAGTAGTATATATTTACTGGAGTGCATTAGCTTCTCTGGTAAATCGAAACCAGGTTTTATGCGCTTGGGATGGTGTATTTGACAAAAGGCTAGAGATTCACCTCTCCTTCCCTTCTTCGAATATCTTCTACAATTCTTGAGGCAGGTTAGATTTATCGTGATTTTTACATATGTAAGCATATACCCCCAAATCACAAAACATCCAAAAACTCGTAAAACTAAACAAATACCCAAGTGCTAACTCATGGAGTCGTTGTATTTTAGCAGTAGCTCCATTGATCCATGCAAAAAACAATTGTACCATGTACACATTAAGTCAGAATAGTAAATTTTAACACTTGTTAAAAGATCTATTGTTGGATGCTAATGGGTTCCACTAGGTGTTCGCATACTTCTTCCGTATGCTCGTTGTTGAGCCAAGCGGAACGGTCTGAAGGTTGCATATTGGTGTCCGACAAAAGTTACGCTCCATCAACGACTATTATGACAGACGTGTCCGTGCCTCCACATGGTTTGTATGAACACGTGCCCTTTTGGCATTACTACGTGGGGTGGGGTCACGTCGGGCACTTATAAAAACTTCTTTTTTGTGCCATTTATTCTTTGGTGGGTTGTACTCAGTTGGCTGTTTCCTTTGAGTAATATATGGTGAGGGTAATCTTTCACACACAAATCACTTAGGTGGGCTCGTTGAATTCATGCCACGCCCCTGATTGTCCTACGTTCCTTTACAACATTTGATCATTATCCATATCCTTGCTATCAATTCCACACGTGCACTTGCAGCGCCCATGGGAAACCGAAGCGTCGCTCACATGCGCCACCTGTCATTGGGGGGCCATGGGGAATGCTATTTGTGGACCTTGTGTCGCACACCTCTACTTATTGACGCGCGCGACATCATGCCTTCTTTCCCTACCCGTTACCGTGTCGTGCAAGGCGGGAGATTCACATACCCTTTCCTTTTTCAGCTCCTTCTAGAATTCTCCGAGGTCGGTTGGATATATCGATGTTTCTCACTCAACACATTTCTACACCTACCAATTCAGATCTTAAAATAACATGCCATACAAAACTCATAAACTAAATAAATGGGTACCAAGTGCCAACTCATGAAGTGATTGTCTTGAGCAGTAGCTCTATCCGTGCATAAACAATTGTACCATGCCCATTAAGTCAGAACAGTGCACTTAGCATAACAACACTTCAAAAGAGGATCTACTGTTGCGCCGGTGTGCCTGTCCCCCTGACATAGTCTTCGCGAGAAATAACAGATAGATCCTGTATAAGTAACAAATAACAAACAGGCACAGAACTACAGAAACCGAACGAGAGCCCGGGACCTAAAGCGTAATAGTTCCACCATCCAAGGCTCTATTTGCAAAACAAGCGCCTCCTATCTTGACAAAAACAGCACGAAGCAGCAGCCGCCGCTTCCCTCTCTCTCTTCTTCCTTGTTCCGACATCGTCACACAGCCCACCACCCCCCGCACCGCGCCGCAAATTACACTTCCGCCCCCTCGCCGCGACCGACGAGCGCCTCCTAGGTTCTGTCCGAGTCCCGCCGTCTCCTCCCGTCCGCGGCGATGGCGTCGGAGTCCGTGGCGGCGGCGAGGGCCGGGGGCGGGAAGGACGACGAGCTGGCCGATCTGGTGCGGCGCCTCGTCGACGCCCTCGCGCGCTACTCCGGTCGCCTCCCCTTCGACCTCGATCGCCAGGTTCACGCTCGGATCTGTGGCCTCCGTCCCTTTAAGGACGCTAGAATCTGTTGCTACTCCCTCGTAGCTGAGGATTTTTTTGGGGTGGCCTGGCCACTGGCCAGGGTGTTAAAGTGGCTCCATTATTTGGGGAAAGCCTACGATCCTCTGTCTAGGTTGTGTGTTCTAGTGGGTCTAGTAATTGCTGTGTAGACTGTGAAGCATCGATTTGGTAATGAGTTGTTAGCTGCTGTGCAAGCTTCGGGCATGTACAAGGTGAACATCCAGGTGGGGATTCGCAGGCGTTCACTCTTCAGTGTAAAACATTGGTCCTATACTGCGGGTACTGCGGTTGGGTTTGGCAAAAGCCAAATCATCAGGGATTGCTGTGGTCCTTGTGATTTTGATGTGCCCCTTGGCTGAAAGAATCTGTTATCGGTACTATATATGATTGTCGGTTAGCGAGAAAGATGTAAAGTTTTGTCTTCTGGAATGTCCCACAGTAATGATGATAACTCTCGAAATGCTACTAGGTGATCTCAAAAGACGATATACCTTTCTGGTTGGGTATAATAAAACGGTACTGAACCATTCCCTCCGTTCCGAAATAAGTAGCGTAGTTTTGGTTCAGATTTGAACTAAAACCAGGCCACTTATTTCAGAACGGATGGAGTATTTAATGATGCAATGTTAGTTTGGTGTACTTAGGGTTTAGATTTTACTAAGTTTAGATTCCCAATGGGAATTACTCGATAATTAATCGAACAGTACTAGACTACACATTAATAGACGTGAACGTATACAGCATACGTAAGCACTTCATGCAAGAAGGCTGCGCCATCTATGTTGCAACTTAATGTTGTTTGAATAATGATACAATTTCGCAGCACTGGACTGACTGGAGCATTGTGTCGTGTGTTAGTTGGCAAAAGATATAGCATGATTTGTGTGTTCTCAAGAGTAAAATCCCATGGCTTCCCATTTCATGATATTCTATTTCGTATCGTTGTTACAAGAATTGGTGAAGTATTTCCTTCATTTCCACCTGTAGAAACTCCGCTCGCGTACCACACTTTCTGCCTCGTAGTCGTTTCTAAGGATTTTTTTTTGTGTGTGTTGGTTAGCGAGAAAGATGTAAAGTTTTGTCTTACAGAATGTACCACAGTAATGATGGAAACTCTTGGAAGGCTACTAGGTGATCTCAAAAGACGATTTACCTTTCTGGTTGGGTATAATGAACCGGTAGTGAACTGATTAATGATGCAGTGTTATTTTGGTATGCCTAGAGTCTAAATTTTGCTTAGTTTAGATTCCCAAATGGAAATGCTCTATAATTAATAGAATGCGTGGTCCTAGACTACACATTAATTGACGTAAACATATACGTAAGCACTTCATGCAAGACATCAAGTCCTGCGTCATCTATGTTGTGATGTAATGCTGTTTGAACAACGATAGGATTCCACAAAGTAAATGAAGCACCAGACTGATTGGGGCATTGTGTGTTTCTTGGCTAGAACGAAAAGATATAGCACGTTTTTTGTGTTTGCAAGTGCAAAATCCCTCGGCTTCCCATTTTCATGATATGCTATTTTGTATCCCTGTTACAAGAATTATTGAAGTACTTCTTTTATTTCCTCCTCTAGAAACTTCGCTCGCTTACCACACTTGCTGCCATTGCCATCACACTTGTGTTTGCGTGGAAACTATTGAGAGCTCCTCAAGGGCAACCTCGGAGGCCACGCAGGCGGGTCGCTCCGTCACCTAGCAACACCACCACCAGTCGATCACGACAAGGTGCTTTGGCCGGAACGGATGCTTGCTCATCGGCGGATTCAAGAGCACATGAGGCAATCAACCAGCTTTTCCAGCCTGTAAATGTAATGCTTCACTTCTTTGTTTGTTGAATACTAAAATCATGTTTATGTTTTTATAACCCCTGGATTGACAGTTGCTCGTTTCTTCTTCAGCTGACTCTCGAGCAGCTTGTCAGGCATAAACTTAGCGAAGGACGAAGGGTACTACGCAAACCACTGCATTACATAAAATTTCAGCGTCGTGTACCCTGTTGAACCAATTCACGATTTGCACTGATGTGGGAATAACTAATTTAGGTTACCTGTCGGCTACTTGGCGTGATTTTGGAGGAAACAACTCCAGAGGAGCTTCAGGTGGGCAGAAATGCTTATGCAAAAGTTTCTATTGACTTTTATGGAAAAATGGAAAATTCATGGATGTATATCTTTCTGCAGAATCATGTCACGGTGAGACCTTCCGTCTTGGAGGTTCTTTTGGAAATCGCAAAAATTTGTGATGTCTATCTGATGGAGCGCATTCTTGATGACGAAAGTGGGGTAGGTTCAGAAAGAACTCTTATGTTCTCTTGTTAGTTTATATTTTGTGCCAGCAACTGCCACCATCATATGCATACCGAATAAATGATGAATAGTTTTTCATTCCATTATAGCTCATTATTGTAGAGTTTGCTGTATGAAAATATGGGCTACACGTGACCTAGTTTACTCTTTGAAGCAGACCACTGTAACCGTACACTGGCTCACTTGAATCATGATGCAGGAAAAGGTGTTGTCTGCCCTGAGCGAAGCTGGGATTTTTACTAGTGGTGGTTTGGTAAGAGACAAGGTAAGTTTGGGAATAAGACCTCGTGGACATAAATGTATCATTATTTAAGTATTGGAAATTGGCCGTACGGAAATTGGGAGTAGATGTTTGAAATCTAACTTTTTCTTGAAATCTACAGGTTCTCTTTTGTAGTACGGAAATTGGCCGTACCTCTTTTGTTCGGCAACTGGAACCTGATTGGCACATTGACTCGAGTGCTGAAATTGTTCACCAGTTATCTGTAAGTAACAAATGCAGCAATGCAGTATTACCCTTTCCACCACAACAAAACACGGTTTGATTTGCTATTTTCTATTGCAGAGGTTTATCAAGTATCAGCTACACATATCGCCGCAACAAACGGACAGAGCAGCGGCCAATGTTTTCAGCTCTACAAGCTTGGAACAGTTCTTTGGAGGCCTTGATCAGAGATGATACAACGAGGTAGTGCAGGAACATTCTTATGGAATTTGTAAATCCCCACATGTTATTTTTTATTACTTAGCTTGTTGCATTTATAGTCGGACATATGCTTATGAGTTATGATCCTACCTGAAATGCTCTAATCTTTTGTGCACAAATTTGCAGGCTAGAGTCCAGTGAGCCGTGGCATAGTGAGAACTCAGAGGAAAACCATTGTTCATTTTTTCTTGAATGATGTAATTCGTTTTTCTTGTATTATGTGTAAAAGTCTCGTGACAAGTACTAAACTTGTTCTGCAATGCCCATAAGCTATGGAAAGAGATAGCACCTGTAGACTCATGTAACTGTGTCCCTGTGTAAGCAAAATACATCACAGTTGTTACGATGTTATGTATTTTGAAAAATTGTTTAATGGAAAAAGCTGTTCTGAATTGAACCATGCAATGCAAGTTCTGTAATTTCTCAACATAAACCAAAGCAAACTACAGCATTTGACAAAAATATCTATTATGTTCTTTAACTAATCGACATAAACAAAAGCAAAATCAAGTCTTCACTGGAGTGCACATCTCCATACATTATTTAGTATTCACAATCTCCAGCAACACGAGCTACAGTTGGATATCAAGCATTTAGCAGCAGTGGCATCCAGTAAAAGTTTCAACATGTACAGAAACAAATATAGCTATTAGTTTGCCAACATAAACAAAGCGAAATCAAGCATCTGCTCAAGTTCCAGCATCCTTGCCTCAATCTTACAATTAGTTCTTTGACAAAAATATCGTATGTTCTTTAATTAATCGAACTAAACAAAAGCAAATCAAGTCTTCACTGGAGTCCACATCTCCATACATTATTTAGTATTCACAATCTCCAGCAACACCAGCTACAGTTGGATATCAATCATTTAGTAGTAGTGGCATCCAGTAAAAGTTTCAACATGTAAAGAAAAAAAAAGCAATTCCGTACTGAACAATGCTACTTCTGTAGTTTGCCAACATAAACAAAGCAAAATCAAGCATCTGCTCAAGTTCCAGCATCCTTGCCTAAACTACAGATAAGATATACATATCTTGATAATTGATTAAAAGTTTCAACATGGACAAAACATAACACATCACCGACTCAAATCAGACTACAATAATATCATTATTTCTTCATATCTTATCCTTACATTTTGGAGTTTGTCAAAGTACCCGGTGGCATAAACTACAAGCAGAATGCACACCGATAGCGACCAAAAAGTTCTAGCTAGTCGAGCCAGTCTCGTTCAGTTGGGCTTTTCTTCTTGGCACTTGGAGCATGTACATGTGAATCCATAGTCTGCGAGCTCTGCCTGCCGCTCCTCGTACGGAAGATCCTCATCAATGTAGGAGATGGTAATCTACAGCAATGGAAACTTGGAATGTCAGCAGGCGGTAGAACAATTTGGCCAGAGTTTTCTTCTAGCTGCACAATCTTGATTTGTTTTACATGCATTAGAAACACCATACCTCATCGCCCCTGCTGATAGGCCCCAGAGCAATTATCACCGCGTGACCATCGTTATCCTGCAAACGGTAGTTCAACAGCTCTTGTCAGCATCACTGACTGGCAGTTTGGTAGGAAAATGGGCTAATCAGGTGGAAGGAAAATATACATCACCTCGTCCCTTTTAAATGCTTTAGCGTTTGGACAGCATGAATGGTTCATGCAGCTTTGCAGAGGAAAGAATGCCGTCCCTGAAAACGGAAATTGCACAAGGAAACTAACCTTTTAGTGCTCAACAAGTAGAAAAAGGCACATAACAGTACTCTGAAGGAACGACTTGCACATACCATCGCAAGGAACTGCATAGTCATCACCTAGAGCGTCTAGAAATGGCTTTGTGACCTTCTCAGCTTCCTCCTGGGGTACATTGTATTTCAGATTAAGAAAGCCATAATGCAAGGTGAGAGGAAATCTTATCTTACACGAAAGAAATTAAGGCAACCATCAAACAAACCTTCTTATCATCTGGAAGATCGTCAATATGTATGAAGTAGTCTTCAACTGGTGATGCAACGACCAAATCACTGGAATGAAAAATGTGGAAGTAATGACTGGAGTGACTATTCAAATCAAATGCAACACTGGCATTTTCTTCCGTTGTACAAAGAAATAAAATCGACAGAGCATATACGATCATCAAAATGAAAAATATATTTACTTACAGATTGTTCAGCTCAAACATGCCAATTATATGGCCACACACCTCAAGAGAAAACACTACAGCAAGTTAAGGTAACTTGAATGGTAAAGATAACTAGTTATGATATGAAAGTTTGAAACAAGTCTTGTAACTGCTAAAGGATACATGGTGCACACTCAGCATCGAAGATCACATCCTTGAGAAGTTGCAGTGACTGTAAAACAGAGAAGTCATGATCAGCCCACCCATTGCGTAAAACAGGGTAGTTGTGCACTTATTGCGTCCCCATTGTATATTTTACAAGTAATATGTCGACATAGTTACCGTAAATGCTAGATCCCTTATTTCCTGCCTAAATGAATCTTCATCAGAAGCATCAATATCCTCAGGCAAAGCAATATAATCCCACCATCTGCAATCACAAGATAATCAGGGTTGTTAAGCAAATATATCCCAGTGTAACCCAAAACAAGGGAGATGAAATGACACATCCAGCCATGGGTATCCGTTAAAAGAAACGGACAAGCGGTTACCAGAGTAGAAATATCTACTTTGAAGTTCTGCCTTACCTCTTTTTGAAGCCCATGGAAAGTGGTTTCCAGGCTTCCATAAGCAAAGAAAAGTTTGATCCAGCAGATTTGTTTTGAAAGTCATGCTGCCTTTTGAGTTTCTTGTACCTCAACAGTGTGAAAGTGATAGCCTGGGATATGAAAAGTAATCCATGCTTGAGAATCAGGAAGTCTCAGATGAGTTGCAGTTAGTACATAAGGGAGTGCATTTATTCTTTTGTTATATCTACTACAGTTGATACAGCTAGTCAGTAGTCACTGAATACAATAAGGTTCTAAAGATGAGATAACTGCAGTTTGAACAATGACTGACATCAGCATCAACTAGCTTCTGCCTTAGACACTGGTTAGGTACCTAGTTCCTAGTCTTCCTACACATTAATAAAAACACCCCTCAGAGAATGCTTGAACATGAAAAACTAAAATGAACAATTGTAGGCCATATTTTGGTGCTTAGAGTCAGAACCAAGAAACAAAATTGGACATTTATGTCACTAAAGTGAGAAAAAAAGTATCCTACACATATTAAAGATATTTCTATCACATACCTTGGCGGCAACCAGGAAAATGTCATTGGTTCCTGAAAACAAAAGAGTAGATATTATCATATGCCTACTTGATGACCTCAATCACAACCATTATTGATGATGAATGAATTGATATAGCATACATGCCATGAATGCTATGATGATTCATATTCAAGGGATACTGCTAGCTTACCATTGGCATGCTCTATGAATTTGTGAAGAGCAGATCCCCGGGATGGTTCAGTGTTGGAGCCAGCACAGAGCAAAGAATGGTAGGATTCCCAATCAGAATCGGCACATGATTGGCTGCACAGGGCACAGGAATTAACAAGCTCACGATTAATCAAGTTAAAAAGAAACAAGTTAAATGTTTCTCAAGATAACAATTTACTCAAGGAACAATAAGAAGATATATGGTCTATTAATGCAAGTTTTACATGACACAATTAGGTTCAAATTTTAACATGATCTACCACTATAACTTATGATGAAAAATTGATATCAAGCATTTAATTTAACAGTCAAACGATTTCTGCCTTGATAAAAATTCCAAAAATCTCTAAATACAAGTAAAAAAGAAACGTGAAATCGCAAAGTTATATGAACCCAAACCTGCAGTAGCGTTCTTCCTGACATCCATGGCAAGCAACAACTTCTGGTAAAGAGAAATGATCTGAGAAAGGCAATGATATTTCACCATTCAAAAGTGATTCTAAGACCTCTTGTGGCAAAGCATCACTATTTTCCTTTGTTACATCAGGAGAGCCAGTGCTGGATCCCGATTCACTTCCATGACAGTGTCTTCCACTATTGCAACCAATGCTTTGCAAGTACAGTCTATGTCCAATCTGGAACTCTATAGAACCAATGAAGCGGAAGCAATAACTGCACACGACACAGTCAATCTGCAACAGAACACATAAAATAGATATGATACTTCAAGGAGTAACAGTTCACATAAGAAATGAGAACAACAGTAAACATCGGAACAATTTTGATTGCAAGCGCACCTTGTTAAGACTGTGCTGCGCACCAACCAGCATTTTGTCCTTTAGAATAAGGTCCCCTTCATCAAATCCTTGTTTGCAAAAACACCTGCAAGAACCCGTTGGTTCAAATGTCTTGGCTTTTAACTCACACCATATTAACAGGATTGCTAGCCCATCGCGGCCACATGGTATGTATTTATTCAGAAGCAGTACCTTTCCCATGCTCGCCGGCGTAGTTCACTGTCACACCGTCATGTTTCTTCGACTGTATGAGTTCATCATAGTATTCCTGAAAGGCGAATAAAGGTAACATAGTTAAGTTGCCGAATGTGAGTCACAAGCCCTCAGCAATACTTACTCTACTATGTGACAAGGTGGAGCAGAAAAATAAAAGTAAGATCCATCCATAAAAGGTGAGCGTGCAACTGACTTTACAAACTTTTTTGGCCTCAACGACTAATCAGCTCATAAATGGCACTCATAATAACTTAGCATAAAGAATATTTCCATCCTGCCACAATTTTTTTATTGAATTCTGCCATAATCTTAACATCACACTAAACTGAATTCAATACACAGTACAGACTAACTATTGGAAATGCTGAAAACAGGCACCTTGGATGTTACAGTCGCACTTCAGTGACGAAAATACCTAAATCAAAGAGTATATGTTGCAGACTAATTAAAAACCACACATTTCGACTCTAATCTTTCTCTGAGAGGTAGCAGATGAGCTGCTTCTCTCATCTCACACGCCCACAAATCCGTTCACTGGGGGCGGAAAAGAAAAGAACATCCTCCTATATTATTAGTAAGAGTGTAAGACTGAATAGGCCACAACTGTCATCGCCCAAATAGTGCCCCCATCCCAGCGAAATCCCCGACATTGGCACCACGAAGAAGCCTAATCCAACACATTCCACCAAACAAACAGCTGCGACAACGCAACAAAGTACACAATTAACGGAATCTCAAGCAGCCGGGCTCGCTCAGTGGTCGGCAGTAGACCAGGAAGAGGGAGAGGGGATGAAATGGAGGGGGGGGGGGGGACCTGGGCGGGGTAGCGAGGAGCTGGGCGATCTGGGGGGCTAACTCCCGGTCCAGATCGCACGGGCTGGCGCTCCGAGCCATGCCGCCGGCGTCAGCTGGTGCTTACTGCGGCTGGTCCGGTGACTCCTGCCGCCGCTGCCGGGTTTTGGAGGTTTTGTACCGGTAGGTTTCGTCGGGGCCAAGATTTGTGCTTGGGCGACGAAGGCGGAAAAAAGGTTTCGTTGGGGACAAGATAAGTTCTCAGAGATGAATACGCTTTCGACATAGGAAAACGTAACGTCCTTTTTACCACCCTGAATTGGACAATCGATACTCCATGCATGTACAATCGATGTACATTGTGCGAACTCTGTTCCATGCACGAAGTATGTGAATTCGTTAATACAAACTTCTAATAAAGTGCTACTCAGCTGCTCCATGTCCCGAATTAAGTGATTCGGATAGAGTAAAATTTTGGTTTACGTGCATGATATACGACGTCACAATGGTTGTTCTAATGGCACCAGTTTCATGTCACATAGACTACGTGTTAACAAAATACTTGCCACCACCCATGAAGCCTGGTCTTACAGAAGCAAAATGTGTCTGAACGTCACCCAAGACAACATACCTGGCCTTCTGGCGCAAATGTCACGTGACAATTAGCAACACCACCAGCCTCGCCACAAACATCACCTAGCCAAGCATCCATCTAAATGGTCAACTCTTTATTTTCTTCCACTGAAGTGGTTAGCACGTTGCGAAAACATGGTCACACTATCGCTCAACGCCCAAAATCAAGTCACATCGTGTCCAGATCTTTGAGACAGGATAGGCTCAACGGAAAGCCAACCCATGATGCTCACGAATATCACCTGGTAGGTATACCTGGCCATGGGAAGCCCGGCCCGACCTGAAATTTCTGGGTCTAGGCCGTCATGGGCTTGCCCACGGGCCGGGCCCGGGCCTCGGATTTCGGCCCGATGGATGGGACGGGACGGGCCTTGGTTTTACATATTGGTGTTTTCAGGAAGAGACCCGGCCCGAGGCCCGACGGGATTTTGCAGTCATGAGACGGGCCTGAGCTTGAAATGTAGACCCGATGGTCTGGCCGGGTCGGGCCTGGGATTTTGCCCATGGGATTTTTAGGCCCGGCCCGAAGCCCGGCCCGACCCGTCCCATGTCCAGGTATACTGGTAGGTGACTCCTTGGATGTTCATTGGGATGATAGTATGGTCATCATTCAGCGTCATCTAGACGGGGGAGGGGGATTCGTCCGCCTCCATGTCTGTTTGATCTTCGTAAAAGTGAAATCTCGTTCATTTGATACATGCAGCATGACTGTCAGAAATATAATATATTGCACAGCCCTTTCCATCAGTTCGGACTTTTGGAATAATTGGCTAGTGCATCAATTCAATTTGGTATCAGAGCCGGAGGTCTAGAGTTCAAATCCTGGCCAACGCAGTATTAAAATAAATATCTGCGGACACCCTAATTCCACGTACTAGGCTCGTGAGAACGTCCACATCCTAGACGTGAGGGGGAGTGTCAGAAATATAATATATTGCACAGCCCTTTCCATCAGTTCGGACTTTTGGAATAATTGGCTAGTGCATCAATTCAATTATGACCACGGGTGATATCAAAACCTTATCTTCAACCGCGCGAGAGACAATTGCCAGAAGCTAACCCCAGTGGTATATGAATCAATGTCTTGATAAATGCTCATTTACTTGATGCTATTTTATTTCAAGTAGAGTATGTATTCTAGACACTGCAGTTAGATCAGATGATAAACTTCTTCGAACGGGTATCTTTCACATTATGAGTTGATGACCAACTTTACTTACTCCCTGCAAATGACATTTACTTTATTTTGTTTTAAATACAATATTTTTTGTTTAATTGAGTTCATAGATAGCTGAGCCTGTGCAAACATGCAATGGACAATATGAATTGACTTTAGTATGATAGGTGCATGGTTTTAAATAGCGTGTGCTATATCCCGACTATAGCATTTTTTTGACCTGTACTACGGCGGGCTTACGCCAGCCTGAACTATATTACTCAAATCAAATCACACATTGTACGGGCCAATATTACATTTACTTTTTTGTGTGGTTTTAAATACAATATTTTTGGCTTAATTGAGTTCACAGATAGCTGAGCCTGTGCAAACATGCAATGGATGAGAATGGAAATAAAATGTGCATATCTGAATGGCAAATATGAATTGACTTTAGTATGATAGGTGCATGGTTTTAAATAGCGGCTATAGCATTTTGAGCACGTTGCCACTATACTGAATCCATGTACAATTGCACGCACCCAAATAACATATTTTGAGGGCTACCACTATTTGTTATAACACGCTACCATTTTCGTTGGATAGGTGTGATTGTAAATGATCCGTACATGTTTTTACAGTGCTTGATCAAAAGTTTTGACAAAACCAGGTTGTTGGTATCTGGGTTTAACCTTGTGCTTTCCATGGTGCCTCGCAGTTTGGGATTTACTCTTTACTGTAGCAGAGTTTCAAAAAATTGTGTGGTACAGATGACATACATAATGAAGGTTTCAAATTAAGTATCTCTGATAAAGTGTGTAGTGAAACCATCGCATTTGAACCATGTCTTGTATACATCAGAAACAAGTCATACACTAGAAACGAAGAAGTATGGTTCACAAATCATCTTATGTCTGGTGCATTCAAGCACATCGGCGGTTCTTTCTTACTCCTATTTTTTGTGCACACCGGAGTAAAAGTGATGACGGATCCAAGTCATTGTAATCAATGGCTGCCATACTTTTTTGTGCACACCTATTTTGGTCCTTTTCATGCAAACTGTAAATATGTTAATTGTGTTATGCTTATGCATTAATATACATACAATATGTTTTGGGAAAATGGGGTGGGAGGTACTCAGACACAATTGTGGCTAGTAACTATTGGGCAACTGTTATGGCTGCAGTTAGAACTGAGCTTACCAGCATTTTGACCATCCCCTGGTTGTTAGTGGCCAAATTTGTGTCAGGTTTTCGTTGTGCATGAGCTAACCATAACCAAATTCGCAGTATCCCAGTCATCTGAATGTTTTCGAAAGTAAGCCTCCTATCGAACAGAGACAAACCTCTCATCGTAAATTTACATGCCTTGCTTCCTTTTAATAGAGACTAGATCCGTGGATAATTTGATAAGTTGTTTTCAGATTAATTTCCAGCTGTCAGGGCCTGTCTGTTGATGGGGCTAGGCACAGGGGCGGAGATGCTTGGGCATACCTGATGCACATGCATCAGGGTCCAAGAATTTTTGTAGCCTTATTTACCCTCTGAAATGGCTTTTGGCATCAGGTTAGTCAACCAAGTGTGCATCAGGCAACCAATTTTTGACAAATCACAAGGCCATTAAAGTAGTTGTAGACCACTATACTTGTTCACTGTTTTGTAGGGCATCAGGGTTAATTTTGTTCCAGCTCCGCCCCTGGCTAGGCATACAAGATACTTCATTCCGTAGGGAAGATTAACCAATAAAATCCATGTAAAATTGCCTTACAGTAGTGGCAATCTCACTAGTAGAACAGTATTCATTGGTGACATTTTATTGAATTTTCATGTTTGGTTCTCGTCACTGAGAACCTAAATTTGATTACTTTGAAACGTCATAATGCAGGATGCCTCTCTATCTTTGACCGGTCCTACCCGTGCTATTGTGATCATTGATCCTGTCAACTATGAGGTCGAGCTAAAAGTGAAGGGTGACACGCCTTCTGAAGATAAACTCCTAAGCCTTTTAGTTATCGAGGACAAGTACTTTTGTACTGGTGAACGTTGCCATGCATGGAGTTCACTGCCACACATACTCTTCTAAGCTAAGCACGGTGGAGGTGACAGTCGGCCATCTTGCACGAACGGTGGAGGCTACTATCACAGTGCAGGTCGTCGAGGGATCCTGGACAAGCCATCACGGACGATTTGTTGCTCGCATGGCTAGTCTCAATGATCTTAATCTGGAGATGGTGCTACTTGATTCTGGGGGCGGAATGGTAACAGTTACGAGTGATGGCGCAATCGAACTTTCACGACGTGTTGTGTCCGTTGAAGTGGCTGCTGGGGAGCTGAAGCTTTTGGTGGATGCCTGGCAAGGCGATGATAGGGCCAATGTTGTTAGCAAAGGTCAAGCAACATTTGCACCTGGAAGAGCAGGTAGAAGTGAGGATACGTGTGATGTTGGGTTCTGTAAGATGCGAGTCACTGTTGCTTGGTCGCTTGCTGTGAACTGGTAGCATGCATGTAGAATTGGTAGGTATGTTCCGGCATGCGTGACTATGTTTCTTGTTATTTAATTCGTGTTACAGGACCGTGGCAGCCGTTTGACGAGTATACTGAAAAAAGAATAAAATCTTAGATGCTAGATAAATCGAATCATGAAATTAAAATCTCCATCGTTTGACTTCTGGATGCCAAAAAAGTTCAAATACTGATTATGCATTACATCTTGGCATCATATGTGCGCACACCATGTTCTGGCAAAAACAAAAAGTTGGTGTGCCTCGCGTAAAAAGACATAACCAAAAACATAAAAAGTAAAAGGTCTAGCCGAAAACATAAAAAGAAAAAGGTCATCGCTATAGTCAGCTCACGTACTATTCGCTGCTAATATCATGCTATTGATTTTGGCGCGACGTCGTCATAGCGTGACGTTGCTCTCCTTGGAGGTTGAGCACCACTGAGTTGCACAACCGAGCAGCAGGCGCAACGAAATTGACAACCGAGCATCCGCGAGGTCTAGCAGGGAGGAAGAACTTTGTTGGGGTTGCAAAAAGGAGGCACTGGCTTCCAAAGTTCCTGGATGAAATAACAAAAGGCAAACAGGTGGATCACCGATTCAGTCTCCAAACAGGTGGCGCGAGGGTCAATAGACAGAGTCAGGCCTTGCCAGGGTCAGCAGCGGCGCTGAAAGAGATTTTCATACCAGATGTGGTTTTCTCCTCCAGGAAAGTACATGACACGTTTCGAAAATCAAATATGATGAACTCGGTCCTCACGTTCCATGTATGTATGTACAAAATAGGTGCATCGAAATAAATAAAAAAATGGGCCGCATATCAAGAGACACAAATATTTCTTCCCTAGATATGTGAAAGACTTGTCTTATCAGCAGGCCCGTGAACCTAAGATGATAAGCTAACTGACCCTCCAGCGCCTGCTCAACTGGTGCAAGAAGATCTTGCATAATTAGCCATGCCAAGGCTTGTTGTGATCAGCTACTATATGTTGAAGAGATGTCCGAGATCTTCTTCTGTGAGCCGAGTTGCGATGCCACCAGACATCTCGTCGCCGAAAGCAGATTCCACCATCTCTCTCTTTTTGCCTGGCAAAAGAAACGTAGGTACTTTGTCAAACAAAAAACAAAACAGGCAGAAAAATAAAGGGGACATGCACACAAACACAGTGCGGAAACTAAATAAGTAGGATTTATCACCACTGTCTACTCCATAATATGTATTATAATTCGCTCAACAGACACCTCCAACAAACAATATACTCAAAGTAGAAAACAAGTCATCCTGGAATTATCAAGTCTTAGCTACTTTGTACTATCGATCTACATTCATCATTAATTCATCTTCATATAAAAGGGATGGTGGAAAAAGACGATACATTCATCCCAAGAAATAAGAACAGAATAACTGATAATGACAAGGGCCAAGCCTCCCTGTCATATTTGCTATAAATTGCATGTGGAACCAACCAATTTCTTTGTAACTGTCAATACCAATTTTACATGTTCAGCCAAAATATTACCTGTAGAGCTAAAACGCGATCTTCCACTGTGCCATCAACAGTAAAGCGAGTGACAGTCACAGGATGAGTCTGGCCAATCCTGTGAGCTCTGTCAACTGCCTGGTCCTCAGCATAAGGGTTCCACCAGGGATCAAGCATAATCACATGGGAAGCCGCTATCATGTTTAGACCAAGATTACCAGCCATCAGGGACATGAGCATTACTCTTACCTGAAGAATGAAAACAGTTCTTTCTGATTATTTGTTGAATGGTGCAAACGAATCAGTGTCTGCATATAACGCTAGAACGAAATAGTAGAATGCAAGGAATGTTACCTCTGGGTCAGTCTTGAACTCCTCCACTGCTGCTCCTCTTACAGCAAGGGTCATTGACCCATCAAGCCTTCTGAATTTTATGAGATTCTTATTCAGTGAAAGCTCCAGCACGTCCAGCATACCAGTCCACTGTGAAAAGACTATTGCCTTAGAAGGAGCTATTTGGCTTGGACTTGATTCGATGATTGCGTTAAGTGTATCAACGGCAGCCTGGACCTTTGACGATATGTAAGTTTTTTCACAAATAGCAGATGATTCATCTGCCTCATCTGCTGCTGCAGATGATTCATCCGCTGCTGCTGCAGATGAACTTGTTGTTGCATAGGACTGCAACTCATCAGACAGACAGAGCCTTAATACTGGGCGTGAAAAAACTGATTCAGCGCTTAATTTATGTTTGCAAACGGGGCAGACTTCTTGTTCACTTAAGCTTTCAAGTACACATTCATAGCAGAAAACATGACAGCACGTTGTTATAACAGCATTCTCAGGTGGCTCCTGAAAAATGAGGTGAAATTAAATTATTCTGCTCACTAAAATAGTTGTTCAAGAACTAGCCTTTCAGATAAAAAATTAGTAACCTTTTCTCTTGTCGTGAACTTTTTTTCCTTCCGCAGAAAATAAAATCCAGAGATAAGGTAACAAACTTTATAAATATAGATGTTGAGTGACCAGGATTCTTACCGCGCATGTAAAACAAACTAAATGCCGTTCTTCCAGCTTTTCGAGCAAATTTATCACTATTTCCCTGGGAAGCTGTTTTGCCATTTCTATAGATGCCGGTTTAGTCAAATTTGCATGATTATCTTCTTTTAGAAGAAAAGGGTGATCACAAGCCTGTCGAAGCCGCAGCAGCAATAAAAGAATGTTTGCATAGTTTTGTTGAATTGTCCCAGCAGCAGCAAATTTCTGTGACATAAACAGAAACATATAAGCATCACAAACATTTCCCAATAGAATTTCTTGACAACTGAAGGATATTTTGAAAATAGTACTAACCACTAGTATAGATCATTAAGAACAACTCACGTTGAACGCGGGACTGCTAAACCTGATATCTATAAAGTTAATGCAAATGTTTGGACCATGTTCATTAAAAGAATAGCAAAGGCAAAGAACAATCCTTCCAATTTTCCGAGCCCAGCACAAAACTCACCAGATAAAAAGGTTTTATCAGGTAAGATAAGGCAGCAGGGATAACAAACAGTTTGGTAAGTAGACAATATAATCATGCTATTTTTCTAAGGGGCGTTTCTGAAAGTCACGACTGAGTTGTATAACTCAGCAACTGAGCTGTTGAAAACTTCGAGATACTGCTTTTGAGATTAGACAGCACACCATAATTACGAACAGTTTAGATATGATCTAAACACACAATATAACTGAGTACCTAAGGATAGAAAAAAACTGAACAAAATTAAGTCTGTAAACTTAAACCTGCCTTGAACTTTTGCTGAGAACCTTCTTCAAGAGCCAAATAGAAATGTCGCTCCTCTTGTGTGAACTTTATTTTCTCCAGCTTAATTGTCTTCGAAGGTATTTTTATGATTGGTTCTCCGTCAAGTTGTGTTTCTATAGGGAAACAATTCAAAAGTACATCAAAGGAAGAAATCACAGCCAGCAAACAACCAAGTCAACAGTCATGTGTACTTTAGAGCACCTTACAGAGTTTAAAAACACAAAACATAACAGAACTGCCTTCTGAGGGAAAAGAAGTGCAAAACACAAACAGCATCAAAGTCAAAAGGTGCTCACTGCCTGGTATGGTAAACTAGAAAACTGAAGGAGGGAAACAAAGTTTTAAAGTATGAACCATACTTTAAAACTTTGTTTCCCTCCTTCAGTTTTCTAGTTTTCAGTTGTATTTCATGGCTGGTAGAATGGAAGTTATTTATGCTAATAAATATACACACGAGAAGTTACGTTCCTAAGAAAAAGAAGGTTGCGGTTTTCAATACGAAAATGTCAGTCAAATACATATGCATCTACAGATAATGTATCATCGATATTACTAGTGGCCATGTTAGTGATTATTGCTGGAGTTGGTTCTGTAGGTAATGTTGTGTGGTCTTTATGCCTCCAAGGGATTTGTTAGATTAGATTAAAAAAAAGGTACTAAACTGCAGACAGGTATATGTGTCCAAAGTATTTTATTTCACCTTTTGTGCGCCGCAGCAGTACTATCTTCAAGACTGTTTGGAGTTTTTTTAATCCCTGACTTGAACCTCCAGAAATTGGCTTCTTTATCATCGATTGAAACGATCCATAATCAGAATATGGCTCATACTTCAGAAAACGGAAATAACTGTAGAGATCGTCAATTGTATTTTGTATAGGAGTGCCCGATAGGCACCATCTCCTTTTTGCTCTTAATCCACAACAGCCTTTAGCCGCTTTAATAGTGTGATTTTTAATTTTGTGTGCTTCATCTAGCACAACTCTAAACCATTGTACCCTGGCAAGTGGGCCACCCTCTAGGTCATCATCTGAACTGTTAAGTTTGTTTTTCTTACTTGCCTTTTTCTTGTTCCCTTTTTGAAGTTTTCTATTGTTGCCAGCACCAAAATTGTACATATCTCAGACTTTTCACAGTTCTTTTGCTCCATATCATCATTAGAGTCTTGTTTGGGCACTTCCTTGGCTACAATACCATATGTGGTCACAACAACATCATATTTTGCCAACTCGGTCGGATCTGTAGTCCTTGAACCTCCATGATAAACTAAAACAGATAATTTGGAACTTTCTGTAACTTTGGCAGAGATCTCACTAGCCCACTGCATAAGAATGGTAGCCGGGCACACCACCAATGTTCCTGCAGATGGCTCAACTTTAACAGGCTTGACAATTCTATCAACAGCAGTCCCTGACTGAGCACAGAGCTCAAGATTGGAGGCAAGCCTATCTGAATCAGCGGACATGAAGTTAGACTGCTGAACCCTCTCCTTTTGTATAAGGGAGATCGTGGATATTGTCTTCCCAAGACCCTACATCACGGAAAATCATCTGTCTCTAAGAAAGGAAAAGTGGCCAAGTAACTAACAGCTAGTGAAATAAGCTAGGAAAGGATAATAACCTGATCATCTGCCAAAATTCCACCTGGACAATGTGAACTATTCTCCTTGGAGAGCATCCAAGCTAATGCAATTTTCTTTCAAACATAACAGAAGAAAATACCAGTAAGCAGGATATCTCAAGTAATCACACATTAAAATACCTGAGATTTTGGAAGATAAAAATTACCTGGTGCTTCATGAGTGATATTGACATAACACCTTCAGGCAGATCTTCTTCCCTTGTTTCTTGACTGATATGCTGCAAAAATGTTTTGTTTAAAGTAGCACAATCCATAGTAAAATGATTCGGATAAGTTACGGCGCAATTAAGCATATATGATCTTTACGTTGACTTGTTTGCATCGACCAACCAAGCAATATATACCTGTAGGGCTTCTTCATATATTGCTCTCTCGTCACAACCAGAAGGCCGATGTTCCACGTTAGGATGGCCTTGTGTGCCAAATCCATTAACTTCAGCACCATCAACTGAATTCCAGGACGACCTTGACGGAGGAAACATCCTATCTGAACGTGGGCCTACATCATCTATAAGTTATGAAAATATCTCATTAGTCCCAGTTTGCACAAGTATGAATCTTTTTGCTCAAGATCTCCTATCATAATATTTCAAGGAACAAGATATATAGAACACACCGTTATCGCAAACAGTTTCATCAGTTTCGACCTTTTGGCTGCTACCAGAAGGTAGTTTCCAATCTGCAGACATTGTAGACGAAGACACCCCAATTTCATTAGCAGCACTGGTTGGAAATGATTTAGGTGGAACCGAATACATATAGATATCATCTGAAAAAATCGAAAGGGAAAAAAGATAAAACGTTAATGCTGCTAGTCACGGGCTTCACCAGTTTCCATTTTAATCACTGACAATTACCAGAGTTAATCAAGTGTACTCACCATCGTCATTTTCAGACAAAACCTTGAGGCTGCTACTATAGGTGGAACCATGTAGCATCACCGAGGAACTTGGGAGAGGATAGATCCTGCCTTGTGATGAAACAGCCGGAGATCGATAAGAGGAAGAATTTGAGAGATTGATTGGTTGCTTTCCTTTATTCTGGACCAATGGTGTGTTCAATAAAACAAGAGAACGGTTGACGCCATCAGAACCAAGATTGTGTTTTTTGTCCAAGCCCAAAAGAGTGATGCCTGCACCATCTGAAGGCGATTTGGTATCATCTTCTTCTTTGCACTTGGAGCATGTACATGTGAATCCATAGTCTGCGAGCTCTGCCTGCCGCTCCTCGTACGGAAGATCCTCATCAATGTATGAGATGGTAATCTACAGTAATGGAAACTTGGAATGTCAGCAGGCGGTAGAAAATTTGGCCATAGTTTTCGACTAGATGCACAATCTTAATCGTGTTTTACATAGCATTCTAAATGCCATACCTCATCACCCCTGCTGATAGGCCCCAGAGCAATTATCACCGTGTGACCATCGTTATCCTGCAGACAGTAGTTCAACAGCTCTTGTCAGCATCACTGACTGGCAGTTTGGTAGGATAATGGGCTAATCAGGTGGAAGGAAAATATACATCACCTCATCCCTTTTAAATGCTTTAGCGTTTGGACAGCATGAATGGTTCATGCAGCTTTGCAGAGGAAGGAATACCGTCCCTGAAACGGAAATTTTACAAGGAAACTAACCTTTTAGTGCTAGACAAGTAGAAAAAGGCACATATCAGTACTCTGAAGGAACGACTTGCACATACCATCAAAAGGAACTGCATAGTCATCACCTAGAGCGTCTAGAAATGGCTTCGTCACCTTCTCAGCTTCCTCCTGGGGTACATTGTATTTCAGATTAAGAAAGCCATAATATAAGTGTGAATGGAAATCTTATCTTACACGAAAGAAATTAAGGCAACCATCAAACAGACCTTCTTATCATCTGGAAGATCATCAATATGTATGAAGTAGTCTTGAACTGGTGATGGAACGACCAAATCACTGGTATAAAAAAGGTGTAAGTATGACTGGAGGACTATTCAAGTCAATTGCAACACCGGCATTTGCTTCCATTGTACAAGGTAGAGAGAAATAAAATCAACAGAGCATATACATCAAAATGAAATGAAAAAACACTTACAGAAACATGCCAATTATATGGCCATACACCTCAAGGGAAAACACTACAGCAAGTTAAGGTAACTAGTTATGATATGAACGTTTGAAACAAGTCTTGACTGCTAAAAAGGATACATGGTGCACACTCAGCATCAAAGATCACATCCTTGAGAAGTTGCAGTGACTGCAAAACAGAGAAGTCGTGATCAGCCCACCGATTGGGTAAAACAGGGTTGTTGTGGACTTATTGCGTCCCCATTGTATATTTTACAAGTAATACATCGACATAGTTACCGTAAATGCTAGATTCCTTTTTTCTTGCCTAAATGAATCTTCATCAGAAGCATCAATATCCTCAGGCAAAGCAATATAATCCCACCATCTGCAATCACAAGATAATCAGGGTAGTTTTTAAGCAAATATATCCCAGTGTAACCCAAAACAAGGAGATGAAATGACACTTCCAGCCATGGGTATCCGTTAAAAGAAACGGACAAGCGGTTACCAGAGTAGGAATATCTACTTTGAAGTTATGCCTTACCTCTTTTTGAAGCCCATGGAAAGTGGTTTCCAGGCTTCCATAAGCAAAGAAAAGTTTGATCCAGCAGATTTGTTCTGAAAGTCATGCTGCCTTTTGAGTTTCTTGTACCTCAACAGTGTGAAAGTGATAGCCTGGGATATGAAAAATAGTCCATGCATGAGAATCAGGAAATCTTAGATGAGTTGCAGACTTGCAGTTAGTCATACTAAAAACACCGGTCAGAGAATGCTTGAACATGAAAACCTAAAATGAACATGTGCACGTCATACTTTGGTGCTTAGAGTCACAACAAAGAAACAAAATTGGACGTTTATATCACTAAAGTGAGAAACAAAAAGTATTCTACACATATTAAAGATTTCTATCACATACCTTGGCGGCAACCAGGAAAATGTCATTGGTTCCTGAAAACAAAAGAGTAGATATTATCATATGTCTACTGGACGACCTCAACCACAACCAGTATTGATGATGAATGAATTGATGTAGCATACATGCCATGAATGATGCTATGATGATACATATTCAAGGAATACTGCTAGCTTACCATTGGCATGCTCTATGAATTTTTGAAGAGCAGATCCCCGGGATGGTTCAGTGTTGGAGCCAGCACAGAGCAAAGAATGGTAGGATTCCCAATCAGAATCGGCACATGTTTGGCTGCACAGGGCACAGGAATTAACAAGTTCACGATTTCTCAAGTTAAAAAGAAAACAAGTTAAATGTTTTCTCAAGATAACAATTTACTCGAGGGACAGTAAGAAGTTACATGGTCTATACATGCAAGTTTTACATGACACAATTAGGTTCAAATTTTAACATGATAGACCACTATAACTTATGACGAACAAGGGTTATCAAGCATTTAATAGTCAAATGATTTTTGCCTCAATAAAAATTCCAAAATCTCTAAATACAAGTAAAAAAGAAAGGTGAAATCGAAAAGTTATTATGAACCCAAACCTGCAGTAGCGTTCTTCCTGACATCCATGGCAAGCAACAACTTCTGGTAAAGAGAAATCATCTGAGAAAGGCAATGATATTTCACCATTCAAAAGTGATTCTAAGACCTCTTGTGGAAAAGCATCACTATTTTCCTTTGTTACGCCAGGAGAGCCAGTGCTGGATCCCGATTCACTTCCATGACAGTGTCGCTCACTATTGCAGCCAATGCTTTGCAAGTACAGTCTATGTCCAATCTGGAACTCTATAGAACCAATGAAGCTGAAGCAATAACTGCACACGACGCAATCAATCTGCAACAGAACACACAAAATAGATATGATTCTTCAAGGAGTAACAGTTCACATAAGAAATGAGAACAAAAGTGAACATCGGAACAATTTCTATAGCAAGTGCACCTTGTTAAGACTGTGCTGCGCACCAACCAGTATTTTGTCCTTTAGAATATGGTCCCCTTTATCAAAATCCTTGTTTGCAAAAACACCTGCAAGAACCGTTGGTTCACACGTCTTGGCTTATAACTCACACCATATTAACAGGATTGCAAGCCCATCGAGGCCAAAAATCGTATGTATTTATTCAGGAGCAGTACCTTTCCCATGCTCGCCGGCGCAGTTCACTGTCACACCGTCTTGTTTCTTCGACTGTATGAGTTCATCATAGTATTCCTGAAAAGCGAACAGAGGTAGCATAGTTAAGTTGTCGAATGTGAGTCACAAGCCCTTAGCAATACTACTCTATGTGACAAGGTGGAGCAGAAAAATAAAAGTAAAATCCATTCATAAAATAGTGAGCATGAAACTGAGTCCACAAACTCTGTTGGCCTCAACGACTAATCAGCTCATAAATGGCACTAATAAGAACTTAGCATAAAGAATATTTCCATCCTGACATAATTGAACCCTGCTATAATCTTAACATCACGCTAAACTGAATTCAAGACACAGTACAGGCTAACTACTGGAAATGCTGAAAACAGGCACATTGGATCTTAGAGTCGCAGTTCCCTGAAGAAAATACGTAAATCAAAGAGTATATGGTGCAGACGAATGAAAAACCACACATTTCCACTCTATTTTTCTCTAATTAAAAACCAAACTATTTGCCTCTCTCATCCCACACACACCCACGAATCCGTTCACTGGGGTCGTAAAAGAAAAGAACACCCTCCTCCCAGCGAAACTCCCGACATTGGCACCACGAACAAGCCTAATCCAACTCCCTCCACCAAACAAACGACCTCCACAACGCAACTAAGTAGTACTACAATTACCGAAATCTCAAGCAGCCGGGCTCACTCAGAGGGAGAGGGGACGGAATGGAAGGGGAGGAACCTGGGCGGGCTGGAGAGGCGGGGTGGCGAGGAGCTGGGCGATCTGGGGCGCGAACTCCCGGTCCAGGTCGCACGGGCTGGCACTCCGAGCCATGCCGCCGGCGTCGGGGAGGAATCCGCAGGGGGGGCTAATTACCTCGTCGGAATCCACGTGGCCGGCGGAGATCCCACCGGAGGCGCACGGAGGAAGAAGAATCCGCCGAGAGCTCGGCAAATCATCTCACAGTCAGAGTAGTCTCTGGCTCCGGACTTATAAGTGAAAGCAAGGGTAGGATTCAACACACTTTGCATTGATCTCAACAGGGGTACATATACCCGGCAGTACAAGCACACGAGTCGTGGGTTTCAGTTACAGCGATCGTGTGATCGTGAGAGGAGAAGTGGGGAGGGATACGTGCGTGTCTGTTTGACTAGGTACAGTTTGACACGCACGGACTCTATGGTTCAACAATAAGGCGGTGCTCGCTGGCTGACCAGTGGGGCCCGCATGTCACTGGCGGCGCGCGGAGCGGGAAAGTCGTTCCGATTTGGTTGGAGAAAGATTTGGATTTCGGAGGACGCGAGGCGAGGATGGTGGGCGGCTTGCAACGGAATGAAGGAAACGCGTCGAGGCAAAAACGGGCAGGTACCATTTTTTTTTCCGTTAGGTGATTTGTTTAACGTTGTGATTTGTTGCTGATGATCCGTTCTATGAAATCTTAACGTTAATTTGACCGTTAGCGTCTGTTGTGGCCGAGCGAGTCCGATTGTAACTCACTTGATTCTAGCAAATTCTGAATTTTTTTCCGATAAAAGGAATATAATAATATCCAAGAGATATGAATTACATCCCGCTTCTGCCCAGACATAATGTCCAACAAGGCTAGACACATAGGATGCCGAGATTTTTGTTTGGAATTTTTTGACATGTTAAAATATGGCTTTTGGGTAGTGGGATCATCTGCTCCTAGCTACTACCAGCCAAAACTGATTTCCGATGTTTTAGATATTACCATAAGGACTATATACGTGCTCAAATGAGTGAATGTACACATTAATATGTGTATAGATACATCATTTTGATACGTAGAGAGTAGTGAGCATCCAGTAAAAGTTTCAACATGGACAGAAAAATTAAATAGCTATCCTGGATTGTACACCGCAAGTTTTGTAATTTGCCGACATAAACAAAGCAAAATCAAGCATCTGCTCAAGTTCGAGCATCTTTGTCCCAACCTTGCATTTAGTATTCAAAATTTCTTGTGACATGAACTACAGATAAGATATACATATCTTGATAATTGAGTAAAAGTTTCAACATGGACAAAACATAACACAGCACCGACTCAAATCAGAATACCATCATCTCGTTCTTTATTCATAACATAAGTACCTAACCTTACATCTTGGAATTCATCAAAGTACCAGCGGCATAAACTACAAGCAGGATGCGCACCAATAGCGACCAAAAAGTTCTACCTAGTTGGGCTTTTCTTCCTGGCACTTGGAGCATGTACATGTGAATCCATAGTCCGTGAGCTCGGCTTGCCTCTCCTCGTACGGAAGATCTTCATCAACGTAGTAGATGGTAATCTGCAGTTTTGGAAATTTGGAATGTCAGCAGGTGGTAGAACAACTTGGCCAGAGTTTTCTTCTTGTTGCACATTCTTAAGCTTGTTTTACATAGCTTTAGAAACGACATACCTCGTCGCCTGGCTGATAGGCCCGAGAGCAATTATCACCGCGTGACCATCATTATCCTGCAGGGGTAGTTCAACAGCTCTTGTCAGCATCGCTGTCTGGTACAGTAGTTTGGTAGGAAAATGGGCTAATCAGGTGAAAGAGAAATAAAACATCAGGAGTAAAATCCATGATTAGTCACTGAACTTTAGGACAAAATTCAATTCAGTCACCGTACTCAGCGAATACGATTTTACGGTAGCTAAAGACGTGAACACATTTATAGGGCAGTAATTAGCAGAAAACCCCCCTAGACAGAACACATTTATTTCCTAGGTGTTCTCATCCTCACCCAGCCACGATCCATCAGTTCGAGTTTCAGGCAGCGGAAACGCCGCCTCACGAGTCGCGACCCAGCCGCCACGCCTTCGCCGCCAAGGCCACGTTTTGCCGCAGGTTTCCGTCAGACTGTTTTGTCTTAATTTATCTTCTACTTATTATTGACTCATTTTATGCTTGTTAATTGTAGCGTCTCATCAACGCTGTCAGAGATGTGTTTCCGCAATCAGAACACAGGTTTTGCGTAAGACATATGTGGCAGAATTTCCAGCAGGTGTTCAAAGGAGATGTCTTTAAGAACCAATTGTAGAAAATAGCAAGGAGCAACACAGTTGAACTGTTTGATAAGCATATGGAACAGATGAAAGCACTAAATGTTGATGCTCATGCTTGGTTAAACAGTTTAGACCCAAGCACTTGGGCCAAGGCATTTCAGAGTGATCTAACAATAACTGTGGGGTTTTTAACAAGTAAGTCCAAAATCCTTTTATGTTTATTGTCTTAGCTAGTCAAATCCTTTTGTGTTTCCTATGTCAGCTACTGGTAGTTAAATTTATGTTCTCAAACAGATATATCTTAGAAGCTAGAGAATCGCCTCTGCTGCCTATGTTCGAGAGGGTCAAGTATCAACTTATGACCAGGCATTACACCAAGCAGAAAGAGGCAGCAATCTGGACTAGTCCTATATGTCCAAAGATAAAAAAAAAAACTTGATAAGAGCATTGAGTGATCGAACAATATATATGCTGATGGAGCAGGGGATGGTCTGTTTGCAGTGGTAGAACTAGTTTCATCTCAACCAGTGGAATATGTAGTTGATCTGAAGCACGATACCTGCAGTTGCATGAGATGGCAGAAGACTGGAATACCATGTCCTCGTGTAATATCTTGTCTGAGGCATGAAGAGATTGACCCCATTACACTGGTTGACATATGCTACTCAGTGGAGATGCATAGAAAAGCGTATGAAAATATATTGTACTTGTACCCATGCAAAGACAGGACAGAGTGGCAAAGTATGAATGGACCTCCTATCTTGCCTACACAGTACACTAAACATGTTGGAAGACCAACAAAGGTCAGAAGGAAAGCACCAAGGGAGATAGATGCTAGAGGAGGAGGGAAGAAAATGTCGAGACATGGTGTTATAATGTACTGCAACTATTGTGGTCTTCCTGATCACAACATAGCTTGTCACGCCCCCACTAGCGGAGAAATAATCGCGACAGCCCGCCGTATACTTATGAAATAAAAATATCTCATAAGCATACAAGGTGTAAGTAGTACTTCTCTAAAATTAAGAGCACAAGACAACGGCAGGTTCCATTTATTCATGAGTACAACATGTCTTACAAATAAAAATAGCTAGACTAGAAGGTACACTATTCCATCGTACTAGGCATATGCAACAAGGGCATCCTCCATTTATTCATGCATAAAGTAAAACCAGTAGCCCAACACCATGGACTAGGTGTCTATTTATTTCCTATGACTTCCATTGCTTCCCCATCAGACTCATGATCCTTAAACACTGCACATACCAGAGAAAAGAAGTTGGCCGTGAGTATGTTGAGACATACTCAGCAAGGATCAGAGAATAATTAGATGGCAGCTAATAATTTCTAATAAGAATGTTAGAGCAAAATTGACGCACATGAATATACATGCAAACGATTAATCAATAGCGCAGCAACACAAATGAAAGTATGCATCACAAGTCAAGCAAATGCCGTCGTGATCTCCACCAATGGTCGTACCCATCTCCGAGAATCACGACGCCGAGTCCCTACTTGTGTGAGGCAATTCCATCCCACACTAGTACCGATATTTAACCGCGTACCGTTATTTCAGGTATCGACCGTCTCGGGCTTGATACACCATACATACCATGATCACGACGACTCACAAACAAAACAAACTTAGCATTCAACATCACAAAATATCCTTCACATCACAAATATTCACAAACCCATTACGTGTATATCACATGCAGCATATATGGACATTAGTTCAAAAGACTATATGTGTAGTGGTTATTTGTAGAAGCAACTGGTATGCACGACCTTGCCTTTGATTATTTTCTCCTATCGACTTGGCTTCAACCTGGTTGGTTTGCATAGATTTCATTAGTTGTATTTTATGACCACACCACAGTCCAATGAATCATTATTTCATGCATGCTACTAGCAGCAGGGTGAGACACATGAGGCGTGAGTAGCTAGCTATACTACTGTTCTGGCAAGATGGATCGTGGACTTGACTACTCATCTATGCATGCAAGCAAGATCTTCTCGCTGTACGCATGCGATGCACCCCAAATATTACTAGCTGCACTAGTTTACTATTGCAAGACAACATGGGGATTAATTGATCTGTACATTTACTACTTAGAGCATCTTCACCGGGGGACTCTAAATCGGTGTCCGGCACCCCCCGATTGGGCCTCCTTTGGGGTGCCGGACATGTGTCCGGGCAACATTTGGAGCCCTCCACAGCGGCACTTCCCAAATGCCCACCCCTCAAACGGCCCAAAATTTGAGCGAACTGTCGAATACCTTGCGGGCGCACGAACCGCCGCAGGTTCGCCGCCGCGTCGCTCCGCATTACGGCAACCGCCGCCGGTTCGTGTGGACGTGCAACCGCCGCCGCTTGGCAGCAATATCTAATCATCCTCGCGGGCCGCACGTCGATCTCATTCTCTTCGTTTGTACGACATGGCCGAGTGGGGTAAGCCGGAGATGTGGCAGAAGGAGGGCGCCACCAGCAAGGAGTCCGGCGGCGAAGGCGAAGCACCGATGTCGTCTTCCTCGAGCGGCAATGGCTCGGATTCTGCTTCTTCCCTCGAGCCATCGCCGTCAGAAGTCGAGCAACTCGAGCTCTTCTACGGGCTCGACGACACCCCTTCGCCGCGTTCCTCATCGGACGGGGAGACCCCTCAGAGGAGGAGGACGATGAAGATGAAGACGACGACGAGGAGGAGGAGGACGATGAAGATGAAGACTCGGCGGAGAGAAGGACGCCGCATGTATATGTAATTTTCATTCATTCAAACTATATTCAAACGAGATTTAACAAACTTACAATTTCGAATTTAAACGAGATTTAACAAACTAAACCTAGACTAGGCGGAGAGAAGGGGGCCTATGCAGCTTCTCGCCAACCAATACATGCGCCGGCAGGGAGAGAAATGCCGCTTCATGGCCGGCGAAGGAGAGGAAGATGCGAACCAAGCCAAAGAATCATCAAGAGACTTGCATGCCTCGATGATCCGGCGCCGGGATTGCATCTTTCGTTCCCGTCGGCTACGGCCTTTAGAAACGTTCCCGCCAGCTCCCCCATATCAAGAGCTCCGGCCTTGAGGAAGTTCCCGTAGCTTCTGGTTTCGCCGCGCGTGGCATTCGATTTACAGCCGTCACATGCGGTGGGGCGTTTGATGGGAAGCCTCTTCGGCTTGCGCCTTTCTTCGGCGACGGCGACGCTGCTGCCCAAGATGCAGCCGGTTGTAGAGGCAGATCGGGCAGCTCGGGGTCATCGTCGTCGTCGCCGTCCTCGCCGTCACGCTCGTCGTCCGTTGCGGACAACTCCGGCGTTGGCTCTCGTCGACCGCTACGACGCGCCTCGTACTCCTTGTCTACCACGGCGTGCCAGTAGGGCACCGAGATGGAGTACTTGGGGTCGAGCTTTTGCTCGTACGGCATCTCCGTCCACTTGCGCTTGAGGAACTCGACGCGCTCCTGCCCGCTGAGCCGCGGCGCCACCGGAATGTTGGCGCCAATCCTCACCCACCCGTCCGGAAGGGTGGCGACGCCGTCCACCGGCAGCTGGTGGCGGCAGCTCAGCCGCGCGGTCTCCAGCGAGAGCACGTAGGAAGGCACGTTGTCGGCCTCCTCGCGCCACAGGCCTCGCTGGAACGCCTTGGCCATCTCCGCCTCCTTGTTGCGACGCCGAAGTTCCTCCAGCTGCTGTCGCGTTGCTCACCGCAACGCCCGTCGGGGATGCCCGCCATGGCGGCCTATGTTCTTGAGGGAGAGGGAGAGAGAGGAAGAAGTGATGGTGTGAGGAGAGGAGGGCTGCGCTGCGTCGGGTTTTAAAGGCGGTCAGAGGAGCGGGGTTGTGTGGCCTGCATTAACGCGGCCACCGCTTCGCCTGGCCGTGCATTAACTCCAGCACGCGTCGCTTCTGTCTGCGCCATGGGAAGCGGCGCGGCGTTATTGCGACGCGTCGCTTCGCTCTGCGCCCGCCAGGGGAACGGGCGCGGCATTATTGCAACGCATGCTGACAGGCGTGGCGTCGTCTCGTCGCCTCGACATTAAACGCGGCGGAACGAACAGCCAATTTAACACGGGCGCGGCGCGTTGTGTGTATGACGGGCAGGCCAGCGCTGTCAGGGCCATGCCCGAGGCGATGTCCGTCACCCCCAGGAGGGCCTCCAATCTTGGTGGCCCGATTGGGGGTGCCGGACACAAAATCGCTCGGGGCGAGGCTTTGGAGGGTGCCGCTGGTGGCGGTTTTCGGTGTTCGGCCCCCCAAAGGGCCTTTGGGGTCGTTTGGAGGCCCCCGGTGGAGATGCTCTTAGCACCAAGTTGTACTAGTTGTCTTCCATGATTCTGCATGTAGATTTGGTAGTAAATACTGGCACCGATTTAATGGACATAAGATGCATCAACTCATGAATATATTAGTATTATGCTAATCCATTTCCCTACTTCACATGCAAGATCATATCAAGAACATCAAGAATCCTACTCCAGTTTATGAACAAACAGCAGTTCTAGGAGAGGAAAGAGCCTACAGCAGCCAGAGAAAAGAACAGCAACCAGATACTAGTATGCTCAAAGACAAGACCGAGCAATAGAGGGTCAAGCTGCTGCCGTACCTCTCCTACCTTGTCTGCCAACTCGTGAAACTAGGAGTAACTTACACAGTGAATTGTGGAGTGAGGCGGTGAGGAGTGGCCGAAAGGCTATTTATAGCTGGGGAACGCAGAGGAGAAAGTGACATATTTCCAATTAGGGATAAGGAAAAGCGGTGGATTAGATCGACCTCCCCCGGTCAGCTTACTCTAAGATATTTATCCAGTAGCTACTTCTAGTCGCAGATATTTAGGGGTTACTTGAGTGTTACTTCTTCTGCTTTTCCTTTTCTTTTCTTTTGAAAGCTAACTCTATGTATAAACTGGTTATACAGCTACATAAATTAAAAGTGCACCAATATTCAGTGTCAAGGTTCAATAATTATTATATATATTATTTTTAATATTTATATATTATATTTTTGGATATTACATAGCTGGTTGCAGATTCCTCAAGGCTGGTCCCTCCACCAAATGCACCTGAACAAGATGTACCTCCTCCAGATGTGGAACCTACGGTCATACCACAGGTTAGAGCTTCTATGCACAATTGCATTTCATGTTTGTATTTCTATTGTGTCTATATGCTGCATATTGCATTTTCTGTTTGACCATGAAGTATAATTCATTTGGTAGGCACAAAACCCACCTATCAACACTATAACTGCTAGGAACCAAGATCTTTTTGTCAACACCTTGATTCAGCAGGTAATTATTTATGTAAATCCCCTTTCTCTGTCCTTGCTAAACCAGTTGTGAACTGAACTATACTACTTGATGTACTAAATTTGCAGAGACCACAGCAGAGGAACATGGAAGCAAGGCCTGCTCCTGATTCATCTTTCATCACAACTGCTCAAGCATTGGTGAACCAAGCAGCTCCTTCCACTAGCACTATCAGGCAAGGTGATCTGGCTCGACAGTTGCTGCAAATGCAACAAGCCAATAACAGGGCCAATGAAGAGAGAAAGGTTGCCATGCTTGAGGCTAAATATGAAGCTGAGTTAAGGAAGGCAGAGGAGAAGGCTAAGAAGAAGCTAGAGCAAGAAGTGAGGAAGGTTGAGCTAGCACAGGTGAAAGCTAGAGAAGCTGCAGAGAAAAGGGAGAAGAGGAGGCAAGAATCCGAGCTGAACAAGAAGGCGGTTAGCTGATGCTGAGAAGAAAGCAGTTGAGAAGAAGGCTAAAGCTCAAGCACTACTGGCTCAGAAACAAGCACAAAGAGCTGCTGATTGGAAGCGTACAGAAGGCATCAAGAACAAAATGAAGTTGTCCCTCCGCAGGCCAAAACAGTTAGCATGTTTGATGAGTTGAGGTGTCCTAGGGAATTTGTCTAGTCCTATATTAAATCATGCTAAACTTTGTAGTGTTTTGGTCTATGCTTCACTGTGTTGTGGAAGCTTACAGTAACTTGTTTACTTTCGGGTATGCGGCAGACAATGTAATGCCAGGATCGACTATATCTTTGCTGATCTAAACTATTTACTATCTTCTATAATTTATCAGAGTCGATCTCAATTCAAAACTGACAATTCACATTGCACTAAAAATGTTGCAAACATGTTAAACAGAACACACATTGCACATATATTTCATATAAGTATTCCAGTACATCATACAAGCCTAGTTCTGCATCCATTACACTGCTAGCTGCACTAATTAGTTCACCAACACTCCAGACACAAAACATGACCTGCAGTTCACTTCTTCACAGCTATCACAACACACAACACATCTATCACGGTGGATACACTCGATCATGTGCTCGTGTTTGCCTCTTTGAACTTGTTAGACCTGCCAGACGCTGCTCCTCGATGGCCCTTGACGTAGTTAACTGCGTCAAAATTAAATGGGTTAGGTTGAGACTCCAAGAACTTTGGTTGAAGGTGTTGAAACAAGTTTTTGCTTGTTGGAATTTTTGGGCTAACAAGAGGGAGAAAGTTATCCGTCTAAATGCATGCATAAGTGTCCATAGAACTAACCAATCCATATTAAACAAAGTAAAATAACATTCAACATCAAAACATGAATAAAAGATAGCTCTTGATAAAACACTTGCGAATTAATACTCATTAAAAGCACATGAATCATGCAACTATATGTATCTTTTTGAATCAACTCAAACATCCCTTTCTAATCCTTTAAATAGCATCCAACTTAATTCAACCCAAATTTCCAGTAGCTCTCTCATATATAAATGATAGTGGTGGTCTCAAGACAAAACAAAAATCAAACCGAAGTAAAAAGCAGATAAAGACGCTCCAAGTTTATGCGATAAAGTGCATTGATCGAAAAACAGAAGTTAGACTGTGCAAACCGAGAGTGTGTTGGTCCAGTGGGGTTGTCTTCACATCCCCAAGCTTATGGTCTTCACCATCCTTGGATAGCTCTTGGTGCTTCTCCTTAATCCCTGTGAAAAAACTTCAAAACACAGTTTTTTCCATTTCATTTCTGTGGGGTGACATTAGTAGTGATAGACAAATGAATTGGTCGCTGCATAAAATCCTTAAACAAAAATTCATATGAATGTCCAGAAAGTATATAATGTTGTATGCCTAATTATAAACTCAATTGGATAAAAAATATTCAAGTTAAAAGTTCAAAGAATGCATCAAAAAAATGGGACAGAATCTGTCCCAGAAAAACAGCAGCAGCAAAACGCATTTTTCTACCCTACTTAAATATGTCAAAAAAATCTGAAACAATTCATGTTTACAGAGTATGGAAATTTGCAACTACAGTTCAAATATCAGCTCATTCAGAGTTACAGAATAGGAATGAAAAATCATACCGTGCACAGATTCGTGCTGGAATAAAATCTCCGAATGCCAAAAGCAACATTTTCAATCCAAAATGGGTAAAACTTGGCACTTTATTTAAAATTTCAGAAAAAAAAACTAAAAACTAAGTCTCTTGTTACAGCAAGAGGACACAAAGAAAATCAAAAATAAAAACAACCGGGTTGCCTCCCGTAAAGCGCTTTGTTTATAGCCATGTAGCTAGGCTTCTTACTTGATATTTATTGTGGACGAAGCTCATGAGGGAGCTTGAACTTTGATGTGTCCCTCTTCCTTGGAAGTGTTTCATGCATAATACCAGGATCCCATGGTGCTCTCAAGCCAATGAAAATAATAGTCTAGTTGAAACCTAGTAGAGAGAAAAACAAAACACAAAAGTAATAACAACGAAGTCTAACTTTCTTTCTATGCATTGGCATTTTGTATATGAATGAATCACAATAAATAAAGTTTTCCAATGCATATTAACAATAGTTACTTGCAGCCCATAATCATTAGTAGCATACAGAGGGTTCTTATCACCTCCTTTTTCATAATAGTTGCAAGTAGTAGAAGCAAATTCAACCATATAACCAGAAGAATCATTCAACTTAGATAATTTAGGCAAATAAAGAGGATCATTAAATTTATTTTGGAATTCATTAGCATGCTTCCCTCTTTCAAAATAGTTATTAAGATCAATATCAAGTTTAATATCATGGTTGCAACAAAGAGATAATTGCAAACCACATAAGTATTTCTCAACATAAGCAAATTTCTCCTCTATGGTGTAATTAGGAGAATTCAGGAACAAATAGGACTCACATTAGTAAGAGTACAATCACAAACAGCAGGTATATCATTTTTATCCTCACATAAATTAGCAACAACTTCTAAACATGTAGGATTATCAATAAGCATAGGATCGTCATCTAAAGCATTATCATATAGCATATTTCGCAGGCCTGAATTTCGCCGGCCAAGTCACTTGTCGCAGCGCCCGGGAGTACGCTAAGCATCCTCCCCCATAGTCGTGGACCTCCTGTCCAGTTTCATAGGAGGAGGCGCCGGTGTTCTGAGGGCGCCGTCTTCGCTGCTCGATGCGGGCGCGGGCGTCATCGCCGGCCAGCCCGCTGGTGACCTCCCGCGGGCCCTTGGTTCGGCAGGTAGTCGAGGATCCCACCGATAGATGATCCTGGGCTCCGCCCCCCACATGGGGCGCCGGGTGTCGGGCGGATGTGGCCGCTCTGGTCTCCGATCCTCCTCTTGGGGGCCCGGAAGCCCCCGGGTGGATGGACCGCGACCTGGCGGACTCAATCCGCAGGCGCGCGTACGTGAGGAGGGCGGTTAGGCGTGCATGCCACCGGGCGTAGTAAGGCGAGTCCGTATTTGGGGGATACTCTGCCAAGCTAAGCATGGCAATTGCTTCCCCGCAGTTCCTGACCCCTGAAGGGGCGGGCACTCGCCGGGTGCTCTCGGCCCCTAGTCCGGTCCCACGAGAACCTTCCGGTTCAGGTGGCCTCGCCGATGGAGTCCGGGTTGCCCCGGTGCGCGGTGGAGCGAGGGACACTCCCGCACTCCCCGCCGGTGGAGCCTCCGTTGCCCCCGCATTTGGCGCGGGTGGAGCCTCGGCCCCCCGGACGTCCTTTGGGATTTCATCTTCTTCGACCCCTTGATCCCCCGCTGGGCCGAAGGGGTCCTGGGGATTCAGGTCCGCTTGTCACGGCATGGGCTCGGTCGCCGCCGGCCCGTGTCGCGCCTCCGGGTTCACGGTCGGGTCGACCGCGGCCGCTGGCCCATGAGACCGGGTCCGGTTGGCGGGGGTGTTGGCGAGGTCGAATACCCTTTCCCCGGGCTCCCTCCGCCTTTGGCTCATCCCCCGTTCTGGCGACGGAGCACGGGCGCCCCCTACCTGGCGCGCCAGATGTCGAGTTACGGAACTCGGACACCGGAGGTGCGAACACCTCCTAGTTGTTCGGTCGGAGGGCGCGAGGTGCTCCGACGTCAATCCCCGGAGAACGAGCACGAACACACGAGATTTTACCTAGGTTTAGGCCGCGTCGCCGCGTAATGCCCTACGTCCTGCGTGTCTGGCTTGATTGATCGTCGATGAAGTCGTACAGGGTGTGCCTTACAATCCTTCCTTCTATGCTCCGGACCTATCCAAGCTTCTCCCCGGGAAGGTCTCCGAGGTGAAGTCAGCTAGCCCCCAAGCTATGTGTCTAGTAGGAAGTCTCCCTCCCCCTTTCGGCTTCGGGCCTCCTTATATAAAGGGGACACCACAGGTGCCCGCACTAGAAACTTCCCATCGCGGGCCGTCACGTGTCAAATCCCTTTCTCCAAGTGGCAACTCCTTATCGCGGTCGTGGCGTTGTCCTAGTGCAACATCCCCAGTTTAGCTAACCTTGTTTAGTAGTTAACTAGCTGGGTGGCCCGCGCAATTGCGCGGCTAGGAATAAGATTTAGTTGTTTCTTCATACCTGACGTGTTATTTTTCTTCGTGGTAAAAATTGAAGATGAATACGAAGTGTGTGAGTGTGAATACCTTAAATATTTTATGATACATAGTTTGTAGAGCTTTGTTACTGCTCACATGTTTCCAATGACAAAACTTTCATAAATGTTACAAATACAAAAATCGAGTAACTTCATTTTTATTGTTGTCTATTTTTCTTCGTGCTCTCCATCTTGTCCTTGCATGGTTGTAGAGATCTTACCAGCTTATACCTTGAATTGTAGATTTCATAATGCAATCTACAGTCATGTAATGGACTTTAATGCAATGGTTCTGTTGTTGTCGCATGTTAATCCATTTGATGGGAAATTTGTATCAAAGTTTAATCTGTTTTTACCAAATTTATTTCCGAAGATCGTTATTTTTTCCGATATATATTTCGGGCGATATACCAGTGTTTACCGTAGCAGAGACATAAGGTGAATAGGATTTGTAGAAAATATGCATAAGACAAAGATATATTAGATAAAGATATATTTTGATACACGTGGACCGGAAAAAGATTCAACACACTATTGTTTTTATTTTCATTCAAATGACATGGAACGTGTGCATCAGATGATGACAAACATGAACAAAACTGAAAACTTCTAAAAAGAGAAAATATGCATGCAGATTAAAGTGATACTAACCTATATCCAATTCGATTCGCTTCATGTCTTTTTCCCTGCTTAGTGATGCGTTTCTAAATGGCATCTGGAAACCATCAATGTTTCACCTGCAAGTAAAAGAAACTCAAGAGGATGGCAGCTGTTTGTAGCCTCGCATTCCACGACATCATCTGCGGTTGAATCTCAGAATAAAAAAAAACCAATATTTACAAATTCGACGCCTAACTTGTGTACTCCACAACATCATCTACAGTAGAATCCCATTGATATGTAGTTTGCCCGAATTCCTTTTCTATACGCTCCTCGATCTTCCACCTAGGAATGATGCATGTTACTGTATACTTGATCGTACAGGTGCATGATGAATGTCCTTTTTACTCCCGGATACCAATGATCTCTCCAATTTAAAAAATATCAAAAATCATATTTATGAGATTCAAAAAATTCTAAAAAAAATATCTGCGTGTAGTTAATAGTATATTCCACGAACATGTAAAATTTCAACTCCAAATACTTTGTATTTTGAGCTATACAAAAATGACAAATTATGTATCTAATATGCCTATCTACAAATCTCTAGGTTTTACCAGATTTTATTATTTTTGTATAGCCCTTAATATAAAGTATTTTAAACTGAAGTTTTGCACGTTTATGGGATAAAGCCTTGGCCACACCCGTGATTTGTTTCAGAATTTTTTGAAACTCAAAAATATAATTTTCTAATTTTTTTAAATGGAGGGAGCACTGGAGCTCGGGAGCAAAAACACTTTCCGATTAAACTGCAAGTATATTCCTCACAAACGCATGCATCAAACGTACCTTGTTTCAGCTGTCAACAATATTATTGTAAGTACGATTGCTCGTTCGTGCAGCATCTTTCTCCTCCTTATGGCAGCCAAATCCAGCACCACTTCTTTTAGTTGTCCCCGCTTCGTAGGCTTCAATCCAGTGCAAGAGCAAATCCAGTTTCCTGGGTCCCATCGGCCTCAACGTTGTTGGGGCGGCGTTGCTATACAGTATGCGATGGCGTGACCACCATGCATAATGTCGTGAATACCCAGAATTTTGTGGGTTGCTCCAGAAACCTGTAAGCCCGAAACACGCCGGACGGCCATCTATTGGTCAAAACATAGCTTCAAGGGAAATAAAATCTAAATTAAACAGTTGCAGAAAGAGCGGACGAATAATCATATACAAATATGATTTGAGTAAAACCACAATTGATCTAAAATGCATCGCACCAGAAGTTGTACATTGTACCCTGAAAAAAAAATCAAATAGAACATACAAAATAAGTATTATATATACCTGAAATTGGTCGTTTAAATTGATAGTTCACTCATGGATTCCTGTATCGCACTTCGTTATCTCTAGGGCGGTCTGGAGCGCTCGATATAAATACTTCAGCTCATATGCATGCACATACGACTATAGGGCTTTATCTTGCACGATCAAAAATTATTTGTACATGAAAAACATGGTGTATATCAGATGATTACATACCTTCACATAAACATTGATGCACGTATGTATATGAGTATAGATTGATTTCCTGGCCATTTAAAGTGAACTGGGCAAGATCTCACCGATGCCGACGTCTCAGAGTGGTATTAGGATATTGATCCATTCAATATCTTTGAACGCGTAATCAGGATGCCTTGACGGCCATTATCCAGAACGTCGGCAAATCTAGTTTCCTGGGTCGCAGCGGCCTCAACGTTTTTGGGGCGGCGTTGCTATACAGTGTGCGACGGCGTGACCGCCATGCATAATGTCGTGAATACCTAGAATTTCGTGGGTTCCTCCTGAAACCTGTAAGCCCGGAACACGCCGGACAGCCGTCTATTGGTCAGAACATAGCTTCAAGGGAAATAAAACCTAAATTAAACAGTTGCAGAAAGAGCGGACGAATAATCATATACAAATATGATTTGAGTAAAACCACAATTGATCTAAAATGCATCGCATCAGAAGTTGTACATTGTACCCTGAAAAAAATCAAATAGAACATACAAAATAAATATTATATACCTGAATTGTTCACTCATGGATTCCTGTGTCGCACTTCGTTATCTCTAGGGCAGTCTGGAGCGCTCGATATAAATACTTCAGCTCATATGCATGCACATACGGCTATAGGGGCTTTATCTTGCACGATCATAAATTATTTGTACATTAAAAACATGGTGCATATCAGATGATTACATACCTTCACATAAACATTGATGCACGTATGCATATGAGTATAGATTGATTTCCTGGCCATTTAAAGTGAACTGGGCAAGATCTCACCAATGCCGACGTCTCGGAGTGGTATTAGGATATCGATCCATTCAATATCTTTGAACGCTTAATCAGGATGCCTTGACGCCATTATCCAGAACGTCGGTAGTATTGCTTCATTAGGCCCGGTCGGCCGACGACACAATTTTGGTGGCCGTAAACGTGATGGTCCACTGACGGTAGAATTACGCCGGTGTCGGCAGTTCTATGTGTGTCTAGTCAGAATCTATTCTCGAGTGCTACAACGCGGCCAAACGCCACAGCGTACGCCATTATCTGCGGACAACGAAAAACTTATTTGGAATCAGATATGCAATGCTAACAAAAATTCTTAGATATAGCTACCGACACAAAAAGCGTCATAGGGCAGGCTATTGATGAACGTGACCTCATACCAAGGAGCAAAAAAGCAGCGTGATGCTTTGAACCTGGGAAGCATCGGCAGCAGCAATACGCGCGTTGATTTCCAGTTTAGTCGCCCGGCCGGTGGTGCAGAACTGCCGTTGCGCCTTCCCATGAGCATGACCGGCTGCTCGCGTGATCCACGAAGATTTTTTAGATCCCTAGACTCTCGATTGATTGCATGCAGGTCTTGGTCGTTGAATAGAAGATGGAAAGAGTCCTGGTATGGTACGTCTTACCTAGGCTACGTGCATCATCACGCGTATCATCTTAGCCGCTAAAAAATCTTTACTTTTGATGGATCAATCTCCACCATCTATTGTTTGTTCTCTTAATAATATAATAGATAGATAGATATATACATTCATGAGCATAGCATGCATCATGTAATTTTTCCGAAGAAAGATTTACAACTGAAAGTTGATAAAAAAAAGAAATAAAAAGTGGTTAAACATAATGTTGACCTTTGGGCCGAACTGAACTTGTTTTGTGCCATCTCGTTCATCTGCTAGTCAACCAAAGCCCAGCCCAACCCCTTGGTCTTCATCTTCACAAGCAGCTGCGTGTCCCCGCCCATGTCGTCGCTTCGCTGCAGCGATTTGTGCCGCCGCCATGAGCACCAGCAGGGGATAAGACTTCACCACTCATCCTCATCCCCATCACACTCCAGTCGACCAAAATAGTCAGCCCTCAAGATCCTAGCTTCGGAGCATGGCGACCATCTAGCAGGGCATCGCCTGGAGAGGAGCAGCAGGACCTGTCGCTGTGTAGAGAAGGAGCAGACCAATCAGGAGTACATCAACGATATCTAGGAGAGAAGAAGAGAAGACCCAATACATCTCAGATCCGTTTTGTGCCTCCTTCAGTTCAGGTACAATATGCATAGAGGGCACCATCCTTTGTTTCTCTTGTTTACCCGATCTGTAGCTTGGTTTTACCTTTGACATGAGTTGATCATCTTTTCATGGTAGCTAGTCCTTTCAGATCTCAGCTACATGTTTCTCTGAATATGATCATCACAGTTAACTAGACCAAAACAATAATTTATCCTGTAACTTTCAGGAAGAGTATGAGAGTAGTAGTGCAGTTTTTCAGTGTCAAGTGACAGAAAACAGGGGAGGTTCGGTTCGGTTCTGACAGTTTGGTAATGTGAATGGTGTACTAAGCTTAATCCCTGTCTTGTTCTGGAAATCCTTGGCAAACTGAACCCATGTTAAATTCGAATTCAACAAGGAAGGAGATCGATGTTAGCTCTCCGAATACTAGCTGTATGTCAGGCACGCATGTTCAGGTTTCAAGGAATGAGCTAATACCCAGGAAACCATCAGCTTAGCCCAATGTCTGAATCTAGTGGTTCTGTCCAAATTTTCCAGCGTACTAGCTAGACACGCTGAAGCTTTAAGCTAAGGGCTGCCTAACAAGTTCAGTGAGACTAGTCTAGGGAATTTGAAATACCAATTTCGTATTCTGCTGTTTCCTGTTTTCAGAAAATAAGCTGAACTTGTATAAATCATAAGTAATTCTTATTAAATCAGTAAAATACAAATTATATACCGAAATGTTCGGAAAACTATGATCTGTCCATTTATACCAAATCCATGCATGTTTAAATAACATTGAATTATATTAATTTAGGAGAACTAATAAACCTTTTTGTGTAATATGGAGTTTCTCTAAATGCTACTTTTAAATGCATTTGGACTCCAGTTAACATGATCTCCATGTGTAGGTTTGCATTACAAACACTTTAATATGTCATGCATACATTTGTGCGCATTGCATTGATGCCATGTTTGAATGTTATTTTGCTTTTCCGGTGTTTGGTTCTTCTCGGTAGAACGCGAATCTGAAGTGAAGATCAACAACACCAAAGACGAATACTTGATCATCAACAATCATGTCAAGAAGAAGCATCGAATTGCCATAGATCTGTTATTGGTTATTTATCAAAGAAGCAAGGCAAGCATAACCTCTTATCTGCCCATATATGATTTCAAAGTATTTCATTCTTGTATTTGCATACGATTCCAATGTATTTTGGTCATCAGATAGAGTTCTCCTATATCTATCGCATTGCCAATATATCTTGATCCACTGCTCCTAGCAACCCTAGGTTGGCTTGTTCGCATCGCCAGAGCCTTATACCTGCTACGCTTTGCCATGCATAGTTTTGTTATCTCTTCTCCATCCAGTTGATGAATCAAAGCTACGACTAGTATGACAGGATGACGTGGAAAGATAAGTGATATGTATAACATGTTAAAAGGCTTGGATGAGAGGCCATAGGGATTGTGGTGGTTTGTCTCATTCTTGCCGACCTAGGACCCGAGGTTCTCGCCTCTTGAACCAAGACTGAGCGTACTTCCACACGTGGCGGGCCTAACACCCTGCTCGACTAACTAACTTGGTTGGTTGTACCCATGGGACACGTAGTTTGGTTTTCCATTTGCGTGTGGGTCAAAACCGTTTGAGAAAAGATAGGGCCTGGCAGGGATCCAGTGATGGACGAACACGGATCTTGATTCCTGTGACAGAGTAACAGGGACCGTCACGAGATGTCCATCTCGCGTAATGGCGGCTGTTCCTTGTTATGGATGACCCATGGGATATAATCAACTGAGGTAAAGGTCGTGGTCAACCACCCTCTGCCGGCACTCCTTGGTGAGTGCTAATGTTCTGGCGTTAAGAGTCGGTTGATACGTGTGGTAAACATTGTACACCCCTGCAGGGTTTAATCTTTTCGAAAAGCCGTTTCCGCGGTTATGGACGACTTGGGAATGGACACGTGATCATAGAGAACTTTAACATAATCGTAAAAGTTGTTGACAAAGAGTGAAGAATGCTTCCTCGAGGGTGTCGAGGGGGTGATCCAAGGTGATATGTGATGTTGATGAGCCGGTGGTTACAACATGATGAATTTTAGAGCTAGATCTGCTCTCTTATCCCCTTTATAAAGAAAGTCTAAGTAGACGACTTCTACTTTTCCCTACCTTTATTGAAAAGTTGGCTTTATGCAAAGAAACCCTCATACAATCTCTCTGAACAAGCAGATATGTAATAGGTTAATTAAGTCTTGTTGAGTACCTCCGGTACTCATGTTTGCTTAAATTTTGGTTCAGGTGAAGTTCCTCACTCCGATGGTGGATTAGACGTTGACATCGACGAGTAGTTCGGGGTTCCCAGTGGCAGCCTGGAACTTGTAGGTTATGTAGCTTACGTTGCTTATTTTCTGGCCTCTTAGGCCTTTTGCTATCTTATTGAATAGCAACATATCCGCTTTCCGTTGAATGATGTAATGTTGGGTCGTGTGACCTCTGCGTGTAATCTTTGCTATCTTCACTCTGTTAAGAGTTTAAATAATATTGCTTTGTGTCGTAGAGTCACTGCTGTGTTATCGATATGTAATTATAAGCTCTCGAGATCCGGGTTAGACTTATGTCCGATGAAGGTATGGAATTTGTCTAGCTTGGCTCTTCGGGGGTGCTACAAGTTTTGGTATCAGAGCAGGACTGCCTGTAGGAAAACCTTTCTGCTGGTCCATGTTGAGTCTAGTGTTTGTGAAAACTATTTTGAACCAAAAAAATGAGTTGTGAAATTCTCATTAGGATTCTTTTTACTCCTTATCTGGTATCGCTCTAATTCTGAGTCACCTTACCTCGAGTTGATTTGAAAATGTTTTGGCTATCTCTTCTAGTCTTTCAAACTCTAGGTGCCTCGAGCACATGACGAGTGTTAACCCGTTGACATGGTGTGGTGTTCTCTAGAGTCTGGGGTGTGTTTCGAGTGTCATCTTTTTGTTGTTTAACGTGAGAGATCTCGTCCCATCACGACCTCTCAGATTTGTGGGTTCCACATCGTTCTGTTATAGGCTTCGAGGTTTCTTTCCACCTCAGATGTCTTCTTTTGACTTGCTTTGGTGCTTCTGAAGCTCAGTATGGCTTCTGGAAGTTATATCGTGATTACTATATCATAGTGCCTTTACGACACTCAGTTAGTAATTTGTCGTGGTGGGATCACGGCAGATGCCATAGGATGGCTTAAGGTGGGGCTCGATGGACGCTGGAGGGTACCGGGAGAGGGCTAGCGCGCTAAGGAGCGCGCACGGATGAACACACAAACACAAGCAGACACAAACACACACGATCTACCCAGGTTCGGGGCCCTCGTAAGGAGGTAACACCCCTACTCCTGCCTATCTCTCTGTATATCCGAGGTAAGTCACAGGTACAAGATGCTCCTCGAGCTGTATGAGCCCAACAATGGCGATGAACACAAGGAGAAGGTGAAGCTACAGGGGAAAATGAGTCTCAGGGCATCGTCCCTCACGCAGGAGGGGGTGGTGCCCTATTTATAGTCGGAGCCGAGTCATGGTGGGGCCCGAGGTTGCACACTGTAGCCATGCGCCCTGGCATGTCTTGAGTGTTCCTCCTATCAGAGACAGGACGTGGCCTGCCCATCCTCTGCAGCGTAACGGTTGAGCTACTTTGTAGCCTCTGGCAGGGACAGGACGTGGCCTGCCCATGCCTAGGCTCATAGCCTTTTCCCGGATCTCGCATGGTCAGCGGTCAGGTACGTCCGGTCACGTCGCACCTTTCCGCCTGCCACGCTTCCGTGTCAGGCGCCTCCATGACAGCCGCGCCCGTGTCAGCCGGGACGTGACATGAGCATTGACTGCTGCCCGAGGTAAGATGCCTCGCCTTGCACAACCCGACATGGCTATGTCGGATCTCTCCTTCTTGAGTATCTTTCCCTGCACACAGAGAAGACATGATGATACCAACATTCATATGTCGGTCAGCATACCTCGGATCACACACGTCGGCTTGTGCCAACATGTTACCTCGGACCCCTTTGGGCCTAGTTAAGTCGGTTAAGACCAATGTTATACCTCGGAACTTCCGGGTCTGGCTATGTCGGTTAGCACCGACATTACACCTCGGATATCTCTGTGCCTAGCTAAGTCGGCCTTTCCTGTACCTCGGTCCACCTTTGTACATACTTTATACCATGCCTTGACCCTACCCGGGGGTAGCCCCCCGACACTAGTCCCCGAAGCTGGTGCGGTCCTGCAGCCTCGGATGAAGGGCCGTAGCAGGTTAACACAACCAAAACATCCACACCAAACGTCCGACATAGGTATGTCGGTCCAACCAAAGTTTCCGACACTGGAAACTCCGACAGACTCCGACACTTGCATGTATGCCGACTTCTCCGACATAAATAACTCTTCGCGATCTATTTCAAGATCCCCTCGGGGCACGTGGCAGCGAATCTTTGCCCGTCTCCTCGGTGCCTGCGCGCTGACAGACGTGTCACTGCTCGCACGTCTCCCACGCCATGCGGGCCCAACGCGCAGTTAAGTCCAGAGCGCACTCAAGCGCTTTGACCGCGGTGCGGCCCCTCGATTCTCGCGTGGCCAACCGCACACGATCATGCCACGGACGGTTCCAACTTTGTAGCCCATTGCGTGGCCCATCGTGTGGCCACGATTAATCAACTGCACTAACCGTGCACAAGAAATCCGCCCGGCGGTTTGGAGATCGTGCGCGGTGGTTTCGTTAACCACGCACTCTCCCGCCCATAAATAGGGGAGCGTGTGGATTGCATCTTCTTCCCCGCTCTCCTCAACCCCATCGCTCTCATCGCCGCCGCGCCGTGCTCTCCGCCACCGCACGACGCCGGAAAACCTCTCACCGTCGATGACCAGGGCCTCTTGCGCCGCCGTGCCGCCCATTTCTCCGCCGTCGCCGCGACACCGGTACGCTCCTTCCCCTCACTTATGCCGATGAACATGTTCATCTCCTCCGATGAACTTGTTCATCTCCTCCGGTGAACTTGTTCATCCTCTTCGCGGATGTTCTTGAGTTCATCCGCACATATTTAGCGTAGATCTCCTCTAGATGCTCTCGCATTTCTTCTTAGTTTGTTTCTAGTTCATCCGTAGACCTTCATAGATTCAACCCATAGATCTTGCATTTATCTTCTATTTTTCCTTCTCTGTAGATCCTTCCATCAAACACTTAGCCGCAGATTTATGTTTCCCGCCACTTACTCGTTTTCCTCCGTTGTTCAAATATTCCGAGGTACTTACCCCGGTTGAATCTCTGTCCCTTTGAAGAATCTTCCCGAGATGTCGTCTAGTAACATCCCGGATCGTGCCGACGCTGCTACCGACGAAGGAGAGCGCGGTGGATGGGAAGGGTCCGACATTACTGAGACCGACATTGAATGGCTGGTGAAGACTCGGCGGATCCCGGCCGACGTTATATGTCGGGTCCCCAAGAAAGAGGCCGAGCTGGACCTGGAACCCGCGAACGGGTGGTCTTTCTTGCGCACTTCGAGCGCAGCTTCGGTCTCCCGGTAAGCACGTTCTTGCGGGCTTTTTTAAACAAGTTCCGACTTCAACCACATCACCTGCCTGCCAACGCCATCACCCAGCTGTCGGCATACGTCTCCTTCTCCGAGGGGTACCTCGGTCTCTGGCCCAGCGTTAACTCCTGGGCCAAATGCTTCCAGCTTCGGAAGCAGAGCATTCCCGACCCGGAGAACAAGGGTGGCCCCAAGGAGATGACTACGTGCAGAGCAGCCTCCATTGCACCTCGGCGAGGCTCCGAGTTTCCCCGGATCTGGGGCTTGGAATCCTGCCATAAGTGGCAGCGGACTTCTTTTACGTGAAGAGTCCGGCTCACGTGGACCTCCTCAACCTGCCGGCATTTGTGATCGGCGCCCCAACGGAGCAAGTCAACTGGTCCTTGGACCCCAAAACCTCTAACTCCGAGGTCAACCAGATCCACGAGGTGATGCTGGATCTCCAGAAGAAAGGGTGGACGTCTGACGATCTTCTGCGGACTTTCATCACTCGCCGGGTTAACCCCCTCCAAAGCCGAGCCCACAAGATTTGCCATATGAGTGGCCGATATGACCCCACCCGGATCAGCACTCACGAGCTCAGCAAAGCCGAGGTGAGAAGACGTGTCAAGGCAATTGCCAAGACACAGATGGACGATGACTGGAGCTGGGGCATAGAACCTCACCACCGAGCTCGTCTTCCGAGCAAGTAAGAATTCGCCATCTGAACCGACATAAACTATATGCCGAACTTATCCTCGCATTGACACCACCTTTGCTTTTACCCTAACTCGGTTTTACTTTGCTTGCTCTGCAAAAGTTCGCTCGGCAGACACTTGAGGACGGAGCAAACCCCTCCGAGAAATGGGGCCCCAATCGATCTGCCTCGGATGTCTCCGAGGCTGAAGACCCGGACGATGAGGATCACATGCCCATCCCCAAGGCTGGCGCCCTACCTCGGGTAAGCCTCGAGTCCGCGCTTCCATTCGAGATTGGTTTGATGATGACGATGACGACTGTCAAATTCTAGAACCAATTGACGCCATTCCCATCTCCTATGCTCCTTTCTCCTATGCTCGCCCAGTACCTTCGACACCTGCTACTACGAGCTCCCGAGGTGCATCTCGGAAACGCGTAGGGTCCGGTACCTCCGATACCGGGCCTCCGGATCATCAGCCCCTGCGGCGAAGAAACCGAAGGTGCCGAAGAAAGCGGCAGTTAAGCTCCGAGGCAAGAAGCCGCCGCCGACTGTCGAAGCGTAAGATATCCTTTACTCACTTTCTTCCTTCCCTTCACCGAGGTACATTTTCACACACTAACACTTCTTTTATCTCAAAGCAGTCCTGCTCTTCGAGTGTCTCAGAGCGCTTCCTCATTGCGCTCGCCACTTCCGCCACCTGCGGCACCTCGGTCAACCGAGGTTGAAGCTGGCAGCCCTACCAGGACAGCCCCTTCCCGGCACATTCTACTCCGGCCGGCACACCGCCGCCGACATCTGATGCCAACCTCGGACGGGGCCAAAGTACTCCGGAGCCCTTGGTCCTCGACCGAGATACTGATCCCGGTGTCCATACCACGGACTCCGAGATGGAGCCGCCCAACACTCCGATGGCACCGGAACAACAACAACAACCTTCTCCACCACCACAACCTCAGCAGCAACAACAACAACAGCAGCAGTCAACACCGCCACCGCCGCAACAACAAGAACAGCAGCAGCAGCATTAGCCAGCACCACCACCTCCGCCAGCACCGAAGTCCTCACAGACTCAGCTGGTACCCGGAAGGTCCCGCCGCCGCCGAAGTCGACATCATACCAGCTGGTCACCGGGAAAACGCCGGTAACCCCGGCCCTGGCCGCATCCCAGGCTCTCTACGCCTCGGTTACCCGAGGTTACACTGGTAGCTGGGAGACTCCTCGGCTGCGAACCGAAAGCGGGCACAGCTTGGGCTCGGAGGAGCAATACGACATGGATTGGAACTCCGCCGATGCTGGCGAGGTTTCCTCTAATCCGGCGAAACGACATCCAGCTGGCCCCGGCGGGCTGGACCAGTCCATCTACACCATGCAAGCTGCTGTCCTCAAGTGCAGCAAGATTGCCTCGGTAAAGTTTCCTCAACTTAGCCATTATTCCCAGTCCCCGAGATTCGGGTCGAGTAATTGACGCTCAACCGAGTTAAAATTACTCGGCTTGAATCTTCACAAAAATCTGCCATTCCCTTTACTCTAAAATTTCCGATGCCAAGTCCCCGGGACTCAATTCGAGCTCACTCGGCTCGATTCCCCGGAAAACTCGACATTCCAGTCCCCGAGACTCATGTCGGATTTTACCCGACCTGGATTTTCCCAAACACACTAACACTTTTCTTTTTTCAGGAATTGACCAACGCCCGGACCGAGGTGTTCAAAAGGCTGCTGCTGGACCACAACAAGCTCAAGAAGTCCCACTAACAGCTACAAGAGAGCAAAAGAGATGCGACGACGCGCATAACTCTGCGCTTAAAAAGGAGCAGGACGAGGTATCTCGGCTGCAGAAAGAACTCGAGCGGGTCGAGAAGGAAAAGACCGCCATGGAGAATGCCCTCAAGCAGAAGGAGGAAACTGCGCAGCAGCATCAGGAAACCCTCAAGCAATCCGAGGCTCGCGCCACCTCGGTAGAAGAAGAACTGAACGCCCTCAAGGCTAAGGGTGAACGCTGGCTGTTCGAGCTCACCCGGATCAACAGCCAGATGGACAGTAAGCTTCCCTTACTCCTTTTTTCCTTCTCTTTATTTTCACCGACATCAATCATCTGCCGACATATGACTTAACTCGGCGACAGCCTTCCTTTCTTCAGAACACTTCGCCCATTCTCGGACTGTTGCTGCCAATATCACCAGAAGGCACGGGCGAAAAGAGCCGAGACTGAGATCCTCTCGGACACCTGGGACATCGAGGATCACTTGACGGCCCTGAAGGCCCGCATCTCTCCCCTGAAGGCTATTGGGATGGAGCTTCTTGATGCCGGCATTCGGGTTTACCATACCTTATGGCCCGAGTCCGAGCCTCCAGCTACCATTGATGAATTGTCCAAGTGCCTAACGGGAGCCGAGGCTAGGCTCCGAGAGTGGAGGTCATCAGCAGCTCGTGCCGGCGCGATCAAGCCTTGACTTTCGTGATGTCCTGGTACGAGGAGATCGATCTCCCTGCTATGAGGTCTCTGCGCGCCCATTCGCAATGGACTGACGACCCAATATTGGTCGTGCGCCGCAAGGAAGCAGCTGACTTCATGGCCGGGTATGCCGACACCCGACATTTCATCCCGGGACGCTCATACTCCGACGACGAAGATTACGCTGATGTCAGCGACGCTGAGGAGAGCGACGACAAGGCCGTGGATGAAGAGATTCAAGATGAAGCAGCCGACACAGCTAAAGCCGCTGCAATCGACATCGCCAAACAGCCAGCAGCCGAGACTCCTCTAGAAGCAGCCTCCGACATTTCGGGACCTCGGCAACCACTCCAACAACCGAGGTTGCGCCAACGCCCGACGCTGCTCCTGCGCCTGAGGTTGCTTCTGCCGACACTTCTGCCAATCCGAGTTCCACCATCGCCTGAACTTATCATGAGCAAAACGATTAAATCTCCGGAATGCCGGGTGCAGATGTAACTATACTTTTAAGTATTTCGCAGCACTACTCTTATTTTGTTAGTTCAACCAAATTTGGCTTTATGTCGGATCAATTTGCAACGAGTCCCCGAGTTTACTTTCGCGTTTACTATACTTAGCAACCTTTGCTCTTGTCTACCATTTTGGCGTTCGACAGTCGAGTCACAAGATCAATACTTATAGCATACAGTACTTCGTAAATTCTGAGGTGAGTTTCAAAGTCATCCGACATAAGTAAAAAGAATGAAAAAACAGGGTTAGTAAACGATATATGTCGGATTATTTTTGAGCCGAGTCCCCGAGTTCGTTTTCATGTTCATCATATTCCATAACCTCTGCTCTTGACTACCATTTTGGCGTTCGTCAGTCGAGTCACAAGATCATAATACATAGCATACACTACTTGAGCTTTGAGACGAGGTTCAAAATCATCCGGCATATAAACAGTATAGGAAAAAAAAGACAAAATACATGCATAAGGAAGAGGCAGTCCCCGAGTTTCACTTCGGAGTGCCGACATTTCATTCAAAATAAACCGGGATACATACATTGCGCCCTTAAGAGTAAAAGGGACGGAGTAGAGCTACATTCCAGGGTCGTTTGGTCTCCTCTCCGGGTTTGTCCAGCCCGTCCTTCCTCAGTTCCTGTGTATCTATAAGATAGTATGCATCATTGTGCAGAGCCTTGCTCACAATGAATGGTCCCTCCCATGGAGGTGACAACTTGTGTCGGCCAGCACTGCGCTGCACTAGCCTCAGCACCAAATCTCCCTCTTGAAATACTCGAGGACTGATCTTCCGACTATGATAACGTCGGAGATTCTGCTGATATATTGCTGACCGAGATAAGGCCAGCTCTCTTGCTTCCTCGAGCAGATCAACATCATCTTCCCGAGCTTCTTTTGCCTCGGTTTCAGTATACAACGCAACTCTCGGTGAGTCATATTGCATGTCGGTCGTCATAACCGCTTCTGCTCCATAGACCAGAAAAAACGGTGTGTAACCCGTTGATCTATTCGGTGTGGTCCGGAGACCCCATAGCACTGCCGGTATCTCATCTATCCAGCACCCCGGAGTTCGCACCAGGGGTTCAATTAACCGAGCTTTAATGCCGGCCAATACCAAGGCATTTGCCCTTTCCACCTGCCCATTGGATTCCGGATTGTGCGACCGACGCAATGTCAAGTCAGATCCTCTTCTCAGCACAGAATCGAGCAAACTCCCCACAACAAAGTTTGTGCCATTATCCGAGATAATGCTGTGCGGATAACCATATCTCAGAATAATATCCTTCAAAAAGGACACTGCTGTGTGGCCATCCAATTTCCGAATTGGTTTTACCTCGAACTTGTCCACCATCACCAGCATATGGGTCATGTTACCTCGAGCTGGCTTGAATTCCCCCACCATATCCAAGCACCACATAGCAAAAGGCCAAGTGATAGGAATTGTTTTTAGTGCCGAGGCTGGTAGATGGGTCTTTTTGGCAAACCTCTGACACCTTCACATCTTCGGACAATATCCTATGCCTCCTGCAAAGCAGTGGGCCAGTAAAATCCATGTCGAAACACCTTGGCCACTAAGGCTCTTGTGCTAGCATGATGACCACATTCTCCTTGATGAATTTCCAGGAGCATTTCTTGTCCTTCGGCTGGCTCGACACAGCGCTGCAGCACCTCGGTTGCGCTTCTCTTGTATAACTCCTTATTGATGATGGTATACGCCTTGGCTCTTCTCTGCACTCGCCTAGCCTCAGTTTCATCACTCGGCAAACTCCCATCCATCATGAAGTTCATAATAGGCTGTGCCCACTCCGGCACCGGACGTTCAGGGAAGATCGGTTCATCCACCTCCATTGGTTCAGCGACATCACTTCATCCGACATTAGGTGGGCAGTCCCCGAGTCTCGGTGACCAGTCCCCGAGTCTCGGTGAGCAGTCCCCGGGTTTTCCCAAATGCACCCGACATCAACGTCCATGGGGACAGCTCCAGACTCCGGTTTTTTCGGGATAAAAATTGATTCGGACTCAGGCAAAGGTTTAATTGAAGGCTTCCTCAGATGCTCTAAGGATATCCCGGGTGGAATTGGATCCCGAGATGAACCTAACTTCGACAGTACGTCGGCCGCTTCATTTTCCAGCCGAGGTATGTGCTTGTACTCGCACCCTTCGAAGAATCCCGATATTTTCTGGGTATGAAACCGATATAACGCCATGTTGGCATCCAAGGCATCCCAGTTTCCCGAACATTGTTGCACCACCAGATCCGAATCTCCGAAGCACTCTATTCGGCGAATGCCAATTTCCTTGGCCACATCAAGCCCATGAATTAGTGCCTCATACTCAGCCACATTATTTGACGCTGCGAAATGAATCTGCAACACATATCTCAGCTGGTCCTGTTTTGGCGAGGTAAGAACTACCCCGGCACCCAATCCAATCTTGGTCTTGGAGCCATCGAAATGCATTCTCCAGTAATTGGAGTCGGGCAGTGGTGGCTCATATTGCATCTCGGCCCAATCCACAAAGAAGTCCGGTAACGCCTGAGACTTGATAGCATCTCTTCTCTCATAATGCGGAGTGTAAGGGGACACCTCGATGGCCCACTTGGCTACCCGGCCCGTTGCATCTTTGCACCCAATGATCTCCGCGATTGGAGCTTCACACACCACGGTAATTGGATGCTCTTGGAAGTAATGTTTCAACTTCTTGGCCGCCAGATAGACACCATATGTCATTTTCTGGTAATGAGGATAATTTTGTTTCGAGGTTGAGATCACCTCGCTCGGATAGTACACCAGCCTCTGCACGGTTTTACCTTCCTCTTCTCGTTCCACTACCATTACGACACTCACAACTCGGTTTGTGACCGCAATGTAGAGCAACATCGGCTCTCCGGGTAATGGTGAGGCCAATACCGGGGCAGCGACATCCTTTTCAGCTCATTAAATGCTGAGTCTGCTTGCGGGTCCACACAAACCCGAGCTTTTCTTCATGAGTTGGTACAAAGGCAATGCCTTTTCTCCCAACCGACTCACAAACCGACTTAACGATGCCAAGCATCCAGTGAACAAAGGCAATGTCGGCAACCTCATGTTCTCAATAGCCCGGATTTTAGTTGGGTTCACCTCGATACCTCGGCTTGACACAAGGAAACCGAGTAACTTTCCTGCTGGCACACCAAATGTACATTTATCCGGGTTAGGTTTCATCCGATATTTTCTTAGGTTTGCAAATGTTTCTTTGAGATCATCGATCAGAGTCGACTTATCTTTAGTTTTGATGACGATATCATCGACATACACTTGCACATTTTTGCCTATTTGTTCATGCAAACACTTTTGCATACATCGCTGGTATGTAGCACCAGCATTTCTCAAACCAAAAGTCATGACACGATAGCAATAAGCCCCGTACGGGGTAATAAAAGCAGTTTTCATTTGATCTTTAGGGTTCAGTGGTATCTGGTGAAAACCAGAGTACGCATCTACAAATGACAACAACTCGCACCCGGCAGTGGAATCGATCACTTGATCAATCCGAGGTAATGGGAACGGGTCTTTGGGACATGCGTTGTTCAAGTTTGTGAAATCAATGCACATGCGCCACACCTTGGCCACCAGAGGCTCATCTTTCTTCCTTTCCACCAAGACCGGGTTAGAAACCAGTCCGGGTGCAGTACTTCCATGATGAAACCGGCCGCAAGTAACTTGGCCAGCTCATCGCACACCACCTTTCTCCTCTCGTCCGATAGACGCCGCATCGGTTGCCTCACCGGCTTCATATCCGGTCTGACGAATAAAGAGTGCTCAGCCAACTCCCTCGGAACACCTTGCAGGTCCTGATTCGACCAAGCAAAGATATCTCGATTTTCACGGAGGAAGTGACTGAGCTCGCTTTCCTATTTCTCCGCCAACCCGGTACCAATGATGTAACACCCCAAAAATTCGTCCCTAATTTTAGTGGTGTTTCCTCACACCTGAAAAACTTTTTCCTTCTATTTCAAATTTTGCTTGCTCCCTCGGTGCTTGATGATGCCGTTTGGATTTCCAAGCTCAAATAATTCCAAAGGTTCAGCTGAACCACTTTGCCACTACCCGAAAATCATCGGCCGATAACCTTCCCTTTGAACCCGAAGATGAAATCCCGAGTTCATCGAACCCTAGTATTCCACCACCGATTCCACCAAATGATCAAAGGTGATGTCTCCCTTCGCCAAACCCCTTTGAGTTTCTCCAAGAGCCATGATGGAACCAACTCAAGAGCATGCTCAAACCAGCCACTTCACCATCGACACCCACCTCACTTTGGCCCATGTTTTTCCTTAGCCATTTGGGAGACATATCACACCTACCACCGGTTATTTTTGACCAACATTGAGATACACCAATTAAGCACTCCACCCCTTGTTAATGCAAAGAGATTGCAAGAACCACCTCACCTACTCCCCTGGTTACTCAAATGACCACTCGCCCATCCGTTTGACCCCCAGAACCTCTTTTCAACTGCAACGCGAAATTGATCGGGTTGTAGGACGTTTTGAACACCTAGCCCAAAATCCCACCCATATGTCTCCAAAAATTGCCCCACTCCATAAACCATCCTTATACACCTAAACACAACCGTTGGCAAAGGTTTTGGATTTATTTAATCTTGGAAGTTTCTTGCGGGCATTTCGTCGAACACCTGGCGGACAGTTTTCCTGTTTCTCGGTTTTTAGTTGTAGCCCGGTTTGGAGCCAACCAGCTGGCCTCCCCTGTCCTAGTCCAGCTCTAGTACATCCCCTGTATGCCACTGCTCGACCAACTCAGCTCCCTATCCACTCCACCGCCGATCCTATCTAGTTTAGAGCAAAATCGTGGGTACCCTTGTTTGCCACCGTCACCGGCCTTCCCCTGCCCTTTAAAACCCTCCCCGAGCTCCTCTGCATGCTCTGCTCTTTCCTCTTCCCCTCCCCTAGCCTCTGGCCAGCGAGTGAGCAACCTAACCGAGCTCAATCGAAACCCTAGCCCCGGCCAACCCTAGGTCACGGTAGTGGTCGCCTCGGCCCTCCTCTGCCCCGGTTGAGCTGCGAGGCGAGCATGGCGTCCTCAAGGACCTCATTCCGCTCCTCTCCCAGCTCGCGGGCGCTGCAGGTCATCGCCGGCAACCATTTTTCCGCGGCAGCCGCCATGGCCGGGAGAAACGAGCTCGAGCTCGAGCTTCTCCCGCGCGCTAGGCCTTCCCCGAAACCCTGCCCTGGACGCGGGGGACCGCCGCCACCGTTCGCCGTCGTCCGCCAGCGCTCCGGCGACCCCATTGGCCGGCGTCGGAGGAGGGCGACAGCGACGTCCCCGACATCTTCTGTGCCTCTGCGTGCACGCTCGAGCCGACGAGGAGCGTCGTCGACCACGCACCAAACCGGTACCAGGCCGGCCCTCCCTGCCAGCCCACGTCGCACTTGCGTGGCTTTGTCGAACCCTCTAACTAAACAACTGTAAAACATGCGTTCCTATGAGTGTTTGCTTCTTCTCCTTCGCCGAGGTGAGGAGCGGACGAATGTCGTCTTATGATCCTCGGAGTTGGGGGCATTTGCCAAAAGAGTTATTTGCTTCTTCTCCCTCCGTCAAACGTGATTGGCGTAAGCCCGCCTGGACTGCGACGCTTGGGACATTTGCTTTCCATTTGGTTCTTTTTGCCAAGATTGCTGACACCATGTCGGGTTAATCCTTGAGTGGAATGGATGCTTTCTTTCTTATGAGTGTTTTCGGTTCATTTGGAGATTACATGCCCTACCAACTTTGGTAGTTGATCTGCGATGGCGCTGGTCGGAGGTATCTCTGCCACAGTCACCGGTCGACGCCAATAAACTGTGCTAACTTTTGTAGTTGATCTGCAAAGGCGCTGGTCGGCGGGTTCGCCGCCGTAGTCTTCCGGTTGACGTTTCCTTTTCCTTGTCGAACGAGAAGGCGCTGGTCGGCGGAATCGCCGCCGTAGTCATCCGGTTGACGTTTCTTTTCCTTGTCGACGAGAAGGCGCTGGTCGGCGGAATCGCCGCCGTAGTCTTCCGGTTGACGTTCTTTATTCCGCTAAGTTTGGACATGGATACTACTATTTCTTGAAGTATTGTGTTGCTAATGTTTTGTCGTTTGATGATATATTATTACGTTGTTGTGGTTGTTGTCTTGCTTGAGTTATGATGCTGCTAATGTCTTGTTGTTTGATGATATAAGATTTTGATATTGTGATTGTTGTGTTGGACTAATCCCTGTTGTTTGGACTTGTTATGATGAAACTTGATTAAATGAAACACCCCTCCAAACTTCGATAGGGTCAGTCCATAGTGCCACTAATCTGAACATCGAAAGCACTACCACTGTCGCTCATATGGGCGGGCCTTGACCTACGTATCCTATTGAGCCTCCTTTGATGCTACCATTTTGGCAAGTCTAGTCGGTTACCTTTGTGGTCGGGGCTAGTCTTGCGAAGGTTCCGGAGCTAGGCGTTGCTCATGGGTTGGGGACGTGCCGGATTCACTTCGTCATAAGACATAGAGTTATGTCGGTGGCTATACAGGGAGTGTCTTGGTAGCGTGAACGGTCATGTACGTGTATCAGGTCGTCTTAAGGAAGAGTTCCTAAAGTACCGGCTATATGGTGCACCTAGATGGGTGGAAACTGCAACCTCTCGAGAGTGTCAAATCTGGATGTCTAGCCTCGTTCCAAGGTTATGGAACAACAGTTCAGTGTCGGTCACACTATTGTCTTTGTCGAGTCAGGAGGTTAAACATAAGTTTTTTTGAAAGAAAGATGAACAACCTGATTTCACTAAATGAACAATAAGATGATGCAGGGAATGTTGCTTGAGATGTGATTGTGAACCAAGTTTAGGGATGGCGGTGTGATGCGTTGGGAGCCTATAGTTAGGCCAGAGCCCACATCAACCGTGCGTGCCCAGAGTGGAAAGATGAGGCCAGTGGGCCTAGCAGTGATCACAGGTGCTGTTGTGTATTATTTGGTACCACTTGGTACACCCGTTACTCGTCACAGGTAAGCCCTTTGTATGATTGCTGTACACGATCCAACCCCACCTGGCTTGGACTCTGTACTGGTGATACCCCCGTTGCTTGCTTATGACATGTTTGGTTGTCAATGCCATGCTACTTTTATGTCATGTATCTAGAGTACACTTGCCATGTTGTAGGAGTTTATTTCCAATATATATCTTGCTGCATGATTGTTGGATTGTTTGTAGTGAGTGGCGATTCTTGCTGAGTGCATACAAATGTACTCACGGGCCTTGTGTTTGTGGCCAGATTTGGCGAGGATTCATCTTCCACCTTAGCAAGGACAAGGAGCAGAAGCGTGCTAGGATCAGTAGCCCAGCCAGATACCTGTGGAGTGGAGCCGCTCCAAGCCGTTGCCTCATTTATGTCTTCCGCTGCCAGTTAAAACTCTGAGTTGGGCCATGCTTGGCTTGATTTTGTATGCCACGATGGCCTTGTAAACCCTTTTGTAGCACTTTGTGCCTGATTGTGTAATGATTTCCGCTATGTTGCATTGTCGTAACGTGCGGCCAGATATCTTGGGCTGGCGCACGGGGCGACCCCTCTCTGGAAATATGTGCCAGAGCGGGGTGCCACAGAGCATGGTATCAGAGCACCAGGCTGGCTGTAGACTACCCTAGCATGGAAAGCCCAGCCTTACTTTTGCCCGACAAGGAGCCCGATGGATTTGACCCATCTCCGCCTAACCGGCATGGCTATTGTTGGTCAACAGTATGGTGCAGTAGGACTTGTCCCAATCCCCGAGTGAGGCTCGCCGGTTTCTTCCATGAGAAGGAATCGACACTACCCATTAGTATGAGACCCAAGTCCTGGCTACCTATAAAATCCCACCCTCGCTTGCTATCCTTTGCAACCCAACTCTCTTGAAGCAGATCCCGCTCAGGAATCTTGCGCTCTCCTCTCTCCCAAGTACCTTAGCTTGAGGTTGTAGATGGAACCTACCCTTGTTTTCGAGACCACCGCTGAGTTTCGCCCCGGTTTTCCACCTCTGCTGTGGGAAGCTGCTCGCGACATTCTTGGTTGTGTTTCTCGGCCGGTGTACCATGTATATCGGTCTAACCTCTCCTCCTGCGTGAGCGAGTATCATGCCGATGTGTATGTCGCCACAAGTGCCTTAGGAAGCGCGGCGCCATATGTGATTCAAAGCCACTTCGTGGATTCCCCTGAGATGGCTCTCCAAGTTGCAGCTTGGAAATGTCTCGCTCGTCTGCGGTACTTTGAAGCCGCGACAGAACCTCCCGCGCTCGCTTCTTTCCGCCAAGATCCCTTGCAAGCCCCAGCATCCCATGGTAAGCATCGAAGTGATGCTCAACTCAACCTTGTCCCACCTCGAAGCCTACACCACCGCCTTGGAGAGCATTCTTGCCTACCACTTGGAGGAATGCCATTCCAATAGGCAAGCCCTTGCCCGAGTCCCGCAGCCCACTGACAAGAGCCCAGTGGATACCAAGCTTTGCGTAGGACCAAAACCGCAAGATCCAGAAGGCAACAAAGTGGATGCCCAGACCAAGTCCCCACCAAGTGAGGAGTCCTAAGTTGGTAGGTGAGAGTTTGTGAGGTTGTTTGTAACCCCTTGTGTTTTCTTGTGCTGCATGTTTGTTCTGTCCGCGGTTAAGTTGTTCTTAGGTTAGCCTGTGAAAAACTTGATGTTCTGATTCCTTGTTAACCACTTGGTTGACATGTGACGGAATACCATGTCCTTTCTTCAGTTGAAAAGTTTTGAAGAAATGACAGATCACATAAAAGCAGAAGTGGTATATGTGAACCCAGACACATATGCACGCCTGCAAAATTAATGCAAACTTTGAATGATATTATTTTCTAGTATGAAAATTATTTTGTGTGTGTTGCACAAGTTTAACTATTAAGTTGAAGTATTTAATGAGACACTGTAACCACGGTGTCCCGCTCACTTAATGTTGGCTCGTGCATAGGTTTAAAAAACTCGTACATGTAACAACGCAAGGTTCCTCACCCAATATGAACCTTGTGAGGACTCATGTTAAAGAAAGGGCCCAAGCCCTCCACGATGACCCCATCACAAGCTTAGTATGCTTGTTGAGTGTCCCCTCATCGTTGGAGCACAAAAGGATTTCTTGTAGAGTGTTTTGTTAGCTGTTGTGTTTATACGGTATGGTTGAAATGATTATGCCATACTGCTGCAACTGTTTGTTTGGGCCACGAAAATGCAGACTATTTTTCTAAAATGATGTTTTTCTCAGAATAGAAATTCTGCTGTCTATATGCTTGTATCCAGCCATGTTATCTTTGCTGCAAGACAAGGAGTATGGCCGGTGGAAAAATTTCAGAAATGAAGGATGTAAGTTCTACTCCAGCTAGAACTCTACAATTACTTCAGTGCAAGGAGATACCCTGAAAGTTCTTCCCTCGTATCTATGGCATTCCATAGGGAAAAATCTTTGCAAAAACAAATTTTGGGGTGTGGCCCTACCCTCAAAATCTAGGTGCTTGTGAGCCCATTTTGGGTGGCACAAACATCCTTCTCCTAAAAGAAACCTTAATTTTTCAAAACCTATGTATGCATGAAAGTGTATATATAGCTTTTCCAAAATAAAACCCTAGATGAGAGGATATGATAGCATATCCCAATCCTTTTGGTTATAAAATTTTGGGTAACTGCTTACCCCAGTTCAAACTCTGTTTTGTTGGATGTTAGCTTGTTTGTAGACATGCTTGGTTGCTTTTGCCATGGTTGTGTTGTTTTTGTGCCTTGCCTTGTGTGATCGTTTAAGCAAAAACCTTAGTTATATTTATATACCGTGGTGGTAGATCCTACCTTGCTTGATTCTATGAGCCCCTGCCATGTCATTTCTCTTGGGTGCATCTTGTGTGATGGTAATGCTATGCTTGCAAAATGCCCAGTTTTGAGAATACCTTGATATGCGTGGATCCCTCCGAGTGTTTTAAAACTCTAGCATCGTGAGGAAAAAGTTTTGAAAAAGTTTTAAGATATAGGGGTAAATAAAACCGTACAAGAAATATCTTGTTATAACTCCGGGAATCTTTGCAAGTCTCCGAATCTCGGGACGAGATTCTTGTTAAGGAGGGAAGGTTTGTAACACCCCAAAAATTCGTCCCTAATTTTAGTGGTGTTTCCTCACACCTGAAAAACTTTTTCCTTCTATTTCAAAATTTTGCTTGCTCCCTCGGTGCTTGATGATGCCGTTTGGATTTCCAGGCTCAAATAATTCCAAAGGTTCAGCTGAACCACTTTGCCACTACCCGAAAATCATCGGCCGATAACCTTCCCTTTGAACCCGAAGACGAAATCCCGAGTTCATCGAACCCTAGTATTCCACCACCGATTCCACCAAATGATCAAAGGTGATGTCTCCCTTCGCCAAACCCCTTTGAGTTTCTCCAAGAGCCATGATGGAACCAACTCAAGAGCATGCTCAAACCAGCCACTTCACCATCGACACCCACCTCACTTTGGCCCATGTTTTTCCTTAGCCATTTGGGAGACATATCACACCTACCACCGGTTATTTTTGACCAACATTGAGATACACCAATTAAGCACTCCACCCCTTGTTAATGCAAAGAGATTGCAAGAACCACCTCACCTACTCCCCTGGTTACTCAAATGACCACTCGCCCATCCGTTTGACCCCCAGAACCTCTTTTCAACCGCAACGCGAAATTGATCGGGTTGTAGACGTTTTGAACACCTAGCCCAAAATCCCACCCATATGTCTCCAAAAATTGCCCCACTCCATAAACCATCCTTATACACCTAAACACAACCGTTGGCAAAGGTTTTGGATTTATTTAATCTTGGAAGTTTCTTGCGGGCATTTCGTCGAACACCTGGTGGACAGTTTTCCTGTTTCTCGGTTTTTAGTTGTAGCCCGGTTTGGAGCCAACCAGCTGGCCTCCCCTGTCCTAGTCCAGCTCAGTACATCCCCTGTATGCCACTGCTCGACCAACTCAGCTCCCTATCCACTCCACCGCGATCCTATCTAGTTTAGAGCAAAACCGTGGGTACCCTTGTTTGCCACCGACACCGGCCTTCCCCTGCCCTTTAAAACCCTCCCCGAGCTCCTCTGCGTGCTTGCTCTTCCCTTCCCCTCCCCTAGCCTCTGGCCAGCGAGTGAGCAACCAAACCGACTCAATCGAAACCCTAGCCCCGGCCAACCCTAGCTCACGGTAGTGGTCGCCTCGGCCCTCCTCTGCCCCGGTTGAGCTGCGAGGCGAGCATGGCATCCTCAAGGACCTCATTCCGCTCCTCTCCAGCTCGCGGGCGCTGCAGGTCGTCGCCGGCAACCATTTTTCCGCGGCAGCCCGCCATGGCCGGGAGAAACGAGCTCGAGCTCGAGCTTCTCCCGCCCGCTAGGCCTTCCCGAAACCCTGCCCTGGACGCGGGGGACCGCCGCCACCGTTCGCCGTCGTCCGCCGGCGCTCTGGCGACCCCATTGGCCGGCGTCGGAGGAGGGCGCAGCGACGTCCCCGACGTCTTCCATGCCTCTGCGTGCACGCTCGAGCCGACGAGGAGCGTCGTCGACCCCGCACCGAACCGGTACCAGGCCGGCCCCCCTGCCAGCCCACGTCGCCCAGCGTCCTCCTGGCGGCCCAGCTCGCCAGCGGCCCAAGCCAGCCGCGCCAGGCCATCTCGCTCGCCCGCGCGTCGCCCAGCGCCAGCGTCGCCCAGCCCGCGCGTCTCCAGCCGGCCCGTTTAAGTTTTTTTCCAGAAGAATCTGTGAATAATGGAAACTTCTATTGGCCTTTTCTCCTCAACCGTAGCTCCGATCGAGGTGAAACAAATTTCTAAATTTTTGTTTTGAAAAGGTTTACGTGATGGTACTGGTTTCACATTTTTGTGAGGCAAGTTTGACTGAGCCCATAGAGATATGCCTCATAGGTGCACTCCCGCGGTCGACGTTTTTCTCCGAACCAACGCCGCGATGAGTCCGTGACTTCCCAAGCCAAACCAAGACCGTCCTCGCAGGCAAGCTAACCCCTTGCTATGAGCCGTCCCGCAATGTTGTTTGTTATTTTCTCGTTGCCATGCCGAGTGTTTACATTTATCTGCGTTCGGTATTTATTATGTTGGTCTGCTATGGTTGTGTTCAATATGTTACTTCGAATATTGCTCCTGCCATGTTTTATTCATCATCCATGTATGCATTAGAATGACGTGTGAATTAATTGTGCGCCTCGCACTTGCGTGGCTTTGTCGAACCCTCTAACTAAACAACTGTAAAACATGCGTTCCTATGAGTGTTTGCTTCTTCTCCTTCGCCGAGGTGAGGAGCGGACGAATGTCGTCTTATGATCCTCGGAGTTGGGGGCATTTGCCAAAAGAGTTATTTGCTTCTTCTCCGTCCATCAAACGTGGTTGGCGTAAGCCCGCCTGGACTGCGACGCTTGGGACATTTGCTTTCCATTTGGTTCTTTTGCCAAGATTGCTGACACCACGTCGGGTTAATCCTTGAGTGGAATGGATGATTTCTTTCTTATGAGTGCTTTCGGTTCATTTGGAGACTACATGCCCTACCAACTTTGGTAGTTGATCTGCGATGGCGCTGGTCGGAGGTATCTCTGCCACAGTCACCCGGTCGACGCCAATAAACTGTGCTAACTTTTGTAGTTGATCTGCGAAGGCGCTGGTCGGCGGGTTCGCCGCCGTAGTCTTCTGGTTGACGTTTCCTTTTCCTTGTCGAACGAGAAGGCGCTGGTCGGCGGAATCGCCGCCGTAGTCTTCGGTTGACGTTTCATTTTCCTTGTCGAACGAGAAGGCGTGGTCGGCGGAATCGCCGCCGTAGTCTTCCGGTTGACGTTCTTTTATTCCGCTAAGTTTGGACATGGATACTACTATTTCTTGAAGTATTGTGTTGCTAATGTTTTGTCGTTTGATGATATATTATTACATTGTTGTGGTTGTTGTCTTGCTTGAGTTATGATGCTGCTAATGTCTTGTTGTTTGATGATATAAGATTTTGATATTGTGATTGTTGTGTTGGACTAATCCCCTGTTGTTTGGACTTGTTATGATGAAACTTGATTAAATGAAACACCCCTCCAAACTTCGATAGGGTCAGTCCATAGTGCCACTAATCTGAACATCGAAAGCACTACCACTGTCGCTCATATGGGCGGGCCTTGACCTACGTATCCTATTGAGCCTCCTTTGATGCTACCATTTTGGCAAGTTAGTCGGTTACCTTTGTGGTCGGGGCTAGTCTTGCGAAGGTTCCGGAGCTAGGCGTTGCTCATGGGTTGGGGACGTGCCGGATTCACTTCGTCATAAGACATAGAGTTATGTCGGTGGCTATACAGGGAGTGTCTTGGTAGCGTGAACGGTCATGTACGTGTATCAGGTCGTCTTAAGGAAGAGTTCCTAAAGTACCGGCTATATGGTGCACCTAGATGGGTGGAAACTGCAACCTCTCGAGAGTGTCAAATCTGGATGTCTACCTCGTTCCAAGGTTTGGAACAACAGTTCAGTGTCGGTCACACTATTGTCTTTGTCGAGTCAGGAGGTTAAACTTAAGTTTTGTTTGAAGAAAGTTGAACAACCTGATTTCACTAAATGAACAAATAAGATGATGCAGGGAATGTTGCCTTGAGATGTGATTGTGAACCAAGTTTAGGGATGGCGGTGTGATGCGTTGGGGAGCCTATAGTTAGGCCAGAGCCCACATCAACCTTGCGTGCCAGTGGGCCTAGCAGTGATCACAGGTGTTGATGTGTATTATTTGGTACCACTTGGTACACCCGATTACTCGTCACAGGTAAGCCCTTTGTATGATTGCTAGTACAATCCAACCCCACCTGGCTTGGACTCTGTACTAGTGATACCCCCGTTCTTGCTTATGGCATGTTTGGTTGTCAATGCCATGCTACTTTTATGTCATGTATCTAGAGTACACTTGCCATGTTGTAGGAGTTTATTTCCAATATATATCTTGCTGCATGATTGTTGGATTGTTTGTAGCGAGTGGCGATGCTTGCTGAGTGCATACAAATGTACTCACGGGCCTTGTGTTTGTGGCCAGATGTTGGCGAGGATTCATCTTCCACCTTAGCAAGGACAAGGAGCAGAAGCGTGCTAGGATCAGTAGCCTAGCCAGATACCTGTGGAGTGGAGCCGCTCCAAGCCGTTGCCTCATTTATGTCTTCCGCTGCCAGTTAAAAACTCTGAGTTGGGCCATGCTTGGCTTGACTTTCGGTCATGCCACGATGGCCTTGTAAACCCTTTTGTAGCACTTTGTGCCTGATTGTGTAATGATTTCCGCTATGTTGCATCGTAACGTGCGGCCAGATATCTTGGGCTGGCGCACGGGGCGACCGCCTCTCTGGAAATATGTGCCAGAGCGGGGTGCCACAAATGATGGCTTGCGCTCTGGGAACTCCGGGTCAAGGCTGATCCTCTTCGTCTCCTTGGGCACCTCAAATGCCGCAGTTATTTCCGGGTTAGCCATACCCGGCATACCGAGTTGCGCGGACTGAGCCATTGCCACCACTTGATGCATCTTCTTCTTCTCAGCAGCAATAACCAAAGACTCGGCCAGAGAAGCTCCGGCCGAGGCACACTCCAGGGCACGCTTGCAATCACCCGAGATGGTGATGATACCATTGGGACCGGGTAACTTCATCTTGAGGTAGCCGACATGAGTAGATATCATGAACTTGGCCAATGCCAGTCTACCGAGTAAAGCATGGTATGGACTTTCGAGGTCCACTACCTCGAACTGGATGCTCTCAGTTCGGCAGTTATCCTTGGTGCCGAACAACACGTCGAGCCAAATTTTGCCCATCGGGGCACAAGAAACGCCAGGCACCACTAAAAAATTTCGGCCATCCAGGACGATTTCATAACGTGGTGATCATGGTCCAAAACGTTGGGATGTGCAATCCTCGACGATTCACACGACGTTACGAAAACGTCAGGGACCGATAGTCATGGACGATTCTACGACGATCCGGTGAACCTCTGAACGTCGCGAGGGATCCACGACGTTTATATATTCGTCACCGGCCCATCATGCGGCCCAACAAGCCGCGATGTTTTTTATCGTCGCCGGAGTGTTCCACGTGGCAGACGGCCGTCATCGCCGTTAGATGACGTCACGTATATTTCGACGAAATCTTAACGTCGAGACATATGGTGACGTCAGACTGATGCGACGTTTTTCGCGGTCGTCGCGGATGAGCACGAATGAGTGAGCGCCACATGGGATGTCCACAAAGCGACACGTGGATGTTCTGCGACAGTTTTATTTTGTCGTAGTGTCGCGTTATGACGTCATCTCTGGTCTCGACGTTAATTATCCGTCGGCGTTGCCATGCAATCGGTAGTTGCCACGTGCGTTCACCTCATTTGACCACGTATCATTTGACGACGACGACAATTTTCGTCTCGCGTAGGACGTGACGTTACTGCGCGCGACGTTTCTTTTGGGACGAGGTTTGAACGATTATTTTCGCGATCTGAAACGCATGTAAAATTCTTGTCCTAATGGTATTCCCAGCAGAGCAAACACAACACATGCATAAAATACATAAATTCCGAATTATAGGTCTCAGCCTTGCTACCAGCATAGGCTACAAAGGCCACGTTCTACAGTTCACCAGACAACATGTGGTTGACCAGCAGTGGCAACATACAGTTTTCGGCCTCTCAAAGGCCACCAGCAACATGCAGTTTGAGACTAACGAAGGGCACCAAAAAGCCTCAGACTTACCAAAAAGCCACGAGTTTGTAGAGGTTTTCGAGTTTAGCCAATATCCGCTTGATAAGTGCAATGCACGGTTCTTGCTCCTTGATCACACGGTTCAAGTCTTGTTCATACTTGATCTTGTCTGCGTCAGCATGTTCCTTCGCCTTCTTGAACTCATCAACGATAGACTCCAGTTCTTGCCTCCTTTTTTTCTCAGAATCAAGCTGAAGCTGAAGCTGAAACTTTGGCACACTCTTTTAGCTTGGTATCACAACACCTATGTTTTTTAGGAAACTAGCATTTCGATTGCCCTTACACAGCACAGCAGCGACAGCTTCAGCAGCAGAAAGAGTTTCCTTGACAGTGTCATCCTCTGAAGTAGATGGTTCCATCCTAAATTGCATTTCAGCCTATAAAGCATGTACAAGCATAAGATGAAATAACAGCTTGTAAGGTACACTGATCTAAGGTACACTGATCTAAATACCAGATGATAAGCATTTAAGGAACATGGATGAAATATACTCCCTCCTTTCCAAATTGTAAGCCTTTCTAGGCATTTTCTACACACATGTATATATACATGCTTTAGTGCAAGATTCATGTGAACCTTGCACTAAAACATGTCTAGATACATGTGTACAGAAAATGGCTAGAAAGGCTTACAATTTGGAAAGGAGAGAGTAGCAGACAACAAGCTTGTACAGAACATAGATTTTTCCTACGCATGTACATGACTAGCAGATGACAAGCGTAGTAGGACACCATTATGAAATAACAAGGGTACAGTGCAGATTTGAACAAACGTTTCTGGTGATGTGAAATGACAAGGGATCTGCATGTACAATCATATATGCAACAGCAGCTAAACTAGGATAGATGACAGGCATGTATGGAACATAACTGAAAATAGCAGACGAGAAGCAAGTAAGGAACATAGCTGAAGATAGCAGATCACAAGGATATATGAACTAGCAAATGACAAGCAAGTAAGCACGCATGTACATGAACTATCAGATGACAAGCATAGGTGAAATGGCTGAGTCTGCCGTTGTAACTTCCAGAGATGTACAAAATTATCAGGGACTTACAATTGCCCTTTTCATAGGCGAACTGAATCCACGCCTGGTTTTGTGCGTATCTTTGAACAATTCGAAAGCATCTTTCCCCCTGTCACAGCCAACCTCGTAGCTACGAGATCCTGTAGCATGAGGGAATATGACTTTCGATCTGCTCGAGGAGGCTTTCTTATAGGCTATCTGCACAAAGAGTATGAACGGGTTAGGTGAAATCCAGAATATAGGATTGAATCAGTGGCAAGGTTCAGTGAACAAAGACACGACCTTATTCTTGGGTGTGGACCATTTCTCGACTAACTTGCCCCACTGTTCTTCGCTCATGTGACTTACTACATGAGGAGGTGTTCGTACAACCGAAGCCTTGTCTCCAACATGGTCAAAATATCTGCTCTTAAGGTAATGGCGTCTTTGTCTTGTACGGTTCCTGAGATTCATTAGAAGAGAGCCATGAATCCAGAAGTCGTCGAGGTCCAAATCAAATTTTACCTGAAACAAAAGAAAGAGTATTCTTCACTTTTATGAACAGCAATGGAAAGAACTGAAAGTTGGGTTACAAAACTTACGCTGACGTGTTTGACAAACCTAGAAAATATGTCAGCTCTTTCCTTGTAATCTTTCCAATGGGGGAAGATAAGGACAACATCATTCACAGCTAATGAACAAGCTGTAGTATAGATGGAAGCAATCTTTGGGTCCACTGGCCTTGTCCTTCCCGGAGGAATAACAAGTCTGAACTTCTTGCCCCTTTCCAGGCCTGGAAATTTGTCATGGGGAGGTGTCTGTTCGCATTGGGCGGCTACCTCCTGGTGGTGGCCAGTTGTATCCTTCTGTTGGGCAGCTTCCAGCTGGTCATGGGCAACTGCCACGCTCGTTGCAGACCTTAATAGTCGTGGTGTAGCGGCTGCATGTACAGCTGGAGGAGTCGGTTTGATCTTTCTCTTTACTACCGGAATCTCAGGTGTTGTGCCATCAACTATTTCTGCATTGACGCGCTTGCGATTGCGAACTTCACCAGGTTTTGTTTGTGGTTCTAACATGGATAAAAATCTCAAAGTTAGGTACAAACATAACACTCACTTCCAGGTTTCTTCCAGGGGGTATAATTTCTGTTCTAAAATATATGCAAGAAAATAAGCAAACTTTGACCATAAGAACTCATTGTGGTTCTAACATGAATAGAGAGCTCAAAGTTGTTAGGTACAAACATAACACATGCTAAGAACCTACTATAGCTACAAAGTAAGCTACTCACTTCCGGGGTGCTTCCATGTGGTGTATTTTCTGTTATAAAAAATTGGACTGGTATTAATTGTTTTGTAGTACTGATGATTTAAAAGACTGATTTGAGTAATCTAATATGTGGACCTAATACTGAAAGGATCGCAAAACTGATCTTAAGTGACATACTAGCTGGAAAATAAACAAACTTTGATCATAGGAACTGAATAAACAGAAGAATCGAACAAGTAATTAAACAAACATGTACACGAAACAAGCATCAAACAGACGAAAATAATTATGTCAAGAATGCATCCGGGGGCTTTAGGAACTTTGTCTTATGGTTGTTCTTGGCGGGGAACCGTTACTCGTCGCGTGCGGGGAAGCATTGACGGCGATGGACGACCTGCGAGCTGGACGGCGAGGAGGCAGATCTTGAGGGCGAGGTTGACGGCGAGGAGCCAGATCTTGACGGCAACCTTGAAGTCGAGGTGGCAGTTCTTGCCGGCGAGCTTGACGGCGAGGAGGTAGATCTTGGCGGCAACCTGGAAGTCGAGGTGGCAGATCTTGGCGGCAACCTGGAAGTCGAGGTGGCAGTTCCTACCGGCGAGCTTGAAGACGAGGAGGTAGATCTTGGCGGCAACCTGGAAGTCGAGGTAGCAGATCTTGCCGGCGACCTTGACGGCGAGGTGGACGACCTAGATGGCGAGCTACACGGTGAGGTGGAAGACCGGGACAGCCAGCTACACGGCGAGCTAGGGTTTGGGTGGAAAGGATGGGAAATTTGGGACCGGGAGGGAGGGAGGAGGGGAATGCGGGCATTCGAGTAGGGGACGTCTTGGCGAGGGAGGTATAGGCAGGGAATTTTGGTTCGAAATTTTGTGCGCGCAGAAGAATGCGGCAAAGTTTCAACGAAAATTTTGGGTGTGCGCGAGGTACGAAATTTGGTAGGTGGGCGTGCTGTGAGAAATATATCTGGCCATCGGACACATGATGGATGGCTTAAACAAATTGATCATTTAATGAAGTTAGTATTACAGTACCATGCGAATAAGTCTATAAATTATTGACCTAAACTTTCGAGGAAAAAAATTATTCGCTAACTAGGAAAACCAAATATGAGACAATGTTAATTACCACAAAAATCCGACAAGTATACAACCGATGGGGTTCCCCGGTGATCTAATTACCTAATTAAGTGCATATAAGTGTGTGTATGAAGCGGGGGAGTTGGGTTGGCAAATTCAACATCACATTACTCTTCTATACGTATTCTATCACTCATCTAACTTGGTCTTGTCAATGTCAAGATGTATTTCATACACATTTGTTGACCCATTTCGGTCGAAATCCTTGACAGTTGACCCGGCCCGCTCAATTTGTATCCTCTACCGGCCCTTAAACGGCCTCAAGAGGGTTTAGACCAATTGACTTTTCAACTTGATTGTGTTATGGTAGGCCATATGACCATTTAAAACCAAAGTTGAGACCATGTCACATGATTCCATCTGGCCGGGTTGCCCCCGAAGTGGTAGATGTGTTAGTGCAAATTTTGCGTGTAGGTTAAGTGTCGTCTGTGAAATGGGTACACCTAGGAGTTGGATCAATGTTGTCATTTCCAATGTACGATCACACACTCGTACCCATATATTACGGTCCTAGCTACCTAGGATTTGGTGGGATTCTGATGCTCCGGACCGCCATTCCCATCGAAACCCTAGGTCCTCTACTTTTTTGACCGGCCTCGGGAGGGCTATATATTGGAATTTTTTCACTAGTTGTGTTAGGGCTGGTGATATGACCATAAAAATCAACTATGAGCCCATGTTATCACATGATACCATATGGTGCACCCGAACAAAAGGGTTTTTGCCCTACCGGGGCATGAACTTCATGCATGATAAGTTTCATATGTGAAGTGGGTCAGACCTTCTAGGAGTTTTATCTTGGATATTTCCACATATATACCAACACACGTCTATTTGTACATATGGGCCCAACCTAGGATTTGGCAGGGATTCAGGCGGATCATGCGTGGGCCATTTCGGTCGAAATCCTTGAAGATAAGTGCACATAGGAGATCCAGATTGGACTCAAACTTTTTGTGGGTGGTGATGCAAACGATAGACAAGGCGGGCTTGCAGGATCTGAGATTTTTCTGACAATTTTAAGTGTGCATAAAATTTTCTTTGAACAAAAATGCCTGGAATTGAGATGAAGGCCAATTATTGGTCAAATTCATGGTCAGATCATTTTAAAATCAGATTAGTCATGCAATGTTTGTAGAATCATGTATAAATATATGTACCACGTGATTTGACAGAGTTTTGGTCAAGTTGTATCATAATGGGGTCAAAACAACATTAGTTTGCTGGAAACATCGAGGCTGAAAGCACATAACCAGAAGGAAGAAAATGGGAACTGCATATATACCAGCATAATTAGTCTTCCACAGCACAACAAAAGCAGCACTTTACATAACTGCTTAGCTGGTCTTACTTGTTCATCGAAACCAAAATAAATAATTACAAAACACATGGACAGAGGACAAACTAATCTTTAGGAAGGCCTACGCCTCTTGTGCTCCTCATCAGAATCTTCAGGAACATCGGTGCCTGAATCATCTGAATCATCCTGAAACTTGAGTCCAACGGGCACTCCAACTGGCACTCCAGCCTTTTGCCTCTCCAGAATGACCCGGTACAGCTCAAACGCCACAAAGGCATCAATGGCGGCGTAGTCTTTGTTGATCTTGTCAAGAGGTTTGCACTGCCAATTATCGTGCGCCTCGGAGGGCATCTGCTTCTTCATTTCTGAGTACCAGGGATCAATCAGGTCTGCAGCCATGTCAGCCGTGCCAACCTTGTAGTATCCAAGGAGCCGGTACAGGTGTTGTAGGTCGACATAGAAGTTATCTGGAATGATGACTTCAGGCCAGGTTTGGCGAAAAACCACCCTGTCTACCGTATTGTCTATGGTCGCAAAGGTGATTCCTCTGTGGCATAGAAAATCAGCAATGTAGCATGAACACTTCCAATGGTCAGTACTGCAATAACCAAGAGAATGTGGATAGAGATTAGTTAAAAGATGTAATTTCACAGGTGACAAACAAGTATATGATCAACAAGTCCACCAAATGAGGTAAGTTTAGTTAAAAGATTTGAAATATGATCAACAAGTCCACCTAAAGATTAAGAAATACGATGAACATGAATCCGCAGAAACATATATGCATTTTCATGTATACAACTATACAACAACCATCATATTTACCGAAGTTCATAGTCCTTCAAAATATATTGCTTATTTACATTTACATCCATGATTTCATTCTCTTACATGTTCAACAAGTCCACCAAATGAGGTAAGTTTAGTTAAAAGATTTGAAATATGATCAACAAGTCCACCTAAAGATTAAGAAATACGATGAACATAATTCACAAAAACATATATGCATTTTCATTCTCTTACATGTTCATGTGTACAACTACACAAACTACTCAAAAGAAATGCCAGACCTCAAAATCAATCGTCGTGCTACACAAAATCAATATAAATTCCCATATTAATTATGACAAAAAACCTTTTACACTTCATATAATACACGAATCAAATACGTGTCATCGCAGTGACAGACTGAAAAAACCCCGAAGACAGGAATAGATCTAGGAACGTCTGTCTACCCTAAATCTGAACCAAATTAGTGAAATCGCAAGAAGTCTGAGCGTCATCTAGTACTAATAGTAGCACTAACAGTCTGGCACAAGGGATGAAGCAAAAAACCCTCGAAACAGCAACAGGTGTGGGCATGTTACTTAATTTGTTCATACCTGGCGCATTGGTAGACCAGTACATGGCGGCGCATGGCGAGCTGAATAACCGCCATCCTCTTGTCTTTGAGTTCCTTGTCTTTGCTGTACTCCATGTCCAGCCCCATGATCTTGGCGTCTCCCTCCGCGAACCACTTCTTTTACATGTCGAGGACCCTCGCTAGTTCTTCTGGATCGTTGGTGTAGACCGCCACGATCTTCTGGTCTTTGTGGATGGTGACGCTGTAGGTCTCAGAAAAGCATGATGTAGTTTCCATGGCGACAATGCGGGGGAGAAGAAGATTGGATTGCAGTGGAAGCGGAGAAGACTAGAAGAAGCAAGAGGGGGAAAGCAGAGGAGCGGTGCGATGTGACATAGGAAGATGAGACGAAATGGGCACGCGCGGTTAATGGGCAGGTTAGTGTACACGCGGTTAATGGGCAGGTATATGTCTTGTCCCATCAAAACCCTGTACCGCAGCCGTGCCTCGCCTCGACCTACTCCGTGTAGTTGACTGCACCGAGTCCGAGACCAACCCCTCATCCTCCTCTAGCAGCCGCCACGTCTCACCACGTACGTCTTTCACCGTCTCCACCGGCCGCTCACCATTGGAACCGCCACGTCTCACCACGTACGTCTTACATTTTCTGGCTTTTTCTTCCAAGAAAATGAACGCAACACCTATACTTGTAAGAATAATCTGAAAATATGTTGCATGTGGAAAATTTCTAAAAAAGGGTGATGTACTTTGTTTGCTGCATGTGGATTGCTACTTGGAATAGCACAAACTTGCGAGCACTTCGTGTAAGTACCACATATGCACGCCAAAAACAGCAAAATTACATGTAGGTGCAAGGAGTTCATGTTTGTTAGTATTATATCACAATGAGGCATGATCCAAACTCTGATCAAAACCACCAAAACCTTCATTTTGGCGTGTCTAGGAATGATCCAGGCTTAGTTTTTCATTTTGGTGTTTAAAACTTGTTTAAATGTTGATTTGAACCTGAGTTTGACTAAATTTGAAATAATATAAAATATTCAAAAAAAACATCAAAAAAATGAAAATCCAGTGCACATGGTCTTATTTTGTCATGTACTAACAGCTCCAACTGATAAACAAGGTCTAGATACATATTAAACAACAAATGCTTCAATATGGTGTGAAATCTCACATCTCAAACTATGAACTCTCATGTGTGAAGAGAGGTGGTTTGTGATTTGCAACATGAAATTGTCCAAAACCTCACCAAACCTTCATTTTGGTGTGTCTAGAAATGATCCAGGCTTAGTTTTTTATTTTGGTGTTTAAAACTTGTTTAAATGTTGATTTGACCTTGAGTTCGATCGAATTTGAAATAATCATAAAATATTCAGAAAAAATCAAAAAAATGAAAATCCAGCGCACATGGTCTTACTTTGTCATGTACTAACAGCTCCAACTGATAAACAAGGTCTAGATACATATTAAACAAGAAATGTTTCAATATGGTATGAAATCTCACATCTCAAATTATGAACTCTCATGTGTGAAGAGAGGTGGTTTGTGATTTGCAACAAGAAATTGTCCAAAACCTCACCAAACCTTCATTTTGGTGTGTCTACCTAGTTGACAATGTTTCAACTCGTTTTCAATCCGACGGCGTGCGAATGCCACAATCGGGCGTGTCCAGAGCGCGCCCCCAAAGGTGGTCGACATTGTGAATGCCATAATCTGACGGCGTGCGAATGCCAGTGCGAATGCCACAAGGAACACAAGAACAAGGAACACAATAATTTACATACTGTTTACAAGGTTTCACCTACCGGAACGTGCCACGTCACGTCCAGAGCACGTCCAGGGCAAGTCCAGAGCACGCCCCCAAGGTGTTCGACATAGTGCTTACATGGCCATTTCACAAAAGAACTCCCACACACGCTCCCAGCGCTGGGCAAACACTGCCTGAAAGAGTTTCAGGCACCTAACAAAATTCACCAGACTTGCTATCTAGAGAATGCAGCTCAATCTACCCTCCGAACGCCATGGCTCTGTAGCTGATTCTTCTAGCTCGATTTCATCTCGCAGAGAATTTCTGAGCACACCAATCTGTCCTCCGCCAGCCCGGCAACTAGACTGAAAGCCTCTAGGCTCAACGCTACTTCCAAGTCCAGGCTTGGGGTTGAGCGTGCTGAAATGCTGCTCGATGAGCTCCCGCCCGAGCTGCTCTCGTCGCCCGCAGCAATGTTGTAGCCGTGACACTGCCACGCCCGCTTCAACACCTGCTGGACTGAAATCCAATCCTTCGCCGCTGCAGTAATCACGAATCGGGCCGCCGGTCGCCTATTCGACCGTGAACCCGCACCACCCCATCCCCCATCCTTCATCGATGCCCTTACCTGCGATTGCGACCGCAAGCCTTGCATCGCCGCCCGCTTGCTCGACTCCGATTGCCGCCGCTGAACTCGCGCCGCCGCTCGACTCGCCCGCTCCATTGCCGCTGATCGACCGTGCAGCCGCACCACCCCATCCTCCATCCTCCCTCGATGCCCGGCCGCTCAAGTCGCCCGCTCCATTGCCGCCGCTCGACTCGCCGTCGCCAGGATGTTTTCCCCCAGCCCGGAGAAACCGAGACGACAGGACAGGAGTGAGGTGTGAGCTCCAAGCGACACCGGCGCGTGGCAGAGATGGTTTCCAGGAACAATGCTACATTCAATTCTAACACCTGCTACATTAATTATTCAGTCGTTCTACAACTGCATGCATTACTACAATGATACATTCAGTTCTAACACCTACTACACGGTGCTACGTTCAGTTCTAATACTGCTACACTGCTACACTCAGTTCTAACACTGCATACAATTTTCACTTCTTCAGAAATAGAGTTACAAGCACAAGACAACCAACTACAATCTTCAGAAGGAGATTTGCATGTTTCAACAGCAGCAAAACCTCTTTAAGCATGTTTATCACCAGCTGATCTTGTCCAGGAACGGTAGCTTGACGTTCCCTCTCCCTTAGGAGCAGTTCTTCCCTCCTCTCCTTTGCCCATGCAGTAGCTTGAAATGCATCATTTCCTGTCAGTTGGTTGTACTGGATCAAGTAGAGCACATATTCGAGCTCCCAGTGGAAGAAGTTGCACGGACGCTATGAATTGAACAAAAAATGTACAGTTAAACACTAACCAGAGTGATAGAGACAAAATTAAGAAGAGAAGACCAAGAAATCACACCAAAAGCTTCATGTTTGAACACCTACCTCCGGCGGTTTAAGCCCATGCCTCTCGCACTTGTAGAAGACCCAGCCCTTGTGCTGATTAGTGCTGGAGGTCTTGACAACGACAGTTTGACCACAATCGGGGCAGGCAATGCGTGGGATGAAGGGGACGATGGCACAAACGGCTAGCTCAACGGATATGTCTGACGAGTTGTGCAGCGGGAGCGTTCGTGGCGGCCAGTCAGCGAAGGCCACGGCGAAGAACCTACAGTTAAAGTTACTTCTTCATAGGTGTGTGGTTGCAGGTCATAGGAGGCGCCCGTTCACCGTGGCTATACGCACACGGACGTGGATCCCATAACAAAGGCAAGGTACCACAAAATCACTGACAGGGGGATCCCCGAAGATGCGGGACCTACATGTCATACAGTCTATGTTTATGTCTAGCAAATCGAACATATCTAAGGAAGTTTATGTCTATATGTTTCGTAATTCTGCCGTGTTTTTTCTGCGGCCGCACTTTTCGACGATTTGATTAATTTCTACCACCAAGGTACACACATAGTTTGTTCAAAATTTGATACAACTAATATGAAATTTAAACTAGAACTTTAATCTAAACGGCGATAGGTGGCTAGACTTAACCTGAACTAAGCTAACTAGATGCCGCTACGGCCAGCCTCCTCTTCGTTGTTCCCCCTTGCTAAGCGTGAGAGCACGCTCCTCTCCAGGCGACGCGCTCTGCGCTCTGACTTCCTGGACTCCTGCTGCTCGGCTTGTTGTCTCGTCTTGTTCAGCTCCTCGCGGGTCTCGTGGTGGATGTCTTGTAAGGAGGCTACCACGTTCTCCACCTGGGCGACCACCAGCTGCTGCGCGGCCGACGCCGCCTGTGCGTTCAGCTGCTGCTGCTGCTCGGCCGACGCCGCCTGTGCGTTCAGCTGCTGCTGCTGCTTGGCCCTCTGCCTCGCTGCGTCCAGCTCCTGGCGGAGCTCACGGTGGACGGCTTTTAAGGAGGCTACGGCGTTCTCCACCTTGGCGAACAGCTGCTGCTGCTCGGCGGCCACGATGGAGCGGGCACGCTCGTCCTCCGTCTCCACCACCTCCCCGTCGTCATCAGCACCGCGCCGGCGTGCGCGCATGGCCTGGACCAATGGGTTGTCCCGGGGGATCCATTCTTCGGTGACACGTTTTCCCGGTGGCATAGCGACGGCGTGGGTGGTGTGGGCGACGGCGAGCAGGAGTTGTGAAGTGGCGGCAACGCAGGGTCTGCTTTTTATAGCGGACCGGTTGCGCGGGAAACAGATGCGGCAAGCGGTGGCGCTGGGCGGGAAACCGACGGGAATTTGGCCATACAGTATATGTTCATCTTTAGCAAGTCGAAAATATCAAGGAATTATATGTCTATATGTTCCGTAATTCTGCTGTGTTGATCCCTAATTTCTACCACAAAGGGGAACACAAACTAGTCAAGATCGCATGGAACATGTGATAAGCTACCCAAACCAACAAAAGAAAAACTAGTCAATCAGGACAGTATGTTCGTGTGATGAAAATCCGGGACGTTTCGTCGAACGAAACTGGCCTCCAACTGGGCTAGTGGGCCGGGGACGAATATCCACGACGTAAAATGCATGAAACGTCGCGCGCAGGCGGCCCATTAACAAACAATGCAAAACGTCGCGAGCAAAATCAACTTTTCGCCCCACCTCGACGAAACACACGACGTTATAGGAACGTCGCCGAAAAAACGTCACGGATCGCCGGATTTTTGGTAGTGCACTATGCCATGGAAGGTACAGCTGCTTGGCTGCAGCATGTTCGGCGAGACACCCATTTTCACCATAGTGTCCCGGTACATGATGTTAATGGCACTACCATTGTCAATTAGGACCCGGCTGAACCTGACATTGATGCTGGGCCCAATGAATGTCGGGTCCACCACCAAAGCATATCCCCCCGGGGTTGGCATAACCCGGGGTTGATCTTTCCTGCTCCAACTGATCTTTTGCTCGGACCAGTGCATGTACTTCGGCACTGCCGGCATAACTGCGTTCACCTCAAGTGCACGTCGGTGCATGCTCGTCTTATCAGTTGGCTCGGTCACAAAGACCACATAGCTGGCATGAGCCTCTCTATAATCATTTCCGGGATATTCATTTTGACGACTGGGCCCAGCATTGTTGTTGCCTCCGACACTCACTTGATTTACCGGCTTTGGAGCTGCCGGCCTCTGCTCAGCCGCATTTACCGGGGTAGCATTTGCCCCGGTGAGCGGTAGGTTCTGCCTCGGCGAATTCTCTGGGGAGGACCCATCTGACCACCACCTTCCTTCACAGTGCGATGATACCAGCTACACTGTCGAGTTGTATGGTTGGCCGGCCTGCGAAAGTCGGTCGTGTGATAGCTGCAGGGTCCATCCAACATTGCCTCATAAGTCAAGGCTGGCCTCGGACCATTCCACGGTCCCTTCCCACCTTGATTTTGGTTCGGGCCCCATGCAGGACCATTGTTCTTCGCGCGTTGACTATCTCCAGCACCGGTTGATCTTGGTCCACCGCAGCAACTTGGTTCGATCCATACCGGTAATCCGGCTCTCTCCTCTTGGTCCCGAAGTCTTGGCGATCATTCTGCCTCGCCGGTCCGGGTCTGTTGTTTACCGGGAATCTTCTACTCGGCTCCACCGAGTCTAGCAAGGGCTGCTCGGATCACCGAGTGCATAGCTATCCGCAATCCGGATTGTCTCGGCCAGAGTGGCCGGCATTTCTCTCTGAAGCTTCTGCCAGAGCATGGAGCCATGTCGGCATCCTTGCGCAAACCATGAAATGGCATGTGCCTCAACAACTCCCTCACAGGAATTGCGAACATTACTCCATCGAGTTAAGTAATCTCGGTCAGTCTCATCATTCCTCTGCCGATACATGGCCAGCTGCTGAGGACGGTTTGGCCTCTTGTATGTGTTGGAGAAGTTGCTAACAAAAGCCTCCTCGAAGTCCAGCCAGCAGTCAATACTGCCCTCTTTCAAGTTATTCAGCCAAATCCGGGCTGGCCCTTCCAACATCTGCGGGAAATACCGCACCGCCCACCGACGGTTTCCTCCCGCAATGTGCATGGCCAACACATAATCTATCAGCCAGTCTTCCGGCTTAGTGCTGCCATTATAGGCCTTGGTACTCCGACTCAACTAAACTGAGGTACTGGCAGTTCCCTCATGATTCGAGGTCCGAAACAAACAGGGCTAGGTGGACCTTGCTCCTCCAGCCTCTCGGACAGATAGATCCTGTCCAACCTCAAGCGTGCATCATTTGGTGCTAGCTGGCGAATCCCCAGCCGATTTCCCAACGCGCTATCACCTCTCTGATACCCGGCTCTCTCCATAGCCGAGTTACCATCATCATATCGATTATCCACATAGCCATCGCCATGTGGCTGCTGCACCTGCTCAACGATCTGCTGCTGCCGGGGTTGATTCTGCACCGGATACCGAGGAGGATAACCTCGGCCGGCCGAGTTACCATTCCCGGCACCCGGGTTGCCCGGACCGACATTGCCTTTACCTCGGCCAGCACTTGCTTGCCCGACCAACTACTTTCGGCATACTCCGCATCATAAGTCTGCATCTGTTTGTTCTTACCGGAATTTACACTCCGGTCACGATCTCCACCGACATGCGGAGATGAGGCTTCCCCTTAGACCTCTCACTGGCTCCTCTGGCCGATTGAACTAATTGGGACCCACCAGCACCGGGGTTAGCCTTGCGAAAGGCCTCGTTCTGCCGTTTAGCAGTAGCTACCAGCTCATTGACTCGCTCCTGCTGCTTACGCCAAGCATCTCCGGATAAACCGGATAACTCGGCTCTCGCTGCATTGGCAGCCCTAAGAGTCTTAGCAGGCGAACTATACTTCGGCTTTCCCGCCGACATACCACTAGCAGTTCTACCAGAACTAGATCTACCATCTCTAGCGATCTCAGCATTGAGGCCTTTGCCTCTTTGGCGCACATGCTCTAAACGACTAGGATGAGTTGCTACCGGGGTAAAACCATGAGCCGCATTATACTCACGCAGGTTTATGCCGAACTCTCTCCGTAGCTCGGCCACCTCAACGGCCTCCTGATGCAGCTTCTGGCGCTGCACCTCTAACTCGGCAGCTGAAAGAACTGCACCTGCCCCGCCTGCTATTGGCGCTGCCAGCTTCTCGATGATCTCCTCCAAAGGAGCTGGCCTGACCGGCACATCGGATGTACCGGCCTGGGCGCGGTGATGCTCCTCCCTTTCCAGCGTTGGCTTCGCTGGTCTGGCCGACTTGGCGGCAGGCTCGGCGGCATTGCCTTTGCTGGCAGCTCCTTTGCCACCGGCATCGGTAGATCCGGTCATCAGGACCTCTGCGCAGCTCTCGGGGCGAGTGGTACGCCGGCCGCGAGCCGCACAGACAGCAGAAGGGTCCTCGGCCACAAGCACCTGCTCCGGGTACTTGCAGACGACCTCGGTGGCGACGTAGGTGATGAAGGTGCCAAAGTTGATGAGGCAGCCGTTTGTCGGGAAGGGCTTGTTGGCGAAGCAGCCGGCGTTGTCGCTGATGAAGGTCAGTGAGCCGAGCTGGCAGATGAGGCCGCTGAGGACGCGCTCGCCGGAGTCGATGATGGAACCCGTCCGGATATAAACCCCAGCCAGCGCCTCTGTCTGCCCCACGGTGGGCGCCAACTGTCGTGGTGGGATGACGGCAGATGCATAGGATGTCTTAAGGTGGGGCTCGATGGACGCTGGAGGGTACCGGGAGAGGGCTAGCGCGCTAAGGAGCGCGCAAGGATGAACACACAAACACAAGCACACACAAACACACACGATCTACCCAGGTTCGGGGCCCTCGTAAGGAGGCAACACCCCTACTCCTGCCTATCTCTCTGTATATCCGAGGTAAGTCACAGTACAAGATGCTCCTCGAGCTGTATGAGCCCAACAATGGCGATGAACACAAGGAAGAAGGTGAAGCTACGGGGGAAAATGAGTCTCGGGCATCGTCCCTCACGCAGGAGGGGGTGGTGCCCTATTTATAGCCGGAGCCGAGTCATGGTGGGGCCCGAGGTTGCACACTGTAGCCATGCGCCCTGGCATGTCATGAGTGTTCCTCCTGTCAGAGACAGGACGTGGCCTGCCCATCCCCTACAGCGTAACGGTAGAGCTACTTTGTAGCCTCTGGCAGGGACAGGACGTGGCCTGCGCATGCCTAGGCTCATAGCCTTTTCCCGGATCTCGCATGGTCAGCGGTCAGGTACGTCCGGTCACGTCGCACCTTTCCGCCTGCCACGCTTCCATGTCAGGCGCCTCTGTGACAGCCGCGCCCGTGTCAGCCGGGAGGTGACAGGAGCATTGACTGCTGCCCGAGGTAAGATGCCTCGCCTTGCACAACCCGACATGGCTATGTCGGATCTCTCCTTCTTGAGTATCTTTCCCTGCACACAGAGAAGACATGATGATACCAACATTCATATGTCGGTCAGCATACCTCGGATCACACACGTCGGCTTGTGCCAACATGTTACCTCGGACCCCTTTGGGCCTAGTTAAGTCGGTTAAGACCAACGTTATACCTCGGAACTTCCGGGTCTGGCTATGTCGGTTAGCACCGACATTACACCTCGGATATCTCTGGGCCTAGCTAAGTCGGCCTTTCCTGTACCTCGGTCCACCTTTGTACATACTTTATACCATGCCTTGACCCTACCCGGGGGTAGCCCCCCGACATAATTACTCCTTCCCATCGATTTTAACCCTTGGATTGAATCGAAGGTCTCGGATTGTGCTGGTTTGCAGAGTGTTGAATCATATGGTTTCTTAGCCATGTGATGATCATGCTATCAGTACATGATGTTGACCTTTAACCCAAGTTCCTTATGTTGATCGCTGAGATAATGTTCGATCATTCACCACACCTCATCGGTCTAGGTAACTTTAACCTTGCCATGGCTAGAAGTTCCGTCATGGAACCAAGTGGATCACGACAAGAATAATCTTAATGAGTCCCACATCTATATTCGTGAATCTGTTATACCTCTCGTTTCAGCATGGGTCTTACACTAGAGTATTACCTTGTGCATCCACCATGATTTTAGGATTCTCGGAGGATGATCCTCATCTGCAGTTCTCCTTTGTCTACCAGTTGGTAGCCAAGTTGTATATGAGCATCGGAGTCTTCTAAAGCATGTTACTCGTGTTCCGTCAGAACCTTCTATTTTGGGATGTCTGGAGAAACAAACTCCAGTACCTCGTCTTTTTCTAGGACCATGTCAAAGCGTTGTAATCCGCAGAATCAAGAAGCTCCATCAGCTTATGTTCTTTTCTACTTAGAGTATCACGCTCTTTAATATCAAGTGGTCGTTCAGAGTCTCATGGCCTTATTGATGAAGTGATGCTCCTACCTACCTTTATTCACCTCCCTCCGAGTTGTTCATGCTCAAGAATATCAAGGTGTGTGCATCGATGTAGCCATCTAAGATTCCTAGCAATTCGTATTGCTTTGAAATCCAAGGACATATGTGTCCTTGAGTGATTGGTTGTCGAATCACCTATTAAGATTTACTGTGGTGCCAGTTCCTTCGTTCCGGTGCACATATTCGTTCTAAGAGTTAGGTTCATATCAAAGCTCTCAAGTCCACATAATTTTTCCTCGAAAGGCAAGACTCCTCGTCACCTGAGAAATCTCGACGGAGTGTGCAATTCTCTATCTGGCAGTATCTCCAACATATGGTTCCGTCCTCTTTGAGTATCTCTATAAGCTTGTTGTTGAACCCGTCGATAACATTCTTATTTCCTCCATGATCTAAAGAGGTCCGCGTTGAATATTTGGCACTGATGTTGGAAACTTTTGAGAACCACCTTTGCGTCATCACGAAGCATGTTCTGGATGTTGGAAGTAACTTTCTCCGGTTCATGTGCATTAGCAAAAAGATGTCGCCGTGAATCTGACTAGAGTCTTCTTTTTTTTCCTCGGGAATCATCTCAATCAGTCATGCATGTGCGGATTATCATTGAGATGGCAGGTTGCTACCTCCATTCCATTGGAAGTCCTATATGCACACCAAGCCACTAACTTTTTGGTTCAAGAATGAAAATAAGTCTAACTAATATCCTATCTTCTTCGATGTTTCCCAACAAGAACTCAGTTGTGTTTCATTCCGAGCAATTCATGTAGTTGCAGTTGTCTTTTGACAAAGTTGCTAATACATGAGTTTTTCAACCTGCTCATTCTTTGGAGCTTAACATTGTAGTCCATGTCTTGAGAATCTTTCAACCTTCTCTTTGTAGTATTCGTTGCAATTTATGTTTTGTCAGACATGATGAGTCTAAAGTATCCGTACACCTAACCATAGTTGAATCAAGCAACAATGAGGGTTCATGTTCCTCTAGGTTATTGACACCTGTCTCTTGTACATCTGGCAAGGTTGATGTTGTGGTTGACACAATTAGCCAGAAGGCCTGTTGCCATATATAATCTCTTGAAACAGCAAGGCCAACTACTTCACATGAAGATTTTGTGTGACTTACTTTAGGAGTTCCCCTTACGATTCGTTTTCAACTCCGAAGTTTGACCTTTACTTGATGACTGATTGAAGGCTCGTTAGAAGCTTGATATCACACCAAGGGGAGCATTGAAAGCTGAGCCACTCAATGTTTCTCAGTCAATTCTCCAAGCCTTCCTCTCGTGGCAACAACTCTATCATGAGGAACTCCACCTTGTGGTGATTTCTAAATGCCGCTTATGAAACTCATTCCATTAGTTTACCATGGAATACTCGATCTTCATGAAGATGAATCTTTCAAGAGTCATTCCCTCTTACCTAAGGTGTAGCTGGTTGACGAACTTTAAGGGAAGCCGATGAAGACCTTCAAGATGCTCCTACCTAGGAATCTCGGGACGAGATTCTCGTAAGGGGGTAGATTTGTAACATCCCCAGTTTAGCTAACCTTGTTTAGTAGTTAATATATACATTCATGAGCATAGCATGCATCATGTAATTTTTCCGAAGAAAGATTTACAATTGAAAGTTGATAAAAAAGAAATAAAAAGTGGTTAAACATAATGTTGACCTTTGGGCCGAACTGAACTTGTTTTGTGCCATCTCGTTCATCTGCTAGTCAACCAAAGCCAGCCCAACCCCTTGGTCTTCATCTTCACAAGCAGCTGCGTGTCCCCGCCGATGTCGTCGCTTCGCTGCAGCGATTTGTGCCGCCGCATGAGCACCAGCAGGGGATAAGACCTCACCACTCATCCTCATCCCCATCACACTCCAGTCGACCAAAATAGTCAGCCCTCAAGATCCTAGCTTCGGAGCATGGCGACCATCTAGCAGGGCATGGCGACCAAACGTATCAACCACATAAGTGTCAATATTCCTAAATATTACTTGGTGTTCTATTTGTAGTGAAATCATTGAACGATACTAAGTGGTATATTTTAACAAAAGTCCATTATAGAACGTTTTTCTTCTATAATGCATAATCTCTATACAAATGTCTCAATAGCAGTTTCTAGTGTGTTATTAAATAAGTATATTTATAAGTTGAACCATTGAAAAAAAGTTTTGTGGTAATAATTATTTGGCAAGGCAAAAGTTAACAAAGTGTGCATGGAATTCCATGCACACCTCTATCTCTTGGAGCCATAGGAGACCGGCCGCATAATCGTCCTCTTGAGTGAGGAACGCAATCTTAATTCTCCAAAGAAATCCCCGACAGAAATTTCATGACATTTAACGTAATTGAGCAATTAACGTTCCAAAATGCAAATTTACATAAGCGCTAGCTTCGGGAAAATAGAGACAAGTAAAAGGTAAATGTAGATGAGAAATCACCAACACGATTTCATTTTGACAAACCGACCGGCAGGAGCATTCATACGCATCAGAAAGGAGCAGGCCACAACGCATCAGAATATCAATAACACGATCACTCTCGGTATTACAGGCTTACAGTCTACACATCATTGTAATCTGAACATATGGCGGTCACACGGTGGAACAGCAGAAAGAGACTTAGTCTTGAACTCTTGATCGATGGTGGTCACTTTGTAGGATCAAGGACGTGGCCCGCGAACACGATCACCCCTGACTGCTCCTCCATGATGACAAAAGTGAAGGGATGGTCAGCAACGAACTCTACCATGTCCGACCGCTGCCCAGCTGCTGTCCGGAAGATCGTGGCTTTAGAGACATCAGTGTCCTCGGTGCCTGCTTCGCTCACCTTAGCGACCACAGAGTGTACAACCTTGCTTAGGACCGTCTGGCGCCCTTCGTAATCCTTCTCGAACACGTCCCGCAGGTCGGCCACCTCAGGTGAGAACGGTAGCGAGAGCCCCAGGCGGCGGAGATCGCTATCCAGGTCCAGTTTGAAGATCATCTTAAACTTGGGAAGCTTCACGATGACTTGCTTTCTATCCGACTCCAACCCGGGCAAAACGCTGTAGAAGTGCCCTGGAGCAGCGGTGATCATATCAACCATGGTGGCGAGGCCATCTTTCTTGTCCGGGAGGAAGAGAAACATGGAGAACTGTGTGTCACTGGCGCCAGGCGACCGGCCAGCAGCAGCAGCAGCGCTTCTGATGTCCTTCTTGCAGGAAAGCTTGAGGACATTGAAGCCGTCCATGCACGAGATTTGATAGAAGTAGAGGTGGTGCATGAACTTTGCAGTGACGCTGCTTCCGTCGAGCCGGTGGAACTTGGCCCCCGTCGTGTACCTCGAGTTGAAAGGCGAGCACCACTCTGCTTTGAAATAGATAGCGTCGGCGAGGACAGTGTCGGTCATGGTGCTTACGTCGTCGATGGAGATAATATTGACTCTATTCAGGTAGAAGGAACATGGAAAGGTTGCTTTATGCACCCAGGTGTTGATCTTCTCGACTGCTTGCTCCGGCTTAACATGTCACCATCAATTTGTTAAGCATAGTTAGCTTTCAGTGGATCTCCCAAAATGCTGGATTTAAGTCAATTGCAGGAATTGCGGGATATATTACAGAAACATTTGTGTGACGAACAATTACAGTTAATGAGGCGAACTAACCTCTTTGGCGAAGCTCACAGTGCGGGCTTCGTACTTGTAAAATTCCGCGGCGACATCCCGGAACGCCTTTTTGATCTTTCCGCAGGATGCGTCGACCCAGATACCGCCGCCGAAAACGACATGAGGCTCCCCGGGGTTCGCCGGTTTAGCTACCAGGATGCTGTCGGTGACACGGCGGCCGAAGACGGCGGCGTCCGACGCTGACGGCGCGCCAAGGAAGTTTAGCAGCTGGGCCTGCGTGGCGCCGCGCGCGCCCGCGGCCAGCAGCGCCAGCGACGAATGGATGGACAATGGCGAGAACGCGACGTTGCGTTCTGTGGCAGTGGCGTCGCCGTCGGACTCGCCTGCCGGCGCGAGGTGCCTGACGAGGCGGAGTGCCAGGGACGTCGCCCCGTCGCGGGCTGCGTCGGCCATGTTGAGAGCAGTGTGCGGAGCGTCGCCGTGGTCATATAAATGGGTCCCGAGGTATTCTCTCCGGCCGTTGCGATTTCCCAGACCGGCGCCCGGACACCTTCCAAGAGCACGAAGGGCGCGTTTGGTAGCCTGCACTGACACCTTCCAAGAGCACCTGGCTGTGGAGGGCCTGGTCACCCTAATGCAGCCTCTACACCATGTTATGCATGCCGTTTGGTTGTCTGGATGTTCATCAGTCGCACGAAGGGAAAAACGTGTGCCTGATGTTTGGTTGCCTGCAAAGTTCCTTGTCGGCCGAGCTAGGTCCAAAGACTCGTTGTTTGGTTACATGCAATGATCTGCTGTGGTTACCCCTTCCCACTTGTGGTGAGGTTACAACTCATGAACTGAACATGAAATAGAAGAAACTGAAGATTGACAGACACAAATTCAGACAATCATCATACTACAACATAGAATAGTTCATCACGGTCATAGCATAGTTTGCAGCACGAGTGAAGCACGAACTCGTCGTGCTTCATCTCTAGTTCATCACTGCAGGGGTTAACATAGTACACTCCCAAAATATTACAGCCCAGGAATGAATTCTAAGGGGCCATGTCGTACTGCTGTTTGCAGTAGGCACGCAGCCAGGATCTCCTCTCAGTGCACGTCATGTCGGCGTACAGGTAATACTCGTCTGTGTGATCGGCAAGGTAGTTCAAAGCCTGGATCACTATGGCCGGACTGTAGGCAGTAGGAGCTGGCATGTTCGTCATTGCGAAGATAGTCTTCATCTGAGTATACTTGGGGACGGGCTTATTCAGCTCCTCGTCCTTAGGATTCATCTAGCATGTAGGTAGTTCAATGTTAGTTCGGGTTCAAGAGTGAACGAGCGATACAACAAGATAGAGTTTGAGGGGGAGATTCATCTCACCGTCGTGTAGGCAATTAACGTATGTTCGTCCATGCTCAAGGTGCTGGAATGTTCACACCAAGTCACCCCTTTTGTTTTCGCCAGTCGAGTGACCCTAATCCACCTCTGTCTCCACTTACGCAGATGGTTGTAAATCTGCGTAGTGCTAACAGTAGTCCCAGTGAAGTCTAGAACATCATTGCTCACGGTGTTCATGTAGTGCTCTTTGAACCCTCTTTCAAAATTGATCCCCTTGTGGACGAGCCCACAAACCCTATTCAGAATGAACAGGGACATTGAAGCTGACCACACAAATGGAGCTCGCTGACTCATAGATTCATCGGCCGGAAGAGCAAAGCTAATAGGGGTTGCGTTGATGGCAGGTAAAGCATGGCGAATAGATGGAGCATACAGATCATGATCCGTTGAGCTGGGTTGCAACATGTCCTACAATTACGACGACCAAAATGTTACAACTACCAACTATGTCGAACAAATATATGCTAGTTCGCCGGACTAAGCCTAAGATCTAACAGAGTGGCACACATGCAGGCAAAACCATGGAACAAGAACATGGGGAAGGGACTTACAGTCGTAGTCGTCGGAGAAGAGTTGCCGCCGATCTCTCCGGGAACCTTGCACGGAGAACAGTTCAGATCCGGCACCACCTTGTTCAGATCCCACAGCTCCTTGCGCCCAGCATCCTTGCCGTCGATCTCTCCGGGAACCTTGCACGGAGAAGAGTTCCTGAGGACGAGCTCCAGCGAAGGGATTGCTCCCGCCTCGGAAGAAGAAGACACCATGGAGCTCGAAAGGGGGGGGGAATGGTGTTTTGGATTTGGTTGCCGGCGCGGAGGAACTAAATAGGGTGGCGAAATAGCACGTCGGTGAGGGAAATTGAGCGGCGGTGACCGAATTTCTCCCGCCGCATATTTCGCCCTCGCGCCATCTCTCCCTCGGCAGCGGCTGCATCCGCTCCTACACGGCGTTCCTCGAGGTCGCACCCTGGGGGCCTGGCTCCAGGGGCACGGTCGATCTGAGCGTTCCTCTCGGGCCTGGCCCGAGGGTGCTTTGATGACCGTGCTGGCCTGGCTCGCGAGGTCGCCCAGGCAACCAAACCCCGCGCGGTTGCAGCTGGCGGGCCTGGCCGGCCTATCTGCAGGCTACCAAACGCGCCCGAAGAGTTTTGAGGCAGAGTAACGTAACAGTAGTGGTGGGCGTGAGAGTGTGGGACCCGTACACATTTGTGACCCTAGAATTTCTACCGATCCATCGCCTCTGCCGCAATACATAAGTTAAATGTTGTACTTTCTCCGTCGAAATATAATTTATAAACCTCGTTTGATTTAAATATGGAGTGTCTTAGTGTTCCTGTAGAAGAATCGAGGTTGTTAACTAAGTTTGTATGAGCTGATTGTCTGGTAGAGGATGTACTAGTAAGGAGTAGAGGTAGAGGCTGGGAGGCAGAAAAATGTTTATTTACTCTATTTAGGGCCTTTTAATTTGGAGGAAATGTGAAGAAAAGTAAAGGGTTCAAAAATTTACGTAGATGGCACTATTCACTTCTTTGATTCAAAGAAATGGTAGAAGAAAAAATCATAGGATTTTTTCCTGTGGATCTTGGTTTCAATGCAAAATGTATAGGAAAATAAAATCTACTCATACTTCATCCTTTTATTCCTATGCCAAGGAACTAGGCAAGTTTTACACACCTGCCATCCTTTCCTATTCCCAACTCTTTCCAATTCCTTTGATTTCTCAATCCTGAGAATCAAATGGGCCCTTACTGATTTCAATCCTGGAATGAAATCAGGGGCATGGCCCCTCAATTAGAAAATAAAACCTTTGATTTCAAGTTTAACTTCCACCATACATGTAACTAACGAATCTTTGAGGCACGTCACTTCCAGTTCTGTCGGTTTGGTTTCAACTTGTGCCTCCCCCTATTGAGGTGCCAATATTTGTGCACACTGAAGCACATATGTAGACATGTGCTCTTATCATATAAAAAATCCTATGCGACGCAGACTGATACGACCAGGGGCGTGGACCCAATCTGGTATAGGATTTTTTTTCCTCTTATCCCACATAAGTTATGTCAAAATTATGTTAGTATTATGCTCCTGTTGTAGCAAACGAGCCTCTGGAGGTCCCGACCTAAACCTCCAAGGCCGAGGAGATGACCAATGGACAAGTATGCAAATTCATCCTCTCCAAGGGGTCGTACATCAGCGGATTGAAATTCACAAGTTTCCTGCATGTTCCAGTCTCCTACAAGTGTGTCTGCAAATGACATAATGCTGAATTAGCAGATCAGATTTTTTTTAGAAAAGAAACCCTACACGTAGACAACGAAAACTTGCAATTTCCATACCAATGAACTGAAGTTATCTTACTCGGCTCCATCCGGCATTCTTGTGTGTTGTCCTTGAGACGAGGCCGACACGGGTTTAAATTAGCTGGCACCGCATGCTCAATAAATTGGAATCACCTCCCCAGCCATTTATGAATGCAATAAAATAACATGAATCTTGACACAAAAGTCATAGCTTGCCGCATTGCCGGAGCATCCGATGAATAACAGTATGGTAACCCTCGATCAATTAATGGTGTAGTTTCTGCCACCTCACACGATTCATGGAGATTTATGCGCCATGTAGCAATCTTGAGTGGTCATCAAACGCCGGTGTTGTGTCTATGTGGTCATAGCAGCAAAAATATTGAACATATGAAAATCCTACATCAACAAAACAAAGAGCTTCAACATGTAAGAGACCAGATATTGACTAAAACACAACCTACACTATGTTTGGGATACAGGTCTATATGGGACAACATCTCCAAGGCACCAGACGGGGCCGGGTTACACAATTTTTTTTTACCTGGGGTGAATATATTTTAATATGATTTATATTAAAATTTTATACTTATTTTTATCATTTTATAGACCTAATAAGATTAATTTTCTATTTATTAGCTTACATTCTTAGCCATTAGTTATAACATTTATTTTCCATAGTCGTAATGTATATACTCGAAAAAATGTGTTGTTCCAGATGATTCGTTCAGCGCATGATTCGTTCGCTCGCTCCATACTAATTTCGTTTTGCTCCAGATGATGAAAAAGATGTGACGAAACAAAAGAAGCATATGAAGACATTTTGACTGTATTTTTCTTTGCAACTCGTCGAATGGATCTTTGACTGCTTCCTGTTTCTGTACTTTTTGCATGTTTGAATTACTTTAATGCGGAAATGCATATGTACGGTTGGTTGATGTTTCCCAACGTGTTTACTTTTTCTTCGAAATCTAGATATTTATGAACGAAAACTATTTATTTACGATTTTAAAAAGTGAAAAAAACTATTTATGAACGATTTAAAAAAGTGAAAAAACTATTTATGAACGATTTAAAAAAATAAAAAAAAAACTATTTATGAACGATTTAAAAAAGTGAACAAAAGTCTGTACTCAGTTTCGAGTTTCGTCGATTGTAACTTCTCAATTTTGAATCGATATTCGAAATTGGACAATTTTTATGTGCACCGGAAAATATTTTTGAATTGAAAAATAAAGTGTACACGAAATTTATGCGCGTCGACAGATAGGTTCCATTCTTGTACACGAAATTATTTTTTAACGATTTTCAAAAAAGTTAACAAAAAATAGGTATTTGGCCAGAAACTATTTTTGAACGATTTTAAAAGGCGAACATAAAAAGTCTGTGAACGGAAATTATTTTTGAACGATTTTCAAAAAGTGAACAAAGATAGGTATTTGAACGGAAACTATTTTGTAATTATTTTAAAAGGCGACACAGAAAAAGTCCATGAACGAAAATAATTTTTGATCGATTTTTAAAAAGTGAACAAAAATAGGTATTTGAACGGAAACTATTTTTGAACGATTTTAAAAGGCGATACAGAAAAAGTCCGTGAACGGAAATTATTTTTGAATGATTTTCAAAAAATGAACAAAAAAGGTATTTGAACGGAAACAATTTTGGAACGATTTTAAAAGGCGAACATAAAAAGTTTGTGAACGGAAATTATTTTTGAATGATTTTTAAAAAAGTGAACAAAAAATTATTTGAATGGGAATTATTTTTGAACGATTTTAAAAGGCGAACAGAAAAAGTCTGTGAACGAAAATTAATTTTGAACGATTTAAAAAGTGAACAAAAAAGTTGGTACTTGAACTGAACCTATTTTTGAATAATTTTAAAAGGGAACACAAAAAGTCTGTGAACGGAAATTATTGTTGAACGATTTTCAAAACGTGAACAAAAAATGAATTTGGACGGGAAACTATTTTTGAATTATTTTAAAAGGCGAATAAAAAAAGTCTGTGTACAGAAATTATTGTTGAACGATTTTTTAAAAAAGTGAAAATGGGTATTTGAACAAAACCTATTTTTGAACGATTTTAAAAGGCGAATAGAAAAAATCTTTGAACAAAAATATTTTTGAATGATTTTGAAAAAGTGAAAAAATTTATTTGAACGGAAACTATTTTGAACTAAATTAATACATGAACAATTTTCGAATATGAAAAATTTTAATTTTTTTTAACATTTTAAAAAAAATCGAAAAATAATATCTAGTTGGAAAACTGAAAAAAAAAGAAAAAAATAAATTCAAATAATATATAAATCAAAAACAGAAAAGAAGAAAGAAAAAAGAAACAACAAAAAGAATAAAAAGAAAAGGAAGGAATAAAAATCGAAAAAAGAAGAAAGAAAAAGAAGAAAGAAAAAGGAATAAACGAAAAAGAAAGAAACATAAAAAAAGAAAACAGGAAAAGAAATGAAACCTGAAATAAAAAAACCGAAGAGAATAACAATATATAGAGTCATACGCAAGTTTAGACATGAAATAGAGCGTAGCGCAGTGGTTTCGCGCCGTCCTCGTGCGTTGAGGTACCTAGTTGGAATCCCACTAACGCGTTCATTTTCTCTTAATCTTTTTCTGTGTGCGCGGCGTTAATGGGCCGGCCCAATATCGCGGTAGGGTGGGCGACGGCTCCCTATCATCGACCTGGTCGATGTATAGGGTTTGCCGGGAGGGAGGGGACAGAACCGCTCTGCAACCGGTTCTTACTCCTCCATGGCCCATTAGCCACGGCGGGTTGGCGGGCCGAATTAGCCTAGAAATTAAACCTGTTTTTTTTTACATGAGAAATGAAACTTTGATTCTAAAACAAAAGTACAAAGCAGCTTAGTGTTCCATCCGAAAAGCTTAGGTGTTTGATTATTCCTATAAAAAAAGGTGTTCGATTTTTATCAAAAGCATCCCCTATACAAAATACTACTCCGTATAAACCAGCTAGAGGACTAGACGTAGGCGACAAACATATACTGAGAATAACCTTTAAAAAACGATGGTATTTGTCCTTAATATCTATCTCTATTTTCTTCAAGCTACATTAAGCCCTAATTTCTTGCTACTGCGTGTGAGTGAATGGTGATCACCCAGCCTAATATCGAATCTCTTTTGTACACCGTCCCAGCAGCAGCAAGGATCTCAAAACTCAAGTTATCGACTGCAGAGATTTCTAACACACTGTCTTCAAGTTCCATCATATACTCCCTCCGTGTCTTAATTAGCTACCAAATCGTCTTATATTTATTTACAGAGGAAGTACTAGTTAAGAGTTCAACTTCATACAACTTCTAAAAATAAACCAAGAAATTGTGTACCATCATAACAAACAAGATGATCCACCATTGGGGGATTGGATTAAATACTGACTTGGTTTAGCCTCCGCCAGAAAAATAACAGGAGAGAGTATGTACAAATCGGAGCATCGAAATCAAGAGACACAAAAATTTCTTCCCTAGCTACGTGAGAGACTTCTCATATCAGCAGGCCTGTGAGCCTATGATGATAATCTAACTGACGCTCCAGCGTCTGCGAAACTGGGATAAAAACTACATTACAGAGAAAACTTATGCAACAAGATCTTGCATAATTTAGCCATGCCAAGGCTTGTTCATCAGCTACTATATGTTGAAGAGATAACTGAGATCTTCTACGGTGAGCCGAGTTGCGATGCCACCAGATATCTCGTCGCCAAAAGCAGATTCTACCATCTCTCTCTTTTTCGCCTGGCAAGAGGAACAAACACTTTGTCAGACAGAAAACAAAACAGTGATGGCACACACAAGCACGGTGCGGAAACTAAATTCCAATTTTTATCAAGTTATAAATTTAAGCGCTCAACAGACCTCCCACAAACCATATTATCAAACAAAATAGAAAATAAGTCCTGGAATTATCTACCTACGCAGATCTTAGCTACTTTGTACTATCAATCTACATTCATCGTTAATTCATCTTCGTATAAAAGGGACGGTGAAGAAAGGTGACACATTCATCCTGGTAAATAGGAACAGAAAACTAACTGAAACTGAGAAGAGCTATCCTTGTTAAACCATATATGCTATAAACTAGATGTCGAACCAACCAGTTTTAATAAATAGGAACAGAAAACTAAATGTAACTGTCAATAACAGTTTTACATGTACAGCCAAAATATTACCTGCAGAGCTAAAATGCGATCTTCCACTGTGCCATCAACGGTAAAACGAGTGACTGTCACAGGACGGGTCTGGCCAATCCTATGAGCTCTGTCGACTGCCTGGTCCTCAGCATAAGGGTTCCACCAGGGATCAAGCATAATTACATGGCAAGCCGCTATCATGTTTAGACCAAGATTACCAGCCTTCAGGGACATGAGCATTACTCTTACCTGAAGAATGAAAACAGTTCTTTCTGGTTACTTGTTGAATGGTGGAAATGAATCGGTGTCTGCATATAACAATAAAAAGAACGAGCAAAGTACAAGAAATGTTACCTCTGGGTCTGTCTTAAACTCCTCCACTGCTGCTCCTCTTACATCAAGGGACATTGACCCATCAAGCCTGCTGAATTTTATGAGATTGCTGTTCAGTGAAAGCTCCAGCACGTCCAGCATACCAGTCCACTGGGAGAAGACTATCGCCTTAGAAGGAGCTGTCTGGCTAGGACTTGATTCGATAGTATCACTATTGACGATTGTGTTAAGTGTGTCAACGGCAGCCTGGACCTTTGAGGATATGTAACTTTTTTCACAAATTGAGGGCGTTTCGTTTAATGCTGCAGATGATTCATCTACTGCTGCAGAACTAGCTGTTGCATCCGTCTGCAGCTCATCAGAGAGACAGAGCCTTAATACTGGACGTGAGAAAACTGATTCAGCGCATAACTTCTGTTTGCATACGGGACAGACTTCTTCTTCACTTAAGCTTTCAAGTACACATTCATAGCAGAAAACATGACAGCACGTTGTTATAACAGCATTCTCAGGTGGCTCCTGCAAAATGAGGTGAAATTAAATTATTCTACTCATTAAAATAGTTGTTGAAGAACTAGCCTTGCAGATAAAAAAATTCATTAACCTTTTCTCTTGTTGTGAACTCGTTTTCCTTCTGCAGAAAAAACAAATCCAGAGATAAGGTAACAAACTTTATAAATATAGATGTTTAGTGACCAGGATTCTTACCGCGCATATAAAACAAACTAAATGTCGTGCTTCCAGCTTTTCGAGCAAATTTGCCACTATTTCCCTGGGAAGCTGTTTTGCCATTTCTATAGATGCTGGGTTAGTCAAATTTGCATGATTATCTTCTTTCAGAAGAAAAGGATGATCACAAGCCTGCCGAAGCCGCAGCAGCAATACAAGAATGTTTGCATAGTTTTGTTTAATTGTCCCAGCAGCAGCAAATTTCTGTGATAAACAGAAACATATAAGCATCACAGACATTTCCCAATAAAATTTCTCGACAACTGAAGGATATTTTGGGAAAAGTACTAAGCAATAGTATAAATTATTAAGAACAACTCACGTTGAACTTAGGACTGCTAAACCTGATAACTATAAAGTTAATGCAAATGTTTGGATCATGTTAATTAATAGAATAGCAAAGGAAAAGAACAATCCTTCCGATTTTCCGAGCCCAACACATAACTCACCAGATCAAAAGGTTTTATCAGATAAGATAAGGCAGCAGGGATAACAAACAGTTTGGTAAGTATCACTAGACTATAATCATGCTATTTTTCTAAGGCACGTTCCTGAAAGTCACGACTGAGTTGTATAACTCAGCAACTTAGCTGTTCAAAACTTCGAGATGCTGCTTTTGAGATTAGACAGCACACCATAATTACGAACAGTTAAGAGATGATCTAAACACACAACCCTACTGAGTAACAAAGGATAGAAAAAAACTGAACAAAATTAAGTCTGTAAACTTGAACCTGCCTTGAACTTCTGCCGAGAACCTTCTTCGAGAGCCAAATAGAAATATCGCTCCTCTTGTGTGAACTTTATTTTCTTCAGCTCAATTGTCTTCGAAGGTATTTTGATGATTGGTTTCCCGTCAAGTAGTGTTTCTATATGGAAACAGTTCAAAAGTACATCAATGGAAGAAATCTCAGCCAACGAAGAACCAAGTTAACAGTCATGTGCACTTTAGAGCACCTTACAGAGTTAAGACACAAAACATGACGGAACTGCCTTCCGTGGGAAAAGAAGTGCAAACACAAACAGCATCTAAAAAGTCAAAAGATGCTCACAGCCTAGTATGGTTCCCCATACTTTTAAACTTTGTTCCCCTCCTTGAGTTTTCTAGTTTTCTGTTGTATTTTCTAGACGAGAATTACATTCCTAAGACAAATAAGGTTACAGTTTTAAATACGAAAATGGCACTCAATTACATATGCATCTACAGATACTGTATCATCGATATTACTAGTTGCCATGGTAGTGATTAATGCTGAAGTTGGTTCTGTAGGCAATGGTGGGCGGTTTTTATGCCTCCAAGGGATTTGTTAGATAAAAAAGGTACAAAGCTGCAGACAGGTATATGTATCCAAAGTATTTTATTTCACCTTTTGTGCGCCGCAGCAGAACAATCTTCAACACAGTTTGGAGTTTTTTATATCCCTGACTTGAACCTCTAGAAATTGGCTTCTTTATCATCGATTGAAACGATCCATAATTAGAGTATGGCTCATACTTCAGAAAGCGGAAATAACTGTAGAGATCGTCAATTGTATTTTGCATAGGAGTGCCCGATAGGCACCATCTCCTTTTTGCTCTTAATCCACAACAGGCTCTAGCCGATTTAGTACGGTGATTTTTTATTGTTTGTGCTTCATCGAGCACGACTCTAAACCATCGTACCCTGGCAAGTGGGCCACCCTGAAGGTCAGCGTGGAACTGTTAAGTTTCTTTTTCTTACTTGCCTTTTTCTTGTTCGCTTTTTGAAGTTTTCTTTTGTTGCCAGCACCAAAATCTGGACATATCCCATACTTTTCACAGTTCTTTTGCTCCATATCATCATCAGAGTCTTGTTTGGGCACTTCCTGGCCTACAATAGCATATGTGGTGACAACAACATCATATTTTGTCAATTCGGTTGGATCTGTAGTCCTTGAACCTCCATGATAAACTAAAACAGATAATTTGGAACTTTCTGTAACTTTGGCAGAGATCTCACTAGCCCACTGCTTAAGAATGCTAGCCGGGCACACCACCAGTGTTCCTGCAGATGGTCTTGTAGCAGATCTCGAGGTTGATGCAGAGGATGGTAATCTTACTCTGGTCTTCTTCTTGGGCTCAACTTTAACAGGCTTGACCATTCTATCAACAGCAGTCCCTGACTGAGCACAGAGCTCAAGATTGGAGGCATGCCTGTCTGAGGGTTCACCCTTCATTAGCTCAAGATTGGGGGCAAGCCTATCTGAGGGTTCACGCTTCATTAGCTCAAGATTGGGGACAAGCCTATCTGAGGGTTCACCCTTCATTTCCTTCTTGGTCATTATCATTACTGAATCATCCTCGTCAAGGTCTAATGATACATAACTTTTACTGTCGGAATCAACAGACATGAACTTAGACTGCTGAACCCTCTCCTTTTGTATTAGGGAGATCGTGGATATTGTCTTCCCAAGACCCTACATCACGGAAAATTCTCGGTCTCTAAGAAAGGAAAAATGGTAAAGTAACTAACAGCAGGTGAAATAAGCTAGGAAAGGAAAATAACCTGATCATCTGCCAAAATTCCACCTGGACAATGTGAACTATTCTCCTTGGTGAGCATCCAAGCTAATGCAATTTTCTTTCAAACATAAAAGAAGAACATATGAGTGAACAGGATATCTCAAGTAATTACACATTACAATACCTGAGATTTTGAAATATAAAATTTACCTGGTGCTTAAGGAGTGATATTGACATAACACCTTCAGGCAGATCCTCTTCCCTTGTTTCCTGACTGATATGCTGCATAAACGTTTTGTTTAAAGCAGTACAATCCATAGTAAAATGAATCGGATCACAGTTACCGCACAATTAAGCATATATGATCTTTACAGTGACTTGTTTGTATCGACCAACCAAGCAAATATACCTGTAGGGCTTCTTCATATATTGCTCTCTCGTCAGAACCAGGAGGCCGATGTTCCACGTTCGGATGGCTTTGTGTGCCAAATCCATTAGCTTCAGCACCATCAACTGAATTCCAGGACGGCATTGATGGAGGAAACATCCTATGTGAATGTGGCCCTTCATATGTTGAGACATCATCTGAAAGTTACGAAAATATCTTGTTAGTCACAGTTTGCACCAGTCTGGATATCTTTGCTCAAGTTCTCCTATCATAATATTTCAAGGAAGAAGATACATAGTACACACCGTTATCGCTATCAGTTTCGACCTTTTGGCTGCTACCAAAAGGTAGTTTCCAATCTGCTGACACTGTAGACGGCATTGATGGAGGAAACATCATATCTGAACGTGGGCCTTCATATGTGTAGACATCATCTGTAAGTAATGAAAATTTCTTATTAGTCATAGTTTGCACCAGTATGAATCTTTTTGATCAAGTTCTCCAATCATACTATTTCAAGGAACAAGATACATAGTACACACCATTATCGCTATCAGTTTCGACCTTTTGGCTGCTACCAAAAGGTAGTTTCCAATCTGCCGACATTGTAGACGAAGACATCCCAGTTCCATTAGCAGCACTGGTTCCAAAATAATCAAACTTTGCTGTAAGATCGTCCTTGACCACAATGCGGCTGGTTGGAAATGATTGAGGCGGAACCGTATACATATAGATATCATCTGAAAAATTCGAAAGGAAATAAAGTAAAACGTTAATGCTGCTAGTCAGAGGCTGCGCCAGTTTTCATTTTAATCACTGACAACTATCAGAGTTAATCAAGCGTACTCACCATCGTCATTTTCAGACAAAACCTTCAGGCTGCTACTATAGGAGGAACCCTGTAGCTTCACAGAGGAAGTTAAGAGAGGATAGATCCTGTGTTGTGATGAAACAGCTGGAGATCGATAAGAGGATGAAGCGTGAGTGCTAGTTAACCAACCATCATCATCCAGATTGATTGGTTGCTTTCCTTTATTCTGGACCAATGGTGTGTTGAATAAAACAAGAGAACGGTCGACGCCGTCACTAGGATCATCAGAACCAAGATTGTGTTTTCTGTCCAGGCCCAAAAGAGTGATGTCTTCGGCGTCTGAAGGCCATTTGGTATCGTCTTCACCATCTGAACACAAGTCAATGATCTCCATGTTGCTGGAGAACTTGTGACTGGAGTCCGTGTTGTCAGCAATTGGACTTTAAACGGTAGAAGCACTACAGTATGATCGGCAAGCTTGTCAGCTATCTTCTTCAACGGCCAGGACGGTCTTGTCAACCGAAGGGTCTGCCTCAGAATAAAGAGCGCACGCCCCCTAGCAGTTCGCTGCACTGGCTACGGTTGATTCTCACTGGGCCTGCAAGAAGTTAAGTACATGTGAGGCTTGGCAGTAACACCTAAATAACAGAGAACATGGGCAAGACAACAATGTGCAAGAAGCAGAAGGCTAAACCTCTCGAACAATAATGCCTTGAAACGGAACACACACAGTAACTAAATCAACAGAGAACTAAACTCAAACTGTGATCCTTTTCATCCAAAGGCAGGCATAACGTGAGCGTCTCCACGGTTCACACCCCCCCAAAAAAAAGAGCAACAACAGGACAGTGTCTTCACACCCCCAAAGCGCGTCGCAGACTACAGATCACATGAAAACGAAGATGTAACGAGAACCAATTCCGGCGCTATAATCCGGATTTTGCATAGCCCTAGCCGACTCGAACAAAACGATCGCCAAGAACTCCCCAGCAGCTGCCTGAACGACCGATCCCTACCCGCCCACCTACCGAAATCGGCCAAAGCCCGGACCTCTCTCACAACCGAAGGATCCGAACCTACCAATCGGCCAGCCCCAACCATTCCAGGCAATCCAGAAGAAAATCTCAAACAACCATTTCCGTCTGAACCAAGAACCGACCCAAGAAAGCGACGGGGAGAGGAATCCGCTCCTTGAGAGGGGGCTAATCACCTCGTCCGAATCGGCGGCCGGCGGAGATCCCACCGGGGCAGCGGGCGGGCGGGCGGCGAGGAGGAGGAAGAACCAATCAGCCGAGGCCTCGGGCAGTCGGATCGTGGGCGAGGGGATCTAGGTTCGTGGCGGCGGCTGGCGGGCGGGCGGGCGACAGAGTCAGAGTAGAGTGGTCTCTGGCCCTGGACTTATCATCGGGCGGTGGTCGCTGGCTGACCGGTGGGGCCCGCGTGTCGGTGACCCCGCGCGGAGCGGGAAAGGGAACGTTCGGATTGGTTGGGGAAGGATTTGGATTTCGGAGAGCGAGGATCGTGGGCGGCTTGCGACGGAAGGAAGGAAACGCGTCGAGGAAGGAAACGGGTAGGTACTTACCGTTAGGTGATTTGTTTAACGTTGTGATGATCTGCTGCTGAATAATCTGTTTGACCGTTAGCTTGTGTCATTGTGTACTTGTGTTGTGATTTTCTGTTACTGAATAGTTATCTGTTTTTACGAAATCTAACATTAGTTTGATCATTCGCGGTGTAATCGCCGCGCGAGTCTGGTCGTGATTCGCTTAATTTTAACAGATTTTCAACTAATTTCAGTTTATTTAAAATTGGTTCAAATCTCTTAGAACGGAGGGAGTACAATAATTTTAACAGATTTTCAACAGATTTAACTAAATCTGAGTCAATTATTTTAGAACGGAGGGAGTACAATTTTGGTGGTTACGAGAATTTCGGTATCCACGTGAATTTCGTTGAACCGTATTTTGGATTTACATGGATGGCTTGATCGCTTGCTTAGGTGGCGTTGCCTTGCCTCGCCCAAGGTAGTGGTGACACAAGGAAATTACGAGGACGAGAACATAAGGGTGGATATGAGACGATGAATGCAAATTGGACTGTGGGGCACCAGAGGAGTTTGTGTAGTGACCCAGCACACCACTGCATGTTATAGTGTACAAGTCGTTGGCATAATACTCACAGAAGGACTAATCCGTAAATATTACATCCTTCAGAGTAGTACAACAGAAACATAGTCAGTCCAAGGTAACACTATAGGATTACAACACTATTCCATACAAAATCTCGAGAACCTCCTTTACATACAGAAGTAGGTCTCGTGCAAATGAAACTCTCAAAAAGATCCAAGTCGTAATACTAAGTTGAATATCAGCTCTACTTCTAACTCCTAATCCACTACTGCTGTGGTCACAGCCCTGATCTATCCATCTGGAATTTCCGTGTCCAGAGTTGTGCTTCTCCTTCCAAGAATAGTCGTCTTGTCCGTAGGCATTGTCGTTGACGTGTCCACCGTTGAGGGTCGTCGCCACCCATCCGTTGGCAGACTCCACCAGGTGGATTTGACTCCTCGTCGAAGTCCTCACCAACATCGTGATGGATTCCTGTCCTTCCTCGGCTAACTCCAATAATCTAAGCAGGGGGTCAACGGAGAAAAGGGTGAGCAACACGAGCGTTACTCAGCAAGTTCATATAACAGGAATAAGGTGTTTTATGCACTAGCTACCATCCATACCAAAAGGTCATGGCTGAACATGCATATCTTTGTAAAACATTTTTAGGAAAAGATTTATTTTATCTTCAGAAAACTATGCCCGTCATCCATTCACAGGTGCTAGGGCCTTGAGGAGCCTCCTTTCCTGCAGCGTTCGTCGTTCCTTCCCGGAACAGGGAGTAACATGTCACATTTTTACACTCTGCAGAGGTGCGTTACTTTACCCATAAGAGATCAACGCCTTGTTGCACAACCGGGCGATCTTTCCCGTCCACACTCTCTTTGGTATGGGGCCCAGTCGATGATCCAAGCCATTCGCCGTGCTTCTCCAACAACCCCGCATGCCCACCCAATTCATGCATAGCAGAATCACCCCTGGCTCTACCCCTCACGGTAGATACCTAGGCATCCCTTGCAGACCATCATAGGCACCAGAGTCCGTGGGCATTAAGGGGTCCCACCCATGTGCATGTAGTCTCGCAAGACCTACAGCGTACGGCTCTGGCTGCCCGTTGACATGCGAAAGGGAGAAGATCACAGATGACTTCCCGTCCCATTCCAAGTCTCATGGTTAACGCTTCATTTATGGCGCAAGAACACTGACGGCATTGGTTATTAAGTCCTAGGTAATACTTTCCCGTGCAAATGGAACCTCCACCAACCACATCATACCATGGTTCCATCTGCCAGCCAACAATATATATATAGCAATTCACATCATTCGAAAATAGGTTTTACTTTTTCATGCAATGATAAACCATAGTATTTTACATTTACTTTGATAAACATAATCAAGTAGGACATGAGCAAGAGTGAACTTGCCTTGGATAGGAATAGCATTCAAACCCTTCGGGGTTCTAGGATTTGCGGTAAAACCCCGAGTTCTGAAAAAGGCAACGTAATCCCGATAAGGACTACAGAAAACTCTGGCAAGATGCTATTATGCATAAATATGAGATGCATCGCAAAATACCCCCAATCATACCCAAGCTTAACTAGGTAAGCTTCGTCATACATGATACGACGATAACATCATATTAACTTGGCTTAGGTTGTTTTATCACTTTTATGTGGTGTTATTAGTACTTAAGTTGATAATGAGTTGGGAGTAATGAAGGTTTAAGATTTAAGAACTTGATATGATTTACTTGGTTAGTTTTAGAATGTTATTTCTTCATGTCTTAAGGGTGTATCACTTTTATTTAATTGCTTAAGTATTATCAAATATTAAGAGCAACCACTTAGAAGCTTATCTTTTACTGAAGTATCACACTTAAAAGAAAAGAAATAAAGTAACACCATTTTATGTTTCATTTCTAAGTTTTAGAATATTATCTTAAATGAATAAGTCTATAACACAAAATTAATCCAAGTATTAATGATAATAATAATGAACATATTTTATTAAGTAGAGAGTTCAATTTTATGTTATGTAAACATCCTTCAATAATTATTTTCCTTATGGAAAATATTATTTTAATTAACCATTTAATGCTCACAATGTAGGACCTGAAATGATTATAACATTTTCAAATTTGAAATTTAAACATATGAAGCATTTTTAAATGAAATTGGAATGCATACAAAATAGCATTTCAAATTAACTCCATATTTAAATTAATAAGTAAATTGTTGTTTCAATTTTAGAGTGATTCAATTTTAGTCAAACAAATGTTTGATTTATACAAACAGATAGATTTTATTTTTCAGTTTATTTTGGTATATTATTTGTATTTTTTATTAAATATGAGATATTTATGAATTTTCAAAGTTTATTCAATTTAAAATATCTTTGGAGTTATTTCTTTATTAATTCTTGATTTGTGCAAAGACCAAAATGCCCCTGGGTCAACTTGGTTGAACCCAACCAAACCCGAGCCTAGCTCAAGTCCAACCGACCGAGCCAGAACCTGATCCCCTCTCCCTCGCTTCCATCTTTCTCTCGAGCCCGTGCTCGCCTCGTCTCACGTTCGCCTTCGCCGTCCCCGGTCGATTCCGGCGAGGTCCGGCGACCTCCGCTGTCGTGCCGCGGCGCAAACGATGCGCCCCACCTTCCTCTCCATTCCTACCCCGGCGATTCACTCCTCCTCTTCTAACGCAGCCGTGCGCGACCCGTACCCGAACCTAGGGTTCCGGTGGCAGCGCGGCGTTGTCATGCTCCCAGTCCTAGCTACTCCGCTGTGGCTTGGTGCGGTGCTGCACCCTCTGTGCCGCCGTGGTGGTGTAGGTGAAGAATGCGTCCCCGTGGCCCCTTCTCCTCTGGCCACACGGGCACTGCCCCGTCGCCGTGGAGCTTGTGTCCATGGGCGCGGGTAAGCCCTCTCGCCTCTCCTCTCTCTTCTTCTCCTTCCTTCTCCTGGCCTATGGCCCTGCTCTGTGATGTGTAGCATGTAGTGATTCTAGGTTTTCTATTGCTAGGTGTTGTGATGCCTTGTGGCTCCTGTGATGTCCTCTGGATGATTCCCAAATGTCCATGTGAAAAATGCTGGAGATGATTTAGCTAGTGGCTATTGCTGTGGTGACATTTGCTTGTACTGTCTTTTGCTATACTCACTTGTCTGCCAAAACAGTGTGGCAAGTGTGTGCTACTCTGAACCTTGTGTTCAGAGATGTGCCACTGCTTCACACAATTTGATTTGTTTATAGAATGGCCTAGTTCTTTTGGTAGAACTGATTCCTGAAACTTGGTAGTGCTATTTAGAGATGTGGCTTGTGCTTGTGGTGCCCTTCCCTGTGGATTTGTGCCCAACAATCCATATGTTGGATCTGTGCTACCAACAGATGGAAATCTAAGCAAAACAGCTTATGTGCCTTTGCTCTGTTGAGTGAATTTACCTCCCCTGCCTATGATGCACAGGCTGAGGCCCAAATTTATTAAGAACAGATGTTGTGCTTGATTTAAAATCCCTGTGATGAACTAGCATAGCACTTCTATGCTTATCTGAGGGAAATATACACCACCCTACTCCATGTGTATCTAGCAGTTCATTTTGCTAGAGAAATAGAGATTCAACCTCTTGTCAGGTGTGGTGATGGTGTGTTATGTTGCTTGTGGCTTTTCTTGATTCCTTGATCAACAGATCTTGTGGTCTCCTTCTTGTTCACCTTGCTGGCCTGCTCCTCCAGCTCCAGATGCTTCACTTGAGCTTCTGGCCTCCCCTCCTTGCTCCTATGCTCCTTGCTTCCTCTATCCCATCTTGCTCTTGCTTTTGGCAAGGATTCAGTGGTGAAAAGTGGATGGATTTGTTGTTTGGTGATGAACTGTGTTCTGTGCAGTGAGGAACTCGAACTGGTTCTTGCTGTGAGAGGAATGGTTGTGTTTTGCTAGCTGCTACGGTTTGCTTTGTTCTTATCCTCCTCCAGGGAGTGAGGTAGCTGTGCTGTTGACAGCACAGTAACAGCATGGTGATTGTGCTGCTAGCTAGTGTGCTATCCCAGGTTCTGTTAACCTGGTGCTACGGCTGGTTGATCTTATCTCTAAGTGATGCATTTTATTTTATACTCGCCAAGTGGATTTTGTTGCTGCCCAGCCAATGAGGTTGTTCTGAGGCTAAAAATTGAGGATTAAGAACAGATACTACACTAAGTTGCCTAATCAACTCAATGATGTAATTAGCAATACATCTTATTGCTAATCTGAGAGTAATACTAATCCTAACCCCATCTTTGTATGTGTTTTCTTTTGTTTTTGCTTTTCTTTTGTTTTACAGGAACAACTATGGAATGAAGATCAAGAAAAAGAAATACAAGACATTTAGTTTAGGAAATAATTGTAATTTTCCTTTTTGTATTTCATTTTGTTGGAACAAAATTTGTAAAGACATTGTTTTGTTGTATTCAATCGATAAAATGATTTGTTTGTCTATACAAGAATTCATAAGTTGTAATGCTTATTGCTAATTCAAATCTCTATTAATTCATTTACTTAATTATTGTTTTTGTTACTTAATTGTTTTAATTTGAATTACTTTACAAATTCAAATTATTTGAATACTCAAATTGGATTCAAAATTTTCCACAACCAATAAATTACCTAGAGATCATGTCGAAATTTATTTGCATTCACCTAAGATGAACTAAACCTTATTCATTAAGATGAATGAACTCTAATCACTTAGGATTTTTAATTTGCGAAAAATTTATTCAGGATTTTCAAATGCATGCATACAGATGCACAAATTCCTATTTCTACCCTTCGTTAACTCCTAAATGCTGGGATATTACAGTTTGATGGCAAAGAAGAAGACGAGGCGAGTTAAGGCCTTTTTTTTTTGCGAAACACAGTACAACACAGACGCTCACATACACGTGCACACACTCACCCCTATGAACGCACACATGCACACCCTACCCCTATGAGCACCTCCGTAATACCGAGTCGGCGGGTCGAGTCTTGAGATTGACGAAGTCACCACGGGCGCCTCGCTGTTGACGGGAACGTCGCCTCCCACTGAAGAATATTCCACATAAATGAGAAACACCAGCGTCAAACCTAGGGTTTGAACTCTGGTGGGCTGGGGGTACAACCACCCTCCTAACCATCTTGCCACAGGCATAATGACCGTCCAATACTTCTACCTTTTGCTTGCCACCCCCTCAAGGCCGGGGTGGCAAGCAAAAGGTTGAAGTATTGGACGGTCATTAAATGTTTTTATTTATCATTCTCTGGCATCGTTACATTAGACTAGTGGAACCGGCGCGGCGCACGCCGCGCCCTTGATGCTATTTTTTGGTGACGAATTATTTTTTTGCTTTGATTGCGTAATATGGTTTGCAAGTAGAGCGGTAGCTTTGATTTGTAAAAATTTAGAGGTGCAGCAATGTACACTATAATCCGTGTGAACAACGAACAAATTTGTAGATCATAAGAAAATAATCGTCAACATTTAGTAAAAGCTCCTGTTGTATTTCAATTGAAAATGATAAAATACATCAGAATCTGTCGTCTGGAGTACGTGCAAAATGTTAAAAAAAATAATTGTTCAAATATATATATAAGTTTATGTTTGTATGTTGCCATATTTAATTAAGCTACTTAATCGGTGGAATACAGTGCACGGCGCGCCCTCTTGGTAAATTTAGGAGGCATTTAGATGTTTAAAAAATTCAATTTTAAAATTTGGTTATGCTTCGTAAGTTTTTTTTTTGAAATTTGGTCATATTCAATAAATAGCCAATTCAACATTTAGTAGTTTTGCAAAAAAAAAAACCGTAAAACAATATGTAATAAGTGTTATAAATTATGTAAAGCATGTTCTATTTTAGAATTTGGTTCGTTGTTCGAATAAACTGGTTTGAATTTTTTTAACATATATTTTCTAATATTAACATTTGCGGTATTTTTATATTTATATTTTTGAGCCCACGATCTAAACGGATAATTGTATTTTCCATTTTTTTTTACAATTTGAAATGTTTAAACGTGATTCTATCTTCCCATCTAAAAAGGTTTGGAAAAAGAATAACCTTCACGTTAGTTTTTCTGCTGCAGTAAACATTATCGACCTGAAGTTATCGTGGATGAGTTTTTTTTTTTTGCATGTTACAATGGATAATACTGTTTGGAAATTAGCTAATTCAACAGGTCTTCAACAAAATGGCCATTTATTAGTTCGTTTGGAAAGTTTGAAAATTAGGTAGACTCAAAAAATTCCTTATTTTTTTAGGTGTACACAGTGGGGCTGTTGGTGCAATTTTTGTGTGAAAAGTTTGTAAAGTCGACAAATTCTAAGTTATTTGACATATTTGTTTGAATTATTGTGTGTATATTTTTTTGGTGCATAGTTTGGCTGTAAAGTTTGGGTAAATGTTAAATTTTAGGGAATTTGATATATTTTATAGATATTTAATTAATCTACATAATCAGGGGAACTACACTATATAAGTATTTTGTAAATTTAAATCCATTTATTTAGAGGGAATGCATTTAGGTTGTGTCCAAATATTTGTCAAGGTGGAATGTTCAAAAATATTTGTATATTGTCGCAAGTAGTTAGCATATATTTTTCTGGTTATTTCAATATATTTTTATTTTTTTCTAATGGTTATTTTTTAAACTATTGGTTGTGCAGATTTTTTATTTTCTGGAATTTGAGTGAGCAAAATGGGCCCACGTGTCAGGGATTTTTCATTTTCTGAGATTTTACCGAAAAAGGAAAAAAAACTGACGGGCGGACCCCACGGCGACGCGTGGCTGACATCAGCAATGGCGGCAGCGGCCGCGCCGAGCTCGCCGTCGCTGCACCCGCGCGACGCAGGGCACGTGGCTTGTCGCGGCGACCGCGCGTGCACGCGCGCTACCCAAAAGGGGCGGCGCCGCCCCATTATCGTCGTCGTACCGTCGCCGGCGACACGCGAAAATGGCGGAGGGTGCGGCGTCGCGGCGGCGGCGATTCCCGTGCGCCCGCGGCGTCCCGGCACGCGGCGCTCGTCCGGGAGACGGAGGCGGGGACGGCGGAGTCCTTGCTGGGATCCGATGCGTGCGGGGAGGGCCGCAGCGGCGGCGCGAGGCGGTGGCGGCGCCGGCGACGGCGCGACCGCGCGGGAGAGAGGGAGGGGAGGTGAGATGTGTGAACATTTTGCACAAAAGTCCTCAACGTTGTCTGTAATAGCAAGTACGTCCTTCTTCTCGTAAATGCGTGGGCAGCGGAGCAAATTGTCGGATGCGAGGGGGATTTGTGCAATTTCATCACGGGATCCCGCTGTGGCCGTCGGATCGGGATCGGACGGCCCAGATCGCGGCGGGCACTATTCATAACTGTTCATCCGCTCGATTTGGTCGATTTCGGCCGTTGGATCTCGATCGGACGGCTGAATTTTGGAGCAATCTCAGGCCCTGAAAGACTTGCCCCTTAATATATAGGGGTAATTATAACACTTAATAAAACATGTACAATGAAAAGATGGGTGACGAAATTGGAAGTTATCGAAATCTTTTAAAGTTGTTGTCGCTCCTAGTTCTACATTTTTCACATTGAAGTTGACTCCACGCCTTCAAGACCGACATATATATATAGTTGTGAACAGAAGATAATAGCATTTTCCTTTGCAATTAACACTGTTACATCATCAATGATGTCTTATTATATAATTGCCAATTTGACATCAACATGATTACACTACACATTTTGCTAGCTAGTTCTGCTACTCATGAACCGAAGGAAAACGAGGAGCGAAGCACGTTACCGCAGTTACTCTGAACAAGGGAGGACAACAAAAAGTTACTACCCAATTATACACCCAAACAAGTCAAAATCAGAAGAAATTCCAAATTTCTGAGTAAAAAACAGACCAAAAATTACCGGCCACAACCGGCTATTGACCTCTTGATTTTTTGTCATGGACGCGAGGAGGGGCCGAGCCCGACGGAGGACGGGCTGGGCGGCTCGAAGTACGGCACGCCCGCTGCCACGGGCGGCACGGCGGTGGGCGAGGCGACGAACCCGGGGAAGACGGCGACGGCGGGCTCCGTGAGCGGGGTGGACGGCGGCGTGGTGGCCGGGAGGAGCGGGACGCCGTAGAGTGGCTGCTGCTCGCCGCAGCGCGGCCACCGGCACGTGATCGGCTCGGCCTTCCGGGCACCCCAGAGCGTCCGGTACGCCAGGCCGAAGCCCAGGGCGAGGCCCACGAGGAGCAGCGCCGTGAGGAGGCAGAGGAAGATCTTGGTGGCCTTGCCGACGTAGCAGCACATCGATCGGACCGAGTGTGGAGAAGCTCTTCTCTCTTCTTCCTCTACGGCTACCACTGGCTCACACGAGCACGCAGAAATGGCGCACTCATGGAGAGTGTAAAGGAGAACGGTGGTGGTGGTGGTGGGAGAGACGGGGTCCAGTCCAGAGCAGGGGCATTTGGCTGGCTCGGCCTCCTCGCTTTGTTGTTGGTGCTGGTGCGGCTTGTCGATATAGCTAGCACTCGTGCATGGCTTCACGTGGACGGAGCTGAGGAGGATTAACTAGAGAGGGATGCAGAGAGAGCTAGTGGTGCATATACATAGTCTAATTTACAGTGATCTCTTCTAGTTGAGTGCAGTTTACTCAGTCACTAGAGTTCTGTCAGTAATCAGTGAGTAACTAAATGTGTCCTGTCCTCGGTAGTGATGGCCTGATTGTACTTCTCCACCGACACACCTACAGCATGTATGAGATTGCTTCAGAACAGAGTATGAGATTATGGTGGAAGTTACGTCGAGGACAGACACTGGGCACCACCATAGTAGAGAAAGTTTCTTCAATAGTTCCACCTTTTCTTCCTGTTTTGCCTTTGAGATTTTTTATGTTTTGGAGACAGAATATCAATATGGGGCACGGAGAATAAGAGATGAATCCAACAGGTGGCATTTCAGTGGCTGGGTCACATGCTGCAACGGGCCAACAAACAGCTTGCAGTTTTGTTCGCTCCATCCAAGATGGTTAGGTACGCTGGGAATCCTTTTGATTCAGATGCGCTTGTACTAACACTAGTATGATACTGCCTACAGTAACAAACAAGCACTTCCACCTACTGACATAATCTGGTGAAGGTTGGTATAATGACTAAACTATCATAGGGATTGGCACTTTCACAGTCTTATCACACCATCCATTTCTTAAGTTCATCGTCAGAGAGTGCGCATTGGAACTCTCACATCAGGCAAACAAAAAAACACCACCTTTCAGACTATCACACACAACGGTATTAACAGCCAAGTGTGCTTAGACTAAACCATCTATTCAACCCTGGAACAAAAACACACTCATACAGCATGTAACATTTAAGAAAGCAAGTCAAAAGTTGCAGGACCAACAGCCCTACCCAAGACACAAGTCATCCTACTCTCCTCTAGCAGGAAGAGACAGACACCCCATAAGATAAGATTCAGTTACACCGGAACCAAGCAAGCATTCGTACTCAGAGTAGCAGGTTCAGACAAAGGCAAACGCCTATTATTGGATACGATGTCAGGAAGAGTGGTAACAGCAGAGTCAGCGGATAAGTCCACCATCTTGGCGACCTCGTCTGGGTTGGCGCCGACGATCGTCTTCACCACCTCCTTGCCCTTGATGAGGAAGAAGGTGGGCATGGCCTTCACTCCCAGCTTGGACGACACGCCCTGCATATACAAGTACCACACATCGTTGCAGCGTCTTAACAAATGGAACCGTTTTATTTTATTTTGGTTTATGCAAGAAATGGGTCACATCAGATTATCAGTTCAACATAATCTCCCGGGACAAGGTGAAACATCACATCAGGTTATGCCTTGCTAATTTACTATCTTCTGTCTGAAGAAAGTTCAGTCCAAATTTTGCTCTCTGAAAAAGGATGTGATACTCTCTCAAGCATATACACAAACAGCCATATATAGGACGAGAAGTCGAGAAGAATGGTTACCTGGACATCATCAACGTCGACGAAGAGGAAGAGTTTGTCGGGGTGGGTCTGCGCGAGCTCCTCGAACTTGTAGTTCATGGAGAGGGACGTGACGCACCACGACGCCCCGAAGTGAGCAACCACCTGCGCAGCATAACCAAGGTCAACTTTTGAAGCCGATTAAAAAAAAGCATATAGGGTGCAGGATACAGATCAGGCCGACAGTTTTATCAGCAATTAGCAGGGGGAAAAGGGCATAAAACAGGAGAAGGAAGAACAGGATTGCATGTGCAGAAAAGGATCGAAACGCGTCTGGGCATAGCGAATCGAACAGAGTATGAACAAGAACTGAAGAATTTAGAGGCCATATGGAAGGAGAAACGCAAGGAATGGGGAATGGATGAACCGGCTCACCGTGCGGCCTTCGTTGGCGGCCTGGGCGGTGAAGAGCTCCCAGGCGGCGTCCTTGTCCACCTTCACCACCCTGGAGCTGCCCACCTCCCGCGGTGCTGGATCTCCACATCCATCTGCTCTGGCTTGGGTTGGGAAGACAGAACAGAACCCTCTGCTTGTTGTTCTTCGCCTCCGCCTTCAGCAAGAAGAACAAGAAAGGAAAGGAAATCACAGGCTGTCTCGCGAGAACTATGCACCTACGTGCCGCGCTCACATCAGATACGCCGAGGAGGAGCGCAGATCAGGCCCTCCGTGGGTCCGGCCTCGCTTTGGCCGGTACCGATATTTTTGCAAGAACCGACCCGATGCAGTTCATGAAAGGGCGTGAGTTTCATGTCGACCACGCAAAAGAATATTGCCCAGTGATGATAGAAAACAAAACCTGTGACGTACGCAAGGTGGCGTGTCGACGGAGAGCCGTGTCCGGCGTGACACGAGATGAAAAAGGAATGGTTACAACTTACCCACCCCGTTCCAAAATACTTGACTTGGATGTGTCTAGATTGAAATATATCTAGACATATTTTACTTTGTAGATAAGGATTTGGTACCGGTTTGATTTTTTTCTCAGAGGGGACAGTATTTACCGGGATGTCCCGCACATAATTTGAAATTCAAACTAAAAAACTTTGAAAAAAATCAAATAAAGATTTTGAGAGAACGAATTTAGCGTAAATTCAAACGTACCGAGATTTTAAACTCATTTACCGGCTGCCGAGATGTTCGTTAACGGGCGATAGCCAAAACCTTGGTGTCGATGCATCCAGTTTTGGACAAATCCACGTCAACTATTTTGAAACAAATGGAGTATAAGACGAGAGGAGAAAGGAGATTTCTTACTCCCGAGTTTAAGTGATTCTGGTATTTTTTTTAAAATCTAAAAAACTATTTATGTATTTTTGTAGAAAATTGAACAAAATCCCGAATGTGGTAAACCGTGTATTTCACAAACATTCAAAAAATCAATTTCAGTTATTTCATATTCTGCGCTACATAAAAATGACAAAAGCGTTGATCTGAATATGAATATTTTCAAATATCAATATTGCCATATTTTGTCATTTTTATGTAGTGCATGATACAAATTATTGGAATTTGATATTTTACACGTCCGTGCGATACATCATTGGCTATATCCGGAATTGTTTTTGCATTTTTTGAAACTCATAAATATTATATTTTAAAAATATCACGATCACTAGTGCTCGGGAGTCAAAGACACTTTTCAACCAGAGGCACGCTTTAAAAAGAAGAACATCGCTTGAGCTGGTGAAATAGGAACGAAGAACGGGTGCTCGAGAGACCCGATCACACCGCACCGACAGCGCCAACATGTGTGTCATGTTAGTTGTTTGTCAGTGTAAGAGCATCGCCAGCAGCGTCGGACACGAAAATAACATTCAGGCGCGGCCCCAATGACGTCAACTTTCTCGGTGCGGTCTAATAGATGGCCCCGCACTCTGACGCCGGTCCCGGCACTTATGGAGAGGTTGGACTGGAAATGTTATCAGGCAAACGGCGTGATACCGACATACGGGTCACGTTTCCATCTCGTCTCTTATGTGCTCGCCTTCTCTTCCACCAACACCGAGTTGTCCCATTTCCGCGCCGGCACCTCACAACCGTCTCGCACACAAGGTATTGGAATTTTTATATGGATATTTTTCTTCTAGATTTTTGCCTAGTTAAATTAGATAGGGTGTTTGGTTGTTTGATTGTTTCACTGTTTGATCTGCAAGGACATCTTCTATGTGGGTTGCGGCCCGATCTTAACGGATTGACGGCGACCCGATCTTTGATATATTTTTTTCGCCGCAAAATGATCTAGTTTAACATTTATGGATGCTATGAGAAAACGATTTAATTTTAAATTGTTGTATGGATTATTCTATTTCTTTTTTAATTATTGTGGAACTAATTTATGTGTTTAACACTATACAATATAGATCCATTTAGGTAAAAATACGATTATATTTGTCATAAAATGGGTAAAAAATTATTGAGAAGACCTCTTGGGGTTTGTCGCTGAGCTATTGATCGAGAGCGTCGCTGCAAATGCTCCAACTTCTTATTTTCTGCTCTCGTCACTCAGTGAATTTGAATATCTGATCGAAGTAAACATAGACATGGAATCCTGAGGGATATATATGGGATGCGTTTCCTACAGTGCCAGATTACGTGTTCGACTTGCGCTTACATGTCCCGGAAATTACGCCTCGCGACCACCGTGACGGACTGGAGTTTACTGAATTTGGTGGCGCCGCCGCTGCTTGGCGCGCAAGCCCATTCTGCAAAATTGAAATCCCGCCCAAAAGTTTTCGTCTGCAAATTGGAATCCCGATGTGGCGCCAACGCTACAGGTTGGAGCTAGGACCATCACGCGTAAGGCATTTCAGCTGAAATCACGCCCCGATCTTTTGGGGCGCAGATAGTGCCAATTTTTTGCGAGTACATAGTGCCAAATTTCAACTGCATACGCTAGTTTCTGGGAGCGATGGCAGTTCGCGGCATTGATTTGTGCATTACTGGATCCGGAAACAATCGAAACGTGCTAGAGATTTTCCGCTTGCAAACACAGGAACGGAATGGAGGAGGTGACTAACATATCTGCAGGTACACGGGCAGTTTGTACAGAGATTCAGAAATCCCCATACAGATAGGTAGGAACAGATAAAACCCCGAGGATCATGGGTACACAAGGATCAGAAACTGCTTCCTAGGTGAACAACACAATGAAATTGCACGAACAAGTTCGTTGTAAAGACTGGCGTTTCTCAAGATGCAGATTTACAGACGAGAACGAATGAATAGGATTAGAGAAATAATAACATTACTAGTATTCTTTCAGACTGAAAGACCAGTGATGTTCCCACAGACAGGTTCTGGCCCTGCTATTCTGTTACAGGTGCTGCACCCTGAACATTTTGTAACCCTGCCTGTTTAATGAATCCCCTTTTGCCCGCAAAAAAACAGAAGAATTCTTACAAGACGAATTTTCATATGCAAACATCCCCACCCAAAATTCAGATCCGAAACAATATAATTGCCTGCGTTTGCAAGGAAATGAAGCTTGGGCCTTGCACGCACGATTCACAAAGCAATTGGACGGATGAAAATAGAAATTACTCCACAAAGATTAGGCAATTATCAATCTAGATAATAAATGCCAAGCCTCAACATCATTTGCAACTTCAGAGTATTGGAGTCTGACACGAATTAGAACAAGACAGGTTCATAATACTATTTCTTCAGATTGAAAAGACGGTGCTGTTCACACAACCAGCACAATTCTTACAAGAGGACATAGTCAGAACACAATCGAACAGCTAACTACAGGGAACAACTGCATCATGAAAATTAACGAGGAACCAGAGGGCAAGGGGACTCTGCTACGACATCAGAACAGCCTAAGAAGAGGTGAACTTGGTAACGGCCTTGGTGCCCTCAGACACAGCATGCTTGGCGAGCTCGCCGGGCAGCACAAGGCGAACCGAGGTCTGGATCTCCCTGGAGGTGATGGTGGGCTTCTTGTTGTACCTGGCCAGCTTGGCCGACTCGCCGGCGAGCTTCTCGAAGATGTCGTTGATGAAGGAGTTCATGATGGACATGGCCTTGGAGGAGATGCCGATGTCGGGGTGCACCTGCTTCAGCACCTTGAAGATGTAGATCTTGTACGTCTCCACAGACTTCTTGGACTTCTTGTCCACGCCGCCTTCCTTGGCGGCGGTCTTGCCGGCGGGGAGGCTCTTCCCCGCCTTGGGCTTCTTCACGGCCGGGGCCTTCTCCGCCGCCGGCTCCTCATCCACGGGCTTCTTCGCCGCCGGCTTCTTCTCCGCCTTGGGGGCCATGGTGATTCTCGGAGGAGAGGTGGGATGCTGGTTGTGGGGTTTCGCTAGAAGGTGGGGGAAGAGGCGCGGGGTTGCAGATGAGATCTGAGGAAAGGAGGAGGGGTGGGAATCTATATATAGAGAGAGAGAAGGTGGACGCTGATTGGTGGAGGGTGGTTGCCGCGGATCGATGACGTGGAGGGATCCAGCGACGCAGATTTTGCTTCAACATTGATCGGTGCCGCGGAAGCTGCTGCAATTATACCACTTCAGAAATACAGAGCAGCTATTACTATGACAGGTACAGGAAACGTGTGTTCCAGGCCAAGGGGAGTACAAAAATTGAATTCCTCGAGTCCGTTTACATGACTTCAAAGTTCAACCATCTTCCAAACGAGAGCTATGTTAGCTTTACGGTGACATTTTTATCGGAATGAAGTGAAGGAGGTCAAAGAACTCCACCTTCGTCCGAGAGGATTGAGGAGAAGAGAGTATCGTCGTCGCACCACCCAAGAGGAAGGAGAAGAAGAGAGAGTCGTCGCCCCCCAAGCCCACCAACGCCTCGATCTCCCCGGCCGACAGCACCGGACGACCGTCGGCCTCCCAGTCTACGATAGGCTGCTACCGCGACACTCAGCCCCAGTTTCATCCTCCGCTGACTCGGTCATCAGGGGCGAACCTACGTATATCTTAGGGGTGTCACAAGACACCGGGTACATTTTAATTTTCTCCTGGCATGATCTATACTTACATGTGTGTGTGACCCCCGAAGAACAAGCTCAACTAGCAACAATGTTTAGTGGTAAACACATTAAATATTTGTTATGGATCCGCCACCATCCATGTAAGCTCTATTGTCACCACTTCCATCTCTGACGTCGGTGCACCCCACTCTCCCCACGAAATTTGTTGCTTGATGGCGGCTCACTCAACGCTCGACGTCTCCTTCTCCGCAGCGGCGTTGCCAGCCCCATCGATGTGGACGACGCTGTGGGAGGTGGGAGATGGATCAAAATGAGCATCAACCAAGGTAGGGGAGAGGAAATCAGGGGAGGGAGCGACATTGCCAAGAGAGTGGTTCGGTTGGGCACGGAGGGGAGCAAGTTCAGGAATGAAGGAGACGGTCGGGACTTTAGGAATGGAGCGGATCTGACACGCAGCGCCGCGTGACCATGGCGCTCCGGAAAGAACAGTCTCGCTTGTAAAGTATGGTCTTACCTGAACCATCCCTTGTGCCACTGTATATGCAGTACACTGGAAACGTCTACGTGAAAAAGAACAACCATCCCACAAAAACAGTGGCAGGCGAACGCAGGTGCAGAGTTTCAGACAAACATATTTTTCTTTCCCCTGAAACAGAGTTTACAAAACAAGCTCTGAAGGTCGCAATCAGGCTCAACATTCCATGGCGAGCACAAGATGGTTACCAGCCGCTTACGCAGCACCAAATTATTCGTCAAATATCACCCATCACCCCGTTCATGATGCCGGGCAGCTCTGCCGGTAAAAGATACACTTCCAGTTCAGTTCAGAAGACTCGCTGCTGCTGCCGCAGCACGCACGCACTCGGAAAAAAAAATACAGCGCCAGTTAACACTACCCAAGAATTCTCAAATCAGCTAGTACAACAGAAAACGCATCATCGTGGCAGGAGGCAAAGCAGCCAGAGGCTCTCCTCTCCTTGCTCACTGCCTCACTGTCATGGCGCGTGCTTTGCCACTCTCCCTACTGTACATGTTACTAAGAGGCCAGCCGCCGCCGCGGGTCGCCGGCTCGTGGCCAAGTGAGCCAAACAAGCCAACCCATTATGCATTACGTTATCACGACTGCCCGTTAACAGACTTTCAGCCGTAGCTCAGCCGGGAAGAGTCCGAGGCCCGGGCCTGCGTCTGCCGTCTCGCCACGCCGATCTCGCAAGCGTTCACCCTCGAGGCAAACCTCAGGGAGCAGATCGTCTCCCCGACGGAGGACGCCTCCGGCGCGATGTTGACGAACATGAGCGTCTTCGAGTCCCCGCCAAGGCAAGGCTGCAGCGCAAGGTTGATGTGAGAATGTGTCTGGTATGTACACTAAACAGTTGATTGAAAGCTTATCTGGTGGACACTTGTACAGAGGACACGCACCTGCAAGAGGTATGTAAGTTTCGAGTTCCTGAAGGGCACATGGTCATCATTTTTCGCGATCGCAAAGATGACGTCGCTGAGAGCTGATAAGCTTTTATTGATTGACTACAATGTCAACAAACAGGACGGTTAGATCCATGGCATTATCGAATCCCAGTAACATTGTAAATCTGTGGGGGGAAAACACACCTGAGTTTCTTTCAGGCGGTCACCTGTTGAGCCACTTTTAGCGAGACGCTCGCTTCCAGCTAAATCAATCAGGTTGAGCACGCCTTGTACTTGTTGGCCTGTGCTCTGCAATGAGATAAAAAAATAGACCCTCAATCCTCAATATATGTGTGCACTTAGTACGCAAGAAACTTTGAAAATACTAGTGATTCTTGATAAATATGGCTAACAAAAATTTAGGTATATATAATAATGTCGTTAGCTACTGATCTAACAATTTTGCAAAGTTTCACACCGTGTTTCTTACATTCAAAGCTGAGACAAGTGACCTACCTCATTTGATCCAAATATCTTTAGAGTGAATACGAAATGGCTCCGAGAAGATTGCTCGTTCATTTGGGTCCGACCAACAGACCTGTTTATACGTGGTAATCGAATCAAATTCGACAGAAATTGTACAGAAATTTTATGCTCAGCATAACAAATCCTCTATTTACTCTGTATACTCTCAATATGAATCACCTGCTGTGAGATGCTTTGTCTAGAAGAGACGTCACATCAGCAGTACTGAACACATCAGTAGTTGTAAGATCGGAGACTGTTGTGTTTCCCTGGGCATCATGCTTGATGGTGTATTGTTTACCGGCAGACATCTCAACACTGTTGGAGCGTCCTGGTGCTAACAAGTCACGAATTGTCTCATTATATATTTCCAACATTGATGCCTGCATATAGGATTCAGTATTAGTAAATGTCTTAACAATACGGATAATACATGATTTTAGATGTTAGATTGTAATGCAATCCAGGGACTAACCTGCATACAATACTTCCATCCTTGAGATTCTAGAGATTGGCTAGTCTTGAAAATTTGCTCCAAAGATCGAGGTATAAGGCCTTTCTGATCACGCCCTGGCTTACCCATCATCGTATATGTTTTACCAGATCCTGTTTGGCCATATGCAAATATGCATACCTGCATAGGTAAATTTAGCATAACAGGTAGTGCTACATAACTAAATGAACTAACAATTGCACTGAGACATGCATAAGAAAGTTCATGAAATCTATAAATAAGCTAAAAGCTCCGGCATAATAGTGATACACCAGTGATTACAATGTGCATGATTAGATAGTTATTTTTTAGCATGCCACAATCGCACAAAAGCGCATATTACATTGTAGTTTGTATGATATCTTGCAGTCTGGTAATAAAAACAGCCAAGAAGACTGGTATGTGGCAGTGCTGGATAGAGACATTTCAGCAGATGTGTAAATTAGTAACCTAATGTTTTCAAAGAACAAAGATAACAGTGGAATATACCGAATACTAAAACATTACATTTCTAAACATAGGCTACTGCTTAAGGCAACTACACTTAGGTTTGTAATGAAAAGTTGTACCTTGTATCCATCAAGTGCACTTTGAACAAGCTGGGACATTTCCACAAACACATCATCTTGTGAAGCGCTATGATTGAAAACCTTGTCATATGAAAAAGAAACCTTTTGACCTATAAAATGCAAAACCAAAAGGCATAATGTCACATTAGATTTTATAGGAGAAACTATTTAATATAACCAGCAGAAAATGTGAAGGGGCATATTCACCATCTTTCATTAAGTCAATACCACGCCCAGCATTTTCCACAGATGATGGATAAGAAATCAGGGATTCTTCCTGACTATTAGAATCACCGTCAGACAGAAAGGGTCGAACCCTACAAAATACTCTAATATTCCCTTTTAGTTCCTGCAAATAAATGACCATCAATACCAGATAGAAATATGCATAGTATTTCAGTCTTTGTTTATGACTTGATTACAACAGATTAGTCCTTCAATGAGAACCCATGCAGATGTTATATAAGTATTACCAATATGGTATTGTGCAGCTTCTTTCGTAGCTTGTCGGCTTCAATGATTTGAAACTCTGCATATGCCAAACGCTCTTCCAGATCTTTAATTGTCACTTTCTGTTCTTCATAACCCGTCATGGCATCAATTGCAGTCACATCAGCATGCTGCATAAGTGCACAGGGATATCAAACTTCGTTGAATCTTAAAATATATGGAAAAAAAAGTGCTACAGACTATGCTTTTCTAACCTTTAGCTTCTCAGTGGCATCTGCAAGGTGGTTCTGCAATGTTTCAATTTGTTCTTGCTGCGAATTGCACATTTCCTGAAAACAAGAATAATGATAAGGCAAGTGGCCACATGAAAATTTACCAAATGAACTGAAAGCACAAACCTCAAAGGCTGATACTTTTGAACTCAAAACCACACAGTCCTTTGAAGACTTTCTAGCCTGTTCGCTGCAAGTAGCCAGCTCAGCGGTCAAGGTATTCACTTGAGCAACGGACTGATCACGATCATCTCTAATTTGTTGTAAGTCAGTTCTGAGGCACTCTACTTCTTTCCTAAGTTCTTCTTTCACTCTGATTGCTTCTTTCTGGGAAGTCTGAAAGAGTATAAACAGAATGTGAATATATGAAAGGAAGAGTTAACTGAAAATACTAAAACGTACAATCTTTGGTTAAGTCACAACCAAAACTTGCCATTTTATGGCTTTTTACACGCAAGTATGAACTTTTATTCGACTTGTGTAGCGTAATTCCGATAGACTAGAAGTACGCTGGAAAGTTTGAGTAGAAGCTGCATATGTGCTTGTTAAATTGTACATATTTGTGTGCTAAGAAAGTATAGCGCAAAAAACAAAACTTACCATGGAAGAATCCAACTGGTTCTTAATTGAGTTGTTAAGATCTTTCAAATTAGTCATGGCTTCCATCATTGCACTCTTTTCCTTTTGCAGCTTCGAAATAGTTTCTCCATTCTTTGATGTGTCAGCTTGAAGATTACTGTTGTACTGCTGCAAGCTGGAGTTGTATTCCTGAAGTCTTTTATTCGTGTCTTGGACCATTTTCAACTAGTTCACAGAATTTGCAATTAGCAAAAGTATTTATGATGCAAACTCGTGTAAAGACATAATACATTAGATCTCTACCTGTTCACTAAACCGCTTTGCCTCATGAGTAACCCTTTCAAGGTCGACCGTCAGTACGTCCCGTGAAGCCTCCGCTGACTCCCTTTCCTGCCTTTCCTTCTCATAAGACTCTTCAGCAAGCTGCAAGTTTTTGGATATTGAGAAATTAGGGTTGTGCTTTCAAGTCTGTATCACAGCAGGCAAGTAATAGTACTGTGAGAGTTCTGACCAGCCTGTCGGCCTTCTCCTTGTTAAAGCTCTCCTCCAGAAAGTCACACCGCGTTGTCAACTCCAAGTTTGCAGCTTTCAACTCTTCAAGAGCATCACTGAGCTGAGCCTCTGAAAAGACGATCCAATGAAGATTAAATTGTGAGAATGTGGCATCGTTTTGCATTTACGAATGCCATTATTAATAGTATAACACCACCAGAAGATAAAATTCGTCAGATTCACTCTCCCAATGATCAAACAAACACAAAAGGAGGAGGCAGAAGCACTCGAAGGAAAAATACAATACTGAACTCTGTGTAACGGTCACTACTGGTTCAAGTTCAACATCAGCAGATGCGAAATTGATGACCAAACAGTACGCATGTGCAATAAATGAATCACTTTAAACCCCTCACATGATCCTCAACAAATACAAAAGGCGCTAGAAGAGGAGGATTAGAATTAATTACCAAACTCCGTGTGCCGGGTATTGTCTGCCTCAATCTGGCCCTGAAGCTCTCCAGCTCGGCCAAGTAGCCGTCCTCCAGGTCCACGAACCACCGGATGCAGGCCCTCAGCCGCTTGATGTACTCGCTCATCTGCTCCGTCCTCCCCTGCACGACAAATCCATCCAATTCAAGAACCCCACCCGCAATTCGTGACAAGATTTAATACAGACAAGAAACCCGAGAAGAACCCACGCACCTTGTAGTCAGTCTTGGACTTGCCCTTCATCTTCTCGGCGAGCAGCTGCTCCACGTCCTCCCTCCCGCCGAACTCGACCGCAGGCCCCGCCGTCTCGGACCCGACTTCCGACGGCGCCGCCTCGCCGCGGGCCCCGCCGTTGTTGATTGCCGAGAGCACATTGCGGCGCGGCGCGGACTTGAGCCCCATCCCCCGGCGCGCGCTCCCCAGGTTCTCCTTCTGCGAGCCGACGACATCACAAACCGGCGGAAAGAAATCCGGCAGCCCAAGAAGAAGAAAAGAAAGAACTTCACGGCGGAGAACACGATGGGGACTCACCGGGTAGGCGCTGCGCGGCGTGAGGTAGGACGCCATGGGCGGGCGAGCGGAGATCACTGGCGAGATTAGGGGTTAATACTACTACTACTAGCGAGGACTTCAGTGCTCTCCCGCAGTGGTGGCGGTGGGTGGGAAGGGGGAAAGGGAGCTTTCGCTCGGGACGGGGGGTGGAGTGGACTCGAAGGCAGCGGAATCTCCCTCACTCTCCCTCCCGTGGCTTGCAAGCGCCGACAGAGCTGGATGGATCGGGGAGGAAAAGCAGCAACAAATCGCGAGCTCGGAGGGAGCTCCCGGATGGATATATTTCGGGGTTTCTCCCGTGCGCTCGGATCTGAGGGGAAGCCCGAGATGGCCGGACAGGGGAGGGAGCAGAGGAAGGGGAGAAACGGCGCAGCCTATTTCGAAATATTTTGAACGATGGGGTGTGGGTCGGGGTCAGGGGACCGCAGCAGGGTCGGTGTATTTACGAGCGTGCCACTGGCGGCTGGTGCCGCGCCGGCGGCCGTGGGAAGCGGGCAAGTGGCGAGATGGCGTGGGATGGAGGTGCGAGGGGTAGTTTGGGGACGTGTTAGGTTCATCGGGTGAACGGTCAACTTCCGTGTCGTGGGCTTGGGGATGGGCCTACGTACACGTCGTGGGCCGGGACAAAACATGCCGCGAGTTGCGACGTTGCTCTCCGTTGGCTCTTCAGTCGCTTCACTGCAGAATCTCAAAAACAAAAAAAGTCGCTTCACTGCAGGACGAGAACGATGCGATGCTTAATCAGTTTTCCGTGGCTAATCTAATCGCCGATAATAATCAGGTAGGACGCTGACGCGATGCTTAATCAGCTTGTTGTGTCTAGTCTAATATATGATAATAATCCGTTTCCGTCTTGTCGCTTTGCTGCTTCTGCTAATCGCTACAGAAGGAATTAGGATGTCTCCAACGGGCGACGCATCGAGTCCGCGCGCCTCCGTTCCTGTCCGCGGGGGCCAAAAACACGGCCCAACGGGGCGACGCAAACGGACCGCGTCCGTTTTTTTGGTCCGCCGCGACCCATTCCTGGCCCAAATTTGGGCCACCGATGCGTCGGGCGCGGACGCGAGCGGAGCGCTATTGTGTCCTCCTCTGGTCCGCCCCTGGCCCAACTGTCACGCCATTCCCCACCCCAATCTCCTCCGCCTCTCTCGCCCCTTCCGCCGCCACCCCGCCGTCGCTCCCTCGATTTGGCACTGCAGGCCATTCCCGGGACGCCATCTCATGCTCCTCTTCCCCCCCGTCACCGGAGCTGCTTCCTCCCGCCACGGCCGGTGAATCTTGCGGCCACATCTGTCGGAGCGCCCGCGACACCAACAACGCCCACAAGGTGTTCGGCCGTCAGCCCCGGCACCAACTCAGGTACGAATTCGGCCATGGATAGCTCCGATGAATGGTACTACAAGAACTACATCTTGTGCGCGCCATCATTGGATGATTCCTCGGACGATGAGAGTGACGGCCTGGTTGCCACCCTCATCGTCAATGAGTACATTGAGAGGATGCGGCCGGTGTTCCGAGGCTCGTTGCCGGGCCGTTCTCCTGCATTGGACCGGAACCGGAGAGCTGGCCAACTCCAGCTTTGGGGGGACTACTTTCGTCCCCACAGACCCACGTATCCTCCCAAGATTTTTCGGCGCCGTTTCCAGATGAGAAGATCTTTGTTCAACCGTATCCGGTTGGGGGTGATGCATTTTGATGACTATTTCATATGCAAGCCAGATGCATGTGGTGCCCTCGGTTTCTCATCATACCAGAAGTGCACTGCCGCCGTTCGCATGCTTGCATATGGAATTGCAGGTGATCTTGTGGACGAGTACGTGCGGATGAGCGAGTCCACGTGCCTAGAAGCAATGTACAAGTTTTGCAAGGCCGTGTTGCAGGTGTTCGGCCCCGAGTACTTGAGGGAGCCCAATGCTGCCGACATGACCGGCTCTTGGCCATCAACGAGGCCAGAGGGTTCCCTGGGATGCTTGGCAGCATAGATTGTATGCACTGGGAGTGGAGGAACTGCCCATTTGCTTGGCAAGGGCAGTACAAGGTCCATGTTGGGGCGTGCACGGTCGTGCTTGAGGTCGTGGCATCACAAGATTTGTGGATTTGGCACTCGTTTTTTGGCATGGCCGGCTCGCACAATGACATCAACGTGCTGCAGCGGTCTCCGGTGTTCAACAGGCTTGCCAATGGCCTCGCACCCCAGGTGACCTATGAGATCAATGGTCATGAGTATGACAAGACTTATTATCTTGCTGATGGGATTTATCCTACATGGACTACTTTTGTGAAGACCATCTCCAATCCCAGTGATGAGAAGAAGAAGAGGTTCGCCAAGGAACAAGAGAGTGCTAGAAAGGATGTGGAGCGTGCATTCGGTGCCCTCCAGTCACGGTGGGCTATTGTTCGCCACCCCGCTAGGACATGGGACAAGGACCAACTCTGGGAGGTGATGACAGCTTGTGTGATCATGCACAACATGATCGTGGAGGACGAACGCGACGAGGGTATGCATGATCAGGCTTGGCAGTTTCAGGGTCAGTTGGTACAGCCCCAGGGACCGTCCACATTTGATCAGTTCCTCGACTTCCACCGTGACATTCGTGAGAAGATGTCTCATAACCAGCTCCAAAATGATTTGGTGGAGCATGTCTGGCAGCACTACGGTAACCAGTAGTTCCATTTGATGAACTATTAGTCTTATTTTTATTTGGTTTGTAAGACTATGCATGAAACAATTTGTTATTTGTGAAACAATTATTTAGATTGTAATAACTATGTGATGAACCATTTGGATTGTATTATTTGGATTGTATAATTTGTTTTATTTCCTATATACTTGTTTTGTATGGATTGATAAAAATGATCAAAATGATCAAAACCCCTGGCCGGGCGGACTCGATGCGTCGGCCCACCCCCCTATATATGAACGAAAATGGCTCATATATGGCCTGTTTAACTAAAAAAAAATATGCGGGCGGACTCGATGCGTCGCCCCGTTGGGGGCACTGGCCAGAAAGGGGCGGACATGGGCCGGATGCGCGTCCGGTGATGGAGATGCTTTCTATCCTGCTATCTGCGGGACGGTGACGTGGTGGGCGATCGATCATCTATTTCGCGCGCTTTAGTTGGTGTGGTGTGGTGTGGTGTGGTGTGGTGTTGTATCTTTTTCTTTTGTGGGGGCGGTTTCTTCAGTGGAGCTTCTTCGTGCCAAATCAAAGTATTCCTCGAGACGATGATGCCTCTGCCGACGATAATCATGCGGCATACTAGAATAGTGGCCGAACGGACCAGCGGCTCAACTGCCCTGTACATGGAGCCACTACTATATGCAGTAGGAGCGAGTATTGTATTTTTTGCGCTTTACGTACGAATGACGGATGACATGATGGTATATTGGTGTATATATGGCCCGTGACACCGTTCCATAATGATTGCTGCTACCTTGATTGATTAGTAATCACTAATCAGTGTGCAATTTCGCCTCTTTGGGAAAATAGTTTGGTGACCAGCAGCAAACCTTCTCCTTTTTATTTTTCTCTGAACTGTCTCTGTAGCTGGTGTGTTGCAGCATCGCTTAGCGTGCTCTGGGCTCTGGCTGACTTGTGCACCATGAGTTTCAGAGCTGAGAATGTTTTCTGATGAGCAGTGGTAGTACATTTGTCATCAAGGAGTATAACACCAACTCTCGCCGGTTAGTCTGCACATGATTCATCAAAGTCCAAAAGGAGCGACGAGCATGTGCCACCTCGTCACCAGAAACCACACAGGGCCGGTTTCAGTCACAAAGTCCAAAAGGCGCTGGATCGGTTTCAGTCAGAAAGGACCATGGAAACCATCGTCAGGCAGCGGCGTTGGGTTGCGTCGCAAGGCACCGGAAAGAAGGAAGGAGACAATGCAATAAGCTAGCCATCGTCTGTAGTACTCAGGACTCAGGAGGGACTCGAATCAATCAAGGCGACGGCGACGCGTACTAGTATGGGCATGCACGTAACAGAGTCCAATTAAGCTCGCGGGTCGCTTGCCGCAGGGTGCAGTACGGTGGCAACTGCTGACGGCGACGTCGCGAGGCCTCTCGGCTCGCTCGGCACCAAACCAAAGGGAAAACCTGTCGCCCGTGCGAACCGTGGTCCGTGGGAATCGGGACGACCACCGGAGTCCGTCCGATGTGCGGCCGACGGCGACCGCGCACCTGCTGCCGCGCGCGGCGAGGGAGTGCCAGATGGAGGGCGTCGGGGCTGCGTGGGAGGAAGTCGATCGCTGGCGGGTGAGGCGTCCCTGTTCTGTCTTCGGTTCGGGGGTGGCTTCACATGTGCGTCCGCCACCGGCACCGGCACCGCTCGAGGAAACCAACAGTCTTCTAGCAAGGTGGCCAGGCTCTCTTCGGACGTCTTGGACGGCTGCTCGATCTGGAGGCCGAGGCAGGCTGAGGATCAAGTTCCACTCTTAAGTAAAACTTCAGTTATTAATAGGCTTTCAACAAACTTTCAGCCGGATCTATCCCCTCTCAAAAAGGCCACGTAGAAAGGTATTCTAACAATTTTAGAAGGTCTGAAAATGTCATAAAACGCCATTCACTTTGGCTCAGTTGTTTAATACTACGAAATGCAAAAAAAAAAACCTGTTTGAAATAAGTCATTTGATATGACGTTTTTCAATCTCAGAGTTTGTGAAAATCTCAGTATACGCCATTCACGTTTACGGTGTATTCTGAGATTCTCACAAGCTCTAAGCTTGAAAATATCATATCAAATGGCTTGGTTTAAATGACTTAAAAAAGATTACATTTCACAGTCTCCGATAAGATAAAGCGAATGTTGTTTTCTAAAAAATTTAGACCCTGTTAGATTTTCAGAACGCCTTTTAGTGTCCTGTTTTTTGGGAGGGACCGGGTTTGCCTCAAGTTTTTTTAAGAAGTCATTAGCGGCTAAAGGTTTGCTTAAAGTCTATTTAAAAAAAGAATGCCCATCAACTCTATGTCGAATGTACGAGTACATTCATTGCATGTCACCCATAACGCGTGCACGCTAGCCCTGTTGTGAACCATGGACCGTACGCGTCGTTCAATGGCTTTACCGTTGGAAGAACGATTTTTTTTTTGTAAATATGAACGAAAATTGCACACATGCGTTACACCTACACGTACAATCCATGTGGTAGTAGGCTGAGGTAAGTCGAACTGTCAAAAAAGATAAAAGGCTGAGGTAAGTCGACAATCGTATAAAAATCACTCGAATCTTTTGCGTACAATGGTTCATGTTTTTTCTTCTATAATGGAGATTCTAAAACGACAATGAAGGTTGGGCTCAAATACCAAGTCGCTAAGCTAAATTTCACTTTAACAAATTTATATAGTCTTGTGTACTTCAAGTTCAAGTATCCATACATTATAAACACAACAGCCAAAAGAGAAGAAAAAAACACTCAATTACCCTCAAAATATGGAACAATAATATGCATTGAAAATCACAAAAAAAAGTGAAACAATATTATGCCGGAAATGAACAACGTTCAGAATAATTAAAGCATACCAACGGTACTATGATTTTTTTTCTTAACAATGGTGTACTTTCCAGTTTACGAAATTGGAATGACCTTCTGGGTTGGGGAAATTCGTGTCTCGTCACTGGGGATTTGGTGTTGCGGCAGTTGTGTTGCCATTGTTTGATCGTTCTTTCAGTTTGAAAAATCTATTGAGAAGTATAGAATACACGACGTCAATGATCAATCCCTCAAATATTCAATAGAAATGAATTAATCGGTAGACTTAAAATTTGTTAATTACCTGATCAGCCATTGTGGCGATCGCTGACCAGTCCCCGTCAGGTCTTAATCGTCTGGGAACTACTCGTTTGCAATTTGTAGCATCTTAGCAGAGGACAAGAATCCATGTGATTTGTTTGAAATAGTGGTATTATTCGTTTTGTACCTCTCCGTATGTCATCTTAGGCCGTTATTATGTTAGTATACTCACATACTATAAGGCCCAACTGAGAAGTCAGTGACCAGAAAAAGAAACCTTTAGGACAAGCTCCAATCCATGGTTGAACAACTCTAGCGTGTATATGTAATATTTTTTTCACAAAAATGGAGGGTATGCTCAAGACTTACGAAGCCTAGCCGGTAAAATCACCCCTCTTCTTATACATTTCACATCATCTAGAGAAGAAAGAAAACTGGAGGGTAGCTAGTAAATTTGCCCTTATACATTTCACATCATGTAGAGAATACAAAAAAATGGAATACACAATAGATGTCTTTCTTGGGTTATCTCTAGCAACTATTATTTGCATGCTCTTAATCCTATGGGAGATTAAAGTTGACAAGATATCTCATACAGTGGAGAAAAATATCTTATATTTTTCGTAAGAGGTCATCTCTCATCTCTTAGCTAATAGAAGGCAAACCACTTTTTTATGTTCCTCAGTTGGAATCCAGCATTGATCGCTACGATAACAACACCGATGTATGTGCTTTAAAAGCAAGGGAATCATGGTGTAAAACTCTAGTAAAGAGTAGACGGAACACACTAGTACTTGAACATGCTATTCTCCATGCTAAGTTTGTGGAATTGATTTATATAGAGTTTTAGCAAATGTTATAACATACTTTGTGAAGCCTTTGTGCAATGCACTTGAAGAAATCATCTCTCATCAGTGGCGGAGCCACGTTGTAGCTGTGTAGTCAAACGACTACACAGGAATTTGGCAAGTTAATCATCCCCACTTATGCGTACCAACACAGTCCCACTTGTCATCTGAAAATTTACCACACAGTCCCACTTGTCATCTGCTTTGGGTACGGTGGGCCTTGTAGCAAAGCAAATAGATAATGTGTAAGTTCTATTTTGCTTCTCTTCCACACTGGCTATATTCTGTTCCGAGCAAAAGGAAGTACATAATTTTTCTTCTTTTATGCATTCAGATTTCGTTTTTCTTATACAAATGTTTTTGTCAAGGCTTAAGTTTGGTAAATGGATAGATTTATCAAGAAATGTTGCAAATTATTTTGTGCTCCTGTTTTAATTTGTCTACACAAGTGTGTTCTCAAAGGATTTTTTTAGTAATGCTTGACATCACAGGGTTTAGATCCCGGCTCCGCCACTGTCTCTCATACAAGTCAAAAATCATCTTACATGTCTCTGGTATAAAGGCTGACATTGTACTATATGGCCCCGCTAAGAAAAGGCTGACATCAGACAATGCACGTGTCTAAGACGAGGGGTCATTGCACGTGCCCGAGGCGAGTGGTTCATCAAGCAATACATGATAGAGAGATAGTTCGATGCATGAAGATGCATTTCTTATATTTGGTTGTGAAAGGTATGAAAAGGGACCAAAATGTGCCATATGCGCAAATCATGTAAAATACTCGCATAAAAAGGGTAAAATGAGGAAAGATTCATGCACACACATAATACAACACGCATTAATTCACGTTTTTCATGAGCATCGGATCACCATCAGTTGGACCAAACTCAAGTAAGAATATTTGTAGATATACGTATCCTCCTACTATGATATTACAAGTACATATAGAATTTTGCTAGCTAACACTAGTAATCTAGTATAATTGATGAACATAGTTTGTAATATAACATATTGTTCAACAATGAAGGCATACACTTAGGCTAAATAGAGGCATACTCAGTAAGCGTGGATGGCAAAGATTGCGATCGTCATCGATAGAGTAGTGAGAGACACTATGAGATTCAAAGCATAGATGTCCGACTTAGTTCCTGGGAGCTTTGGCTCATAGATATAGATCAATACAAAATTGACTTTCAATTACTCCAATATGTTAAACTAAAAATTATCGATATTCCTCATAAGTCACAACAACCCCCACAAACTGCACCTGATCGACACACCACGCTAAATGCAAAAGTAAAACAACTGAATATGTGGTGTACATTTTATAGTGAACGTGTTATACTACATTACTACCAATCTATTTCAACTAGTATTATAATTTAAGACAAGTTTTTTATTTTACCGTCATGTGTTTCTGTTTAAAACCGCTTTACTATACAAGGATGAAACATATACTCTCATGTTCACTTTTATAAGACATTTTAGCTTTTTTTTCAAAAATACATGTATCTAGATGTATTTAGTATGTAAATTCACTCATTTTAATATGTATCTAGTCCATATACAAATATCTAAAATGACTTATACAAGTGAACAGAGCGAGTACTAACAATGTATTTCAGCTGTCAGACGTGTTAAACAACCTGAATGGAAACAGAAAACATCAGAGACGGGAGAATGATATACGCCACCGCCATCTGAAGGCGGTATCCAGTGAGGCAGTGACCTACAGAAGGCGGATTACAGACTAAACTCAGCGGCCACGTCTCCATCCACCGGCTCTCATCTCTACTCCTATAAAAACCACAGTTGGTGATGATGGTGTGCCTGCCATCTTTTACCCACGATCGTTCGATTTGAATCTAACGAACAAGAAGCAGTCTTGGCAAATTTGCAGATAACCCCTTGTCTTTTTATCTCTCCTCCCACCTCATCCAACCATCTGAATATTATTTGGCAGCAAGGAGAAAGCTCATCCAAGTTCCAACTATCCTCTGTGTATAACTAATGGCTAGCAATTGTGGTTATGTTTTGCTACAATTACACAATTCTCTTGTGTGAAAATTGCACAATTTTGGTTATGCAAATTTTAAGCACTTTGGGGCTGCCTGTACTTAGAGCAAGTACACAATATTTCACTTAGAGCTACTCTATTGGTAAACGTAAAACAGCCCACTAATCGCGGATATTTTTAGAAATGTTCTATGAATTCTGAATTAGAAAGATGGCCATGTATTTATTTGGTTCTTGGAACTTATACTAAATAATTTTTATCTCCCTATTGTCTTGTAATTAATCTTCAAAATACAATTGACTAAGAACGAGTTCATTACAACGTGGGAGTTAATTTTGCTTATAAAATAGCTTTCCAAGTTTGTTAAATTTTCTTATAAAATAGCTTGCCAAGTTTGTATTATCACGCTTCCATTTCAATATGTATTATGTACCAACACACAGGCATTTCAGGTATAGTAGGATTTTTTTAATGGTGTGTTTATCTCTTTGTATACATGTGAATATTATGTATACTATATTTATATGTCTTGCAAGAAAAATAATTAGTGGAGCGTAGCAACGCACGGGCATTGGTGAGAAAACAGAGGAAGAAATTCGCACCTCGACCATCCTACTAGGGTTTTAGAGCTAACCGTCCCGGCGGCGCAGGGACATTTTTTTCCTTCTTCTTCCCGCGCCACAGAGATGCGTCAGCACGCGCCGGCGTACACGCCGGAGGCGGCCTCCGCCTCCGCCACGGGCGGGGCCGGGGAGCGGCAGAGCCTCCCGGCGCTCCAGGGGAAGATGAAGCGGGACCCGGAGGGGTACGAGACGGAGCTCCGCCAGCTGCACCGCCACTTCGAGTCGTCGGTGTTCCTCTTCCGCCAGCAGGCGGCGCTCTCCTCCTCCTCGTCCTCCTCGGGCGGCGGCGGAGGGGAGACGGCCAAGGAGCTCGGCGACCTCGCGCTGTTCCTCGCCCACGTCGCGCCGTTCTACCCGAACGACCTCGCCGACCTGCCCGACCAGATTGGGAGTCTACTCGACACTAACGCGCGCGCCCTGCCCTCGGGCCTCCGGGTGCACCTCGTGCAGGCGCTTATACTGCTCGTCAACCGGAAGGTGCACTCCTGTTCGGTTCATTTTTTTGTCTTCAGAAAAAGTTTAGTTTGATTTTGGCCGGATAGAACGGACATTGTGCTAGTGGTATGAGACCTGTCGTTCATACTGATTGGTGTGGGGTCTGTTTCGTGGGGTTATGGCATGTGAGAAGATTTTTGCTATTGTATGTAGCAGTGAGAAGATTTGTGCTAGTACATTGGAAATATCAGTATTGTTGTGGCTGATGCCCTTTGGTTGGACTAATTGAAGGATAGCACTAAATTAGGCTGATGGGCTCATGGGTTCATCCATACTGATATTACAACAATTAAATGGCCGAAGCCAGGTTACATTTTTTCATAAGCCCCACGGAAAGCTATAGAGTTTGTTCTGAACTGCAATCAGCATTGTTCCAAGCGGATATTTATTTCAACTTTTTTGCTTCCAAATTTGATGTTCTATCAAGCACATTAGGAAATGTAACGGCACCATTTGTCCATTATTGTCCTAGCTCCTGGGTGTTATTTCCACATGTCAAAGGACTCTAGGTTGCACTGTTGCAGTGGATGTTCTAGAGTTTTTTTGTTTGGTCGGTCATGGAGGTCTAGAAAATGAAAAATCACATCAGTGCTTCACTACAGTTTTAGCTGTAAGTAAAAATATGGGCCGGGCTCTATTATAATCAGCCATAGCCGTGGGCAACTTTTGGTAGTATTCCATAGTGCCAAAATGCTGGTTCATTGTATTAGGTATCCTCGTTCAATAGTGCATTGGGAATGGAGCGAACATTCTTGTCATGAAGAACTAATCGTCTGGAAGATGGGTTTTATAGCGAATGAAAGTTTATTTTGTTTTGCCTTGTTCCTTTAGTCTTCATTGCGAACGAAACACTCTTTAGAGTTCATTTTTCCAGCCTGATACCAATTGTAATTTTGTGATGTTATCAAAATGTTTAGATTGTTGATCTGGAAGACACAATGGAGTTATTTATGGAGCTTCAAGTCATTGGAGACCGAGCTGTAAAAAAACTTGCATTTTCACATATTATACACAGTATCAGAAGGATGAATCAGAAGCACAAGGATGAGGCTAAGAATCGTAAACTGCAAAACATCCTTTATACACTAGTACAGGTTTGCAGCATCTCGCACTTTATTTCTCAAGTATTACTGGGTTGAAAGTATTGGTGGGTAAGCATAAGAGTCCCTTTTCCCACTTCATCTAATAATATCCTCTTTTTCAGGGTGAGGAAGAATCGAGAGCAAAAAGGGCTTTTACTATCTTATGTGATCTTCACCGTCGAAGGGTCTGGTTTGATGATCGCACAGCAAATGCTATATGCAATGCTTGTTTCCATCCTTCTTCGAGGTACATATTGCAAAAAAATACTAGGTGTTTTATGTTGGTTGGTTTTTGTCTAAAAAATTGTATACTACGTGCAGGATTATGACAGCTGCTATCTCGTTCCTCCTTGGGTATGAAAATGTTGAGCAAGAGGATGATAGCGATGCATCAAGTAGTGAAGACGAAGCAAGTAAAAACCCAAATATTATTCTTAGCAAAGAGGATGTTTACAAGGTGATTTGGATTTTACTGCACTGGGTCTCTAATGATAGTATTTTTCAATGTTATGATTTTCATTTGTCTTTTCTGATGCATTGAGTTTTTTGTTTGACTTCCCCCCTCAGGCAAATCACAAGGGCACTTCTGCTAGTAAGAAAAAGAAGAAGGCTAAATTAGAGCGTGTAGTTCGTAGTATGAAAAGGCAACAGCGTAAATCCACTGAGGAAGCGGGCTCCAATTATTATTCACCCCTCACGTATTTAAAGGATCCTCAGGTAGAGTAACAACATAGTTATTGAAGCTGTTATCTTGTTAGAATGAGATGCCTTCTGCACTTCTTGATGTTGATGAAACACCCTTCTGTTTTGCTGAAACTCTTGTTGATGTGGTTTACAGGGTTTTGCTGAGAAGCTCTTCTCCCGGCTACAGAAATGCAATGAGCGATTTGAGGTTGGCCGCATTCCTTTTGCAGTTTTTTTTAAAACTCCCTTGCAGTTCTCAAGGCAACCATTAATTATTACCTTTAGCCTTTTGCTAATGCTCTATATGGGAGTGTAAGTGTATCTAGTACCCCCTCCATGTTGCAATACATGTCGTTCTGGACATTGAAGAATGTCAGGGTCTCCAAGATTACACCATTGACCATAATTTAGTATATGTTACTCAAATACCTATAAGTAGGCATTGTGGAAGTATATTTCATGATGATCATAGTATGAGCAATTTTTATAGATGTTTTTTTATATTGATCGTCACACCCTATAATCTTTGATTTTAATAGTGAATATGACCTACCCTAAAAATAGGAGCATGAGGACTTAGATCTCAATCGTCAGATCATTTTTGGATGGCATATGGCAAGTTGGGCTCTTCATCTCACTAGGTGGTGAAACTGTGAACGAGGCAGTCGACATGGGTGTAGTGCGGAATTATTGCAAGGGCCGTCTAAAAACTAAATTGGTCTTTTAGATGGCCAGTGTTAGCTAGATGTCATCTAATGGTTAAGGTCCTTAGTTCCCATTCTCCCATCTTTTTGCCTTGTTCTGACTTGATATGCTATCAACTTTTCCTTCTTCATTCAGCTGTGTGCTCTATTGCTCTTACACAGCCTAGGTTTCTGCTACCTTTTGAGTAAACATCAACCATTCAAGTTTAAACTTTAAAGTAAAAATATTGCAACGTGCAGGTAAGGATGACAATGTTAAAGGTCATATCAAGGACTATTGGGCTGCATCACTTGGTTTTGTTGAACTTCTATCCATATCTTCAAAGATATGTGCAGGTATGTTATTGAATTTGAGTATGTCTATCTTGTATCAGCTTTTGAAAAACTATCGTGTTTTATTTATGCTGATTCAGTCATTATTTTGTATCCGATGCAGCCTCATCAACGAGATGTAACAACTCTACTCGCTGCAGCAGTACAGGCTTGCCATGAGATGGTTGCACACTCTACTTTCTCCTTGTATTTTGTTACTAATGATTTCACATCTCTGGATTTCTTGAAATAGACCGAAATTAATTTGTTTCATTTCCAGGTGCCTCCTGATGCTGTTGAGCCATTGTTCAAGCAGATAGTAAATCAATTTGTGCATGACCGTTCCCGTCCGGAGGTTTGCATGATGCTTATTTAGCACTTGAAACATACGTGTTTTTCTGACTAACGTGAGCTTATGCCTAACTACCCGGCTCTTTTTTAGGCTATTGCTGTTGGCCTGAATGTCGTCAGAGAGATCTGCATTCGAATTCCATTGGTACTTAATTTGCTCTTCTGTGATATCTCAATTTCAGTGCTCTTACTTAGTTACTTGGGGTACTAGATTACATGCACTGGATGCACTCATTATGCTGGCCCTGTTCCTACCCCGCACCCTTCAGCCGAGGGAACATGAAGTACGATTGATCATTTTTGTAACTAGGAGTAGTTTGTTGACTCGAGGATCATATAGTAAAAATATTGTGATAGTTGTGTCACTACAGGTTTTAAGCATGTAACTAAATGGATATGCAGGACTGTACTTAGTTTCTTTTTTGGTATCTAGTCAATCACTATTGTCGATATTTAGTTTGGAAAGTTTCACTGCTGCCGTTCCTTCATGCATGTAGAACACACACATGAGCAGTCTTGCATAGGATGTGTCCTTGGTATTTCTATTGGTTCCTGAATGCCCGGGAAGATAATCTCCCCCCCCCCCTAACTTTCCTAACTCGATTGTTGCTTTGAACCTGCAGATGATGAACGAGGATCTACTCCAAGACCTTGTTTTATACAAAAAGTCCCATGAGAAAGCAGTTTCAATTGCTGCTCGCTCTCTTATCACATTATTCAGGGAGGTTAGTTTTTTCCTTGCAGATTTTGTACTGTTTTGACATTTAAAGTTTATCTCACTTAGCTAAACCTTCTTTTGTTCTGAATTCAGATCTGCCCTTCGTTTTTAGTCAAGAAAGACCGTGGCCGTCCTATTGATCCAACGGCTCGGCCAAAAGCATTTGGAGAAACCACTGTTGCTAGTGATGTGCCTGGAGCTGAGTTGCTCGATGAAGACATTTCATCAGAAGGGGAAGGTTCAGATGATGACTCTGATACTTTTGATTCCGATGATGAGGAAGTGTTGCCATCTGATACCCAGCAAAGTTTGAAGGTTCCCTCAAACAAACGTGACGTTGATGAAGATCATAAAGGGGAAGAGGAAGTATCTGGGGAACAAGATGATACAGAGGAAGTAGACGAGGATGACAGTGATGATGATATGAATGGCATAGAAGACGACTCTGACATGGATGGTGATACTGATGTATCTGACGAGGATGACGATGAGGATCTCAATGATGATTCCGATAATGAAGGCTCTGACCAGGTTGAAGACAGTGACGAGGAGGATAAGTCAAAAGGCAGCAATCCTAAGGTGCAGAAGAGGAAGTTAAGTGATTATATTGGAAACCTTGATGCTGCCGATGCAAGCCTTCGAGCTCTGAAGAAGTTTGCAGTAGCCAAGAAGGCAGAGACTTCAACCGATGAAGCTGGTAGAATTTTCTCCGATGAAGATTATAAGCTCATCAGAGAGCGCAAGGTATGCGGATTTCAGGCACTTCATAGACTTTCAATTTTCCATCTCTTATGCACTGTGTTTCCTTCAGATTTCTGTTTGAAGCTTGTGAAGTTCTACACATTTTAGAGGATTTGTATATGTCCAAGACTAAAATTTCTTTTAAATGAACATTTTACTGAATGTGTTTGAGTTTTCAGGCGAAGAAAGAAGCAAGGCTGGCTTTGGTTCAACATGGATTAAGTAAGGGTGACACAAGATCAGCAACCTTCAAGCTTCCATCTTCTGATCAGCTGAGCATGAAGCGCCTCGATCCATCGCAGCTTGAGGTGTCCTCTCGCCCCCTCCCCACTCACCATGCACACAAAATCATAGACACTTGACCTATGTAAACTGTTCATGCAGGCTCACATCAAAAGAAAGACAACGAAAGAAGAGAGATTGGAGATGGTGAAAGCTGGAAGAGAGGATAGAGGAAAATACCATTCCAAAGCAGCTATTAGTAAGAAAAAGGTAAAGCCACTAATCTTACCTTATTGTTCTACCCTGTGCTACGTGTTTGCTGCTAAAAATGTGATCTCATACCATTCCAGATAAGCTGCCTTGGCTTTTATTCTATGATGTTTTATATCTTTATTCCTTGTCTAATTGCGACTTCTAATTGCGACATATTTATTGTGTCTGTTAGACCGGTGGCTCGAGCAATAAGCAGAAACAACACCTTAAGAAGATGCCTCTGGCAGCAACGAGAGCGAAGGCAGCACGTTCTCGCCGGCAGAAGAAAACAAAAGACAAGCACTCGGCAAAGCAATTCAGGGGTCGGAAGGCCTGGAAATGAGGGGTTTTATTTGCAATTGCTTGGCCTAGTGGCCGAAATTTTGACTCTTGTAATGGTATCGTATCTGTCGTGATACAACATACAGTGATATGTAGTTTACAGCAAGCTCGTTTTTAAGTTTCTGTTTAGCATTTGTTTTGGATTGTTAGTATTTATCGTGGCATTCAATTCTTAGCGGTCTTCCTAGATTCTGCATCTTAGAGGCAGTGCAGGTGTTGCAGTATTATGCTGGTGCTGGTGCAGTGCTGCTGCGCGTGTTCTTTTATTTGCGCTGAGTGCAGGTGCAGGCGTGTGCTGTATGTTGCTGCCAACGTGCCAACAAAAAAGCAGTTTACTGCGACGCTCCTTCTCAAGTTCTTGTTTACCATCTGTTTTGGAAATAATTGTGCTTATTGTTTTAGTACTGTAGTATTTACCGTCCCATTATCTTTGGTCTTCCCAGATTTCGCATCTTTAGGTGCAGACCAGGTTGCAGTATAACAGGTTGCTGGTGTGTGCGGTGCAGGTTCTATGCTGTGTCATGCAGGTTGCAGGCAGCTACAACCACACAGACAGAAGCACGCCACTTAAGTGGAACGAGACCCTGGCGATAGCGTTGCTAGGACAAGCAGCGTGTGTCACCGGAGGGAACGGGTCATCGTTTTGGCACACGTCGAGATGCTGCTGCAGTGGGATTGGCTGTTCCCTTCCCTTGGTCGAGGAAACGAAAACCGACCATATAAGGAATAAAACTTTGAGGTTCTGGAACTGCTAGGCATTGTGATTTGGCTCTCAAGATGGCATGGAGGAAAAAAATGAGACCACCGAAGACTAGCTCATTTGTGAGAATTCCAGGAATTCGTCCCCGACGGGGATGGAACTTAGGACGATGAGCGTGCTCAACCACGACTCCAACCACCGGGCTCTGCCCGAGCTCCTCTCAAGGCCTCGGAAGCGCTCGGCCCCAAACTCACTAGCATGTTGATGTTCAATCATGGGTCCAAAAGAAGTTCCCGCTTGTTATTTCCAAAATTTGAAGGACTATGTATGCGGAAACGGTATTCCACCTCATTTTCGGTTGCTGTTACTCTGTCGGCATTTGGGGATGGCCCGTAGTTACTTGGCCTCTCGGATTTGAATTTTAACCTTTCAAGCTCCTACAACACGGTCAAATAGAATTGTGGTGCGATGTGACAAACTTAGCGAATAACCAAACTTTAAAAAAATGTTGTTATTCAACTTCACTATTATCTTTGATCAGGTGTCTCTCAATTGTTTTATACGAATCACCACCCAAATTCACCTAAAACGCGAATTAAGGTTTTTCTATCTCTCCAAATCAGGAGTTTCTCGCCATGGCTAGCGACGTCGTCGTCGACAACGACCACAAGTCCTCCTACCTCACCATGTCCCTGCGGCAGCGCGAGATCGTCATCGACCATGACGACGAGCGTCGTGTCGTCGTTTCGCCAACTTGCCTCCACCGAAGCCGCGTCCTAACGTTGGTTGAACTCTTCTCGACCGCCGCGAGGGTTAGGGCCCCTCCCTCCCCAACAGGCCTCGTCGGAAACCGACACGGTCCGCGTCTTCTTTGACCCCTCCGACGACGCTACCTACCCTTCGTCACCCCGCCACCACAATAGGGCATCATCGTCGATGGCCATAACGAGCCTCGTGGCGTCTCTTTCGCCATGTCGCCTCTACCGAAGTGGCGGCCCAATGTCGTTGGGATCCTCCTCATCCACTGTGACGACTGATGCACCTCCTTACCAACCTTGCCTCGCAAGAAGGTTGACACTGTTGGTATCTTCTTTAAGGCCGACTCAAGCATAATTAGGAACAACACCGATTGAATTAATTATATTTTCTATACTAAATTTATCAAAAATATTTGTAGTATGCTACGGTCTTATCTTAGCGAATATAATTCATGTGACTTATTTCACATAGTTAACCACATAGAAAAGTTACAAAATATTAGGTAACTGTTGTTTTCTATACAATTGTGATGTATATGGATGAAAAATATACTTGCACTTTGCTAAATTTAAAATCTTGTTTTGTAACAATATTTCCTTCATTAATCTTGTTTTTACAAGTGCATAAACTATATATTATTATGAATATTTATCATACAGATTTCTAACTCATATGTTCTAAAAAATATCTTAACATATGTTTTAGTATATGAGTAGTTAAACATATATATATACACCTATAGAAACTCCGAGAACATAAATTTCATTGTCAGCAAGTTTTGAGAGAGGCGTTTTGACTCTCAAAATTTAAAAAATATGAAAACTCTTCAAAAAAAACTTGGAAAAATATTGTGCATAAACATATGCAAGTTTCAACATTCGTGCAAAATTGTAGAAGGAAATAACACTTTCTGTGGTCTGTGAAAAAAAAGATAAAATATGTGCTTTAAAAAATGTATTTTAAATCTTATTTTGTCCAAAGATTTTGTCTTTTTTGCATAAACCACAGAAAGTGTTATTTCCTTCCGAAATTTTGCATGAATGTTGAAAACTTGTATATGAGAAGTGTTTTTGTATTTTTAAATTCTGAAAACAATAACAGGAGCATGTGCACCCGGGAGGCAAAGTGAATTTTCGTCAAGTTTTTCTGTTTTTGGTTGTAAAATATATTTTGCGATTTGTTATGGACATAGGGATGGCAATTTCTGTTCTCTGGACCAGAGGAGGAACGGGACGGGTGACTGAGAGACATAAGTCAGTAACAACGGCTAGAAATTATAGTGGGAATTAACGGGAATAACGGTTAGAAAAGGGCATTAAAAAGAAAAGTGCATATATCGCACACGGGTCTACAACATCAATCTTTTGCAAAAAATATATGTTCATAATATCACGAATACCAAAATTTAGATATTGAATTGGTACCAGAATCTATTTAAAAATTAATATTTGAATCGAGTGTCTGGTTTGAGAGATCCTTACCTGTGTTTCGTCCTAGATTCATGCTTAATGTATACCACTGCTATATTTGGGTTTATAAACCGGTCGTACACGGTATAAACTGAAAAGGTGCGACCAAAACATCACACACAATAAAGATAAAAATTAACCGTATGTTTGCATACGGTTTATTGGCCTGAACTACGTGCGATCATTACATAATTTGACTTCAGTTTGTATACGTGTCATACTGAGAGCATTCTAAAAACAAGATATAGACGGAACTTAATAAAACATATCACTGACATTACACATGACATGACCATAAATATTACTTAATACTTGGATGGCTTTCTAACATTTCATCCCTTACATATACTAGTTGGCATGTACGTGCAACGCACGTCTTCATGATTAAAGGGACAATTACAATAAGAAAGACCGTACCAAGTAGTACATGTATTACTTCTTTTACACTTTTGCCATTGGTCCTAGGTTTCATATTGCACACCATTTTATCATAGAGCTTGAGTAGACCGAGGCTTCAGATCGGGGCGGCAGCTTTCCAGTTTGTCTTTCACAGCACATTCACCGATAAAAATTGAAAGCTGATTCTGTCAATCGATAAAAGGTTTTGCAGCCTCTAATAAATTAACTCCCTGCAAAAGAGAGCAACATAAATGGATAACGTAGTCGGTGCACATTATTGGTCAAATTGAAGACCATCTGCTGCTACTCAGTTGATGATGTTGGCTGGCTACCATTGGCCATTGCCATGTACCGCCTGAGGAAGCTTGAGATCGTGACTTGGATCATGATCGTGAGTTCCGCTTGTCTCTCAGCTGACGCCAGTACGCAGCAACTCCAACTGGTTGCCTGCCTGAGTAGTACCTGTTAAGACTAATGCAAGCCCTGCAGGAGGTGATGAGCTGCTACCACGCTGGAACTCTTCAGCAGGTGGAAGAGCTCGATTTGGCCCCGGGACAGATGAACAGTGCTCACGATCTGCCTCCTTTTGCCCCCCTGCGTCTTTGATGAGGAGTCTGCAAGCGCGTGCTACTCCGTCTGCACTCTCCAAGGTGAGGAAATCACTCACGCCCACGGATCTTATTAGCTTAGCTAATTACTCCCAGCCAATCTATTTCGCCGATTAACAAGTCAAAAGAAGACGATTGCCGCCGGTACTGCAACCAGTAGATCGCCGATCGATTTTTATCTGGTTTTGCCCTCTTCGGTTTGTTCTGGAGTCGGACGAATCGTTCGCCAAAGCAGATCGGCGAGCGAGGCTCTTCGGTTACCTTCGCAACTTGCGAGCCAGCCAGAACGGCGCACATGTCTACCACCTCCTAGGCAACGCCGTCTACTGCCAGCCCTGACCGATGAGTTTTGCGCGGCGGAGGATGAGGAAGTTGAACGATAGGCGACGGCCAATGTTGGAACGTTCTGTAGGAGACAAACAATATTGAACCGGTACAAACAATACGGTGACAATTTGATCATATTATGTGATTTGGTGGGAGGGTAAAACGGTCCAAAACGGACATTGTTGAGTTGTCAAACATTGGGACGATCTGTTCTGTTTGATCGGATATTGAACGGTACAGATATAATATATCCCAACAAGTTTGCTCTTTTAATAGTAGTATAGATAGAAGATACAAAACATCTAATAAGTAGATAGACTAAACCGTCTACTCGTGAGAGGAGGTTTCGATGAAGGCGCTCGGATAATTGTCGTCGTTGTTTGCATCACTGGTGACGACAATATTTATTTTACACAACATAGTTTCTAAGGGTTCCCGCTGCAACTCACAGGGAAACCTTCTAGTGATCAGACGATAGAATGCACTTGATCAAGTGCTGCCATTTTTTTTTCATTTATATGGTCCTCTTGTGGGATTTGACTGTTTTTTGAAAAAAAAACTTTTTCTTCTCATTCGTTCGCATCGTTCGAGGAGCTCGGCCGGTCACCATACCTCTCGCCGTTGCGCGCGTCGTAGTAAGTAGTACTAACAACAGAGGTGGCAGCTGGTTGCAACGGCGAGGCCTTGCCGCGTCCCGCGTGAAGGCTAATCCTGCTTGCCGCGCTGCCGATCCCATCGTCCTCTAGCGCCCAGGGGCGGGCCCACTTCAATTCAAGGTATTCACTAAATACCCAATTTTTTTGAAAAAAAACTGGTTTATACAGTCTATAATACACATATATATGAGGAAATACGAAAATCACCGATATTCGGGCCACAAGCCCACTTCCCTCCTCCACAAGACTGCTCCTCTATAAGGCCCAGCTAGCAAATTGGCCCATCATGTACCGCAGCACAGCAGCGGATCCAGGGATCAATCGCTCGAACGCATACGCGACGCGTAGCGGTAGACATAGACGTCTGCAGCTGCACAGATTGATTTTAGTCGACTCAATCATTTTTTTTCACAGTCTCCTGTTCTGACTTCTCATAACCGTTCCAATCTTGAGGTGATGTATAGATTCAGAAAATAAAATCACATGAAAATGGTCCGAAATTCATAAGACCTAAAATTTGTTATTTGTTTGTCACAAATTTTCAAGCCTCGAGAAATCGGAGAGTTGTCTGTAATTTTTAAGCTTTCCTCATTTTGCCAGATTTTGTTTCTATATATTTAGATGCTATATATTTTAGATGTTGCTTCTTTCATATGTTGAATAGTTGGTACTTATTTGAGTTGAAACCTTTCAAGTTATAGTGTGTTTCTATTACTCGAGATATTATGGTCAAACTGTGTCATATCTTCCATACATTATACGGTTAGACATCTATGATGCCATAATCAATTATACATGGAATATCTAGGCTTTATACCCTCAAATATTATTTTTGTACCCCTATGATTTTGAATACCCGCTCTTAAAATCCTGGGCCCGCCACTGCTAGCGCTGCCGGCCCGCCCGCTGCGCCGCACACCTCGGTGCCCGGCCGGCGAGGGCGTTGCGTGCATGTCAATCAGCCGCGGCAGCCGGCCGGACGGGCGAGGCCTTGCCACACCGCCGGCAAGACGGCGTCCGTGTTCCACGGCGAGCAGAGCGGACGTCGACGTCGTCGCAGCTGAAACCGGGCTCTCGGTCTCTCGTCGGCGTCAACTAGCAGCAACAACAACGGCCGCCATGCATACTTATTGGTAGAAGTGCAGGAATGACACGCGCGTGACGCCGCGCATATATGGTGTACGCATGCACGTCTTGGGTATCTTCTTCCAACGTTCACATGAGGCATGACGTGTTCCCGGGCGGGTTCCTTGACGACAATAGCCTGAAACGCTACAGTGTCGTCAGGTTTACAGATCCAGGTTCAAAATGGTGCTTCCCGCTACCGCTCCTTGACCACGGTGGCTCGTGAACGGCATGGCATGCCGGAGCGAGTCTCCGGTGCCGGTAAGACCAGAGAACCGTATCCATCAGTTTTTGCACTTAGTTGATCGATCAACGTTTCTGTCGCGAGTGGCGCAATGGCACCTCTGTATAACGCGGGGTTTCACGATTGCTGTACTCATTGGCCGATCAACTATGATACTCCGTCCGATCCGTTAAAAGTGACGGAAAAAATGAGCATATGATGCACAGCTACACTACCGACAGTTATTTAGGATGGAGTACTATGTGTTTCGTTTCCGATTAGTGATTACAAGACCACGTTTTCTACTTTGTGTATATATCACTGCTGCTGCATCCCTAGGCACTCAAACTGAAGAGTAACCGAGCTGAAGAACGAGCATGCTAATTAACAGCTTACTAAGTGGTCAAGTTGCAGCTGAGATCATTAGTAACTTGCCCCGATTACTGAAATCAACATGTACTAATTAAGATGAATGAATGATTTTGACTTGCCTCCGGAATAGATGAATGAATGGTTCAGATTTTTGAATTCATGCAGAGAAAAATGCACTCCAGTTGGATTCAGAAAGAGGAGCAGACGGGTACCAAATCGATCAAGCACTATTATCTGTTAACTGATGAATAAGATTAAGTACCAGGTCGATCAGACGGACAGTTTTTTTTCGAAATTCACGCGGGGATTCGTTTTTTTGTTGTTGAGGGAATCACACCGGGATTAGTTGATTAGCGGTAGCTTTCGTGGGTTTCTTGTTTCTACGGACAGCACCTACATCATTGAGATGATAAGATGTTGGATTAACGTGTATGGACGGTGTAGATCATTTGGATCAGTTATTTGGACCTTTTATTAGTAGTGGTCATGATATCCGGATCGCTTGACCTAGAAACCAATCCTGCAATCAATAGAAGATGGCACCCCTACGTCAAATAAAGAAGAAGAAGATGGCACCCCTACGTCAAAGAAAGAAGAAGAAGATGGCACCCCTCATCGCCGCCGCCATAGCCGACGATGAGCCGGTCCTGCCCATAGACGTGCTGTACGACATCCTGCTCCGCCTCCCCGCCAAGCCGCTCTGCCGCTTCCGAGCAGTCTGCCCCTCGTGGCGGTCCCTCATGTGCGATCCGACCTTCATCGCCGCCTACGAGGCCCGCCACCCTGGCCCGCTCATCGTCGTAGCCATGGAAGGCAATGACAAGGACGTCGAGATCCTGGACATGTCCGGGAACGTCGTCAAGAGGTTAAAAAGCGGGCAACACTGCTTAACAGACAATATCTGGACGCACCACGACCTGGTGTTCCTCAAAGGCAAGGACGGCCTCCACCGCGTGCTCGACCCAGCCACCGGCGCCACCTCCGTCTTGCCCCCTCGACCTAGTCGGGCTGAGAGGGTGACAGACATGTACATAGTGGGCTGGGCCGCCGCCGCGGGAGTGTACAAGGCGCTGACCATCTGCGCGACGGAGGAGCAGGTCTGCATGGTCCTCACGCTCGGCGGCAACAATGGGTGGAGGGAGAGAGGGAGCCCTCCGGCCAGGGTCGACCTGCGTTTCGGTGGAGAAGTGGCCGTCGTCAGGGGGGTCGCCTACTTCCTTATGATGTCCAACATTAATGGCGGATGGCACGATTGGATCGTGGCGTTTGACCTCGAGTTGGAGGCGTGGCGGCCATCTTCCATCCGTGGGCCGATGGAACCGGACGAACAGCCGATCTACCATTCCTACGTCAGATTGGTGGAATTGAATGACCATCTGGTGGCATGCCTCAGCAAGCCCACCTCCGGTACCAGCGTCGTAGAGCTGTGGTTTCTTATGGACGACCCTCACAACCCTCTTTGGTCCAAGCAGTACACCATCACCCTACCAGCCACTAGAGATTGCTTCAAGTACGTTGGAAAGCCATTGTGGATGTTGGAAGACGGGAGGATCGTCGTCTGGATCCGGGATGGCCATGGCGACGACGGGGTACCGCAGGTGTATGATCCAAGAACTGAAACTTTCACGGGGTCGCTGAAAGCAGATGTCCGTGTTGTAGGCGGCGTGTACACAGGGTCCATGTTGCGTACCGTCTCTCCTATTGCCCATCAAGAGGAAGGCACCGACTCAAGACCACGCAGGACCAGGAAGCCAAATCCTCGCTTCCATTGTCCAGACTGGCACTCGACGGTGCCGTGGAAGATTACTTAAGCATCACTGGTAACAGCTAAAGTCTTATTTGTTTAGATCACTGGCTTCGTATTGGCGCTGGCGAACACGGCATCCTCTTTCTTCCTCCTATCTCTCGCATTCCTCTTTGTAAAGGATTCAGAAATTGTATCCAAATTCGTACTATCTGCTACTCCTAGTCTGTGCCGTGAATCCTAGTCTGTACCTAACAGACACCTTATAGTTTATACACAGAAACTCTACTTATTACATCAGGATTTGTAATCATATATATCATCTAGAAACCTCTATCAAGATTCTCACGTATTTTAAAACACCATACCAATTACCAATATATGTAGAATATACTTTGGATACCACCATAGATTAACATTTTTTTCGATAAAGGGAGGTTTATTACATAGATTAACATGATATATCTCATAAGTGGAACACATTGATTTGGATATGAATGTAAATTGTATTACTTACCTTATATTCAGTGATTTTATACTTTGGTTATTAGTTGAAAATATTTTATCTATTTAATATAGAATATTTGTAATGACTAGTTGAATGCCCATGCGTTGCTACGGGATATTAATATGGACGCATCAATGAAACAATTATCCTTTATACAAAAAGAGGTAATTGCACCATTCATACATAACACCTTGAGAAAATTGGTTTGGTCAACCATCAAGCACAGGGTTCTCTCCTCCGGCACAGCTGCCATCATTGCAAGTATGTGACTGTCATTTTCAATCAAACACAATCCATCATACAGGGATTTGTCAGGAAGTAACCAGTACACACTAGTTCTGTCTGTGATATCATTTCCTCCTTCCTTAATGAACTCCTCAATCCACAACCGTGAGAATGTATCAGTGTTGCAATTGTCCCAGTAATCCTCACTCCCACTGACATAGCAAAGATTATCTCTCAGCCCACAAAAATATCCATTATGATATATGTGCACAGTGAACTTGTGAGGATCATCTGAAAATGTAGCACACATAACTCAGTTAATTAGTGCAGCACACAAAATTCAGTTAGTGGAACAGGAACAAAATTCAATTAGTAGCAGCACACAAAATTAGTGCAACACACAAAATATCTACAACTATTTGACTGAATAACTAGTTATAATCCAGGAACATGTTGACCTCAACCTAAAGAACAGCAAACACATCTCCAGTTTATGAAAAAATGAACTACATAACTACTTATAACTTGTATAAAACGTGGCCTCATCCTAATCTACAACAAATCCATCCGAGATTCATGAAAATTTGGCCTCCATTGAGCACCCAAAGGCACCGAAACAGGACAACATAAAAATTCCGAATTTCTGTAGATGAATTGCGGGGAAATGATACCTAAACACTCACCACACATACACGACCTCATTTTCCATCGATTCTCGCGGGGGAACCGTACCCAAACCCGTACACACACGACCTCGACAATGGCGGACAGAAGGAGACAGAGGAGACATCGAAGCGGCCAGAGGGGAGAGCGACTCACCGTAGTGCGGAGGATCCTCATCCCAGTTGCGGCGGTGCGAATCTCCAGCGCCGGCCATGATCGGATCCGTCGAGCGCCGCCTGTGTGGTCGCCTCCGTCGACCGCCGCCTGCTCGACCGCTCCGAACGCGAAGGAAAAGGAAACTAACTGGGGACGTGCGAAATTGCAAGAGAGGGAAACTAACTGGGACCTGCTCGACCGCTCCTGTCATGCTACGTTTTCTCCGGGACGTATTTGCAAAATATCCATCGTGTTGCCAGCGTGGAAAAATACGCCGACGTGTCGCGTTCTGATTGGATTTGTATGAGTTGTGCAAAACCATGACAAGTTCTTGTACCAAAAAATCACAACTCGCAAGATGTTGTATGAAACTGCACCCACCGGACAAGTTTATGTATGAATGGTGCAATTACCTCATACAAAAATGATGTCAAACGACATGACAACACATGGTTTCTATACGTCTTTTGTCATCTCTTTTAAAAACTCAGATTGTCATCTTTCTTAAAAAGATGTCAAACGATATGACAACACATGGTTTTTAAAACAACATGAGAATACTTTATGTATTTATGTGTAATATTTTTAAAAACTCCACACAAACTCCATTGGAAGCACATAATACTTAAAATTTTAACTGAATTTGTCTAACTAATTAGATTAAAATCTAATATAATTACATATCATACATTTTTTAATTCTCCACCACACATCTCCCTCTTTCTCTCTCTCCGTTAGCTTGTTTTAGGGATTTCCGTTAGCTTCTCTCATTGTGTGGCAAATCCACATAAACATCAGCTAATTGATTCGAAGAAACACATCGGAGTGTGAAAGAGCATGGTGCCCCCATGTGTGGTTTTGGTAATTAATGACAATCCTTATGGACTAATGTTTGCTTTGATATATCCTTAGATCTTGTCCATAGGAAAATGTTGGAGTTCATGTGTTGGACTCTAGAAGATTATAAGATGACCAAGATCCTATTAAAGAGTTTATATGAAGAATGGTCATGTGTAGAGTTGAGCATATTACAAGCATGTCTTGAAGAATATGATTGGCATGGATATTCATGTTCACCTTCAAGACATCATCTTTGTGAAGAAAGAAGAAAAGATACAAGTTGATCAAGGCTAAGTGGAAAGGATGGATTCAAGTGATCAACACACAAAGCTACATGTTGTACCATGTGGGATCTTGTGATCCAATGGTATGGTAAGCAATTGTCTATATAGCTTTGTGAACTAACCCATATATATGTGTGTGGAGTATCTATGTGGTATCTTCCCATGGGCATGCATCAAAGGAAGATTCCATATAGCCCATGGCGGATGACGTCAAGCGGTGGTCGTCATCAAGATAATGGCCAAGTGAAGATGTTCCTAAAAGTGGCTCTCCCATATTATGGTTGGGGGAGCATTTCACAAGCCTTCACCAAGCGGAGCACAATCAAGAAAGGTGATCCATCTTGAGATGATTAAAATCGTCATCATCTAACTCAAGTGGATTGCGCAAGGCAAAGGTATGACCTTGATAGGGTTTCTATTTTACCGGTCTCATGGTGTTAGTGAGAGACCGGATTATAGGATAGATGCCACACTTTCAAGAGGGGCTCTCGAATAAGTAACTTGATCGTATCGTTCGGAGAGAGCTCAAACCTTTGCATACTTGGCATCATCTTTCTTGGTTCTTATTTGGCTTTTATCTTTGTGAGGTTTTGGTGCTTGTCGTGTTCGTCATGACAATACCAAGTTGTTCGAAAACGGTTTTACTTTGGAAAACTTGTTGCGTTTTCGTGTTGGAAATATTATCGGTTTATCCGTGAGGAAAGTTCCACACCTTCCCATGTGTGTCAACTTAACTCTATTTATGGTTCTTAATATTTCCACACCTTTTGTAGGCCTTCTCCTTGTCGTTACCTTTCCAACAAAATTGGTTTCACCTAATTTGGAGCTTCCATGCAAAAGTTGTTGCCGTTTTGGTGTTCGCTCTTTTCGTTGTTTTGCCTGTCGGCGGTAGTACCGCTGGGATAGGCGGTACTACCGCCAGTTCCCTTGCGGCGAGCTGCTGAAGCGGTACCGCTGCGGGTACCGCTGTTTCGGTGTTCAGTGCGTTCTTCCGGTATCGCCAGCGGTACCGCCGGCGGTACCAACCGGTACCGGGGGCGTGGGTTCGGAGAAGCTGAAGGCCAGTCGTTGACTGGCCAGAGGCAGCGATGAAGGACCCCAGCGGTAGTACCGCCTTTCCCAGCGGTACTACCGCTGGCACGGGTTTCTGTTGCCCAACGGTTGGATTCGTGGGGAACCTTTTTAAGGGGTCTTCTTCCCCAATGGTTCCCCAACTCTTCTTGCAAGTTTGCTCTCCATTGTTGTTTCCAAAAGCTTGCTTTCTCTCAATCCCTCCAATGATTCTTGCTCATTCTTGAGGGAAACAAGAGAGGAGATCTAGATTCACACTCCACCAATCAATCTCTCCTCTAAGTGAGGGGAGCATATTGGATCTAGATCTTGGGATTCATTTGTTGCTTCCTTGCTCTTCCTCTCATCTTCCTCCATAGCATTAGTTGCTTTGGTGGGATTTGAGAGTGAATTGCTTTGAGCACTTGTGTGTTCTTGCCATTGCATTAGGTGCATCGGTTTGAGTTCTCCACGGTGATACGTGGAGTGAAGTTTGAGAAGCTCATTACTCTTTGTGGTTCTCGTTGCATCTTGGGTTGCTTGTAACCCTAGGTGCCTTTGTGAGTCTCGGAGGAAGTCCGAGGCATTGTTGGGAGGCTCCAACTCATTGTGGAGTTCCCCGACCTTTGTGTATCGGTTTGGTCAACGCCTTCAAGTCGACCTCATAGTGGAACGAGCCAATCCCTCACGGGTGAAGCTCACGGAGAATAGGGTGAGCACATCGTGCTATTGGAGCGCCTAGGTGGCTCCACACCCCTCCAACGTAGACGTACTTCCATTGGGAAGGAACTACGGGAAACATCTCCTCGTGTCCACTTTGCGGTTACTTCTATACCCAAACCTTTACTTATGCATTTACCTTTGTGATAGCCATCGAGCTTGAAGTTATCTATTGCTATCACTTAGTTGTTATCTTGCTTAGCATAAGTTGTTGGTGCACATAGGTGAACCTAGCTTGTTTAGGTTTTGTGCTTGATAAATTAAACGCTAGTTTTATTCCGCATTTATTCAAGCCTAAACCGTAATTATTTTAAAACGCCTATTCACCCCCCCTCTAGGCGACATCCTCGTTCTTTCAATTGGTATCAGAGCCAGGCTCTCTTTTATTAGGCTTCACCGCCTTGAGAGTAAAGATGTCGTTTAGAGACTTAGCAAATGATCCCACTTTCATATTCGATGGCACAAATTATGATGTTTGGAAAATTCGCATGCTTAATCTTTTTCGGGTGTATGGCCCAAAAATGGAGAGAATTGTAGATATGGATTTTCCTCCTCCAAAGGATCTCCAAAAGTTATCTTTAGAGGATGAGGAAAACTCTTATCTCAATTCTCTAGTATCTCATGCTATTGTTGGTGTTTTGAGCAATGTAGTTCTTGAGTCAATCATGCCTTTTCGGAATGCTCATGATTTATGGACAAAGCTTCAAGACAAATATGATGTGTCCAATATTATTGAGGATGATTGTTCTCCCTCCACTTCCGGGCGTGATGAGTTCTCAACTTCCTCTACTTCACCAACATGTGGTAAGCCACAACCTAATGAGATGGTGAGTAGTGGTAGCTTTGCAACAATGGTAGTAAACTTACCATTGATGATTCTTTACCTCAACATTGTTGCAATGATCTACCTTTGGACTTAAACACATCTAGCACCTACATGCTTTACATGCTTGTGTTGATAGTCCTTGCATATCATGTGGAAATTGTTTGTCTAAATCTCATGATGATATGCTTGCTTTATCTTGTTGCCATACTCAAATGCGTGTGTTTCCTCTATTCCTTGGTCACTAACATTGTAGAGGAAACCCAACTTCCTATGGAACAAGATGTGTACTTGAGTGGTGCCTCAAGTAATGTTTCATCTTCATCGACCATCTTTTGCCTTATGGCTAAGGACTCAAAGGTATCTCCTACTTTGAACCCCATTAAATCTAAAGATGATGATAATAATGAAGAGAATGATATTGTTGATTCTCTAAATAAGAAAGGTGAAATTGTCTTTCTTGCTTTGAGTAAAATAAAAATGCTCGCTCTAACTTCATGGAAATCATGGCTAATGCTATTGAGGTCAATAAACTTATTTATGAGCATGAGGACACCATTGTGGAAATGGAAGGTCGTGAGCAAGACTACACCGATGAGATCGGGGATCTTTCTATTGCTCTTAATGAAGAGCAAGAGCGTAGAAGGATCCTTGAGGAAAAACTTTGTAGTCTTGAGGAATCTTATAGTTTAGACTTTTCTAAATTAAGAGAAGATCATGCTCTTGCTCTTTCTAATGTCCTCAAATCTAAAAATGATGATGCTTGTGCTACTAACTCTACTTATTGTGAAGCATCCATATTAAAGGAGAATGTTGAGCTAAGGGCTCAACTTGAGTTGCTAACAAGCAATTATAGGAAATTGGAAGAAAGTCATGAAAAGCTCTCGAGCTCTCATAATGATCTTCTAGTCTCCCATGATCGGCTAAAGTTAGCTCATGAGGCTACTTCAACTAAGGTAACATCTTGTGAGCCTCATGTGGACAATGGCACAACTTCTACTCGAAATGTTATATTGCCATGTGCTAGTCCTAGTAGTTCATCCACTCATGATATTTCTACATCTTGTGATGAATTGCTTTCCATGCCTTGTTGCTCTAACAATGAAGCATCTACTTCCTCTAGTGCTTGTGTTGAAACTAACCATGTAGAGGAAATCAAAGAGCTCAAGGCGCAAGTCACTTCTTTGAAGAAAGACTTGGAAAAGCGTCATGTTGGGAAGTCGGCACTTGACAATATGTTGAGTGTGCAAAAATCCCCAATGACAAGAGTGGACTTGGATTCAACTCCGATGTTAAGAAGAAGTCCAACATCAAGAAGAAGCACAAGACCATCAAGAAGAAGGGCCTAGAACAAGTAAAAGATTCGGCCAAGATTGTTTGCTTCAAGTGCAAGATTGAAGGGCATCATGTGAGATCTTGCCCAATGAAGAAGAAGCATTTAAGTGAGAAGCAACAAGGGAAGCGGCCTCAAGTTCATACTCAAGTTCCAACGTTGAAGAAAGGCCACTTCCCAAGGAGAATCAAGCTAAAGCTTCTCAAGTTGAGAAATCAACTAAGAAGAAAGGTGGAAGTAGATGTTGCTATCTATGTCGCGAGAAGGGTCATCTTGCTTCTTCATGCACTAACGGTACCTTATCCAACCCAATCATAATTGATGATGTTTACTCTCTTGAGAAGGATAAGGTTGGCAATGTGTTTGCCAAATTTGTTGGTACTCAAAGTGGTGTCAAGAAAAGAACCATTTGGGTGGCCAAGCCTATTGTGACTAACCTCTTAGGACCCAACTTGGTTGGGGACCAACAAGCTAAAACTTGATCAATAGGTGTTGATGGAGGGCGTCGGAGACTTGGCTACATTATGAAGAATTAAGGGATCTTCATCAATCATATCTCTCAAGCCAAGTCATTTGGATTTTCATATCTCGATCTTATATCCAACGTGCCTCCTTGCGGTAACGTGTATTTAAATTATATATACATTGAAAGTTGCTTGCCCCTTGCATGTGTTTGGTTTTGTACCTTGCATGTGTTTGACTATGATGTGTCTACCACTTACCTATCTTGAGTAATCTAGTGTGTGTATGTTGGTTTGCACATCATGGTTGTGTGTGTTTGTGTTGAGCCTCTATTGCTTCTTGTTTTTATCTTAATTGGCTCTTGTGATAGTTTAATGGACTTTCCCATCTTGGGGGAGTGATATGCTTTCGGCACGTCACAATCCTAAAAATGTGTATACATGAGGAATACCACTTAGTGTTGATATATCAATATTATCTAGTCTCTATGTGGTATGTCATGCTCATGAGAAATTCGAATTCTAAATGTCCATTAACTATCTCTATTTGGTTTTATTTGCCTCTTGTTGAAAACAAATGGATTATCACATTATGGGGGAGTAATAAGCATTGTGCATATTACGAACCTAGAAAATGTGAACAAGTGAGGTTTTGCCACTTAGAATTGATATTGTAAATTATCTTGTTCCTATGTGGCATGTTTCTCAAACAAGTTCCATATTTGCCTTATTTATTGCCAAGGATTAGTTTTGATCAAACTTTCTTTTGTCTTCCTTGACCTTTGGTTCCTCTTGCTCTACTCATGTTGTTTTGTGTTTTTTCTTAAAATAAGAAAAGCCGTGATCCCATTCTTGTGCATGTACATTCAAAGTCACACTTCTAAGATAATGCACTATTCTTGGGGGAGCTATCCTATTTTGAGTAGAACACCATCTTTTTAATTGGTATTAGATCTTATTGCTTTTCTTGAACATGACTAGTGATTGAATAATATATTTGGAGTGTAATGATCCCATTTGTGTGCATTTTGCATTCCAATGCAAGATTATAAATAATGCACAAATCTTGGGGGAGCTATCCTATATGCTTTAGAACATTATTTGTCTTCAATTGCTACTTGATCTATTTTAAATTGTTGTTTGAGCCCGATGACATGTCTCGTGGAAAGACAAACCTTTTTGTCTTGGTACTTTGTGCCATCATAGAAAGTGTAGAGGGTTTGGTCTATTTGTTGAAATCTTTCTCTCTTTGGGAGTTAGTTATCTCATTCCTTGATATATCTTTCAATTGGAATCCTTCATTTGGTATCTTTCTCAATCATGTGTTGATTTGGGTTTTGATATAATTTGGACAATTCTCTTGCATGTCACACTTTGGTGTGCCTTCTTGGTATTCTTTGTATTTTGTCCAAATCGTGTCTTCTTTTGGTTCTTGAAGGTCTTGACATGCATATTTACTTCATGTATAAATTATGGCATGTTTACCTTCTTTGATCCAATATATCGGGTAAACTCCACCGAATCCTAAATCAGCTAAGATGTGCATGAAATTCAATTTCATATCCATGTGCACATATTCATGTGGAGTTTGTCCTTTGTATTGTAGTTTCCTAACTACTTTGGACCCAATATGTTTGGGGACCATTTTGTACTTGAATTGTGTTTTAGGTACTTCGGAGATGCATTGGATGCCTTGTCTCATTCATAAGGAAGGTGCTCTCACCATGTGCTAATTGAAGCCAAGCTATGATGATCGTGATTGCTAAATCTTCTACATCACCAATGCCATCTCGGTAACAAGTATCTACCTCATGCATACTTTTCTTGCATTCAACCTTGTGTAGGTTGCATCTTGGCATGATTTCTTTTGTTCCTTGTGATACTTGTTTCCTCTCTCAAAGCATTCCAACTATCACTTTTCCCTTGTGGATATTTGTGATGCCTTTGATGCGTTTGTGTTGGAAGTCTATTTATATCCTTTAAGATAAATTTGAGCTATGTGCTATGCTTTTAAGCAAAGATCTTAATGGTGTATATATGACTTCCTCTTGGGTATCATGTTCTTCTCTTTTGTAACTATTTTGTGTGTACATGTTTCTTTGTGGATGTATATCATATGATTGTTATCTACTTAGAAATCTATACACATGAGAAATGTTACATCGCAAATTGATATCCTATTTTCCTTGGTGTCCACCTCTCCTATGATTTTTGGATCTTTTGGTGGCTCCGGAAAATATTTGCCTTATGAGTGCTTGCCCCATTTTTTTTGGATCTTGTGCACTCATTTTTGTCGGTTGTGTGTGTTGAAATGACATGCTTTGCTCCTTGCATATCATTCCTTTGAGACTATGGTGATGCTCAATGCTCACCTATGATGTACTCTTATAAAAGGGCTTTGCTATGTCACACACATCATTTGGTTGAGTCAAAATCTTTTAAATGTTCTCGCTTTTGGATATTTGGTCGGTCTTCTATTTGATGCTCAACCATATATTTTGTTGCAAGTATTATGTCTTGTTTTATTTACATTCTCTCTTGCACATGTTTTGTGTTTCAAAGGATTATGGGGGAGTGAGGATTCCATGTTGTGCACACTATATTGCAATACAAATCCTTATTGTGCACGTACCTTGGGATTTCCCTCTTGATTTTTTAGAACACTTGGGTGATCTTATCATAATATTTTCTTATGTTCAATTGGTTTTTCGGATCCTTTGATTGGACACTTCTTTTGTTGAAGTATCTTTCAATTTGATTTCCTTTTGCAATCTTTGGATCCTCAATATAGTTTGATCTCCACCCATCTATTCGTCATTGAATATGTGCATTTGATTTCACTCATATATTGAGAAATGCATACGTTATGGGGGAGCTCTTATTATATTGGCCTTCTATATTTTTCACCCATTCCGGCAATGGTTGCCAATGGGGGAGAAGTTTAGAGGGTTTAAGGGATTTTGGTTTATGCTTTGGTTTCGTTCTTAAGCATTTGCCGTTTCATGCTCATGCATCCTTGCTTATTCCTTTGCATGGTTGCTTAATTCATTATATAAACCCTCGTAAAAGGGACTGTCATCAATTACCAAAATGGGGGAGATTGAAAGAGCATGGTGCCCCCATGTGTGGTTTTGGTAATTAATGACAATCCTTATGGACTAATGTTTGCTTTGATATATCCTTAGATCTTGTCCATAGGAAAATGTTGGAGTTCATGTGTTGGACTCTAGAAGATTATAAGATGACCAAGATCTAAGGATATATCAAAGCAAACATTAGTCCATAAGGATTGTCATTAATTACCAAAACCACACATGGGGGTCCACTTTGCGGTTACTTCTATACCCAAACCTTTACTTATGCATTTACCTTTGTGATAGCCATCGAGCTTGAAGTTATCTATATTGCTATCACTTAGTTGTTGTTCTTGCTTAGCATAAGTTGTTGGTGCACATAGGTGAACCTAGCTTGTTTAGGTTTTGTGCTTGATAAATTAAACGCTAGTTTTATTCCGCATTTGCCTTGTCAACTAACACCTTCAACGTATCTACTCCCTCCGTTCCAAATTACTCGACACACATTTGGCTAGATAGAGATGTATTTAGACACTAAACAAGAGTAGATACATCCATTTTTAGACAACTCCAAGTCAACTAATTTGAAACGGAGGGAGTACTTATCAACGAAATCTACACACACATTCTTCCGTTGAACTGCATCGGAGACATCTAGAGCTGCCCCAAGATCCCCACACTTGGCATACAAGTTAAACAATGATGATATGAGATCTAGCTCAGATTGGAAACCACTCTTGATCTGAAAGAGCATGCCCTTGGCATCGAACATGTTTCCGAACAGAACATCGGCTGAGATCAGATTAACAAATTGCATTGATGCAAATTTGAGCCGAGCATTGCGGTTCTGTTCAACAGACCAAACACTTCGAGGGCAGCCTGGCTGCAAACACCCCAACGCCAGAGGGTCGTGGGGGCGACGTCCACCAGATCCGCAATCCTGCGCGTCGGCCTGGGCTCGACGACCTTGTGCGCGGTGGCAGCGGGCTGTGGGCCACCAGATCCACCAGATCGAGCTCCACACGGGCTCGTCTCCGTGAGCCTCGGGGGAGGGCGTCGACTGGTCATAGGAGGAGGACAACGGTGGGGACAGGAGGGAGTTGGCGAGGGCAGACTGGGTAGAGCGCGGATTCGCGGCGGCCCTGCTGGTCGGATATGGCGGTGCGCCGGCGGGGTTCGTGCTGTGGCAGCGCCATGACTGACGGAGGAACACGGCGTCGGGAAATGTGGCCTGAGATATTAAAGTGCAATCCACAAAGCGATGCTAGAAATATCTTGGCAACGGCCGGCCAATCCCTGCACCAGGCTACCGAGCCCCAGGCCAAGCACGCGAGCGAGGAGCCGCCCACCCATTGTGGCGTTCCTGGAAGGAGATGAAAGAGGATTAGGTGAATAACTAACCGGTATGTATTAATAAAAAGGACTGCGGGTTAATTCTCTCTTAATTGGAGGGCTAAAGTGCAAAATATGCGGCGACACACCGTTACCTACATTATATAGTAGAGATAAATAATATAAAAATATACTCCCTCCATTCCAATAAGTAAGGCGCCCTCGTTTTGTGTGTTTTTCTTTGACCAATAATTACTCTAAATATATAAATATTATTGGTATAAAATTAGCATCATTAGAAAGTGTTTTTCAATATGAATCCAACGATACTAATTATGAAGAATATAATCAAAATATTTTTGCTCAAATTTATCGGTCAAAGTTCATCTTAAAAAGTGTGTGCGACTTATTCATTGAAACGGAGGTAGTAAGAAAGAGCATGGTATCTTATTATTTATTATTGGACTTCATGTTTAGTACTATTTAAATATAACAAAAAAAGATTCTGTGCAATCAACCATTTATCAAATTTAAAATACAGAATTAGTGTTTGAATAAAAAATGTTCAATATAAATAAATAGAAAAGATCATTAATTTTTACTCAATGAAGCTATGAACTCGCCCACCAAGTCTTCCGATTTAGTAAATTTCGGTCCACCACAGTTCTAGGGTGTTGAAGTCCTAGGTTCTCGAATGCCGACGCTCTGGAGGAGTTAGGCTCTTCTTCGAGCGTTAGCCAATGCACTATGCCAGGTGTGGTGTCCCCAACAAGGCACACCTCGGGTCACTGCAAAAACAAAATCTAGGTCTTTTGCACGGTGTTATAAAAAACGAAACGAAAAACAAAGTTTTTCTGCAATCGAGAGGTGTTAGCACAAGGAGGTAGAGTTTAAACTCACCCTCGACTGGCTGCCTCGTCACGTGGGGGAGAATGCTACGGATATGCACCTTGTTTTAATGCAGTTGAAGTAGCAGTCGAGCCACGTTCCTCTTGGCCTTCCTCGCCCTGGCCATGTTCCTCTTGCTGTGGTGAGAGCAGGGTATGGTCTAATGCAGCGTTGAGGAGGAATGAGGAAGAGAGAGGGGAGCGACAACGGGCCCGACTGAAGACGTGAGTTTTGTTTTGTTGCGTTCCACTCTTTGTGGCATTCCATTGCACAAGCTCTGTGTTGTACAGTACGTTGGGAACCACCGAGAAAAACTTCCAGCCAACGATCAGGATGGAAGGGTCCTATCGTTTCGCTCCTCTCTCTGCTTGGCCCCAAAGGCGAATCCATCTCTGCCTTTGTGGCTCTTCACTCATCGCGGTGATCTAGTTTTTGTTTTAATATCCCAATGTTGATGATTTTGTTTTAATACCCCAATGTTGATGATTTAAAGAACTATAATTCGGCTTATGTATGATTAATACATATAAATCATGGTTGGATACTTGGATTGAAGCCCAGTAAATTGCAAATCGATTATAATGTGTTTAAATCCTTATACAAGATGCAGCACCTCTCCGGGGCATTTCAAAATTCAGTGCGGATCAATTCTGAGTGAAATCAAGCATTTGTGGCACCACAAGTAGTTTACATCAAATGGAAGTTTTAAGAGGTTAAATTGCCCGAGAAATCAGGGAGTGCTAATTACAACTGACCGAACTATCTAAAGCCTTATCTACTTCTCATTATTCCCGAAGAACCTGCCTGAGATGGACATGAGTATGTTCAGCATCACGACTTCATCGTCCATCTCTGACTTGGTGGCGAGGATGATTGAGCACTTGCGCAGCAGCGACCTGAGTGAGGCACATGTCTCTGCGTCTAAGGGTGGCTGAACATCAACGCATAACGCAAAGAGCCACATATTCTCATTCCTTGATAAGTTGATTGTTGATAGTGTATCAAAGCTTTGGATCATGTCCACGTACTTCCTCAATGTTTCAGCGTCGGGGCAATCTGCATCTCGGGGCTGCTACCAGGTTTAAAAGAGTTTTTCAGCGCTCCAGTTACAGATGGTCCGTCAGAGCTTGACAAAAGAGATGATAACGAAAACTTACTCTAATTAACTGTACCGACTTCAAGCTCAAGTCAGCAGAAATATGGTCAACACACTTTTGTGAGTGCAAAAGGTAATGTAGTAAGGTAGTTGAACATGATATTCTTCATTTTAAACTCGCAAGGCATGGAGAATTACCACTTTAGGAATTTTAACAGGTGACACTATACTGTAGACGACAAATGGAGCAGTTAGTAGTCGGCGTCACTTCGATTCATGTATTTGGCTGCAAACCATGCTGAAAACCAATTGCTATCCCTACGTGATGACGTCTCTCTGTACTCGACATCTTTTCACTCTTAATTTTCAATAATTATTTAAGGGAACCATAGCCGATTGAGCTATGGAACAAAAGTAGCGGAAAGCGAGCACGCTCCGTGATGCCGCTCCTTTTAGTTAAGTCTCTTAGGTTTAGCGATAGGTTTCTCGGCAGTGACGGTATGGTGGCAATTGCAGCGCCATGCGATTTAAGAATAACGGGTTTCCCTGACTCTTAGTCCACCTCGTCGGCTGTATAGAGTAGCGCAGAGGATGATCTAGTCGTTGCTCTTATGAAGTAGTGGATTTGGCTCTTTGTTCTGCAGATGGTCATCGTGTCTTGGTGCTTCTTCTCCGACCGATGTAGTTCCGCCATCTTCAGCTTCGTCTCGGAGCTAGTGAAGTCATATCACCCCACATATGGGATGGTCGTCCAATTTAGTGCTTCCTATTATCTACTTTGAAAAGCGCAGATGCTTTGCTTACGTTTCCATATCCATTTAGTATAAATACTGTAATCAATTTCAAAAAGTATAATATATAAATCTAGAATATCCTGAAATGATAATAAGTCTACATACATCTACTTGATCCGAAAATTGTGATCATAATCGTGACTGGCATTACAATAGCCCCCAATCCATGTTGTACAGAGTTACCTTCTCAAGAGCAATATTATATATATTTTTTCCATCTTTAATCTGGCCGCATCTAGCTTCAACTTCTATGTATGAACGATATCAGCCAAATGTAGGTCCAGCTACATTCTTTTCTTAATTCATCTTCTTCTCTTCCTCAATTTTCTTCGTCATAATTAGTAGGAGTAATTCTCATTCGATCAAGAATTAGCTAAATCTCGGTTACTGCGCGTGAGTTTTATCTGGGCTTGTTTTCTTTCCTTTGTACCGATCTAAGCTTTCATCTTTGCGTGTGGGCCTACTGGCCGTCTAACAAATGAGGCCTTTAATTTAACTTAGTTTGGGCCTTTTTCAATGTGTGCTAGGACCTTTTTTCTGGTTACAGTGGACAGATGAATAGCCTCCCCGCAAAAAAACAGGAAAAAGGAAGAAGAGATGAATATGCGTGTATGTATGTTGGTAGGTTTTCAATACCACTGACAATGACGTATCAATGTAGAGAGTCCTCGATTGGTATCGCATGTGAGTGATGTTCCTCTATTTTTGTATTTTTTTTCAATTTCTTTAGTTTTCTTATTTATGTAGATGCAAATTTTGAAGAAGTAAACTGCACGTACTTTTTCGCTGTAAGAGTGTGCGGTCCGCGACTACAATATTTTATTCTTGTTTTTCATTTACTGAGTATGTTTGTTTGTTTTTATTTTCTAATATACCAGTTGCATGTTCAACACAATTGTACAAATAATTTGTGTAATGGTCTTTTTTAATTTTTCTCTCTCTGCATGTTTTTTACCTTTTCTTGTCGGTGTTCCTCATGATCATTGATGTGGATTGTGATTTTAAAATATACGTTTTGATTTTTCTTTTGGTGTTACTAGTGAATTATTTTCGAAAGAATACATATTTCTGTAAATATGTACGTGCTTTTGCACGCATACAAAAAACTGAGGCATTGGACTGTCACATAATGTCTAACAGAGGTGCTGGAAGGATGTCTTTTGAATTTTGCAGTATTAGCTTTCGTGTATAGCAAGTTTTATTCTACCAGTTTTGGAGGGACAATCCACCGATATTGCAGTGTGATATTCCCCCTGCTTTTATTATACTAATTTTGGTGAAGGACGTAACCGTTGTTTGATTATTAATAAAGCTAGCCGGATGGCCTTTCACTAAAAAAAACCTTTAGAGTATAACAGAAAGTTGGGCCGTTACAGATGATGCTGGTGCCAGTAGGATGTTTCTTCTGCATTAATGCGAATATTTTGTAACTAGTTGCACCCGTAACCCATTATTGGATGTCCCATTTCAGAGTTTCCAATAATTTAGAAATAAATTATCGACATATATTATGTTCTATTTTGTGCACCCACAAAGTTTTATCAAAAAATATGGCCATATGTGACTTGGGTAAAAAAAAGAGAAAAACACAGAACTGAATAGTATCAAGTGTTATTCACACTTTATTTGTGTTTTTTTTGCACAGGTCACATATGGTCATATTTTTTGATGAAAATTTGTGGGTGCACAAGGCACAACATAATATATGTCCATGATTTATTTCACAATTTTTGAAAACTCCGAATCGGCTCATCCAATAATGGGGTGCGTGTGCAACTAGGTTTAAATTGTAGTTTCCCTTTCTTTCGTTTCTTTTTTAACTTGCATAAAGAATTTTTATAATCTATACTACTATTAAAAGAGCAAACTTGATCGGATACATTAAATTTGTGTCGTTCAATATCAGATCAACGATCTAGATTGTCCCTCCCGTGTTGAGCTGCCCCGTGTTGAGCTAAGCGAAACGTTTTCGTGATAATTACACGAATTGCCACCGGCAATATCTCCTTCTCCGCCTCGGCTGGCGAGCCGGCGCCTTCCTCGCCTCGGTCCCCTTGCTTCCCACCGCGCAGCGCACGCTTCCTCCCCGAGACCCAGCCCGCTCTTCTCCAGTCCAGACCCGGCGGTTTGACTTTCTGAATCGAGAAAGCGTCGCCTCCGTCCGCTGGAATTTTCCTGGAGGAGGAGGAGGAGCAGATTCGTCGCGATTCCTCGGGAGGAGACGAAGGGAGCGCGTTGGATTGGCAGAGGAGGCGCAGACGTGCAGCAGAGGAGGCGTCTCGTCGTTGGAATTTCGTCCCCCTTTCGGCTCCGATCGAGGAGGTAACCGCCGCCGCTGCTCGATCCCTACTGTTGCTTGATCGATTTGGGGAGGACCCGTGGGGATTCCGGTATCTCGCAAGACGCCGGGAGAGGAGGCACAGTATGGGACGGCGACGCGGTGGTCGGGGCGGGGACGAGCATGGCCGGAGAATCTCGAGGCGGAGGCTCCGGGACGAGCTGAACGGCGAGGACGCGGTGGTCGGAGGCGGGGAGGCGCTCATAAGCAAGGGAGCATGGAGGCAGCGGACTCCGGGCGATGCCTCCGGGCAGAATCCGCGGTTCGGCGCCACTGAACTCCCCTGCGCGGTGCTGAGTCTGGGAGGCCCCCAAGAGGGTCAACGCGGAGGCCGGAGGCGCTGTTCGTGCTCCTAGCCGACGAGGCGCTGAGAAACGACGCGCAGGGCGCACGCACGCGCTGCTGGAGCTGGTGCTGGCCACGACTCCTGTCCGTCGGTCCCGGACTCGGGAAGAGCTGTGCTGCTCAGGGCGCCGACGTTTGTGCGGCCACTCCAGGGCTCTGGTTCCCGGCCTGGGACAGCCTCAAGGGCTCCGTGCACTTGCTCAGTGCCTGACGGCGCATCTGAATGAATCAGACGAAGTGACATAGAGCTGTGGAAGCATTATATCTTACTGTCAGATTTTGAACAGAATGTCGTTTCCTACTAATGAAAGAAGATACACAGCAAATATGGTTTAGTATGTTGGCATATTAAATTTTGTGGGTTCAGTTTTTAGGATGTAGACTTAGTAAATTGCTGGGAGCTGGATTTTGCCTGTACGTACTATCTATTCAATCTCAGGTAAAAGTTGACTGTACGCATTCATCTGATTAATGACAAGTAGTCGGTATCATTCATTGGCACTGTGCTTTTGATTGAACTGTTCTATTATCTGTGATCAGAACATTTTTGCTGAGGTGTAGTTGAGTGAACTATATGATTGTTTTCCGCCTTGGTGGATAATATTTAAATTCTAGGTTGCCCAAATAATCTTGTGAGATGGGTCGCCTGCTAAGGAACTCCTCCTGAGTGTGGTCTCGCTCAAATCGCCGATTATTTTTGGGCATAAGAATTATTTGTGTACATCAATGTTTATTAAAACCAGACTAATTTTTGTGTATGTATTAGTGCGCATGCAATATTTTCTGCTTGTAAATTGTCTATTTTAATTGTGAAAACGTGCGTTGCACGTACATTCCAACTATGAGTATAAAGGAAATAAATCTCGAAATTGTGATCCGAACAATTAGTGATACCGTCGGTCATACAAATACGTAGCCTGCGAAGTGGGCCCAAGGACGAGATTCCTATTTGAGACCTTATCGAACAACCGTCAAACACGTCACACGATCGACAGCCTGCTTGTTCCCGCCAACACGTCACACAACCTCACAGCCACCCGATCGTCCAATCCCACGGCGCAGATCGGCTCGCCGCGTGTCGCCACGCTCCCAGAGTCGGAGACCACCTCCGATTCGTCCACGTGAACTCCCTCGCGGCACCTCCTGCCGCCAATAAATAGCTGCGCCTCCTGCTAGCTACCTTCAAGAATCAAGAAGAGATCGATCGAGAGGAGCTTGCGATCGCCGGCGCCATGGCTCGTGCGAAAACGTTGACTCCCTCTGCTGCTCGCGATCGCCGGCGCCATAGCTCGTGCAAAAACGCCGGTGTCGGTGTGTTGCTCGCGATTCTGCTGCTCTTCTCGGCCACGACGACTCCCCTAGCCGCCGCGGCGGAGGCCTCGACGGCGACGAAGGGATCCGGCGGGCCGGTGATCGGCATCGACCTGGGCACGACCTACTCGTGCGTGGGAGTGTACCGGAACGGGAAGGTGGAGATCATCGCCAACGACCAGGGGAACCGGATCACGCCGTCCTGGGTCGCCTTCACCGACACAGGCGAGCGGCTCATCGGCGAGGCCGCCAAGAACCAGGCCGCCGCCAACCCGCTCCGCACCGTCTACGACGCCAAGCGCCTCATCGGCCGCCAGTTCACCGACGCGGAGGTGCAGCGGGACATGAAGCTGCTGCCGTACAGGGTGGTGGACAGGAACGGGAAGCCGCACGCGGAGGTGGAGGTGAAGGACGGCGACGTGAGGCTGCTGAGCCCCGAGGAGGTCAGCGCCATGGTTCTGACAAGGATGAAGGAGACGGCTGAGGCCTACCTCGGCGAGAAGGTCCGGGACGCCGTGATCACCATCCCGGCCTACTTCAACGACGCGCAGCGCCAGGCCACCAAGGACGCCGGCGCCATCGCGGGGCTCAACGTGGTGCGCCTCATCAACGAGCCCACCGCCGCCGCCCTCGCCTACGGCCTCGACAAGGTGGACGACAAGGAGGAGAAGAAGGTGCTCGTGTTCGACCTCGGCGGCGGGACCTTCGACGTCAGCGTGCTCGCGCTCGACGGCGGCGTCTTCGAAGTCCTCGCCACCAACGGCGACACCCACCTCGGAGGCGAGGACTTTGACCAGCGCGTCATGGACCACTTCATCAGGCTCGTCAAGCGGAAGCACGGCGTCGACGTCTCTGGCGACGCCCGCGCGCTCGGCAAGCTCCGCCGCGAGTGCGAGCGCGCCAAGCGTGCGCTCAGCAACCAACACCAGGTTCGCGTCGAGATCGAGTCGCTGGTCAACGGCGTCGACCTGTCGGAGCCGCTCACCAGGGCCAGGTTCGAGGAGCTCAACGCCGATCTCTTCCGCAAGACCATGGCGCCCGTCAAGAAGGCCATGGCCGACGCCAGGCTCTTCAAGGACGACATCGATGCCGTCGTGCTCGTCGGCGGAAGTACCAGGATCCCCAAGGTTCAGCAGCTCCTCAAAGACTACTTCAACGGCAAAGAGCCCCATCGGGGTGTCAACCCCGACGAGGCCGTGGCCTACGGCGCCGCCGTGCAGGGGAGCATAGTTCGCGGCGACAACGCTGACATGGTGGTGCTCGACGTGTCGCCGCTGACGCTCGGCATCGAGACCGCCGGCGGTGTAATGGCGAGCGTGGTCCCCCGAAACACGCCGGTGCCGACGAAGAGGACGCAGATGTTCACCACCTACGAGGACCGGCAGACCACGGTGACGGTCAGGGTGTTCGAGGGCGAGCGGAGCATGACGAAAGACAACAGGCTACTCGGCAAGTTCGACCTCAGCGGGATCGCGCCAGCGCCGAGGGGCACGGCACAGATCGAAGTGACATTCGAGTTGGACGTAAACGGCATCCTCCACGTGCGGGCGGCGGACAAGGGCACGGGCAGGTCGGAGAAGATCGAGATTGTCAGCGCGGCCGATCGGCGCATCACGCAGGAGGAGATCGACCGCATGGTGCGCGAGGCGGAGGAGTTCGCCGAGGAGGACAGGAAGGTGAGGGAGAAGGTGGACGCCCGGAACAAGCTGGAGGCGTACGTGTACAACGTCAGGACGACGGTTGACGGCGAGATGGGACGGAGGATGGACGGCGGCGACAAGGAGAGGGTCCAGGAGGTGGCGAGGGAGGTCAGTGAGTGGCTCGACAACGCCAGCCCGGACGCCGAGAAGGACGAGTACGTGGAGAAGCTCAAGGAGCTGGAGGATGTCTGCAACCCTGTGTTCGCCGCCGCCTACCAGAAGTCCGGTGGTGGTCACGACAGCTTCGATGAGGAGGACGACCACGAAGAGCTGTAGACTTAGTAGTAGTTTTTTGTTTTCATATATAGCTTAGTAAAGATCACGACTTAATGTAAAGAGAAAAAGGGTTTATATAACACGGATTTCACAGTTCCTCTATGTTTCGTTTCTGATTACGGATCCAATTTTCTACTTTGTGTATATCATGGGTTTAGAAGATGCCCAGAAACCATGGAATTGAGTCTCACTGCTGCTTCATTCCTGGACACTCAAACTGAAGAATAACCGAGCTGAAGAATGAACATGCAAAATAGTACTCCAAATTTGAAGTTGGTTGAGATATCCTTTTGTGAATGGAGAGAGTAACAGTTTACTAAGTGTTCAAGTTTCTGCTGAGATGAAAGGTGACTTGCCCGATTACTGAAATCAACAGGTACAGTTAAGATTTGTACATGGCCTCGACTCCTCGAGAATAGATGGATGATTTCAGATTTTGAATTCATGCAGAGAACAATGCACTCCAGTTGGATTCAGAAAGAAAGAGGGGCGGCACCAAATCGATCGAGCCACTAACGAAGAATTATAACGTGCTCAGGCTCCAGAATAATAACCATGCAATGAACAATGGTTTGAGTGACTAATGGCCATCGATCCATCAGGTACCCATAAGCGATTCATTCAGAAAGATGAAACAAATCAATGATCAAGCAGGGCGCTTAAATTCAGAGCTTCAGAATCGTAAACTTTACATCTTTATGACACTTCCTCGGGGGCACACCATTCTGGTACGTGTTCTGACTGGCTAATAAACTGGTACATGCAAGATCAAATACCACTGCATCCAACCCCCCGAGACACACCATTCTGGAAATCTATCCTACCGCTGATCCCCCTTGTTCAGCAATCCACAAAATGCACCATGCACATCAATAAAACGACCTCCTTCTGGCACGACCACTGGTGCAAAGCGGGTCGTCTTGTCGAGCGATTCCCGATTTTATACTCCTTTGCCATTGATCAACTATGTTCAGTTCAGTCACAAGTCTCTCATCAGACCTGGGATATTCAGCTGCACCTTCCGCTGTCCGCTACGGCTGAGATACAACTTTTGGAACTCGTGGACATCATCAATCAGATAAGTACAACCAATGTAGGACCAACAAAGAGAACAATGATCTATGGTGGCATTCAGCCAAGCACCAAATCCTACTACAGGCTACTGTCTGAACATGGACTGCGTTGGGGGCCAGCGAAGTGGATTTGGCTCACTCACATACCCAACAAACACCGCTTCTTCTTATGGTTAGCCTTTCGCGGAAGGCTTAATACAAAGGATAATACCACTGCTAAGACTTGGACTGATGATGCGGGCTGCGATCTCTGCCCGGCGCTTGAAAGCATCGATCATATTGTCTTGCACTGCCGCCCTGCTCAGTGGGTCTGGGAACGGCTGGGTATGTCACAGGCAGCAGCTACATCAAATGACATCTACCAATTTGTACAAAAAATGCAGGACATGTTATCTTCAGAAGCTTGGCCAATTTGCTTTGCTGCATGCGCAGTGACTCTGTGGCGATCAAGGAACAGAAGGGTGTTTGACCAACAAAGTGGCTCACGTCATCTGATCTTAACTACAATTGCACAGGAGCTCACGTTATGGTCCCACAGATCCACAAAACTAAGACAACAAATAGCTGCTTGGGTTAACATGATCAGCCCGTGAACTTCTTTCTTTTTCCTTTTTTCTTTTTTTCTTTCTTTCTTTCTCTTTTGTTTTTGGGGCTAAGGCCCATTTCTTGTACAGAAACCAATCTTTAATAATAAGGTAGAGAAATCCTCTACCTTTTAAAATCAAAAAAAATCTTTATGACACTTCCTCGGGGGCATATGCTGTGCACTAGCCCCATCATGTGTACTAATGCACTACCCACTTCCTCCATAAGAACCTCAGATTTCGGCTTGTTACCAGCTTTCCTCAAGAGAGACGCTTTCTGCGCCTCAGCAATGCGATGAGTCCAGCAGGTCATGAAGAACAGTTCCTACCCAAGGCACGGAGCTCGCTTCTGGGATTAGCCTGCGGAAGTGACGGAATGCACAGAAAAGCGCACTGCTTATAGTCCTCTTGTGTGCCGCCGCCCGCCTGTACACTGGGGAGCATGTCACCTCTATGCAGGTTGTGAGCGATTCAGATACTGTCTCAGGTTGTCCCAATCATGGTTCAGTCACTCTGCTGACTTCACCTGAGAACACGAGATAGACGAGACGTCTAACAATATTTAGAAACCCAAATAAATTAAAACATCATACAAAAGCATAGATATTATTCAGTTTGCAAAAAATCATAGAAATGGCATCACAGTATCTTAGACTTGGCCAGATCCAGATGCACATAAATGCAGTACAGAAAGTGATGAGTTATATCATTGCAATTGGTTACAAACCTGACAAAGAACAATAAAATTAATATAAGCAAATGTAGCTGACTTATATAAATGGGCACACAATATTTTCATTTTCCAGGTTAGCCACTGCCCGACCCCAGAAAATCTTGCTACTGCTTTGATAGTAAAATCATATACCAAAATACGTTCAACCTAGTATATCAATGCATCAGTATGAGAAACAATCGAACATTACATTCATATTAGCAGCATCGTACATCGATACATGGTCACAAGTTCAGTAATCACATACTTGTCGATGTATACTACACTATTTTATTATTTACAATTCTTAGGAGAAGGACTGTACTGGACACCAGCCATTTAAATTGTTCTACTACTTCATAGGGGAAAGCTGCATAAATACAATTCACAACCTTACTTGAGCAGGATCTGTTCTATAGGATCGTAACGCTGCATCCTTGACTAGTAAGGATGCAAGCATATATAGAAATCATCTTTATGATATATAAAGCAAGAGGAATGAGGTATAGTCACATAATTCAATAAGGACCAAATATTTATAAGGCAAAGCTCACTAAAATACTAAGTGGATGAGGTTTTGTTCCTGATAACTGAGTGTAGGATTTCACCTGCTGTTATTTGCAAAGTACTAACTTTCAAAACGGTGTTGTTGACCTGGAGAAAATCAGTGCTAGAATGACTAATGGAAGGAAGACCAACTTTAATCTCATCAGTCATTATGCGCCAGTATATAAAGTGTACCTTGACCTTGAATCAAGGTTCGAGCATGTCAAAGTCTTCATCACTTAGTAACATAATACCTGATGACTCACTCCATGGTGAATGAAATGCTACTGCTGGAGACAGGCGATTTCACCACCTTGATGGGCCGACGAGTCTATGACCTGCGGGCAATGCAATCTGTAGTAACCTATAAAAGTGAGCAGTACAAGTAAATGTGATACATATTCGTGGCTCGCAGTGCCTAAAGGCCAAGAGGAAGGACACAATATTATAAGAACAAAAAAAAGGTACAATAAGCATCCTTAAAATACTGATCAATTTATTTCCTGGCTATGTGTATTCCTACATTTTTCACCAAGCTGTACACTAATTAACTATTCATGATTCAGCTCTACTGAATCTCAATTAACAACTCATGCAAGTTGATAAAAAATAGCAGTAGCTTCGCCACTCATGGTTCCAAAAACTGCCAGGAAACATCTGTTAAAAGGGATGTTGGCATCACGAACAATCCCAGTTCAGCATGTATCTGTTTTCCATATAGGGGATCCTGGGCAGCTTTCAACCATTTATCATCAAGTTACGATTAGAAGACAAAGAACACTGTGGAACTTCCTAGCCTGACATACCCACATAAATCATTCTAAGGTGAGCCTACAGGTATTAGAAGAGCAAACATGGAAAGCAGGGAAAAAATAGTAGCTACTGTAAACCCCTCTCAAGATTCTAGCATCATGTCACATGTCTCAAAACAACAATCTCCACTAGAATTCCTCTGAACATTTAAAATTTAAAAGCTACAAACTTTACAGATTTGCTTATAGTTTAGTTTACCAGGGCAAAATGCGGAACATAAGGTACAGCTCCTACTACATGCAAAAAAACCAAACAACACTTTCTTAGCACGAGTGCGCTGTTTCGTGCCGTGCTCCACGACTTTCTCTTCAACGTGTAGCCCCTTTCTCCGCCTCACGGAGTTGATGAGCGTCTTGGCCAAGTTTGGTCCCATGTTTGAACCATCTCCAAATTCCTCAATCTCCTCCTTAGTTTTCGGGATGAAGAAGGGGTCTTGAGGAATAGCTTCCCAGTGACTTGGAGCAAGACGCGCACTGGCTGCGCCAGAAGTACTGCTCCTAAGTTTCTCAGAGAATTCAGAGCTCTCAGCAACTGGCAGATACGCATGCACCGTAAACAGTGAAGTTCCTTCTTGCATCTCCTCTTTCAGCACCTTTGCTCGACAATCACCAAGAACAGCATAGACTGCACCTAAATAATCTGTAGGAGTGGTCAGTTCACAGAAATACATCTGTTCGACTAGCCGTGGCTTGCTCTGAAGCACTGCTGCCCGGCATGCTTCCCTCATAAGAACGGTTGCCATTGTCTGGGCCGTGACCAAATACGTAAGGCTCGACGATGAATGCCAGAACCCACATAGGTTCATCACACAAAGGTCCTGCATTTGTTGCCTCCTGAAATCCGGAGGCAATGATGTTCCTTAGTGTCTCAGGATTAGGAGCATCTGTGGATGGTGCACTGTTATCAATGTCATTGCTAGTTTCAGAATCAGACACAAACCCCAAATTCTCCGAGACGTGACATGTACCGCACACCAGAATACCTTCCCTTCCATCTCGGCTGGTTGCCACACCACTGCTTGATTTTACATCAGGTGAGAGGAGGAGATTTGGACCAACCCGCGAAGGGCCTAGGGCCCATATTCTCTGTAAATATCCAAGCAGTGTATTCCTATAGCGCTCAAGCTTTACTTTATCCACTTGCAGGGAAATCGCTTCCAATTCGCTGTCTATAGCACTGAGCATATGTTGCCTAAGTTGCGCCACGGAACGACTTTCACCCTGAGAACACTGTAAACCTATTGCCCCGTTGCTTCTCATTGTTCGACAAAGCAATTTTTCATTTTCCTCAAGGACCTTAGTCAGAGCATCTGGAAGCCTGATGACTTTAACTCTCACAGAAAATTTCCCATCTGGAGCAGCTCTCTCAACAAATTCCTGTGGACCCTTCAGGCTCTCCATCAAACCAACACCTTCTCCTTGGATGGTTTCCTTGAACGATACCAAGGTCTCCGAGACATTCAGTTCAACATTTTTTGCAAATCTCTCCTTCAGATTCTTTATACAGAGCTCCAAATGTACCTTCCCATCAGCGGCAAGGAGATACTGACCATTTTCTTCGGTGCACTCAACCAGTGGGTCTGCCTGGTTAAGTAGCCTAAGCCCATTGGCAAATGCTCCCAGATCAGCCAGGTTGGAGGGCTCAATTGCGACCTTCAGCAACGGAGAAACCTGGAATATCATGCTCGCGAAAGGCCAGCAGTTCTTCGTGGACGACAGTGTGGCCGTCTTCATAACGTGGTTGCCGAGGCCCTGGATCGCGACCACATTCCCGGCGCCTACGCTGGCAGATGCCTTCAGATTACTTCCCTGCATTTCATACAAGTGTTGCAGCTCCACCTCCTTCAAATGCTTGCACGGAGGATCCCACTGAAGACACGCGCGAACGCCAGGAAACACTCGTCATCTGATCCACCGGTGGTGTGGTTGAGCAGCTCTCCATCCACCCCAGTGTGTGGCAGATCGTCGTATCTCAGCCCAAACATCTTGGACACGAACACCACCACAGGTGCCCTTGCGCTGGTGCTGCAGGCAGTCACGCATCTCCTCACCTTGTTCGCCTCGGCGACAATGTCAGCATGCTCGGCAGCAACCCCTGGTGGCAGCTCCTTCTCGGGCATAAGCCTCGAAACTCTGAATTTCTGGGCGGCAATGGGGTCCGGAGTGCACTCCACAAGCATCGCCATCACCGTCTCCGCGAGCGGCAGCCATGCCCTCATCACGGCCTTCAGTGAATCCTTGGGTTCCTTGTTCTGAAGCTCCCGTAGCGACATCTTCAGATTGTAATTCGAGACCATCTGCTCGCGCCATTTTGCAGTATCGCCATCCTCCTTCAGACCCTCCTTGTAAGCATTCCACAGCGGCTTGAGCACCAATTCCACAAACATTGGCTGCTGGTTCGTCATGCCAGCCATGGCCTCCTTCTTCCCCACAACCTTCTTCTTCTTCCTGTCCCAGTAGTACGGTCCCCACAGCCCTGCCAGCAGCTTGCTCTTCATGTCAGGGTGAGCTTGGGTGTACTGGGCGGCGAAGTCGTGGATCCGGAAGCCCCAGCCGTCGCGGGCGCAGGCGAAGACGACATTGCCCTTCTGCGGCACGAAGGCGTCCTCGTCGCCGTCGTCGGCGTCCTGGGAAGGGCTGGGCCCGTAGAGGAGGGAGGAGAAGTAGGACCCAGAGCGGAGGTCGGAGTAGATGGAATTGGCGTGGGCGACGATGCGGCGCAGGCGGTCGTAGGCCTCGTGGGGCTCGAGGCGGAGCTCGGTGATGAGGCGGTCGAGCTTGTTGAGGACGAGGCAGGGGTGGAGGCCCTCGGCGAAGGCCTTGTGCAGTGCGGCGTGGGTCTGGACGTGGACGCCGTCGACGAGGACGAGCGCCGAGTCCGCGAGCCGCGCGGCGGCGGAGACCTCGGAGCAGAAGTCGAGGTGGCCGGGCGAGTCGATGAGGTGGACGCGGTGGGCTCCGTGGCGGAGCGCGACGGCGGCGGACTTCATCGTGATGGCCCGCGCCCGCTCCTCCGGCAGGTGGTCCATGAAGCGGGCCTGGCCGGCCCACTTGGGGTCGAGCAGGCCGCCGCCGCTGCCGTAGGCCACCAGGTGGTCGGCGAGCGTTGTCTTCCCGTGGTCGACGTGCGCCATGATGCAGGTGTTCCGGACCAGGCGAGGGTCGCCGGCCGCCGCCATCACCATTGCTAGGGTTTGGGGGTTCGCACCTGGAGCTCTCGCAGGTCGTCCGTGCGGGTGGAGAGGAGCGGACGAGGACGTATTGGAGAAAGAGCGTTGGTCGCCGCTGCCGCCGGTGGCCGCCGGCGTCGCCGCGATCGTACGTGCGGGTGTGGCCGGACGGAAGACGAACCCGAAACAATGGCCGCTTGGGCCTGGTCTCTCGTGGTGCTTCTCGTGGAGTATTTGTTTTCACCCAATCCGACCTGACTGGGAGTTGGGCAGCCCATCAAATCCGACCTGATTGGGTATTGGGCTTTCCTCTTTTATTCCAACTGCACAAAATCGCAGATCAGAACCACTGCTTCCCTAAATACTTAAATAGTACTCCCTCCGTTCCTAAATATAAAATGTTTTACCTTTTGTCCACATTCAATTGTATCTAGATGTATGTGGACATATTTTAATGTGTATGTACACTCATTTGGGTTTGCACCTAGGCAACATGTGAGCTAGCTAGAACATCTTACATTGTGAAACTGAGTGAGTAGGAGTATATCATCTTTTTCTAACGAAAAACCCGGCTAGTCAGGCCATGTCATGGATATTTCAAATTTCTAAAAAAAAATCATAGACATTTATAAATGAGAATCGTGCAGATGTATTTTTTAATAAGCGCTTTTACTACCAATATATCCAAATGTAAGACAAATAGATCCGAAGATCAACTTGGAGAAGTCAGGCAACCGGTGGTAATATCAAAACATAAATGATTTGAAAGCCGCAGGGAAGAGGCCCACCCAAATAGCCCGGTGCATGTCGCGGCACTCCCAATAGCGCTCTTCAGACTCTGTGATGGATAGGCTGTTGGGGACGCGACTGGAGATTCTCTTATTTGCTACTCTTCCCTTTTTGTGTGTGGGCGGGTGGTGGGGGTGGAGGGGGGTGGGGGAGGTTCGTTTTTGCCAGTCGAATGTATATGCTCCTGGTTAAAAAAAAGTATTTTAAACCTTTTCGAAATGTAAAAAATCTAGGAATTTATTTTGCGCACCTTTTTGTGTCATGTGTAAAAAGACAAAATGTGGTGATAAAAAACTATTCACAAGGAGTAGAGATTTCTGACTCCCGTGATCCAATAATCCCTTTATTTATAAAAATCAAAAAAAAATTATAAGTTTTAAACAATCTAAAAAAATTCTGGCATGTCAATGAGGTATCCCACAAAGGTGTAAAATCTCAATTTTAAATACTTTATATTCTGAGCTACACAAAAATGATAAATATGTGCAGTTAAATATACATACTTCCAAATCTCCACAAGGGAAAATATCTAGTGATATCACACCTTAACTGATAACATGATACCACTCTTCAAAATTCAAATTTAAATTGTCAAAAAAATTCAAAACAAATGGTGGATGTTCACAAGATGTGTGTTTACATTCCTTAAAATTTTCAGTACCAAATTCAAAATACACACGTAGAAACTAAAAGACAAATTGCTATGTGAATATTATCATGTTGGATTTGTCTTTTTGTTTCTATGTGTATATTTCGAATTTGCTTATGCAAATTGTAGGAATTGTAAACAGACAATTTGTGGACACCCACAAATGTTTTGTGATTTATCTGAAACCTGAAAGTTCGAGTTGTAATAAGTGGTATCATGATATCATATGAGGTGTAGGATCACTTGATATGCACTCATCTCCAGAATATATAAGATTAATGCCATTTTTATGTAGCCTATAAAACAAATAATTTGCATTGTAATTTCGCATGATTGTAGGAAGCATCATTGAATACACTCAGATGTATTGTTTTAGAGTTTTTGAAAACTTGTAAATATTTTTTTATTTATTAAATGGAGGGATCATCGGAGATCGGGAGCGAAAATGACTTTCCCTCTCGCATGACATACTTTTGTCTTTTTACCTAGGTCACAAAAATATCGGTTTTATAATTTTATTAGAAACTTGGCATACACATATAGAATATCGAGATGGACACGTTAATTTTTGTTCAAATTGTTTTGACATTTGAAAATATTTTTTCGGATGGCAGAGCATATACTCTCGTTCTCATGTGCCAAAGAGAATTTCCTTTCGTGAGCAATCCTTACGTATGATGGTCGATACAACCAAGACCATTCTGCTTTTTGTCGAAAGGCAGATATGAACCTTAAACCAGCTGGAAAATTTGTCAGATAGTCACTCTCGAGTCACGAGGCAATCGGTCCTGCAGTTAGGTTTCTTGAGACGTGGAGTAGGTGAGGTCACCTTTTCGAATAAAATGGCTTGAGTGAGTGAAGTATGAATTACAGTTCAGCTCGCGGCCGGCCACACGATGTCGGCGGCAGGCGATGGGACAAGGAGGAAGACGGCGTGCGTCACCGGAGGGAGCGGGTACATCGCCTCGGCGCTCGTGAAGATGCTGCTCCAGAAGGGATACGCCGTGAAGACGACCGTCAGGAACCCAGGTTAGATCGATTACTCTTCAGTTCGGTGGTTGTTTCGTTAGAGGAGATCGGTTGTGAACTTGTGATCTCAACATATGAAGGCGGTCCAAGAATTCAGAGAGATTCTGTTGAAACGACTGATAGGCCCTGTGATTTGATTATGGATCCCAGATGACTCGGAGAAGAACTCCCATCTCAATGATCTGCAAGCGCTAGGCCCATTGGAGGTGTTCCGCGCAGACCTGGAAGAAGAGGGCAGCTTCGACGACGCCGTCGCCGGCTGCGACTACGTCTTCCTCGTGGCCGCTCCGGTGAACATCAATGCAGAGAATCCTGAGGTAAAGGATCCATGATAACACCCAAAGTAAGTTTTAACATCACTTTGTCACTTGTTTGTTCATTCGTTGGGGGTACATGGTACGCATTCTTCAGTCTGTCACTCACTCTGTACTCTGAACCGACCCACTGTGATGGGAATGGAAAATCACAAATTCACAATCGCACTCTGTTTTTGAATTTGTTTTTGGTGATGTCAGGAAGAAGTGATTGAGACGGCGGTCCGAGGAACCCTGAACGTGATGAGGTCATGCGTGAGAGCTGGCACACTGAAGCGCGTGGTCCTGACATCATCGTCAACGTCGGTCTCGATCCGGCGTCTGGAAGGGGACGGCCATGTCCTAGACGAGGAGTCCTGGTCCGACGTCGACTTCCTTAGAGCCAACAAACCCGGTGGCTGGGTATGTACACAAACACACAAGTTCGCCACAACCAAATTTTGCACAAATCCAATCATCCACTGAAAAATTGGCGTCCATTGCCGTCGTAGGCGTACCCTGTCTCGAAGGTGCTCTTGGAGAAGGCGGCGTGCGCATTCGCGAAGGAGAACGGACTCAGCCTGGTCACCGTGTGCCCCGTCCTCGCGGTGGGCGCGGCGCCGGCGGTGAAGGTCCACTCAAGCGTGCCCACCGTCCTCTCCCTGCTTTCCGGTGAGGCCCTGAAACTAAGTAACTAACCTATTTCGATCTCTTCAGCGATGGCCGACGTACGTGTATTACATAGCGTGCCTGACTGTGATGAACGGTGTCAGGCGACGAGGCGAGGATCCGCAGGCTTGAACTGATCGGGGTGGCGTCCTTCGGCTCCATCCCGATGGTCCACGTTGACGACCTCTGCCACGCGGAGGTATTCGTCGCCGAGGAGGAGGCCACGTCGGGGCGGTACATCTGCTGCAGCTTGAGCACCACCGCCGCCGAGCTCGCCCGCTTCCTAGCTTCAAAGTACCCGCAGTACAACGTCAAGACCGACCGGTACGCACGAACGCAGTCCTCAACACTCTTCTCTGATCACGGCCGGCCTATGCAGGTGCTTGTTCCTTTTCAGGTTCGGTGGTCTCCCGGAGAAGCCGCCGAGAGTGTGCATCTCGTCGGCGAAGCTCGTTGGGGAAGGGTTCGAGTACAGGTACAAGACGCTGGATGAGATATACGACGATGTCGTCGAGTACGGAAGGGTTTTGGGAATCCTTCCGTACTGATATGACGAGCCTCTTTGTATTTCGATCTTAGAACCAATCGATGCGCGTGGTTACAAAATAAACCTAGTCGTCTAAACTAAGCATATGCTGAAATGTGGCTGTCTTCCATCATGATGCTGCGAATGTTCGCCAAAAAGTTGTTGTGTCCGACAAGAGCATGGTTAACCCGGTAAGAATAGCGCTGAGAATTTGTCGGCCCTGCAGTTAGGTAAGGCTTTATTTCTTGAGACGTGGAGTAGGTAAGATCAGCTTTTCCAATAAAATGGTTGGAATGCGTGAAGTGCGAAATGACAGTTCCTCTCACGGCCGGTCACACGATGTCGGCGGCAGGCGATGGGACAAGGAGGAAGACGGCGTGCGTCACCGGAGGGAACGGGTACATCGCCTCAGCACTCGTCAAGATGCTGCTAGAGAAAGGATACGCCGTGAAGACGACTGTCAGGAACCCAGGTTAGATCGATTACTCTTCAGCTCAGTGGTTGTAGCTGTTCCTTTCGTCAGAGGAGATCTGTTGTGATCCCAACATACAAAGGCGGTCGAAGAATTCAGAGGGATTCTGGTTTCTGTTGAGACTCTGAAACTGCTGATAGACATTGTGATTTGATTTCTGGAACCCAGATGACATGGAGAAGAACTCCCATCTCAAGGATCTGCAGGCGCTGGGCCCATTGGAGGTCTTCCGCGCCGACCTGGAAGAAGAGGGCAGCTTCGACGACGCCGTCGCTGGTTGCGACTACGTCTTCCTCGTGGCCGCTCCGGTGAACATGAATGCAGAGAACCCCGAGGTAAAGCGTAGCCATCACAACCACCAAACTTTCAGTTTAACATCACTGTCGACTGTCCTCAGTGAGTGTCACTTGTTTGTTCCTTCATCTCGTAGTACTTGGCACGAATTCTTCAGGCTGCCACTCACTCTGTACTCTGAACCCACCCACCGTCGACTGCTGCTTACTTCTCCAGTCGTCATGTGATAGGAATGGTAAATCACCATCGCACACTGTTTCTGAATTTGTTTGGTGATGGCAGAAAGAAGTGATCGAACCGGCCGTGCACGGAACCCTGAACGTGATGAGGTCGTGCGTGAGAGCAGGCACGGTGAAGCGCGTGGTCCTGACATCGTCGGCGGCGGCCGTCACCAGCCGGCCGCTGCAAGGCGACGGCCATGTCCTGGACGAGGAGTCCTGGTCCGACGTCGAGTTCCTCAGAGCCAGAAAGACCGGTGGTTGGGTGGGTTTTACACGAATACACGAGTTCAGCTACAACAAAATTTGCACAAATCATTCAACGAAACGGTGTCGCTCATTCCCGTCGCAGGCGTACCCTGTCTCGAAGGTGCTCTTGGAGAAGGCCGCGCACACGTTCGCGGAGGAGAGCGGCATCAGCCTGGTGACCGTGTGCCCCGTCGTCACGGTGGGCGCGGCGCCGGCCGTGAAGGTGCACACCAGCGTGCCCGACATCCTCTCCCTGCTTTCCGGTGAGCCCGGAAACTAACGCATGCATATGGATCCCTCGATCCAGCGCAATGGCCGACGAGCATTATGCGTAGCGTGCGTGTGATCGATGAGTTATTTCAGGCGACGAGGCGAGGATCCGCAGGCTGGAACTCATCGGGAGCGCGTCCGGCTCGATCAGGGTAGTCCACGTCGACGACCTCTGCCGCGCCGAGGTGTTCGTCGCTGAGAACGGCTCGTCGTCGGGGAGGTACATCTGCTGCAGCCTCAACACCACCGCCGGCGAGCTCGCCCGATTCCTGGCCGCCAAGTACCCGCAGTACAACGTCAACACCGACCGGTACGTACGAAACGCCTCGAACTCAGTCTCTGTTCGATGGTGCGTATGTAAGTGTTGGATGGCTCGATTTCAGGTTCGGTGGTCTGCCGGTGAAGCCCAGAGTCTGCATTTCGTCGGCGAAGCTCGTCAGGGAAGGGTTTGAGTACAAGTACATGACCCTGGACGGGATATACGACGACGTCGTCGACTACGGAAGGGCCTTGGGAATCCTGCCGTACTAATACGACCACCCACTCTATCTCTGGATATCATGATCAGACAACGCGCTTGCAATAAGTCTATCTTTCTAAAGTAAACTAGTGTGCTGGGAATCTGGGATGTGGGTGTTTAGTTTATGTGAGAATATTCCAAAAAAATTCTTATTCGATATGTGAGATGGTTCCAAGTCGAAATAGTATGAATGTCCTACCAACAATGTTGCGTCTGACAAGAGCATGATCAACCAGGTGAGAAAAGGCATATTAAGGGCAACTCCAGCGGGCCGACTCATACTTTTAGGTGAAAATAGAACCGGTGTTGTATTACTTTCTTAGGCCTTGTTTACGGGTTAATTTTGTGAAATCTTTTCTTTCACCTAATTCTCTCAAATGCCAACAAATATTTTTGCACCACAATACACTAGTATGGTGTAGTGTTTTAAATTTTAACAAAATTGAGGCGGTTCGTGGTGGATATCTTAGAATTATCCCATCTAAAACCGACCTAGTAAACGTAGTATTGAGAGTTTTCTGAGATTTGGGATAATCCTCTCCAACCGATTAATATAAATTTCAAATACGCTAGAAGTAAATAAGAGGAAAACATAACTATGACGAATGCCCAATTAATAGTTGATTCGATTGGCTTATGTTAATCTCGATATATTTCTACCTACGGTCAACTATTCACGGCCTAACATGTTGGCATGCATACATTCGTTTGGCCTTACCTAAAGCCAATTGATGGGCCTATCAAAAAGATAAATGGTCATGTCTTCCTAGTATGCTTTGCTTTTTTTTTTCTCCCTCCAAGTGGGCTGATAGGGCTTGAAGTAAAAGGAAGTAGGTTTATCACACTTCAGATTAGCAAAAAATACCATTACACACATCACATAGCTGTGAATTAAATGAATGCGATATTTTAACAATATGGCCCATAATGTGAGCTGGATACTCATGGTCCATCCAAGTTTAGTTCGTAACTTCTTTGTCAACTTCATATTTTTATATGGAAAAACATTGATCTGATCATTATTACTAAATCTGCATGAACAAAGAGAATTGTGCTACGATGCACCTACAAACTACAAATAAATACAAATAGACCAGCTTAACAAAACCAAGCAGAAGTGCCACGAAAGGAATAGGCTAAGTAGAAAGCTAATCACAAATAGACATGTAAAAGAAATACCGCCAGATTTGCTTAACAAGAAGGCATCTAGTCATGCTAAACTTTAAACTTAAATATGCAAACTAAAAACATAGTAGGTTAAAATAAAGATTAATTTTTGCAATCCAAAGATAAAAAAGACTTGGAATAATCCAAAATAGACATGAGGATAAACAAAAAAAGTCAAGCACGTCGACACTGACAAGACACGAGTGGTGAAAGAGACACAGCCAAAGACATAAATATGAGTGTGGAAGGGACTTAGGGTGACTTCTTTTGGGCTCCTGCTTATGCATAAGCTTGCTTATAGATTCCGGTGGGCAGAAACTGTGGTGGGCAGAAACTCCTCAGAAGACTTCTTTTGGGCTTGTACTGTTTTGGCTTATTTGTTGTGATGAGTTGTAAGATGCCTGTTATGCCCCTGATATGTTCACTTAATAAAGCGATGTATTTGATATGTTCACTTAAAATGTGCTAAAATAAAATAAAAATAATACGAACTACTCAAGCTATTGTTCCTTACATGGTAATAAAAAACACGGTGTCATAATTATAATATGAACTACTCAAGCTATATGTTTCAATTATAACAAGCTAATATGAAATTATTCAAGCTATATACTATAGTTATTCTTATCCAGGTCAACAAGTTGAATACAATCTCTATACATAGAACATCTGCATCAATACAGTGAGCATCTGCTCTCACTTCTATATACATGCATCTTGGTATACATATGGATGTTACCGCTAGTGGCATTACAACAAGCAGCTACAGCCTACAGGCAGACGTTAAGACAAGCATCTGGCACGCACGCACAGCTCTATGACACCGAGGGGGCAATTGATGATAACCCCCCCCCCAGTTCGCGCGCCTTCTATCGGCCCCACATGTCAGTGACACAAAGGGGGGCATATGATAGAAGGCGCGCGAACTGGGGGGGGGGGGGGGGTTATCGTAGATTTTGCCGACACCGAGGCATCACAGCAAGCAGCTCACGTACACTACTATGGGTGCATGGTTGCGCTTGCACTTGAACTGAGTCGGAGCAGAGGTGCTGCGCCCGGAGGGCCTCACCGGAGCACGACGGTCGGGGAGGGCGCCATGCACTGCACCGTCGGGTGGAGATGCGGGAGACGGCGCTGTGGAGAGGAGGCGGACGCTGGCGGCTGGAATGGCGGGCGCCGAGGCTTGAGAGGCCGGCGGGCTGCCGGAGCGTCCGGGGCAGGGCCGGCGGCGGATAAGGTCGAGGACGAGCCCACTGTGTCGAGGGGAATTACTGGATTCGTTTTCCTTTTTTCTTTCGGAACGGTTTGGGATAGGGGATGGCATTTGTGCGTAAATAGATCAGAAAACGGGGCCAAAGTCATATACCGATTCGAGATTGCAACCGAGAAGCTCGGGAAACTGCTCGCGAGGAGTTTCTCCAGACTACACTACGGCTCGCTTATGGTGGGCTTCTCGGCCGAAATAAGCAGGACACTTCTTTTGGGCTTCAGCTGTGGGCAACATGAGCGAGTGAGAGAGACAACGACATATTAAAAACCCCTCTCAAATTATCAATCAACGGGTCTATGAAAGGACAATAATTGTCTTGTACTCACCAGGTTGATGTGTATTTATCACATGGGGTTAAAACAAAACAAGTATGTTTATCGCACTAGAGATTTACAGTCAAGAACGCTAATGCACACATCACATAGTTGGATACTATATGAGGTGATATTTTCACAATATGAAACAAACTATGAGGTGAATACACATAGTCTGACCAGGCTACATTTATAACTTATTTTGTCAATTTTGCATTTTATAAGGAGAAAGAACTAATCTACATAACCTTTATGTACGTAAACTAAAAAACATAGAAATGAAAATAAACCAAAATAGATTTAATAGACATAGATATAGACAAGGACACAACAGAGACAGACATATACATGAGTGAGAAAAAGACATAGACATGACCAACTAAAAGTGAGAGAGACAAAAAAAAAGTATTCATTTATCAAATAGAAATATAGTAAAAATATAAAAAGACAAATAAATAAAAAGAAACAATTCGTGTTAAATATGAAATTATTTTTTATTTTCTTACATTGGTTATCATTTATTTGCTTTTTGCGAAGTTCAGTTTTTTGTTAATAGTTTTTATTTTTTAAACTCTTTTTATTTTTTAAAAATTCTATAATAATTATTTTTTCAAGTAATTATATTTTGGGTTTCACTTTTTTCTAGTTTTTGTTTGTTTCCTCGGTACATACACAATCCTTAGCTTCCGTAATTACCCTGCATTTAGGTTTAGTAAAAGTCAAACTTTGTGAAGTTTGATCAAACATATAAAGAAATGTTAACATTTATGATACCAAAGGCATATGATATGAAAATATATTTCAATGAGAATTCTACTAATATTTTTTTTATTATAGATACTGATGTTTTTTAAAGTTTTAGAAGTTTGGCTTTGACAAAACCCCGAATGCAGGTTAATTATGGACATAAGGACTATACTACACATGCGCAGAGAGGCTGAATTCCATATTAGTTTGACTTGGAGATAAATGTATATTTCCCTCATGTTCCACTCCTCGACATTTTCTAGTCGGTAGCAGGCCAAGCTCGGGCTCATTACACATTGACTTCGGATATAGTTAGGATGACTCTAATGGGGCGACCCAAACGGACACGCGTTTCGTCCGCGTTTGGTCCGTTTAGGTCGGCAAACGGACGCGCGTCCGGCCTACGTCCGGCCTTTTCTAGCCACTGCGCCCAACGGGGCCGACGCATTGAGTCCGCCCGGCCATTTTTTCCAAACATTTTTTTAATAATAAAATATTCTTTTACATATTGGAAACTGAAATTACATAATAAACCTTAAAACTACACTAATAGAGATTTGGAGCAGCCGGACCGTCGGCCAGATGGTCACCCTCCTCGGCATTTAAACCTTAAAACTACACTAAAAACTGAAAAAAAATTAACAACCGACCACCGGCCAGCAAGGGGGAAGATCAAAGAGGGGCTCCGGCCTTGAGGAACGTCCAGCCGCAAGCCGGTTTGGCCACGGACTTGCTGGCTCTTCCTTCGTCATGGCCGTGGCCAGCGGCGGACTAGCTGGCTCCTCCTCCTCGATCCTTTCGTAGCTACGAAACACGTAGCGGCGCCGGCTTCGTTGTAAAATTTGTCGCGCATAGGCGGCCTAGCCGGCGGGGATATGGCATCAGTTGGAGCCGCCTACTCCGTCGGCCGCCTTGGCCGCCTGGGCCTCGCGGTACCTTTTGCGGCGCGCCGCACGCGCCGCGGTCTCGATGGCGTGGCGACCTTGCGCCGTCTCGACCTCCTGTGCAGCGTCGGCAACAGCGCGCGCGGCGGACATGAACGCGGCCGCCCTCTGCGCGTTCAGCTGCATGTGGGCTGCCTGCTGATAGCCCACAAGTATAGGGGGTGTATCGTAGTACTTTCGATAAATAAGAGTGTCGAACCCAACGAGGAGCAGAAGGTGTTGACAAGCGGTTTTGATGAAGGATTCACTGTAAATGCTCTCAGACAAGTTTTTAGGAGTTTTTGATATGACAGATAAATAAAGTACAAGTAAATAAAATGCAGTAATAATAGTTGCAGCGAGTGGCCCAATCCTTTCTACAGCAAAGGACAAGCCGGTTGTTGTACTTATAATGACCAAACGTTCTTGAGGACACACGGGAGTATTGTCAAGTGCTTTCGCTTCATATAGTTGATTAATCTTCATTGTTTTGATAAGTGTTGTGTGGGTGAACCTATGCTAATGCACCGCCCTTCCTAGGACTAATACATACTTGTGATTATACCCCTTGCAAGCATCCGCAAATACAAGAAAGTAATTAAGTTAAACTAACCACAGCCTTAAACTTTGAGATCCTGCTATCCCTCATGCATCGATATACCAACGGGTGTTCAGGTTTCTGTCACTCCGGCAACCCCACAATTGGCAAACGAATACACAATGCATTCCCCTAGGCCCATAAAGGTGAAGTATCATGTAGTCGACGTTCACATGACACCACTAGAAGAATAACACCACAACTTAAGCATCAAACCATTAAATATTACTCAACATAGTTCACTACTAACATCAAGACTTCTCCCATGTCCTCAAGAACTAAACGAACTACTCACAAGACATCATACGGAACATGATCAGAGGTGATATGATGATGAATAACAATCTGAACATAAACCTTAGTCCAATGGTTTCACCCAATAGCATCAATAACAAGAGTAATCAACACCGGGAGAGTTTCCCCTATGAAATAGACAAGATTCAGCCCTAGATGTTACAGCGGAGACGGGGTGCAGCGGCGGTGATGATGGTGTTGGCGGTGGAGATGATGATGATGATGATCCCGATGAAGTCCAGCTCGATGACGGTGATGATGGCGACGATTTCCCCCTCCGGGAGGGAATTTCCCCCGGCAGATTTCTTCCTGCAGGGGAGCTTTTCGCTCTCTGGTGTTTTCCGCCTCGTGGAGGCGGCGGAATATTTCGATGGCCCCTCTGTGTGTTAGGGTTCCGAGGGGGTCAAGTACGCGAAGGGGGAACGGCTGAGGTGGGCCAGGGCCCCCAAACCACCTCTCGGCGCGGCAGGGGGCCCCACCGCGCCAAGGGTGAGGAGGGCCCACCATGGCCCATCTCAGCTCCCCTTTTGGCCTCCTCCATCTTCTGGTAAAATAGGAACTTCCATATGTCTCCTTCGATTTATTGATCTTCAGAAATAGTGCATCTCGACGGTGCTTTTTCCAGCAGAATCCTGACTCCGGTGTCCAATTCTCCATTATTCATCAAACATGCAAAATAGGTAAAATAACATAAGTAACACTTCTAAATATGAAATATATCGATGAATAGCAGTAAATTATGATATAAAATAGTGATGCAAAATGGACGTATCAACCCCCCCAAGCTTAGACCTCGCTTGTCCCCAAGCGAAAACTGAGCTCAGTAAACATGACCACAAGTTTATGGAGCAAAGTGTCGATAAATAAAATACGGACAAGAAGCATCACATTCATTGATACACAAGTCATTCTAGACAGCAACTTCCCTTCATATAATCTAACTTGAAATAAGTAAAGGGAACCACGATGAAGTGCATAAAGAGAACCATGATTGGTGAAGGCAAACTTAAACTCTTGGTCAGAGAACAATTAACAGATCATACTTATCTTTCGAGAAGAGTCTTTATATCAGAGCTTATATAGCAGAACTTACATGCCTTAATCATAACAGTCTCCTTACAGTCATTGATAACTTTCAAAGTTATATTCATTCGGATAAAAGCTATTGTGCGAAACAAGGAAATGAGAGATATGATTAGAAGTATCAACACATATAACTAATTGGATCTCAACAACTCAAATGCTTGCTTGAGATAGAGAGGAATGGGTTTACTGACTCAACAATAATGTAAAAGATAGGCCCTTCGCAGAGGGAAGCAGGGATTAAATCATGTGCTAGAGCTTTTAAGTTTTGCAAAGCATATAGAGAGTATGAAAATAGTTGTTTGAGCTATGTATGTCGTTGTCAACGAATCGTAGTAAAGTGAACACTAACCCCTTGTCAACCAGACTTTCAAGAGCGGCTCCCATGAAGGACGTTATCTCTACCAGCAAGGTAGATCATCCCTCTTCTCTTTTGTTTACACATGTATTTTAGTTTCTTTATAGTTGACACTCCTCCCAACCTTTTGCTTACACAAGCCATGGCTAACCGAATCCTCGGGTGCCTTCCAACATTCACATACCATGGAGGAGTGTCTATTTGCAAATTAAGTTGCTTACTGATAAATCAGGGCAAAACATGTGAAGAGAATTATTAATGAAAGTTGTAGTTAATTGGGACTGGGCACCCCATTTGCCAGCTCTTTTTGCAAATTGTTGGATAAGCGGTGTATATGCCACTAGTCCATTGGTGAAAGTCTGTTTGACAAAAGTGCTAGAGAAACTCTACAGAACCCTCATGAGCTAATAAACAGTGACACAAAACTAGGAGTAATAAGTTTTGAATAATTTAAAGGTAGCACATGAAGTATTTACTTGGAATGGCGCAAAATACCATATAGTAGGAAGTTATGGTGGACTCGAATGGCAATGGTTTGGCTCAAGGTTTGGATGTATGAGAAGCATTCCCTCTCGATACAGGTCTTTGGCTAGCAAGGTTATGTAGCAAGCATAAGAGTTGAGGGATACAAACAATTATACAAGTGATAAGAATAATCATGCAATCTTCCTTAGAAGCACAAATAGTTTAACTTAAGAATACTAAGCTTATGAGCACAAAGAAAGAAAGATCATGGAATAATATATTTGCATGCACTCCCTCTTCTACTTAAGTCTCAAAGTATTGTCTACTACTGACCAATGCTAAGTTTGCCAAAACCAAAAAGATTAACTTGGTGCTCTAAAAAGTGATCCCTATACTAACAACAAGGTTATCAATATGAAAGAGAATTGCAAGCTAAAATAAAGTATGCAGAAAGTAAATGATAAAACTTCTCATTAATATTTCATAACGGCAACTCACACCAAGGGATACATAGATAACCAACTAAAAGAGAGATACTTCCACATTGCAAACCATCATATAAGATAACTTCCCTACTCACGATATGACTTTATGGAAAAGTAAAAGGTAAAGATAATGATGTGATACCGCGGCACTCCCCCAAGCTTGGAACAAACCAAGGGGATGCCAATACTTATGATGAATTACTCCTTCGGTGGTGGTGGTGAATTGTTGATAAGCTTATCAACCAGCTCCTTCAGTTCATCAATCTTGTAGGTGAGGGCGCGAATCAGCTCAGAGTTGTGTTCGATGCGATTCATAAACTTGTCAGACTGCGAGTCCCAACTCTTGGAGTTGTTTCCCCACTCCTCAGCAGCAGAATCCCTCTTTCCTGTATTGTTAGAACGATCTATATTCCAACCACTAGGCAACTCAGCCTCCGGGATCCTCTCAATTTGATGCTTATGGATAAGAGTATGGAAGGGGTTATTTTGCCTGGGGAAGATGTCCTGGGAGCCAAGAAGTGTCGTGGAACCTTCCCTCCGGTGCTCATCCGCGCCCTTGCCTGGGCTTGAATGGATTTGCCACCACTCCGATGCTTGCAACGGTAGCGCGCGGGTATTCGCGCGGGTCTTCCTCCACTTCTCCTTCATCTTCGCTCTTGACTTCCTCCTTCAGCTTGGGGTCTTGAGTCTCGTCTTCCAAAGGCTCCTTGCCCTTGTTGTTGTTGTTGGAGACCATGGCGCTTCTAAATCTGAAAACAATATCTGGACAGAAACAGCTCGAAACGAAACACGATGAAAAGGCGAGATACGAACCTCGGGGGTTCGGGTGAGTTATATAGCAAAAAGTTTTACAACATAAGGAAGGTACAGGAGGAAACCTGATCGGAGACGAGCTCCGGGGTGCTCAAACCACCAGGCGGCGCGGCTGGGGGCCCACCGCGCCGACCTATGGTTTGGGCACCACGGGTGCCGTCTCCCATCCGGTTCGGTCTCTTATTTTTCCATATTTAATAAAAACGACGAAAATATCTTCTAGAAAGTTATTCGCGAAACTTTTCTTACCGAAACTGTTACCTATTCGAATCGAATTCTGCAGTCCCAGAAAAATGTTCTTCAATGAAAGTTTCCGGAGTCACCACTTTAATTGTATCAACCTCTTCATTAATAGAATCTCCAGAAATATAATGCTTGAGTCTTTGACCATTTACCACTTGTGTAGAGTTATCTTTCAATGAAGCAATTTTTATTGCACCTGAACGATACACCTCCACAATAACAAATGGTCCTTCCCATTTTGAGAGTAACTTTCCTGCAAAAAATCTGAGACGAGACCTATACAATAGAACTTTCTCACCAACATTAAATTCTCTTTTAAGAATTCTCCTATCATGCCATCTCTTAACTTTTTCTTTAAAGAGTCTAGCATTTTCATAAGCCTCACTTCTCCATTCATCTAAAGAACTTAAGTGCAACAACCTTTTCTCACCGGCAAGTTTAAAATCTCTATTAAGTTCTCTCACTGCCCAATAAGCTTTGTGTTCTAATTCTAAAGGCAAGTGACAAGCTTTACCATAAACCATTTTATAAGGAGACATGCCCATGGGGTTCTTATAAGCAGTTCTATAAGCCCATAAAGCATCATTTAACTTACTAGCCCAATTTTTTCTAGATTTATTAACAGTCTTTTGCAAGATAGATTTAATCTCCCTATTTGACAATTCTACTTGTCCACTAGTTTGAGGATGATAGGCTGAAGCAATTCTATGATTAACACCATATTTAGCAAGAGTCTTTCTAAAACCACCATGGATAAAATGAGAACCTCCATCAGTCATAAGATATCTAGGTACACCAAACCTAGGAAAAATGACATCTTGAAGCATTTTTAAAGAGGTCTCACCATCAGCACTTTTAGTAGGTATAGCTTCTACCCATTTAGTGACATAATCAACAGCAACAAGTATATGAGTATTACCTTGTGAAGAAGGAAAAGGACCCATGAAGTCGAATCCCCAACAATCAAATGGTTCAATAACAAGAGAATAACTCATAGGCATTTCATTGCGTCTAGAGATATTACCAACCCTTTGACATTCATCACAAGATAAAATAAACTTTCTTGCATCCTTAAAGAGGGTAGGCCAATAAAAACCTGATTGTAGAACTTTCTGCGCAGTTCTATCTCCAGCGTGATGCCCTCCATAAGCACTTCCATGGCATTTCCTCAGTATTTCCTGTTGTTCATATTCAGGAACACATCTTCGCATAATACCATCGACTCCTTCTTTATATAAGTGTGGGTCATCCCAAAAGTAATGCCGCAAGTCATAAAAGAATTTCCTTCTTTGCTGAGCTGAAAAGGTTGGAGGCAAGTACTTGGAAACAATAAAGTTAGCATAATCAGCATACCAAGGACTATCTCGCGAACTTACACTTATTGCAGCCAATTGTTCATTTGGAAAGCTATCATTAACAGGAATAGGATCATAAGGAATGCTTTCCAATCTAGACAAATTATCAGCAACAGGATTTTCAGCACCTTTTCTATCTATGATATGCAAATCAAATTCTTGCAAAAGAAGTACCCATCTAATAAGCCTTGGCTTAGCATCTTTCTTTTCCATAAGGTATCTAATTGCAGCATGATCAGTATGAATAGTGACTTTCGAATCAACTATGTAGGGTCGAAATTTGTCACAAGCAAAAACTACAGCTAGAAATTCTTTTTCAGTAGTGGCATAATTCTTTTGAGCAGAATCAAGAGTTTTACTAGCATAATGAATAACATTTAACTTTTTATCTACTCGCTGCCCAAGAACAGCGCCTACAGCATAATCACTAGCATCACACATAATTTCAAAAGGTAAATTCCAATCAGGTGGTTCAACTACAGGAGCGGTGATTAAAGCCTTTTTCAAAGTTTCAAAAGCTTCCTTACAATCATCATCAAAAACAAAGGGTACATCTTTTTGAAGAAGATTAGTAAGAGGCTTGGAAATTTTAGAGAAATCTTTAATAAACCTCCTATAAAAACCAGCATGACCAAGAATACTACGAATACCTTTAACATCTTTGGGACAAGGCATCTTTTCAATTGCCTCCACTTTAGCTCGATCAACTTCAATACCTCTTTCAGAAATTTTGTGTCCAAGAACAATTCCTTCATTAACCATAAAGTGGCATTTCTCCCAATTAAGAACAAGGCTAGTTTCTTCACATCTCTGCAAAACTTTGTCAAGGTTGTGCAAACAATTATCAAAGGAAGTTCCATAGACGGAGAAATCGTCCATGAAGACTTCCACAATTTCCTCACAAAAGCCATGAAAAATAGCAGACATGCATCTTTGAAAAGTAGCAGGAGCATTACATAAACCAAAAGGCATACGTCTATAAGCATAAGTTCCATAAGGACAAGTAAAAGTAGTTTTCTCTTGATCTTGCGCTCTCACAGCAATTTGAGAAAACCCAGAATACCCATCAAGGAAACAAAAGTGAGTTTTCTTGGACAACCTCTCAAGCATTTGATCAATAAAAGGCAAAGGATAATGATCTTTCTTAGTTACTTTGTTAACCTTTCTAAAATCAATGCACATCTATAACCAACTACTACTCTTTGAGGAATTAGTTCATCATTTTCATTAGGAACAACGGTAATTCCTCCTTTCTTAGGAACAATGCACAGGACTTACCCATCTACTATCAGCAATAGGATAAATAATACCAGCTTCAAGAAGTTTTAATACCTCATTTCTTACCACTTCTTTCATCTTGGGTATTAAACGACGCTGATGCTCAACAACAGGCTTTGCATCAGGTTCCATGTTGATGGCGTGCTGACATATAGTAGGAGAAATTCCCTTCAGGTCATCAAGAGTATATCCCATAGCTCCGCGGTGTTTCCTCAACACTCCCAATAACCTTTCCTCCTCTGTACCTGAAAGTTTAGAGCTGATAATAACAGGATATATTTTCTTATCATCAATATAAGCATATTTAAGATTATCAGGCAGAGGTTTCAAATCAAAAACAGGATCCTCCTTGGGTGGCATTGTGGTACCCAAATCTTCCACAGGTAAATTGTGTTTGAGCATAGGTTGACGAAGGAATACTTCATCAAGCTCATTCCTTTCTTCCCTGAAGTTCTCACTTTCATGATTCTCCATATGTTGCTGCAAAGCATTGTTAGGAGCAAGAACAATAGATGCAAGTTGAGCAATTTCAAAATCCTCACTAGGCAATTCAGTTTCATAAGGTGCTTTAGCAAATTTAGAGAAATTGAATTCATAAGATTCACCAGCAAATTTAGTAAAGATTTTCTCTTTCTTACAATCTATAACAGCACCACAAGTATTCAGAAAAGGTCTACCAAAAATAATAGGACAACTATCATTGGCAGCCGACCCAAGTACAAGAAAATCAGCAGGGTATTTAGTCTTACCACAAAGGACTTCGACATCTCTAATGATACCAATTGGAGAGATAGTTTCCCTATTAGCAAGCTGAATAACCACATCAATCTCTTCAAGTTTACAAGGAGCAATTTCGTGCATAATTTCCCTGTAAAGCTCATAAGGAATAGCACTAGAACTTGCACCAATATCACATAAACCATAATAGCAATGATCACCTATCCAACAGAAAGCACAGGAACACTAGACTTCCTAGAACTTTTAGGATGTGAGACAATATTAGAAGCATCCTCACAAAAGATAATGTGTCTATCTTCTAAATTTTCAGTGACAAGATCTTTAACCAATGCTACAACAGGTTCAACAGTTATTTGCTCATCAGGTTTGGTAGTTTTCTTATTACTTTTACTAACAACACCAGTTATGATAGTATGTTCCTTAATCTTATTAGGAAAAGGAACTTTTTCAATATAAGGTTCTGGAATAATGCGATCAGCAACATTAACCTCAACACCTTTAGATATATGAGAAACAGATTCATCTTTATATGGTTCATGATAATTTTTAAAACCCTCCTTCGGCAAACCGAAATAGGAAGCAAAGGCTTTATAAAAGTTTGCAACAATTTGAGAGTCAAGACCATAAGTAGTGCTAATTTTGCGATAATCATCAGTATCCATAAATTTTTAACACACTCAAAGTCATAGTTATACCTGACTCCCTACCTTTGTCATTCTCCCATCCTTCAGTGTTCTCCTGAATCCGATCAAGAAGGTCCCACTTAAACTCTTCTTTATTACGAGTGAACGATCCAGCACAAGTGGTATCCAATAGAGTTTTATCTTGAAAGGAGAGTCTTGCATAAAAGTTATCAATAACAATATTACCAGGAAGCTCATGAATGGGACATTTGAGCATTAATGCCTTCAATCTCCCCCACGCTTGAGCGATACTCTCTCCATCATAGGGCCAGAAGTTATATATGAGGTTCCGATCCTTATGAATCTCACTTGGAGGATAGAATTTGGAGTAAAAGAGAGGTACAATTTCCTCCCATCCAAGAGAATACCCATTCTTCAGCAGTTTATACCAATGTGCAGCTTTACCAGACAGTGATAGAGAGAATAATTTCTTCTTAACTTCTCCCATCGAGATACCTGCACACTTAAATAACTCGCACAATTCATGCAGAAATAACAAATGATCTCCAGGATGGACAGTTCCATCTCCTGCATAGCGGTTATTTGTGACACGTTCAACAATTTTCATAGGAATTTTGAACGGTATTACCTGCTCATCTGGCGCCTCCTCTACTACCTTAGCAGTGGTAGTTGTTTTCCCAAATAGGAATTCAAGAGAAGACCCCTCCATAATGAGATATAGCAGCAGGCAAAAATAAAAACAGCACGTACAATAAATGTTTCCCTTACCAATTCCACTTACCAATAGCGCTACACTCCCCGGCAACGGCGCCAGAAAATAGTCTTGATAACCCACAAGTATAGGGGGTGTATCGTAGTACTTTCGATAAATAAGAGTGTCGAACCCAACGAGGAGCAGAAGGTGTTGACAAGCGGTTTTGATGAAGGATTCACTGTAAATGCTCTCAGACAAGTTTTTAGGAGTTTTTGATATGACAGATAAATAAAGTACAAGTAAATAAAATGCAGTAATAATAGTTGCAGCGAGTGGCCCAATCCTTTCTACAGCAAAGGACAAGCCGGTTGTTGTACTTATAATGACCAAACGTTCTTGAGGACACACGGGATATTGTCAAGTGCTTTCGCTTCATATAGTTGATTAATCTTCATTGTTTTGATAAGTGTTGTGTGGGTGAACCTATGCTAATGCACCGCCCTTCCTAGGACTAATACATACTTGTGATTATACCCCTTGCAAGCATCCGCAAATACAAGAAAGTAATTAAGTTAAACTAACCACAGCCTTAAACTTTGAGATCCTGCTATCCCTCATGCATCGATATACCAACGGGTGTTCAGGTTTCTGTCACTCCGGCAACCCCACAATTGGCAAACGAATACACAATGCATTCCCCTAGGCCCATAAAGGTGAAGTATCATGTAGTCGACGTTCACATGACACCACTAGAAGAATAACACCACAACTTAAGCATCAAACCATTAAATATTACTCAACATAGTTCACTACTAACATCAAGACTTCTCCCATGTCCTCAAGAACTAAACGAACTACTCACAAGACATCATACGGAACATGATCAGAGGTGATATGATGATGAATAACAATCTGAACATAAACCTTAGTCCAATGGTTTCACCCAATAGCATCAATAACAAGAGTAATCAACACCGGGAGAGTTTCCCCTATGAAATAGACAAGATTCAGCCCTAGATGTTACAGCGGAGACGGGGTGCAGCGGCGGTGATGATGGTGTTGGCGGTGGAGATGATGATGATGATGATCCCGATGAAGTCCAGCTCGATGACGGTGATGATGGCGACGATTTCCCCCTCCGGGAGGGAATTTCCCCCGGCAGATTTCTTCCTGCAGGGGAGCTTTTCGCTCTCTGGTGTTTTCCGCCTCGTGGAGGCGGCGGAATATTTCGATGGCCTCCTCTGTGTGTTAGGGTTCCGAGGGGGTCAAGTACGCGAAGGGGGAACGGCTGAGGTGGGCCAGGGCCCCCAAACCACCTCTCGGCGCGGCAGGGGGCCCCACCGCGCCAAGGGGTGAGGAGGGCCCACCATGGCCCATCTCAGCTCCCCTTTTGGCCTCCTCCATCTTCTGGTAAAATAGGAACTTCCATATGTCTCCTTCGATTTATTGATCTTCAGAAATAGTGCATCTCGACGGTGCTTTTTCCAGCAGAATCCTGACTCCGGTGTCCAATTCTCCATTATTCATCAAACATGCAAAATAGGTAAAATAACATAAGTAACACTTCTAAATATGAAATATATCGATGAATAGCAGTAAATTATGATATAAAATAGTGATGCAAAATGGACGTATCACCTGCTCCGCCTCCTCCTCGGTGCTGTGGACATAGCCGCCCACGCCGATGGGAGGCTCGGGCGGCGCGCTGCCCGCTGCGACGCCGGCGTCGTTCTCTTCTTCGTCATTGTCGACGCAATCGGAGTATGCGGCCTCCACCGCCCTCCTCTCGTCGTCCGTCAGGCGCGGACGCGGCGGCTGCGGAATCATGCCGGCCCATGCCGGGCTGGTCACCATCCGGTGAGAGAAGCTGCCGCGATAACGCCCCCGCGCGCTCATACGCGCTCGCTCGACCTGGTCCACCAGATGCTGCGGCGGCGACGGCGGCGGATCCATTCCGGCGCGTGGATCTGTGCTTGGAGGTGGTGGCCACCGTGGCTGGGGGAGGAGGGCTAGGGTTTGTGTGTGCCTTAGGGTTTGGTCGGCCGACGCGATTTATAGAGCTCCACCGCCCACAGTTATTGCGGGTAGGTGGCCGCTCTAGCCGTTGGGGTCGATGACACGCGGGGCCAGGGCGGACACGGGGAGTACGCAGGAGCGCTCCGCGAGCGTCCGGGGCCGACGCATCAGTGGCCCCAAATTTGGGGCAGGAATGCGTCGCGGCGGACAGAAAAACAGACCGCGGTCCGTGCGTCATCCCGTTGGGCCGTGATTTTGGCTCCAGTGGACAGGGACGGACGCGCGCGGACTCGATGCGTCCGCGCGTTGGAGTCATCCTTACCTCGTGCTTCAGCCCTTGCATAATTTTGGTTGGTAGCACGTCACACTCCAGACTCAGACTCGACAGACATGGACTTTTGCGATGATTATAGGGTTACCTCGTGTTCGTTGTGTTCTCATCCTAGGCATCTTTCAGTTGCAGGGCACGGCCATAGATTCCGGCGATAATTATACAGTTACATCACCTTTTTTGTTTGGAGATAATTATAACAGTTGCAGGGCATCTTCGTGCTCCTCGTGTTCTAGCGAAATCATTCCCCGTTGAGTCGTCCTCACGGCTGTGCCCCGCCGCTGGTCAAGGGAAATATGATGTCAACTTGCATGGCCCTGGTTGAAGGGGGCTCCCCAACGACTGATCAACCACCGGCTACGACATCTCTACATAATGTAAGCCCAATCCAGTCGCCTCACACAGCCGTACCGTACGCACCAATAATCCACCGGAGGAACAGAGCTCTCCTGTTTCTGGCTTGAGATTTCAGGAGAATTGTAGCTAGCAACATGGCGTCGCCGGCAGCGGCAGGTGATGGTGTGAGCAGGAAGACGGCGTGCGTCACCGGAGGCAGCGGTTACATCGCGTCCGCGCTCGTCAAGATGCTACTGGAGAAGGGATACGCCGTGAAGACGACCGTCAGAAACCCCGGTAACTATTTAGATCCTTCTCCTCCATATTGTGAAATCACCACCAGAACGTACGGTAGACCTGTCGTGGGATTCTGTAATGTTTCTGTTGGCCTCTGAAACTGATAGGCGCCGTGGTTCTCAGATGACAAGGAGAAGAACGCGCATCTCAAGGCCTTGCAAGCGCTGGGCCCCTTGGAGGTGTTCCGCGCCGACCTGGAAGAGGAGGGCAGCTTCGACGACGCCGTCGCCGGCTGCGACTATGCCTTCCTCGTCGCTGCTCCGGTGGCCCTCATGCCAGAGAACCCGGAGGTAAATGACGACCATTACATATGCCATCTGTACTTCGATCGTCTAGTACTTGGCATGCATTCTTCAGGCTACCACTCACTCTGTAAACTCTGAACTCTGTTTTGAACTCGTCAGGAAGAAGTGATCCAGCCGGCCATCCGAGGAACCCTGAACGTGATGAGGTCCTGCGTCAAAGCGGGGACGGTGAAGCGCGTGATACTGACTTCGTCGTCGGCCGCAGTCTCGAGCCGGCCGCTGGAAGGCGACGGCCACGTCCTCGACGAGGAGTCCTGGTCCGACGTCGACTACCTCAGGGCCAACAAGATCGGTACATGGGTCAGTACACATCTATGCATGTTCAGTCAAATTCAGTTATCTTCAATCTTCCCTGATGGACTGACCGATGCATGGAATGCTGCAGGCGTACCCTGCATCAAAGGTGCTCGCGGAGAAGGCGGCCATCGGATTTGCGGAGGAGAACGGCATGAGCCTGGTCACCCTGTGCCCCGTCGTCGTGGTGGGCGGGGCTCCGGCGACGAAGGTCAAGACCAGCGTCCCCGAGATGCTCTCGTTGCTGTCAGGCGACGACGCGATGGTCGACAAGCTGGAGCTCATCGAGGCGGCTTCCGGCTCGATCCCGCTGGTCCACATCGACGACGTGTGCCGCGCCGAGATATTCGTCGCCGAGAAGGAGCAGCCGGCGGGGCGGTACATCGTCTGCACCCTCAACACCACCGCCATCGAGCTCGCCCACTTCCTGGCCGCCAAGTACCCGCAGTACACCCTCAACATCGATCAGTACGTACTGAACTACTAACCGCCTTCACATGCAGCTGGTACAACGCCTTCTGAAGCACTGACGATGTGTGTGCGCGCTTCTGTTTGTTTTGCAGCATTGGGGCTCTCCCGGAGAAGCCCAGAGTCTCCATTTGGTCGGACAAGCTCGTCAAGGAAGGGTTCGAGTACAAGTACAGTAACCTGGACGAGGTGTACGACGACATCGTCCCGTACGGAAGGACCTTGGGAATCCTTCCCTACTGATACATGGTCCTTTTGATCGATCTTGGGATCTCTGAACCAACCGATGCGATTGCAAACATAAAAAATTGCCGCTCAAAACATGCAAATGTTCTGAAATGTGGGTGTTCAGTCTATGAATGTCTATCAAATAAGGTGCGAAGAAGGTTTTGTATTTTTAATGTGATTGAGAAATGTTTCCAAGTCATCCTTGACTAATTACAAAAAGATAAGATAAGAGGACCTACAGCCTTAAGTCTTGGGGGAGCGCTACGGATTATCCGGGGATGTGATTCTTAATTTGAGGGTCGCGAGAAATCCCTGTCATCTTGGCACCGATGCGGTGACACTTGTGAGTGTCGTCATTCCTTCCTGAAGGGCGTCGGGTGTACTCCTTTCCCACTCCCCTTAACGTACCGGGGGAAACTCTAGGACCAGTTCGGACAGCAGCGTCGTCGTCGCTGCTTTCCTTCTTGGAGGTGTTGCTTGGTACGCAGTGTTTCAGAGTGATAGGACCGTGGTGGGAATTCTCGGAGGGCGCAGCGGTTGCGAGTTATCGTCGTTTTCGTCGATCCGCCGATGTTGGATTTGTTTTCTTTTCTCTTTTTTCTTTCTTTTGGGCTTGTTTTTGCTGTTTTAGCTCAAGCAGTGGATTTGAAGTTGTACCGTGTGGTTGCTATATTAATATAGCGGGGCGTAAGCCTATTTCGAGGTACAGTCTTAAGTCTTAACCAATTAACACTACCCTGCAATGCTCTTCATCAACGACAAGGTACACCATTATTTTCTACACTGAACACGGTATATACTGCAGGTCACATTCAACAACCAAAAAAGCGCATCCGTACTCTCATTTAACACTACCCTGCAAATGCTCTTCATCCACGCCTGATTAACTAGTGCTCTCTATCGTGCCCCCATTCAGTTGTTTTTTTGTTTGCTCTTTCCACACAAAATACATATTGTTGTTATTGTTAGGATTGTGCCCAACATGTCTAGTAGTTGTGATACACTTAGACTTGTATTTAACAGAGGGTTAGGTGTCAGATCTAGTATATAAAATCACCGCGGGGAAGAAAGCATAACTAGACAAAAGCTGATATGCCCATGAAATCACGAGGGAGTGGACCGGCGCCCCGTAGCAAGGGTGGCCGTGGCCCACCTGCATGACACGGTGGCTGAAATGCGTCTCATGGCTCGGCGGGCTTGTCATATGTCGAGTTAGTACATAGGAATCTCATTGAATCTCATCACTAGACAAAAGAATTTCCCATTGAATCTCAGCAATAATTCATGGTGTCATGTTGAGAATTTTTGTCCTCGTATGATTGAAATTGCGCCTTGAATTTTTAAATGTTATCAAACAACAAAACAGTAGGGAGTATCTTGAGTAACAAACTATGAAGTATGGGGTGTACGGCGGCCTTATGGCCAAGGTCGTCATACACTTTCCGAGTATTTCCATGATGACGTTCTAAATAATACGGTTGGACGTTCCGTTGGAGGGCAATATAATCCCAAGTCAGTAAAGTGCCAAGAGGGACTTGGTTCATGCGATGCATCCTAAAGTCGACGTCAAAACACCTCCTTGTCTTGGCCTGAGTCATACAAGATTCATTGGATTTGAAATTTTAGCTTCTTGATCTAGTGTTTGATCTATAAACCTCTCCACTTCAATGTGAATGAGCTCCCACCCCTTGAGGTATGCAAAAGGTTCTTGTCAAAAGACCATATCTTCCCTTGACGGTGGTTTGTTGGAAGGGTTTGATGCTGGTAGGTGGGGAATGCACAAGATAAATTTTGATCTATTAGCTCATGTGGTCCTCCACCAAATGAGTCTTTTTCTTTACTAGGATTTATCTTTGACGTTATCTCTTATTTATTTTTCTTGTTTTCATTTACTTGTTGACCATATCTTTGTCCTAAGATTTTGTTGACTTGACTTAGCTTGGCATTTATTTACTTTGCTTGACTATTGTCCACATAGGTACCATGTAGGCTTGGGTGAATACTGTTATTTTCCACAACAACACCAATTTCGAATGCTTGTATGAGAAATCGAAGCCACTTTGTCACGAGTCATTAAAGTGAGATAATGTTTTCCTCAAACATGCAATATCATTTGAGTTTAAGGGGAATTTATAAAAAATTATAACGCAACATCATTGTGTCTTCCAAGTGAGGGTGCAACACAATACATGATTGTCCTTGAGGAAATGGAGTTTTTTTGTCTGATACACTGAACTCATCGCTTTGTTACTAGCCTTACAATAAGCTCTATATGCTAGTGGTTTATTTGAGATCTCTTCATCCTTCCTTTCTTAAAGGAAAAAAAGTGACAAACAATGACCGGTTATCAGTCATAAAGAAAGTAACAATATCCTTCGAGGTCGTTTGCTATCCATCATTTCGAGCCAGAATCATGGAATTCATTTCTAATTCCATGCCCAATCTTGCAAATAAAGCTTCATAAATACAAGCAACAAAACTCTAAGCGAGAAAATAAAAGTGAGCCTAGATAGGAACCACATGGTCGCTGCTCACGATCACGATACATAATTAGTAGTACACGTTTATTGAAATGTTGCTGTAGTTCCGAATATATAAACCAAGCTTGGAAATGACCAGACCAAAATGCATCCAAGCCATGGTATAAAAGGTAGACGGAGTCGTAGCATAGAGAAAACAAGATAATACCACCTATAGTTCTCACGATGTGGAAGAGATAAAATATAGGGCACAAAGCAAGTTCAACACCATGATTTCTTAAACAAAATCGCCATGGTTTTGACCTGGCAGTTAGATGAGAGACATGTAGCAACTCGTGGGATTGAGAGACATGGGAAATGCTCGTGTGCCATGCTGTATAAATGACCTTCCAATTTGTCGTTGATATTCTTGGCTAGGATAAGTAGCCTCTGACTGAAGGAGATTTACGGTTGTGTTTCACATGACTTATCCTATATAGTTGAGTAGGGCTGATACTGCTATTGTAGTGCACCCCTGACAACTGATTGATAAAGAGACCTATTTTCCCACAAAACAAGGAAATCTCTCTCAACGAATGCAGCTACTAATCAATAACCGGCTCCATCATTATTTTACACAGCGAACTCTGCATATAACTCATGCCACCTGCAAGTTTCGACTACTGGCCTCTTAAAGCATGCAAATATTATAAAATGCGGATGTTGAGTGTATGTAATAATTTATACAAAAAATGGGTTTGTTATTTCTAACGTGGTTGAGAAATATCTCTAATTCATTGTTTGTATACCATCCGATTTATATATCAATATATGTGCGGGTAACATAGATCAGAGATCCTGATCGGTCGGATGGATGTCAAAAATCGATTAAAATTTACTGTATCTTAGTCCACCAGGCTATAACAAATACTCCATCCATACCTATAGATGGCATACTCGTTTTGTGTGATTTAAGTTTGACTAATAATATATGAGAAATGTGTCATAATCATACTATTGGAAAAAATAAAGAGATTTCAGTGATATATCTTTCTAGCGCACAATCCATAGTGATCAAACTTGAACCTCAAAATACTTGTGTGCCTTGTAACTATGGATGGAGGAAATGTGTCAAAAAAGTCTTGTAGTATGATGTGTACTAGTTCTGAGTCCACACTTCCGGCATGTAGAAATGTATGTAGACGTTGTGTCGGCCGAGACCTAAAAATCGATATGTTTAAGAAGTTTTCATTTGTCAAGTCAGGATTGAGAAGTTACCATTTGTCGAGACGCTATAAAAAATACTTGTATTCCAAGATTTTCCATTTTTTAGAAAAGTCTTATGGGGGCCAAAGATGAGTTTTTCAGTCGGGAATCTTTGTACTTAGTTTTCAACACTAATTTCAACGAGAACATGTTCTCAATCAAACAGATGAAGATAACAATATCCTTCTTTAAATCCATATAATCATTTCCTAAAAATTATATCGGTAATCTTTGTACTTAGCTTCCACCACTTATATTCTATCCGCACTTGTCTACCCAGTGTTCACACTTTGTATAATACGCCTTGCACTGAAGCTTCATCAAACGAGCACCAAAACTTTATAAGAGAAAATCAAAGTGGTCCTACCACATGCTCTGTTCTCATTGCCATGATAAATAATTAATAACATACATTTAGGTGAAATATTATTGTAGCTCAGAAAAAGGAAAGAAAGTATGGATAGGCTCACATCTGAAGCTAGCAAAGCATGTTATAAAGGTGGATTTAGTAGCATAGAGACATGATACCACCACATATAGATCTTCCAAAGCGGAAGAGATGAATAAAGAGAGACAAAGCAAGTCGACAAAGCATTTTTTGAGGCAATACATAAAAGTGCCCCTAAGAATCACCATTTTTAGACGCAATTTTGAAAAAGTGCCCTTGAAAATAGTGTTTTGATAGGCACTTAGCGAAAGTGCCCGATATTTTTATGAGCTTTATGCAAAAATGTACCTAAGAATGGTATTTTCAGTGAAAAATGCCCCCAAAAGATATTTTTAGAGGCACATCAAAAATTGCCTCAAGCAAAGTGCGCATGATTGTTGATTTATAAAAAGAGCTACTTTCGCTTGAAACCAAAATATCTCTGAAGAAACGAAGCTATCTGACCAACAAGCATCTACATAATAATTTTCCACAACGAACTTTGCATATAACTCATGTCACCTTCAAGTTCGACTACTAGCCTCTTAAAGCATGCAAATATTTTAGAATGCGGGTGTCAGCGTATGTGAAATAATTTCTACGAAAACTGGTTTGTTATTTCTAGTGTGGTTGAGAAATATTTCTAATTCATGGTTCACAATCCAATTTAAATATCAGTATATGCACGAGTAACAAAGAATCAGAGATTATGATCGCTCAGATGGATGTCTGAAATCAACTAAAAATGACCGTATCTAAGACAACCGAGCTAAAATGAATACTTCATCCATGCCTATAGATGAAGTACTCGTTTTATGTGGTTTAAATTTGACTAATAATACATGAGAAATGTGTCATACTCATACTATTGCAAACAATGAAACAAAAAATCAATGATATATGTTTCTAGCACATCCATATTTATTAGTCACTTCAGTGATCAAACTTGAACCTCAAAATACGTGTGTGCCATGTGACTATGCATGGAGAAAATTTCTTAAAAAAGTCTTGTAGTATATGAAGTGTACTAGTTTCGAGTCCTCACTTCTGATATGTAGAAATGTGTGTAGATGTTGTGTCTGCCGAGAACCAAAAAAATCGATATGTTTAAGAAGTTTTCATTAGTCAAGTCAGGATCAGAAGTTAACATTAGTCGAGACGCTATGAAAAAATACTCTCATTCCAAAATGTTGACTAGCGATATCGAAACCTTCGGATTATCCTTTTTTTGAAAAGGTTTTACGGGTGCTAAAGAGGAGTTCTTTAGTCGAAAATCTTTGTACTTCGTTTTCAACACCTATTTAAATGACAGCCAGTTCTCAATCAAACCGTTGAAGATAACAATATCCTTCTTAAAATCAGTGCAACCATTTCCTAACAAGTAGTTGTAATATTTAGAGATTTCTTGCACCCGAGCTCCAGTGCTCCTGCCATTTTAAAAAATTCGAAAAATAAATTAAAAAGTTTCAAAATAATCTGAAAAAAATCATGCGTGTTCCAGATGATGTACCGTGTAGACGTGCAAAATCACAATGCAAAATACTATATATTTTTACCTACACAAAAATGACAAATTTACAGATCTTATTATAGTCAACAATGCATAGTTTCAAATCTCCCCATTTTGTCTTTTTTGTTTAGACTATAATATAATAGATTATGCATTGAGATTTTGCACGCATGTAGTATACATCACTGAGAACATGCATGATTTTTTTCAGATTTTTTTGAAACTTTTAAATTTATTTTTTGAAAATTTTAAAGTGGCAGGAGCACTGGAGCTCGGGTGCACAAAGCAGTTTCCGTAATGTTTGTTCTTAGCTTTCACCACTTATATTTGATCCGCACTTGGCTACTCATTGTTCACACTTTGAAAGATACAGTTCACTTGCAATGTTTTCATAAGATCAAACTGCCTTGCACTGAAGCTTCATAAAAACGAGCACCAACACTTCATAAAAGAAAATAAAGGTGGCCCTACCACATGCTCTGTGCTCGTGGCCACGACAAATAATTAATAGCATACATTTAGGTGAAATATTATTGTAGTTCAGAAAAATAAAAGAAAGTATGGAAAGGCTCACAACGGTAGCGAGCAAACCATGTTATAAAAGGTGGGTTTTGTAGCATAGAGAGATAATACCACCAGATATGGATCTTCCAAAGTGGAAGAGAAGAATGAAGAGAGACAAAGCACGTCGGTGACACAGTTTAATAACCAAAATTTACATGGTTTCGATATGTACTTTGGATGCGAGCCAAATAGCAACCAGTGGGACTAAGAGATATTGGGAATAGCGGGCGTGCATATCTGTGCTGATAAGCTTCTCATGTTGTCTTTCTCCTCCAAGCAAGGCCGAGTAGCCTATGGGTTGAGATGCTGTGTAGCTGTCTTGTACGTGGCTTTTCAACCAGCTGGTTTGCTCAAAGTAGGAGGGATTTTCAATTCATCGATTGTTAGTTTCCTTATTTTAATGAGTCATTTATATTAATAGGAGTTTTCACATTTTTTTATCTTTTTGGGTGAAAGACCAGCCATTTATAAGATATTTGTGCGTATTATATGACCATCATTAATCATGAAAGTATTTTACGAGAAAATTCTAAGCATTTTATTTCACACCTCCAATCAAGATACATATCTTAAGACTAGGTGACGTACCGAAAGTATGAAATTATTGTGGGCGAGCGGCTAATGAGGCACATCGGTGCTAGCTTCGAATGGGAAAAAGTATCTCGCGAGACCATTGCTCTCATGATACCAATTTTCAAAACAAAAAAAAAAACCCAAAGTGTTCTTTTTGTTTCTCTCTATGGATTTCGAATTTGGGTCTGACATATTTAGCAATTGTAACACATTCCTTAGGAACATTCACACTTTTTCCTAGGATATTTTGAAAAATTATTGAATGATTTTTTTAAAGCATCTTAGAATTTGAGAGCTGTTATCACCGGATAGTCTCCCGCTTCGCATGTGCACAACCCCAGACACCAAAAAAAAAAAAAAAAAAAAACCAGACACCAGCGGCCTAAAAAAAAGCACGATCTGCGCTCACCCCGGAAGCAATATTGCGTTCACCGGCACTTCCCACGGCTGACTGCACGTTTCGTCAACGGACCACCTGAACGAACGCAGCTACTGATCAGCAACCGGCTAAATCATCATTTTCCCGGGCGAACTCTCCGTATAATCGCAGGTCACTTTCGACTACCACTAGACGAGTTGTCTGCATAGTACAATACAATTCAGGGTCCTTATTTTTTTCAGGGGATATCTGCTGGTTTACAGTGCCACAAGCCCACAACTACCAACAACCATCCTTCAAAAAAAAAAAAAAAAACTACCAACAACCAGACCCGAAAGCCTACATCGGTGCTAGCTTGAGGCGGGGTTACTGATCATCCAATCATTGTTCCCTTCTTTGCCTTGCCAGGAGAGGAACTAAGCAGTCCCCGTCCATGTCGGCGGGTGGGGGAAGGAAGACGGCGTGCATCACCGGCGGCAGCGGGTACATCGCCTCGGCGCTCGTCAAGACGCTGCTCGAGAAAGGGTACGCCGTCAAGACGACCGTCAGAGACCCAGGTTGGATCCTTACTTCTTCTTTCGAGTTATGTCTTGATTTTGTGTAGCAACTTCATTTCGGGAGTTTGAGGTGAAATCCTAGGTTGTTCAGAATCGAGCTGTATAGGCCATGCTTTCCTTAGTTTGTGTCTTCTAGTTTCTTCGATCAGTTCAATCCTAGCCAAAATCCTTTGTAAATAAATTCGGAAAACAACCCAATTTCAGATAAATAGGTTTGCAGACGTGCCGTAACAGTTTGTGCAGTTGTGCTGAAATTGCTGGAGATTTTATTGGCCTCTAGACTGAAGATTCTGCAACTTGGTACTCTAGATGACATGGAGAAGAACTCCCACCTGAAGGACTTGCAATCGCTTGGCTCCTTGGAGATCCTCCGTGCCGAACTGGACGTCGAAGGCAGCTTCGACGACGCGGTTTCTGGCTGCGAGTACGTCTTCCTCGTCGCCGCCCCCATGAACCTCGGGTCACCGGATCCTGAGGTACACGCCGATCTCCACCAACTGCTCTGCTTCCAGCCTGCCCTCATCGGATGGCGATGTGGTGGTGCTTGAGATGCAGTTTTCACGTTGTAGCTGTCGTTCTTCTTCGCTCTCCTATTGGTTATGTCAGTTTATTAGGGGTAACTTAATGCGCTCTGTGCTGCCACGGTGATCCACGGCAGAGGGACCTGATCGAAGCCGCCGTGCACGGAACTCTGAATGTGCTGAGGTCGTGCGTGAGAGTAGGGACAGTGAAGCGCGTGATTCTGACGTCGTCGGACGCCGGGGTCTCCCGGAGGCCGCTGCACGGCGGCGGCCACGTGCTAGACGAGAGCTCCTGGTCCGACGTCGAGTACCTCAGAGCAACAAAGCCACCGACTTGGGTACGCACATGTTCGTGCTCAGTCGATCTAGCCAGAACATTCACACACGGTGCAAAGCTCCTGACTACGCGGTGTCTGCTGTCTACTGTTCCCAGGACTATGCGGTGTCGAAGGTGCTCCTGGAGAAGGCGGCGTGCGAGTTCGCGGCGGAGAACGGCATCAGCCTCGTCACCGTGCTGCCCGTGTTCACCCTGGGCGCGGCGCCCGTCTCCAAGGCCAGAACTAGCGTCCCCGTCACCCTCTCCCTCTTGTCCGGTTCGTCTCAGACTGCTAGCATCTCTCTGTTTTCTTACAGTTCGATGCAGCTAACAAGTTCTGAAGTTCAGTCCCGTGTTTTTTCTCCATCCCTTTACTTAACTGAAACTAGGCGACGAGGCGCAGCTAGAGATCCTGAAAGGCCTGCAGTCGGTCACCGACTCCGTGTCGATAAACCACGTTGACGACCTCTGCTGCGCCGAGGTGTTCCTCGCCGAGAACGAGGCATCGTCGGGGAGGTACATCTGCTGCAGCCACAACACCACCGTCCTGCAGATCGCCCGTCTCCTGGCGGAGAAGTACCCACAGTACAACGTCAAACCTGAACGGTATACAACCTGTCTGCCAAAACTCCTCGAACACGTACACACGTCTTTTCTTTTTCTTTGTTTTTGTAGCGGTTTAAACAACATCCGGCTATTGTTTGTGCAGCTTCGATGGATCTCCTGAGAAGCCGAGAGTGTGCCTGTCCTCTGGGAAGCTCGTCGGAGAAGGGTTCGTGTTCAAGTACGACGACCTGGGTGAGATCTTCGACGACCTCGTTGAGTACGGCCGGACCACAGGGATCCTGCCATACTAAAGTGTTATTATTGTTAGGAATAATCTTGCCTAGTAGTGTTCGAATTCAGTTGTGTTTGGATCGTACTTGGAGTTGTCAAGTACGTAGTACTCTAACTAGCTAAATTAGGTAGGATCAAAGGTAGTACTAATCCGGCTAGGATTAGCACTACGTCTCGTGTGTGTGTCCTGAATCCTGATCGTGTTAGAGTAGAACTAGTAATCGTGCCCGTGCGTTGCAACGGGAAAAAAATAATATGTTACTGGTCATGTCGAGGACTTCACGACGAATTCCCGTCAAATTCCACCGATATCGTCATGCTATAGGGGGAGGGCGATGTATGAAAGAAGGAGGAAGGCATCTTCCTCACTCCCACCCGCTAGTAATTCATGTGTATGTCAAGCAATACGAAAGAAACATATTATCTTGAGTACCTACACGATATAATATGAACACTTTTTCATTATAGAAAATTATATATGCAAAGAACATGCTGACTGTCATTCAGAAGACCTAAATAACTAAACCTCTAAAACACAGTTGATTGGATGTGATCATCTGGCTGAACCTACGTAACAAAGCATGAAAAATAGATGAATGGTTTAGAAACCAATAAAGTAATTCTATGTTGCATGCATTGCATAGGCTATAGCTTAACTGCAGTTTGGAAATTTTACTCTGAATTCCATATCGTACATGACCCATAGAAAATAAAGTAGAATCTGGAGAAGATCGTATTACCATGGTCGGAGTCCCCTACCGGCAGGACACATCATGTTGCCACGAGCAGGCTAGCAAGGAAAGGAATTAAGCACTTACGATGTACTGTTGTATTTTGCGGTGCTTGTTCTTTCTTTAACTGGAATGAGATGGACGTTGTACAACTGCTTGTGAAAGATCAAAAGATTTGTGATTGCCGGGTTGGTTGTTTTTCAGAATAACTTTGCCCCTGTTGTACACCACCATAGCCCGAGGTTGAGCACCAGAAGAGGCACCAAAATTCACCTTCACCCAATGTGCACATCAGGTGGTATCCAAGAACTTTAGCCTCTTCAAGTGAATTCAGCAATGTACTTGGGTGCAATATACACTAAAAATCAATAACTTGCTCAAGACCACCAGAGCCAAAAGAGGAGAACATAATTTCAAGGTCACATGAATTACTGCTTCTCGGACAGTGTGTTTCTGCTGACCAACAATTCAAAAGCAAGTTGCGCTGGACCGCTGGTACCTGGTAGTAAGTTCTTTTCTTCCTCTAGAAGCACGCTACTCAACCAGCTCGCCTTGACATCACCTTCCTCACATGCAAATATGCAGGAACTGACGGAGAGAATAAAACCTAGAACATGTTATCCAGCTCGTGGTGCGGCTCAATCCCGGGATCATGGCCGACGCCAAGGGGTGGCTCCAGGGTGCCATCGCTGAAGAGCTGCTGCCCAGCTCGATCCTGATGCTTTATGCTTACTCCAGATGGACTTATGCTTCTCGATTCAATCAATTTAGGGAGGAGAGAGGAGACTACTTGAAGGGCGCTAGACCACTACAAGGCGATGATGGCAGCCACGGCGAGAGGTGAACGGTAGCCTACAGTGCGGCCTCGGCGACTTGCTCTGCTGCTCTGCGTTCTTCACGATCTCCACTCCTTCCATCTGCAATAGCATGGGTGGCGAACCTGGCACGGTGAAATCAAGGTTAGGAATAATCTTGCCTAGTAGTGTTCGAATTCAGTTGTGTTTGGATCGTACTTGGAGTTGTCAAGTACGTAGTACTCTAACTAGCTAAATTAGGTAGGATCAAAGGTAGTACTAATCCGGCTAGGATTAGCACTACGTCTCGTGTGTGTGTCCTGAATCCTGATCGTGTTAGAGTAGAATTATGACGTTGGGTCGGTCGGCTGCTGTCCGTGTATAAATACACGGCAGTACGCCAGGTTTGAAGCATCCAGTTGTAACACCGGAGAAAAACAGAAATAAAGGTTAAAGATTAGAGGGTGCGTCTTGGCCATAAGTTTTTGTGTGCGTATTTTCGTCTAGCTTTATGTGATCGATCCTGTGGGCGAAACCCAACAATTGGTATCAGAGCGAGATCGAAGATTTGAAGCCACGCTTGCCCCGGGGAGGCGACCCGACTAGCGCCGCGGGGCGGGCGATCGTCGTTCCGAGGAGCGACCGGAGGAGGCGACAAGGAGATGTCCTCGGAAAACCGGTGGAGGTGGATGATCCTTGATGCAAGGAGTGGTGCCGAGGTGCGGTGTCGGGAGTCTCGTCAAGGTCGTCAACCGGGAGTTAGATGAGTCAAGTGTGTGCATGTTTGCACGTGTGGTCATCGTCGTGTCAGTGAGTCGTCGGTGTGTCCAAGTGCTCGTCTCTGTGAGGATCCGTTGCAGTGGAAGCGTGGATGTCTAAGTGTCTCGACGAGAGGATCAATGTCAAGTATGAGGGGGCGGTAAACCAGAGAAGGTGAGTCTCTTCAATGACGCCATGGATCTACATGAGGCTGGAGTGGATGGTGTAGTCCACGAGGTAGTCGGCATGTATCACGCTAAGGTTTCTAGCGTGGCTGGGTAGTCCGGATCATGTTTGGCTTGGTCCGTAAAATTCGCCAAGTCAACTTGGGGAGAGCCAATAAGACTTGTCGTGGTGTGAGGCCTGGACAAGACCAAGATCTGCACGAGTCAAGATCAGAGGAGCATGGAAGACAAAGAGTCGGGAGACAATTATTGTTTCACGAAAAAATAGTGAGCCGAGGATCGGTATTTTTTTTTTTGAAACGAGCCGAGGATCGATATATCATTGGAACAAAACATTGTGCCTTCATATGAGCAAAAGGGCATGTCCATTGTGTTTTGGAAGCGTGAATTTTGTAGTTCTTGTCTTGTCTCCGGCTTTGCATGTGTGTTCGTCATCAGAAATTCTCCATTTAATCGGGTTTTATTTCGGAAAGCTCATTGTGTCCAGTCATAAAAAACAAGCATACACTTCATTGTGGTCTCTCTCTCTTGATCTCGGAACGACTAGGGGGAGCATTCCATAGTGTGAGTAGCTCCCGATAAAAGCGAACATGGAGAAAATGTAAGAGTCCCTTCCTACACCATCGGCGACGAGACCGTCGGTCCTCTCGTCCGCCGCCTACCCCTCCGGTGGTGGATGTGTGGGGAACATAGTGCCTCAACTACGGTTTGTAGGTGGTTCGGATTACAGTTATGTCGTAGCGTGACTTCGATGGTGGCGACAACGCCAATCTTGCAAATAAGTCTGCCTCGGTGCCACTAGCTATATTGGCGGTGTTGTCCATGGCAGCGCCGTGGGATCGGTGCCAGGGTAATGGTTTGTGGAGGGCGGGGGCTAGAAAGGGCATTACAGTTTTTAGGCAGGAATAGGACAGTAAATTGCCTAGTTAGTTTCAAGGGGGATTCAAATTACATCAACTGTGTCTCCGCCCATGCTTGTTCTTGCCATCCCCCTTGGGCGAGGAGGCTAGGGTTTGTGAGGCGACAACATTGACATACTCGGTGCCAGCCAGAGACATGTGAGAATTTTTTTACGTGTCCATTTAGCATCTGTAAAAAAAAGGTAAAATATCTTATATTTATGGATGGAGGGAGTAGTTCGAAAAGAATAAAACAGGCATCACAATTTCCTTGTTGAGACGTATGGACTAATTACTCATCTTTTTTCAGGCTCAAGCCCCAACCCGAATCCGACCCGGTACCTACTGCCGACCTGGACGGACCCCGAGCCCATGGCTCAGTGGGATTGTCATATGTAGATTTAGTACATATATAGAAAAGAATCCCCTAGTAAATGCCCCACTGAACCTCATCAATAATTCTTTGGTGTCATGCTGTGATTTTTTTCCTCATATGATTAAAGTTGTGTCTTTAATTTTTAACTATTATCAAACAAAAAAACAGTGGGGCGATACGTCTCAACAGTGCGGAGGGTAAGGAAGTTAGCCGAGCCTAGGAGGATCCGCTTAGGTAGCTGGAACGTAGGGTCCCTGACGGGCAAGTTACGGGAGTTAGTTGATACGGCGATAAGGAGGCGTGTTGATGTCCTATGCGTCCAAGAGACCAAATGGAAGGGACAGAAGGCGAAGGAGGTGGAGGATACCGGCTTTAAGCTGTGGTACACGGGGACAACCTCAAAAAAAAAGGGGTAGGCATCTTGATCAACAAGAGACTCAAGGATGGAGTAGTGGACGTCAAGAGGCAAGGAGACCGGGTTATCTTAGTCAAGCTGGTTGTTGGGGACTTAGTTCTCAATATTATCAGCGCGTATGCCCCGCAAGTAGGCCACAACGAGAGCACCAAGAGAGAGTTCTGGGAAGGTCTCGAGGACTTGGTTAGGAGAGTACCTACTGGTGAGAAGCTCTTCATAGGAGGAGACCTCAATGGCCATGTGGGTACATCTAACACATGTTTTTAAGGGGTGCATGGGGCTTTGGCTATGGCATCAGGAACCAAGAAGGGGAGGATGTCCTAAGCTTCGCCCTAGCCTACGACATGGTCGTAGCTAACACCCTCTTTAGAAAGAGAGAATCCCACCTAGTGACTTTCAGTAGTGGCCAACACTCTAGCCAGATTGATTTTGTCCTCTCTTGAAGAGAAGATAGACACGCTTGCCTTGATTGTAAGGTGATACCTGGAGAGAGTGTTGTCCATCAACATAAGCTGGTGGTGTCTGACTTCCGTTTTCGGATTCGTGTCCAACGGATAAGCGCCCAAAGGTTGCTAGAACAAAGTGGTGGAAGTTAAAGGGAGAGGCAGCTCAAGCTTTTAAGGAGAGGGTTTTTAAGGAGGGCCCTTGGGAGGAAGGAGGCGATGCAAACAGTATGTGGACGAGGATGGCGACTTGCATTCGGAAGATTGCATCAGAGGAGTTTCGGATGACCAGGGGAAGTAGAAGGGATGCTAAGGATACCTGGTGGTGAAACGTTGAAGTCCAGAAGGCTATTAAGGGGAAGAAGGACTGTTTCAGACACCTATACCTGGACATGAGCGCAACCAACATGGAGATATACAAGGAGGCAAAGAAGGCCGCAAAGCGAGCGGTGAGCGAGCCAAGGGGTTGGGCGTATGAGGACCTCTACCAGCGTCTAAACACGAAGGAAGGCGAAAGAGACATCTATAAGATGGCGAAGACGAGAGAAAGGAAGACGAGGGATGTCAACCAAGTCAAATGCATAAAGGACGGAGCGGATCAACTCCTCGTGAAGGACAAAGAGATCAAGCGTAGATGGCGAGAGTACTTCGACGACCTGTTCAATGGAGAGAATGAGAGCTCTACCATTGAGCTAGACAATTCCTCCGATGATACCAGCTGACGCTTTGTGCGGTGTATCTAGGAGGCTGTGGTTAGGGAGACTTTGAAGAGGATGAAAGGAGGCAAGGCAATGGGCCCGGATGGTATCCCCATCGAGGTGTGGAGAGGCCTTGGAGACATAGCGATAGTATGGCTAACTAAACTTTTCAACCTCATTTTTCGGTCAAACAAGATGCCCGAAGAATGGAGGCGGAGTACATTAGTGCCAATCTTCAAGAACAAGGGGGATGTTCAAAGTTGCACTAATTACCGTGGAATCAAGTTAATGAGCACCGTTTAAGAAGATTGACAAGAGTGACCAAAAAACAATTTGGTTTCATGCCTGGGAAGTCTACCATGGAAGCCATCTTCTTGGTACGACAACTTATGGAGAGATACAGGAAGAAGAAGAAGGATCTTCATATGGTGTTCATTGACTTGGAGAAGGCGTATGATAAGATACCACGGAATGTCATGTGGTGGGCCTTGGAGAAACACAAAGTCCCAACAAAGTACATTACCCTCATTAAGGATATGTATGATAATGTTGTGACAAGTGTTCGAACAAGTGATGGCGACACCGATGACTTTCCAATTAAAATAGGACTGCACCAGGGGTCAGTTTTGAGCCCTTATCTCTTTACTTTGGTGATGGATGAGGTCACATGGGATATACAAGGAGATATCCCATGGTGTATGCTCTTTGCGGATGATGTGGTGCTAATTGACGATAGTCGGGCGGGGGTTAATAGAAAGTTAGAGCTGTGGAGGCGGACTCTAGAATCGAAAGGTTTTAGGCTTAGTAGAACGAAAACTGAGTACATGAGGTGCAGTTTCAGTACTACTAGGCACGAGGAGGAAGAGGTTAGGATTGATGGACAGGTGGTACCTGAGAAAGACACCTTCCGATATTTGGGGTCTATGCTCCAGAAGGATGGTGATATCGATGAAGATGTGAGTCATCGAATCAAAGTGGTTGGATGAAGTGGCGCCAAGCTTCTGGCGTACTCTGTGATAGGAAAGTGCCACAAAAGCTAAAAGGCAAGTTCTATAGGACGGCGATTCGACCTGCGATGTTGTATGGCGCAGAATGTTGGCCGACCAAGAGACGACATATTCAACAGTTAGGTGTAGCGGAGATGCGCATGTTGAGATGGATATGTGGCCACACAAGAAAGGACCGGGTTAGGAATGATGATATACGTGAGAGAGTTGGGGTAGCACCAATTGAAGAGAAGGTTGTCCAACACCGTCTAAAATAGTTTGGTCATATAGAACGTAGGCCTCCGAAGCGCCATTGCATACCGGACGGATAAAGCGGGATGATAATGTTAAGAGGGGTCGTGGTGGGCTAAACTAGACATGGGAGGAGTCTGTTAAGAGAGATCTGAAGGATTGGAATATCACAAAAGAATTAGCTATGGATAGGGTTGCGTGGAAGTTAGCTATCCATGTGCCAGAACCATGACCTTGTTTCGAGATCTTATGGGTTTCAACTCTAGCCTACCCCAACTTGTTTGGGGAAAAAGACTTTGTTGTCGTTGTTGTTGTATCAAACAAAAAAAAAACAGTAGGGAGTATCTTGAGTAACATAGTCACATAAAAAAACTATGAAATAAAGGTTGTATTGCGGGGTCATGCCAAAGTCGTCATACACTTTCCAAGTATTGCATGATGAAGTTTTAAATAATAGGTTTGGACGCTCCGTTGGAGCGCAGCCTTCTCCCAAGTTAGGAAAGTGGTACGGGGGAGTTGGTTCATGCGGGACTTCCCAAAATTAGCGCTAACACACACGTTCGTTGCGAGACCCCAAAAGGAAGGTATGATATAATCTAGCAGAAGTTTTCCTTGACTACAAAATCAAGGTAGGCATTGGATGAGTTTCAACACGGTGCCCAAACTACTCTGGCGCTTGTAACTTCGCCGCGGATCTGCACACAACACAATCAAACTATTTTGACCCAACAAAACATGAAGGTTGTCAATCTCCCTGTCTTTTTAAATAGAAAGGATTAAACATATGATGTGAAAAATAAATGTAAATGCAAAAATGAACAACAAGCAAATGAGAGTAGAGTGTGGTGGAAACGGTGTTTTATCAGTGAAAAAGAATGGAGCTGGGTCCATAGTTCACTAGAGGTGTCTCTCCCATAAACAACTAAACATACATATTGGGTGAACAAATTACAACTAGGCAATTGACAAATGGCAATGACATGACAAAGCATATTATGAGAAGACAATTTTCGTTGTAGTATTTATTGGGCATTACAACAATATACATAGACCGCTTGCTAGCTGCATCTATGACTAATAATCCACCTGCGAAACTTCCGTGTCTCCCGTAGGTATTAAGTTGCAAGCAATAGATTATTGCAATAAGCAAAGTGTGTAATGTAAACAATGCAAATGACATATAGATAGAGCAAAGTTGTTTTCTCCCTAGTGGCAACATCACATCCACAGACTTAGTCGTTTATGTCATCTCGAGCCAGGCTACTAGAGACATGAACCCACTATATATCTAGCATAAATACCCCACTTGGAGACACTAGCATCTACTAGTATCAGAGAGCATGCATGACATAAATAAAACATATAGATAGATAAATTAACAAACTTGATCGTAGCTTCACCATTCATCGGATCCCAGCAAACACAACATGTAGCATTACATAAAGATGATATCGATCATGTTAGGCAACTCACAAGATCTAAACATGATAGCACAAAGTGGAGAGACAACCATCTAGCTACTACTATGTACCCGTAGTCCAATGGAGAACTACTCACGCATCAGTCCGGAGGCGGGCATGGTGGTGTAGAGCCCTTCGGTGATGATCTCCCGCTTCGACAGGGTGCCAGGAAGAGCCGGAGAACCCTCCCGAACTAAGGTTGGTGACGGCGGCGGAACTTGTCGTAGATTATTGATCGGGTATCGATAGTTTTAGGGACGAAGCAATTTATAGGCGAAAGGGCAGCGTCAGAGGGGCACCAGAGGGCCCACACGGGCTGAGGGCGCGGTAAGCCCTAGGCCGCACCTAGGGCCCGCCTGCTCCCATTGTGGGTCCCCTCGACCTCTCCTTTGGAAAGTTGCTTGGTTTCTTCGTAAAAATAAATCCCGTAAATTTTCGATCTTTTGGAGAATGTTTCCCGACTCGGATTTCTAGAACAAAAAGACAGCACAAAACAGGAACTGGCATTGTGACATCTTGTTAATAGGTTAGTCCCAGAAAATGCATAAAAATGATATAAACTGTAAATAAAACATGTAGTATTTGGTTAGAAAACAAGCATCGAACATAAGAATTATAGATACGTTTGAGACGTATCAAACACCTCCTCTACCTTGGCTCGAGTCCACGATAATCATTGGATTTGACTCTAGAGCTTCTCGATCAAATGTTTGAGTTATAAACCTCTTCACTTCCTTGTAACAAGTTCAATGTGAATGGTCTCCCCCATCCATTGAGGCTTTTACATGTGCTAAAGGTTCTTAGCAAGAGACCATATATTTCCTTAACAACGGTAGGTTGCAAGGGTTGCGTGTAGGTGGGGAATGTACAAGATAATTTTTTATCTAGTAGCGCATCTGGTCCTCCACCAAATGAGTTTCATTGTTACGGGCTTCATCTTTGACATTGTCTTTTGTTTCTTGTCATTTTCTTTTACTTATTAACCATATCTTTGTCCTCAGATTTAGTTGAATTGACTTATTTTTTCTTTTATTTACTTTGCTTGAATATTGTCCACATAGGTACCATGTAGGATTGAGTGCCCTGGGTGAATACTGTTAATTGTCACAATAACACAATTTAGAATGCCCCTAGGACAAATCGAGCCACTTTGTCACGAGTCATCAAAGTGCAGTAATGTTTTGCTCAAACATGCAAAATCATTTGATTTTAAGGGTATTTCATCATGTCTATAACGCATCATCATTATTTCTTTCGAGTGAGGATGCAACACAATACATGGATGTCCTTGAGGAAATGGAGTTTCGTTGTTCGATACACTGAACTCATTGCTTAGGTATTAGCCTCACAATATGCTGATATACTATGGTTTGTTGAGATTGAAAGGACAAGGATATCGCCTAGAGGGGGGTGAATAGACGATTAAAACTTTTCCGGTTTAGTCTTGATAAATGCGGAATAAAACTAGGTGTTTTAATTTAACAAGCATAAAACCTAAATATACTAGGTTCACCTATGTGCACCAACACCTTATGCTAAGCAAGACAAGTAACAAGGTGATAGCAAGAAATAGACTTCAAGCGCGAAGGCTATCACAATGTAAATTGCATAAGTAAAGAGCTCGGGTATAGAAATAACCGAGGCACGCGGAGACGATGATGTATTTCCGAATTCCTCCTTTCGAGGGGAGTACGTCTCGTTGGAGGGTGCTAGCGCTAAGTTGACGAGGGAATATCTCCCCGGCAACAGCACCGGAAACAATGCTTGTACGTCACACGTCAGTTGGGAACCCCAAGAGGAAGGTATGATGAGTGCAGCAGCAAGTTTTCCCTCAGTATGAAACCAAGGTTTATCGAACCAGTAGGAAAACGAGGTTGCTTCGAAGGTGTTGGTGAAGGAGTGTAGTGCGGCGCAACACCAGGGATTCCGGTGCCAATGTGGAACCTGCACAACACAATCAAATTACTTTGCCCCAACTTAACAGTGAGGTTGTCAATCTCACCGGCTTGCTGAAAACAAAGGGTTAAAGGTATCGTATGGAAAATGATGTTTGTTTGCATAAAACAGTAGAGAACAATGATTGCAGTAGATTGTATTTCAGATGTAAAAGAATGGACCGGGGTCCACAGTTCACTAGTGGTGTCTCTCCAATAAGATAACTAACATGCTGGGTAAACAAATTACAGCTGGGCAATTGACAATTGATAAGTGCATATAACATGCATGTGTGAGCTGTGGTGTCTACTATGAGATTCATTTGGACATTACGACAAAGTACATAGACCGCTATCCAGCATGCATCTATGGCTAAATAGTCCACTTTCCGGTTAACATCCGTACCCCTTCCAGTATTAAGTTGCAAGCAACAGACAATTGCATTAAGTAATGTGCGTAATGTAAACAATACATTCATCCTTGAATAAAGCATTGCTGTTTTACCCCTAGTGGCAACAACACATCTACAACCTTAGAACTTGCTGTCACTATCCCAGATTAAATAGAGGTTGAACCCAACTATCATGCATAAATACCCCCTCTTGGAGTCACAAGTATTCACTTGGTCAAGGCTTCAACAAGTAACGGAGAGCATGCAAGATCACAAATGACATAGACATGATAATATAATATTCAGCTCCACATAGGTATCAATATAAGTCAGATCCCAGCAAACACAACATGTAGCATTACAATAAGATGATCTTGATCATGATAGGCAGCTCATAAGATCTAAACATGATGGCACAAGTGGAGAAGACAACCATCTAGCTACTGTTATGGACCCATAGTCCAAGGATGAACTACTCACGCATCACTCCGGAGGTGGGCATGGCGATGTAGAGCCCTCCGGTGATGATTCCCCTCTCCGGCAGGGTGCCGGGAAGAGCTTCAGAAACCCCCCGAGTTAGGGTTGACGACGGCGGCGGCAGCGAATATGTTCTGGATGAAAGGCTCGGTGTTTTAGGGTTTTCACGTCTCGGGGAATAAATAGGCGAAGGGGCGATGTCGGCGGACCCCCGAGGGGCCCAAACCATAGGCTGGCGCGGCAGGGGGCCCACCGCGCCGCCATGTGGTTTGGCTGGCTCCTTGCTCCTCTTCGTCTCTCCTTCGGACTTCGTGTACGTGTTGGAAAAATAGGGACTTGGCCTTTTGTTTCGTGCAATTCCGAGAATATTTCCAGAAGTAACTTTCTGAAACCAAAAACAGCAGAAAACAGGGAACTGGCACTGTGGCATCTTGTTAATAGGTTAGTCCCAGAAAATGCATAAAAGTGATACGAAGTGTATATAAAACATGTAGCAAATGGTATAATATAAGCATGGAACAGCAGAAATTATGGATACGTTGGAGACGTATCAGAGGGGTGTGAGTATCAAACTCAAGACGCCACAAATGGCCTCACCCTATTCTCCGATGAACCTCACACAAAAGCTCAGTTCACCTTCCACTATTGATTTCCTTTTAGGCGGAAATCGAGTCCCTTACAACAATCTTAAGGCACAACCCACAAAAGGATTGGGAACTCTCAAGTAACCACAAAAGGTCTCAATCACCGTCTAGGGTCCAACGACCCAAGAGTAACAATCTCACGAATTTTCACTTCCACGAATCCTCGTGGAGAGAGCAAACCGATGCAACAAAATGCAATGGCAAGAACACAAGAAGTGCTCAAGTCCTTCACTCCCAAATCCCACCAAAAACAACTAATGCTTATGGGGGAAGAAGAGAGGAAGAACAAAGGAGGAGAAACACCAAGAACTCCAAGATCAAGATCTACTAGGTTTCCCTCACTTAGAGGAGAGATGGATTGGTGGAATTGTAGATCTAGATCTCCTCTCTTTTTTCCCTTTAATTGGAGGCATGAATCATGGAGGAATAGAGAGAAAGCCAAGCTCAAGAAGGTCAACAATGGGGGGCAATTTCGTGCTTGAGAGTTGGGGGACATTGGGGAAGAAGACCCCCTTAAATAGGGCCCCTAAAATCTGCCCGTTAGGCTCAGAAACGTGTTAGACCGGAGTCTCCGGCCTAACTTTCTGGCCTAACTCCGGCCTAGCATCAGGGGGTGAACCCACGCGCGATTTCTGGTCTGGGCCGGAGACTCCGTTGTGTTTACACCGGAGACTCCGGTCTACACAGAAACAGCAGAAACAACAACACGAAAACGAGCAAATCTTGAGCATACGAACTCCGTTTTCGATGTTCTTGTGCTCGTTGGAATCACCACAACGAGCACAACAATATCATGCAGAGAAACATCATAGTTCAACAAGGGAAGCTAAAACCAAATGGAGAAAGGTAAAACCTCTCTAAAAAGGAATAACGGGTAAACCTTCAAAACTGAAAACGCAACAAGTTTTGCATATGAAATCCGTTTTCGGTGAACTAGAGCTTGGTATGGAGATAAACACAAGCTCTAAATTCTCACATGGATAAAAGCCAAATAAGAACCAAGAAAGATGATATGCCAAGAGTGCAAAGGTTTGATCTCTCCACAAAGATGCGATCAAGTTACTCACTCGAAAGCCCCTCTTGATAGTACGGCATCTATCCTATAACCCGATCTCCGAACTAACAACATGAGACCGGTAAAATAGAAACCCTATCAAGATCATACCTTTGCCTTGCACATTCCAGTTGAGTTAGATGATGACGATCTTGACTCTCTCAAGTTGGAACACCTTTTTGATCGTGTTTGCTAGCACATGCTTGATGAAGATTTCTCCAAATACTCCCCCATACCCCATTATGGGAGAGTCTCGTTTAGCTCCGTCTTCATGTATCCATTGCAAGTTTCAATCAAATGATATCTTCCGATATTGATCATATTGAACTTGCACTTCATCTTCTTCTCTTGACATATAGGATGGCTTGGAGACAAACATGAATGTTCACTCAATCTTCTTTTCCAAGCCATACTTTACCATGTAAGATTCTAGAGTCCAACACATGAACTCCTTTCTTTTCCTATGAACAAGATCTACAAGGATATCTCAATGCAAACATTAGTCCATAAGGATTGTCATTAATTACCAAAACCACGCATGGGGGCAACATGCACTTTCAGAGATATCTTCCTCCTTTCTTTCTCAAAGGCAAAATCTGACAAACAACGGCTTGTTATTCCCCCTTTCTTTCTCAAAGGAAAAATCTGGCAAACAACGACATGTTATCAATCAACAAAAAAGTAACAGCATCTCCACCGACGCGCCCAATAGAGCGTCCGGCAAAGTTGCCGGACAGGCGCTGTTGGGCGCGCCGGCAGCAGTTGCCGCCTATTGGGAGCGACGCGCCCTTCGGTCGCTCCCAATAGGTTTTTGAGAAAAAAAAGAGACTCGAATATGGACGAACATGCGATATTTCATTGAATTTGAAGAACATTTAACAAACTTAAATGGAATTTGACAAACGAAATTTAACAAACTTAAACGGAATTTAACTAAATTTGAACTAAACCCTAAACCCTAGATCTAGCGGCGGTGCCGGCGGGCACCCGAGAAGGAAGCTAGTTCCGGCGACGGTGAAAGCAGTGGCTACACGGCGGCCTCGAAGAAGGCGAGGACATGTCTTGCATGCCTCAATGATCTTCGGCCGCCGAGGAGGAAATTTCATCTGCGCCGCCGTCGCTTAGGCTTCCGGTTTCACCCTCGGCGGCTCCGGCCTTGAGGAACGTCTCCGTGCTGCCGCCGTCGCCGAGCGTGGTGGGGTTTGATCTAACGGCGGCGGAGGGAGGCCTCAATGGCCGCCTGCATTCCGTCCCACTCCAGCTCACCCAGTCGCCGTCGCTGCTGTCCTCCTCCTCTACCGGTGCCGGTGCCGTTGGTGCCGATGCTGCTAGTGCCGGTGCCGGCAAGGGGAGGTCAGGTATCTCGGGGTCGGACGACGCAAGGTCGCGCTCTTCATCGGACAAGTTGAACCACTCCGGCGGTGGCCCGGACATGCCGCTGGGGAGGAAGAAGCAAGCGCGGCGAGCCTCGTGCTCCGCGTCGATGACGGCGTCCCAGTACGACACCGAGATCGAGTAGAAGGGGTACGCGCGCTAGTTAAATGGTAGGTCCCTCCACTGCCGCGAGATGTACTCGAGGCGGGCCCTGCCGCTCAGCGACGGCACCACCGGCACCTTCACGACGTTGAGCACCCACCCCGGTGGGAGCACAAAGCCGTCTGGCACCGGTATGTTGTGCCGGCGGTACACCTCCACCTCCTCCTCCGAAAGCACCGATGGAGGCAACGCCGCGCCTCCTGGTGCGCGGGACGAACTGCCCTTCTCGGGGTGGCGATGCGGCTTGGACATGTCCGCCTCGCGCTGCGCTGCGAGGCGGCGCTTCTGATCCGCGTCGAACTCCTCCTCCTCCCGACGCCTGTCGCGGTTTAACGCCTGGTTCATCATCCGGTCCTCGTGGAGGAGGCGATGCTGCAGGTCGCGCTCGTGGCGTTGCTCGGGTGTCATGGCCGCGTTCGTCGCGGCGTTGGCGCGGTCGCGCCGATCTCGCCGTTTTGCGGCCAGCTGGCGGCGCCTTGCCTCCTCGGCGCTCAGCTCCGATCGTGGCTTGCGGCTGCCGGTCATAGTGGCTAGGTTTTCTAAGAAAAGGAAGCTGTGTTTGTGTGGAGAAGAGAAGCACGTCGGGCGTCGTTTTAAAGACGGCGGGGAGCGGAGGAGGCCGGTGGCCTCATTAACGCCGCCACCGGCACGCCTGCCACGCGCATTGACGTCGACGACGCGTGCGCGCCACCGCCTGACCTTCCAGTTATGCGCTCGACGCGTCGCGTTGTCTGCGCCCGCCAGGGGAACCGCTGCGTCATTAAAACGGGCGTATCTGCCACAATAAATCCGCCGTCGACCGTTGGGTCGCTGACGCGACGGGCCCGTCCGTCAGGTTCGGACGAGGCGCACGTTGCCGCGGTTGCCGGCGCGCCCGGTTGCGTCCCTAGAACATGGCACTAGTAGGGAAGTGCCTTTCTGTGGCGCACCAAAATAGCTTTCCGTGGCGCATGGTGGGTGCGCCACAGAATTCTCGCCACAAAAATATTATTTCTGTGGCGCACCCTGCGTGCGCCACAGAAAGTAGAAATTCTGTGGCGCACTTCCAGAATGCGCCACGAAATATTGCTCATGCGCCACAGAAATATTAGTCCATGCGTTGATGAATTTGACAATAATTTATCTGTGGCGCACTTGCTTCGTGCGCCACAGAATATGGTGCGCCACAAAATTATTTACCATGCGCCACTAAATTATTTGCTGAATTATCGATTATTTGCTGTATTATCGATTATTTGCTGTATTAATTTGACAATAATACATGTATATTACAGTATTTATACAGAAAATAATAGAAACAGTAATATATTTTGACACGGTATTAAAACAGACAGATAAATATGTCATTACATCAGTTAGAGCCCGAGATACATACATATATAGTGACAATTAACTGGTACAAAAGTTCACACAAGTCTTAGTATAAATGAAGTTTTCACGACCGCCTAAACTAGGATCAAACTGAGTACACGTCCACGTCCTGCTGATCAAGGAGTCTTCTTGTTGAGCGGCGCCGGGAACGGTTTGTAGCCGTCTTTCGTCGTCCACGTCCGGCTGTCATTTTGAAGAGCTAGGTGTTCTTCGATTTGCCTTTGATGCAACCCTGGAAATGGATACAACCATGTATTAGTGTTCATATTTGTAACCATGTCAATATTTGTGCAGTGTCAATATAGGTATATATATTGGTTAATAATATAAATAGATTGAGTATGATAAGTCTATAGTAAAGAAAATAAAGAAACACTTATTGCGAGTATGCATGATTTATCCTACCACTGGCTTTGTTGAAGGTCCCCTTTGCTGTCACAACATCGTCGTAGATGATTCGCGACAACTCCATCTGGATGAGATGAAAGTCTTCTCTAAGCTTATCCTCGGCGATTTTCCCTGCATTTTTGGTCCATTCTCGGATACTAGATGGCAACTTTGTTTTCAGTGCATCCCGGACAAACCCTTTCATGAGATGGAGGACGTAGAAGGCATCCTTCACGCTGCCATGCTTCTGCTTCATGCAATCGAACTGGGTCCCATGCCTGAACCGGTGTTTGTTGTTCAGCGAGAAACATTCCCCGTTCGTCTGTCCTTGTTCGAAGTGGCCTCCCATTTGGGCGTAGCCCTCGAGAGCCTCATCGAGAACACCCTTTATTCTGGTGTAGTCTTTCTTATTGCTCGAACTCCCCGTGTCCAAATAAGTGGCAATGGACCACCTCGGGTTTAGGATGATGAGTACGCAGTACTTGTCCCTAGTCGGAAAAAATGCAGTGGAAAGGATCAACAACGGAAGAAATCTATAAGAAAGCATAAGATACGACGGCGGCGAGCGGATGTGTACTTACTCGGGAAAGAAAGGTAGAAGAAGGTTGTTCTTCCTCTTGTTGTTCAGCATGAACCTCTTCAGGTACTCCGTGGCCTTATCCCGTGTCGTTGATCCTTCCACCAGCTGACTGTCACGCATGTAGTAGGGATCCACTACCGTGACGTACGGGGCAACATCTCTCTGGATCTTCATCGCCATATTGATCGCGTATAGGCGGACCAAGTTATAGTCCAGCCGTCTAGAGTGAAACAGGTTGAAGACGTCCTCGAACGCTATGAAGAACAGATCGGCGGGGGCTTCAGTAACGAAGTCCACGTTCTTTGGTACCTGGACCGTCAACACCGGGTAATTTGGATTCTTGTCTTTAAGAAGCAGGCCCTCCATCATCAAGATAGCTTCATGCAAAGAGAGCATGGGTCCTTTTGCGAGGCAGAGCAACTCCGGAGGCAGCAACGGTTTACCAGCTACATGAACTCGGGTCAAGCTATCCGCACGGGGTGATGTCATGTCTTCATGACCCCGGATAACCTTAGGAGCTGGCTGGCTCGTAGAGGTGCCTTGCCTACTTCTCTTCTTAGACTTCTTGATCTTCTCTGGGGATGGTGGGGGTGCAGTGAACCCCGCGCAAACCGTCCGTGTCAGTGTGCCAGGGCTGAAAATGTTACCCGTTTGTCTGGAGCTTGATCGCCGGCTTCCGGAGGCGTGTTTTGAGAAAAACTCAGGCGCTGGCATGTAGTGCGACGACCAGGTTGATCACCGTGAGCGCGGAAGGGTGGTTCCTCATCCATAGCAGGCATGAACAAATCTTTGCTCGCGCCCGTGTTGATGAAGCCATCGACGTCGATATTTTCATCATCATCGTCGTTGCCATCAAGTTGAGGTGCAACGTCTTTGGCTTCGGACGGCTGTTGCGGTACAGACATTCCCAACAGTCTTTGGTGGCGGCTGGTGGTGGCAACGACCGGCGGTTCCTTCCGGGTGGTGGCGACTGCTGCTTGTGGCGCCGGTTCCTTCTCAACAGGTTTTCGTGGCGGCTTCGAGGGCCGAACGATCGGCTTCCGGGGTTTAGAGGTGGCGCCGGTGGAGCGGCGCCTTAACCCCCCAAGACGAATTTGGGTCTTCGGCCATTCCAGGACCCACTTGGGGCAATTTCCAAGGAGCATGTGTTTCTCGGCTCCCGGAGGTTGCATGGGGGGGTCGATGCCACTAAACTCAGGCAGTACCTCAGTCACCTGACCCTCATCACGGCCTCGCTCATTCTATTGTTGTGCATATCACGGCACAATGGTTGTATGAGCATGCCCTCAGCAACTTCCTTCAACTCGCCGTCGGGTACCACCCTATGCAGGAGTATGCAAGGCGTGTCCTTTTGTGAACAAATGTTGGGCATCATGAGGTGGCAGTCATAAAAGGCAGAGTTATAGAAAATGACGCGGACTAAGTAATTAATTAGTTACCTTGTCGATGGCGTTGATCTCGGCTAATGTCGAGACAAGGGCGCCGGTGCCGGCGGCCGGCCTAACATTCTCCTCCGGCCGTTCGGGTGGTGGCGCCTCGGTATCTTTCGCGGGAGGGGGTGTCGGTGCGACAAAAGGGACCGACTGCTGCAGGGTGGCGTTGGGTGGGGTCACCAGGTCCGGCGACACGGCCCGGTTCATGGTTGAGTTGTTGACCTCCCGCATTCCAAGCAGCTAACCCCTCAAACAACCCAGGGGGTATGAGCGTCCGGATCCTCTCGTCCACTAACTTGTCCACTGTACTGGAGTCCACTTTTGCTTCTCTAGTGACTCCACCTTCTTCCTTAGCTCCACAACCTCGGCGGTATTATCCCTCTTCATCTTCCTCCTCTCCTTTCTCTTCTCCGGGTCAGATGAGTAGTACTCTACGAACTTCATGCTCGTACCAAAGCCGGACACACGACCAGCTGACGTCGGCGGCTTCGACTTGTCCCTATCCTTGTAAGCGTTCGTCGCCCTGTTGAAAGTCGTGTCCCACGGCTCCGTCGACTCCTGGGACGACGGGCCATCCTTCAACTCATCCTCCTGCAGACAAAGGAAATTAAGGTGAACCCATGTAGAAATATATGACTTCGTTATCTAATTAGATCAACGCAATGGACTTTGAGATATCCGCGGAAATTAAATTCCTTACCAGTAATTTCTCGAATGTCCTCACATCGTCATCGTCGGTAACGAATTCCCCCGTCGCCTCGTTCAGATAGTAGCGGGACCGGACAAAGTTCCTCACTTGCTCGTCCGTGAATTTGTTCCACATGTTCTCTTTTCCCATTTTTGCAACAATGGCATCCTCCTTTTCCCAAACGGGCTGTTTTCCTCGGTAACCGCCGCTTCCCAAACGGTGGTTACCTATGTTCAGCTCCCGCATAGACTTACCCCACTCGGTCCATTTTGTAGCCTCCTCAGACTTTAAGGACTCCTTGAATATCTCGAACTCTTCTTTGTCGAGCGTCGGTTCTTTGGCACTTATCTCCTCCCAGCTTTGACCCTTATTGATCTTCTTCTTCACCCGAAATTTCCAGCTGCTCAAGGCGGTGCTCATCTTCGTGATGGCTAAACTGTCCACCTTTTTGTTCAACGGAAGCGGGAACGTGTATCGTTGGTGAAGCTTCGTGAGGAGGTTTTCGACCAAAGCCTCATTGCCCTTGCTTCTGAGGTCCTTCGTGTTGATCGACATGCTTTCCCGGACGATGCACCCTAGTTGCATGCTGTACCCTTTGGCATGCTTTTCCGGCTCCACTGGTAGGCCACATGGCGTGACCTTGGTGAACACGTGTGTGACGTTGTCGAGCGCTTGCGGTTCCGATCCTTCCTTGGCTTCTTCCGCTTAGCGGTCGGGTTGCTATCGGTAGCAGCATCTGTGTGGTCGCCACCATCAGTGGTGCTGGTGTCATCCTCCTGACCGGCACTAGCAGCTCCATCTGTGGTTTCGGCGTCCTCCACCCGGTCCTCTTGCTCATTCTCGGCGGCCTCCACCTCCTCCTCCATCTGCTGGGACACCTCCCAGAACGACTTGTTGAAATCTCTAGCTTGATCTTCGACGCTCATGTGCTTAGAAGGGCCGCCTTCCGACATGTTTGCACTGCATTAAAAAGAGGCAAAAGGTTAGTACAACAAATATAAGAAAAAATCGCTTAATTAAGTACTAAGATACCCCGGCCCATGCATTAGTCGCAATACCCCATATGTCCTATTTTTAGCAAAGTCATGCCAAAATTCACGAAAAATTTCGGCATGACCTTTGCTAAAAAAGGGACATATGGAGTACCCGAATTTGCCGGAACGGAAGTTAATCGACGTTCCGGCAAACTCAAGGGCCTCTCGGGGTACCTGCAGACATTTCACAAATCATATGTCCTATTTTTTAGCAAAGTCATGCCAAAATTCACGAAAAATTTCGGCATGACCTTTGCTAAAAAATGGACATATGGAGTACCCGAATTTGCCGGAACGGAAGTTAATCGACGTTCCGGCAAACTCAAGGGCCTCATGGGTACCTGCAGACATTTCATCCACAAACATTTGTGGCCGGCATCTCCGGCCGGCAACAACATCACATCAACACAACCACATCTCCGGCCGGCATCTCCGGCCGCAACAAACACACATACAACATCCACATCTCATAAACATACACGGCATACGGCAAAATCCACATCCACATCACCACATCCACATCTCACCTAAAATCACGCTGAGTTTCCTTTAAATTTCCTGCATTTGGCAAAATAATGCATTAGTTAATTCCAACTAAAAATGCATCTTCAAGACAATTAAAAAGTACCAACTTTGGACGCTTACGAAATTATCAAATCTTGATCCTATTTGCAATGTACCTTCATGGATATCTTGCACTACGTTATTACTTCATGATAAAGCTCAAAAATAATTTTTTGAAAACTTCTAACACCTTAATTCAAGTCAGTTTGAAAGGCATGTTTAAACACTGACCATATTTGACTTAGCAAATTTTTCATCTCCAAAATTTCATCTTCAATTTTTTGCATGTACTAACCTAACACTAACCTAGCAACTAACCTAGAAACTAACCTAGCATCACTAACAACAACAAGCAGCAAGCAAATGAACAACAAAATTCAAAAAAATTGTTGTTGGAGTTTCAACAAACACCTAGGGTGCATGTTTTTCGGTAGGGAGGGAGGCAGGGGAGCGGGGAAGCACCTCGGGCAGGGGAGCGAGTGGAGGTCCTGGTGTCCTGTGGCGGGTCCCAGGGCGACGTTGGTGGTCTTCTTCATCGGCGGCGGCTCGAGGCCGAGGCGTGGGCGGGGCGGGTTGGGCGGTTGCTCGTTTGCTCGGAGGGAGGGTTGGGCGGGGGCGGGGCGCAGGGGAGGTCGATCGACGGCGACGAGTTGGGGCAGGGCACGTGCAAGGATGGGCGGGGCGCAGGGAGGTCGCCGGCGGCGAGTTGGGGGCGTGGTGGTGTCGAGCACGCGCTCTGTGTCGAGAGGAGTTGGGGAAATTTGGGAGAGAGAGGCCGGCGTGGGGAGGGCCCACATGTAAGTGGGCACAGAATAATTCTGTGGCGCATCCTAGCCTGGGTGCGCCACAGAATTGTGTTGCCTGAAATTTTAAAAAGTAGTGCTGCTGCTATATGACAATAAAACCAACATATCCCAGTGGTTAGCCACTGAACCTGAAACCTGGGGGCAGCCAGGTTCGAATCCTGGCTGTCTCAAATATTTTTTAAATTTTTTTTGGTTAAATTTTAATAAATAACACTACATACATTTGTTATTCTTTTTAAAAAATATTTTTAGTTATATTTAAAAAATAAAGAACACACATTTGGTTAAATTTAAAAAAATGGTTATATTTAAAGAAAGAACACACACAATTTTATAAAAAAAGAATGTACAAAACACATACACATTTTGTTAAATTTAAAAAAATTGGTTATATTTTAAGAAAGAACACACACATTTAAAAAAAAGAATGTACAAAACACAAACACATTTGGTTAAATTAAAAAAAAAGAACACACACATACGTTTCTGTGGCGCACGGGCTTAGATGCGCCACAGAAATATTAGTTTCAGTGGCGCATCCGAATAAGCACCTAGGCAATAGTTGGAGGGGGACCCACAACATTTCTGTGGCGCACATGACTGGATGCACCACAGAAATGCTGCTTTCTGTGGCGCCTCCAGAGCAATGCGCCACAGAAATGTCACCAGATTTTTGTTGAGGCAGGACCCACCATATTTCTGTGGCGCTTTACAGCTTGCATGCGCCACAGTATTCTGTGGCGCATTGTCCATGGTGCGCCACTGAAATGTTTTTGTGGCGCATGGCCAAAATGGTGCACCACAAAATGTCATTCCACAGAAAGGCACTTCCCTACTAGTGTGGGCGCGAAGCGGGGTTGTCGGACGCTCTATTGGGACGTGCCGACAACTTTTTGCGTATTGGGCGCGCCGCTGGGGCGACTTTTGCTGTCGGCGCGCTCAAAACGTCTATTGGGAGCGGAGTTGGGCGCGCCGGTGAAGATGCTCTAACAATATCCTTCTTGAAATCTATATATGCATTTCCTAAAAATATATTGCCGTGGGCATACTACTTAAAGGTCTTTGTTAGACATGGGTCTCAATATCTGCACTTCGAATAATACGATGCACAAGCATCATATGCTTTATATATAAGATCTTGGTAACCGTACTGCCTTGCAAATAAAGCTTCATAAATACAACCAACAAAACTCTAAGACTAGCCATAGTGGGAGTAACATAGGTAGTATCATGCATGCCACGTTGGCAAAAGATGACGTGTCACTGCAGTTAATGAGTAGAGAGATGATAGTGGTATCATAGGTAGATACCGTAACATAACGGATTCCAATGCAAGATGAGTGTGCATGCTAATAAATACACTAGTATATGATACCACAAATATGTTACTACCCACTATGTAACTAGTAACATAGACTAGTATTATATGCATGATACTAGTGTATGATACTCCCCACTATGGCTAGTCTAAAAGAGAAAATATAAGTGGGCCTAGATAGGAACCATGTGGTGTCTGCTCATGGTTATGATAAATAATTAATACTACACATTTATTAAAAATTTGTTGTAGTTCCGAATATATAAACAAGGCTTGGAAATGACCAGATCAACATACATCCAAGCCATGTTATACAAGGTAGATGGAGTAGCATAGCGCAAACAGATAATACCACCTATAGTTCTCAGGAACTGTAAGAGATAAAATATAAGACACAAAGCAAGTTCAACATCTTGGTTTCTTAAACAAAATCGCCATGAATTTGACCTGGCTGTTGGATGGGAGACATGTAGCAACTCGTGGGATTTGGAGACATGGGAAACTACTCGTGTGTCAGGCTGTATAGATGACCTTCCCCATTGTCGTTGATATGATAGGCTAGGGTAAGTAGCCTCTAATAGAACTTGCTTTTTAGTTGTGTTTTACATTGCTTGTCCACAAGGCGCCGGCTAGCACCAGTTGAGTAGGACTTGTGTATTTGTGTATACAAATATATTTCTTAGGAAAGTGCATTCGCCACCACATGAGTAATTTTCATTGCAGGCGAGACTCTAGGTCCAAGGTCCGAGCGTGGAGCGACGAGACGCGAGAGAAGGCGCTCAAGAGCATCAACTTCAAGGGCCACAAAGATCTGAAGCGTCTCTTTACAAAAACATGGCCCTAAACAGATGTTATCGATCTGTCTTTGTGAATTTGTTTGTGATGAGCCGATGATCCATCTACAATTACTGCATGTTTGTGTTTCCTTCGATGTTAAGCGCTACCTTCTTTTTTTCGTGAAAACGAAAAAGCTTTGTGTTTCGATGCATTGACAGATAGAAGAGCTATTTACAAGCCTTTAGAGAGGCCACCGCACACCATAGAACTCAACCTAGGGATCTAGACAAGGGGAGAAGATGTGCGAGACCACGGGCTCCCGCGCTCACCCAAGAACATGCCCCAGTCTTGATGGTTTCCACCAAAGCGCTAAGAGGGACGTGCGTTGTCGAAGATGATCGCGTTTCGTTACTTCCAAATCCACTACGTCGTGAGCATAATCACCGAAGATGTGCCCTTACGCAGCGAGCGGGGTGTGGAGTTGAGCACCAGCGACCACCAGTCCATGAAATCGTCCTCCACAACCGGCGGTCTGGATGTCGATCGTATCCAGGACCAGTTGGAATCGATGTCCCACATACTCACTGGGTGTTTCATTGATACACGGGCCAACGACCCTTCCGTGGACCGCATCTTCGGTTCTAATGCATTCTCACACAAGGATTGGTTTCATTTTATTAATAGTTACCGAAAGCAATCAAATAATACAGAAACCTTGTGCATACCACAAAGGGACATTATTGTGGACTTGTGGTTGTTATGGCTGGCTGGCAGTTTTTATTTACAACTGAAAACAATAGGAATATGTTGTCTCAAGCTCCGAAGGACAGTTTGCAGGCATCTTGGACAACAGTTTCCTATGATTTTTCTTTCTGAATTCTATGGAAGTCTGAAAAAAGGACAACAAAGTCTGCAGCTCTCAGAAATACTCTCTTCATATCCCTGATAAACACTGACGAGAGGGCGTCTCGGGTATGTCTGCGCCCACAATTCTGCGTGACGTAGGACAATGTTTCAAAAAAAAAAATCGCAGCTAATTAAGGAACATCAACCGTCCACACCGGCCAGCAAGGAGCAAGCCCGCCCAGGTCCAGTTTAACCAAACCGAGACAGAAATAATGTTGGCCAGTCTGTCTCCATGGGCACGCTGAACATGCCTAGGCCGTTCTGAAACTGCTCCTCCTCCATTGTTCCGGTTTCGACATCGATCCTGTGCACGCACCTAGACTTGTGTATGATGAGCAATGCGTCGCTTTTCTCACCTAACCACATGCATATATCATCGGGATGCCAATCTCGGCTCGGTGGTTTTACCTCGACCACCCTAACGTACGAGGATCCAAGCTACGCTCACTACGGGAAAGACTCAAGACGCCGACGGCCAGGACCTACGCCGACGGCCAAATGTCGGGGCCGTCGGCGTAGACCCCGACCAGGCCAGCCTAGATCTTTCCTTTTTTTTTAGCTACGCCGACGGCAAGCTTTTTGCCGACGGTTTTTTACTTACTCACAGTTTTGAGCATAACTTTTACGTTGGAACTCGGATTTCGATATTCTTTACCTCGTTTCGAAGAGGAAAAGTAGATCTACATCATCATACATATTGTTCAAACTATAATATTCAAAAAAATTCCATGAGCAAGGACAAAAAAATTCCATGTTCAAACTAGGGTTTCGCCGAAGAGGGGCTCCAGAGCGTCGGAATCCAACCAAAAGTTAGGTGGTTCCATACCAAGTGGGTACAAGTGTATTTTGAGTTGTAGATGTCATACCATGTGTGTCAGGATCCATACCATGTGGGTATAAGCCTGGTTTTCTCCGGCGGGGCTAGGTTTTTACCGGAGAGAGGTTCTGGAGCGTCAGGATCCCACCACAAGCTAGGGGGTGCCATACCATGTGTATACAAGTATTTTATTGGTTTTGGATGGCAAAGATTGCACTCCAGGGTGTGACCTGCTTCACCGGCATCCACTTCTCTCTTGGAAGTTTCATGACTTATAGTCTGAAAGTCCCAGATCGGACAAACATGAGGAAATCTTGTCAAGAGTTGGGTTATACCTTTTTCATGTGACTTCCTAGGGCCTAGCCTAACACAACCAAGCAACTAGTTACACTTTGCTACCTCATTTTGACGTCGGTACCGGCTTTAGTCGTATAAGTCTGGTTTTTCTCCAGTGGGGCTAGGTTTTCACCGGAGAGGGGCTCCGGAGCGTCGGGATCCCACCACAAGCTAGGGGGTGCCGTACCATGTGTGTACAAGTGTGCTATGGGTTTTTGGATGGCAAAGATTGCACTCCGGGTTGTGACCTGCTTGACCGATATCCACTTCTCTCTAGAGAGTTTACATGCGTGATAGTCCCCGATTGGACAAGCCGGAGGGAAACTTGTCAAGAGTCGGGTTATGGATGATATGGATGTCATATTTGGATTTCTCTCATTTTTTAATCGATTTAGACATATTATTTGTCAAATTTTGATTTACGGATTTGAAGATATGAATTATTCAATATTAAATGGAAAAAGACAAATAAGTTAATTATTATTTGAATTCAAGAATATTTTAATTCAAAATTATTATTAATGATTCATTTCTTTTTATTTAAATAATTATTTGGATTCATAAAATAAAGGTGTGTGACATCATAGTCCATGGGTTAATAGGATTGATAGGATACTATTGTCAGTAAAGTATTTGTTGTTTCTAGATAGCTCATAGGGAAGGAACTAAGAAGTTAAACGTGCTGGGCTGTAGTAGTCTGACGATGGGTGACCTGTGGGGAAGTGTTAGTAGTAGCGAGTAATTAAGATTGGAATTAAGAATGCTTAGAGATAAATGTGTCTCTAGTGCGATTAAGTGGTTAAACAATTCAAAAAAAAATTGGGAAAAAAATTGAAAAACAATTAAACAAAATTCTGCCAATTCATAGGCCGACGGCTTTTCTACGCCAACGGCAGCTAGGCTACGCCGACAGGGGTATACGCCTCGGCCTACCCCTACGCCGACGGTTTTCAGCCTTTCTCCGACGGCAGGGGGCCGTTGGCGTCTTGGCTGTTTCCCGTAGTGGCTATCTATGATGTTTTGCTGCCTCGTGCATATTTCTAGACACAGGACGTCATCTTTCTTGTAAATACAAATTAAGCAACGAGAGTGCCCCGTTGGCATCGACACTAAGTGTCTCCACGCCTCCAAAAGCTCTTGTGTTTGAGATCTTCGTCAAGGAGTGGTGGCCAGTCTCGACGTCTACGTCATACATGTAATTTGCCACGTTCGCTTGACCATATTCTGGGTACCACGGGACATACCAGTGTGCTACCGCGTTGCACACGACAGCATTGCTACTTCCTAGAAGGAAGCCAGGCTTGTCAAAGCACTTTCTAGGTGCGCTCCACCTAGGCTCGGTGGACGAAAACATGTAGAGGTTGAACTCCCTATTGCATCTTTGGAAGCTGCTGCTGACAACGGCTAACACCTTGAAAAATGCCGAGCCATGATCAGTAGATGATGTGAGCCGCTGTTGCTGCCCTTTTGAGGAGCAAAATTCTGCACCGTTTACAATAGCGCAACTGAGGCATGCAACTTTGCACTCGATGGGGGGCAGGACATGGCATGTGCCGCCGAGTAGGTCGCACACGGCAATGTGGACTGAGTTGCGACGGTTTCCGCGGTCAAGACGCCCAGTAGCGGAGGCAGCAAAAAAAATTACGTATGGCCGACCAAATCAACCATGTACACAATAAACATCGAAGCTGAAGTTTTCATGAGTGGCAACACATATATAAGGTCAAGTAGAAAAGTTTGAGGTGCGGCGGAGGCCAAACCTTTCCAGATTGCTCCCTCCGCTACTGGGCCGTATTACATGGAGTCTTGCACGGGTACGCAGGTCGGTATTCGGCCCGACTGGTTAACTTCTTATTTAATGTGTAGCACAGACCAGATCGATCAAAAAATCTGCTCAGAAATAAGAGAATGTCCAGATAGATCAAAAGATTAAGACTGCTTTTTGATTAACTAGATTGTGATCGGCGGCTGTATGCATCATTTTGATGCAGAGGCCGGGGATTCGCACCCCCTTTTCAAAAAATGTAAAATAATAACAGGACCAATTAAGCCAAGTACATTTTTCGTTGTCAAAATGCTTGGTACATGTCAAATTTTGTAAAAAAGAAGAAGATGAAGAGTAACATTTGAATATTTGCAAAAAAACTCTGTTACTTCTCCTTTGCTTCAAATAATTGATAAACTGAGTAGATAACTTCTTCCGCTTGGCCAGCATCCGCGTCGACACTGTAGCGCGTGCGCATCGCCACCCGATGGCCTCTTCCTCTAGACTTGTTGGTGGCGATGGTAGCGCACAACATCATCAACTCGGCCATCGTCAAACGAGCGATCTTGGGCATCGCGAGCTGGAAGTGGCCGGGTGTTGCTCCGCAACCTCATGTTGCTCGTCGTCGGCTCCAACACCTTCTCATGCTTCATTGTCCTTGACTCTGCCATCGACACGTTTTTGCTCGGCGGCGGGCTCGGCATGTACATTTTTTTCAAAGAACCAAGATTAAAGTGGAATTTTTTCATTTTAAAAAATATGATGAACTTTTTTAAATGTACTAAAAAGTTCAATTGCCATTCTTAATGAACCAACAATAAAGTTCAAATATTTTGAAAGAACAAAAAAAATACTAAGTTGAACACTCTAAATAAACACAAATTAGGTAAAAACATAATTAACCATAAATTAATTTTTGAGCATTTAGGATGAGCCAAATGAAAATACTAGAATTAGTAAACCAAAACTAAAATGAACATTTTCATGACAAGCCAAAGAATAAAGTTAAACATTTTTTAAGGAATAAAACAAAATCTTGAACATTTGTAAGTGAAGTGAGAAGTTAAGTGGAACTTTCTAAATGAATCAAAATAATGTTGAAAGATTTTGAAGCAACACAAAATCTAAGTTTAACTTTCTTTAAATGAACATAAATTAAGTTGAACATTATTAAAATTAAACCATAAATTAATCTTAACCATTTATGATAAGCCAAATTAAATGTAGGATTAGTAAACGAAAAAATAAGATGAACATTTTCATGACGAGTCAAAGAATTAAGTTGAACATTTTTAAATGAACCAAATAAATAGTTTGAACCGTTTCAAATGGACATTTTTTATGAACCAACATGTAATTTTAACGGAAACCGTCTTTTGCTTCAAGGCCCCACTCCTCCTTCCACTTAAGAAAATTTGAAAATCATATTCATAAGTTTCCAAAAATTCTTACAAAAATATGGATGTCGCCAATGATATATCCCACAAACGTGTAAATTTGTGATTTGAGATACCTTATATTCTGGACTACACAAAAATAACAAATCTGATAGAATTTAGAGATTCGAACATATGCATACTTAGATCTACACTTCTGTGATTTTTATGTAGCTCAAAATACAAGAGAGTGGATTTTTGGAGGCCGAGCTACATGGTGGCCGTTTTTTGAAAATTTGAAATCAACATTTTAAAGTTTCCAAAATCATGAAAAAATTCCCAGATGTAGATGTTGTCGAGATGGACAATCATGAAAGATTTCAACTCCCAATTCGTTATATTTTGGTCTTTACAAAAAAAACATATCAGTGAAAATTTCAAAATTTTGAAACTGTGTATTGTTCACCACCCAGATCCACCTGTTTGTCTTTTTTTTATAAAGCTGAAAATACAACGAATTTGAAGTTGAAAGGTTGCACGATTGTAGACCTCGACAATATCCACATCCGGGGATTTTTTTCGCGATTTTTGGAAACTTTAAATGTCGATTTAGAATATTTCGAAAAATTGCCACCATGTTGCTCGGGCTCCAAAATAGGTTTTCGCAAATACAACGTATTTGAAGTTGATATCTTGCACGTTCATTGGATATATCATTGACTCTCTCCACATTTATTTGCAGAATGTTTTGAAACTTATATATATGAATTTCTAAATTTTTATATAGGAGGGAGCACTGGATTCCAGGAGCCAAAAAACTTCACACTAATTTTTACCATTATAAATGAAAAAAATGTAGCAAAATGAACCAAAAAATTCAACCGCACGAACTTTGTTTCAGCATAGTGAGCATATTTTTTAAATGAACAAAAAATTTAACTATATGAACTTTTTTTCAACATAGTGAACAGTTATTTTGAATATCGTGCACAATTTATTAGAACATCATGAACAATTATTTTAAACTTCATGAATAGTTATTTTCCAATGCGTGAACAATTTTCCCTCATATGAACATTTTTTAATATCATAAACAATTTTTTAAACCATGCAAATTGTTTTTGAACGATACGAACTTTTCTTCGACATGGTGAATAAGTATTTTGAACATTGTGAATAATTAATTTGAACACCATGCACAATTATTTTCACCGTGCGGACATTTTTTGCTAATATCAATATTTTTGTAATATATCACGAACATTTTTTTGAATTGGGCAAACACTTTTTCTCATACAATTTTTTTTCCAACTTTGTGAACAATTGCATTATGGAGATAAGATAATATCATACCATTGTGCAATTATAAATTTCCATATAGAAATGTTTATGTATTGCCAAAAAATATCTCAGACTTCAGAGTAAACATGTTTAAAAAAATCCACGTATTTTGCAGTGAATGTACATGTTTAAAAATTGTTCATGTATTTCCACATAATATGTACCTACATGAGGAAATAAATAATCATGTATCGCAAAAGTAATGTGCTTGTATCATAAAGTTTTATGAAAAAATGCCAGAAAATATGGATGGAAAAGAAACCATGTGGTAAAAGAAAAACATAAAAGGAGAAAAAAGAAACCAGAAAAAAATGATTAAGAAAATTAGTAAAAAAAAGGTGTAAGATAAAATAAAAAGGTAAATTAGAGCCGGTAGAAAAATAAAAACTTAAGAGAAACGAAAATTAAAAATATACCCTTTTATTTTGCTAGCTCCTTTTGTCGTGACAGTGACTAGTGAGTCAATCTAATTAAGCATTGGCACTCCCTATTGTTGAGTAACAAGTATTGCAAAGTTGGTGCAATCAAGGGCATTTTTACGTTCGTCAGTGATTATTGTGAGTGATGCTATTTGGAAACAATGTACATAGCATACGCACGTTATCCAATTGTTAGTGAACCAACTCAAACAGGTAAATCACGGCTGACCACGAAAACCTAGTAAAGCAAGCAACATACTGAAGATTTGCTGGCAAGCTCCTAATAAATAACTTATATGATCTAGAATTATCGATTGCTTATACCACAATGAAGATATTTTATTATACCATACGCTTTAGAGAACTCTATGGAAAATATTATTGGTATGATAATTCATCCATTTGTCACAAATTAATGCAAGGAAGCACCAAGTCTATCACTTTAGTTTTTTCGTTCTTTTCATATTTAAGGGGATCCGGTTTAAACATATATTTTATGTCTTGAAATGTCAAAATAAATAAATATATTTTGAAACTAAATGTTTAATCTAACATAGAGCGATTGTAGTATACAAGGATAAATGAAAACTCTAGAATAAAATGCATTCGCTAACCAAGAGATAATATGATCTAAATTTGTTATTCAATAATGAAGAAGTATTAAGTATAAAAGTTTAATATAAATATTATACATTTTAAATTTTAGTACCTACGGCTTCGCACCATCTCCATCAGCGTGCGCAGCCAACTTGTCTCTCCCTCCTACCCGCCGGTTTCGCCAATGTGGAGGGCAAAGAAGGTGTTGTGGCGACATGAGGATTATGAGTTAACTGATGGGAGGGGAAGAAAGACGCAGCAACGAAGCGTAATGAGGAGGAACTGATTAGATGAATAGAGAGTTTTGTGTGCTTCGGGTGCGCTAAGTTCTCATTTAGTCTAGATGATCATCTGGGCTGCCTCCAGCGTTCTCCTACAAGAAAAAAAATGCAAGTATATATATTTTCTTGGTGACCAAAACCTTTGAATTTTAAACTCACTCTCTTGGCAAAGGTGTGATGCCACGGATATGTGTTGCGTCCGAAAGTAAGCAAATTTGGGGAGTTTCATATTGCGCTCCCACTCTGTCGACATTGTGAGGCCAACACAAAAGTTCTCCTCCACCGACGAGTGTAGGCGAGGATATCATCCGTGAAGGCCAGTACCTACTTGAGAGTGGGGAAGCACAAAGTTAATTCTGTTCCTAAAATTGTCGGTCACGCTCACAAAGGGCCGGACGACATCGCGACAAACTCATAGCTGAAGTTATATGCTGTTCTATGCCTTGGGAGAGGATTTCGGAGAGTTCACTGGGTCCGCAGCGAGTACACGAAGAATGACTAACTCGAGGTCGACGACGAGTTCCTCGCCAAAAGAGCCGAGATGGTCAAGCGTTGATCGAAGCAGCACGGATGAGGATCAGAGCTCCTTCGTTCTTGTTAGGATCCACCGATGATCTTATTTCCGTGCACGTAAATTATATAATGCATTTGTATCGATAGACGCCAAAATGGGTATATCTGCTAACATATCGGTCGTATCGGTCAAGATGATATATCGGTCTATCGGACATGCTTGGTCAGGGTTCCAATGGAGAGGGGTCAGGTCTCCACCACAATGCCACCAAGGAGGAATATCATGCTCATGAGCGTCGTGTTTCGGGACACCCGGGCGTTTGGAAAAGATTTTATTCCGTTTCGTTTACCTTGCATCAGAAGTAGAACATGTTCGGTTTTGCCTCACTTTTTCCCCGTTTAATCGGTTGTTAGTTCTCTGGTCCAAAATTGATGTATTGTTTGAGACAGATAGAAAAAAACTCAGAATAATGTGGTGGTGTAGGTGTCATGATGTTAAATCAAAACTTTCTGGGATGGGATTGTGGACAAAGAAGGATACAAAAGTATCTTATCGAACAGATATTTAGTTCCAAATGTTCAGTCTTCAGCTCGAGACATGACATTAGCTCTACGATGAAGCCTGAATTTTTGCCTGTCGTTTTCTGGTTTTAAAGCTAAGCACGAGTCTGAACTTTTTCACGGCGTTTTCTAGGTGTTTGCTTCCCTAGTACTATGTCAGAGGAGGATGGAGACACGGCTGATCCTACGAATTCCAATCGGACTCGGATTCCGACTCCCACTCTGCTGCCTCTTTGGCCTTTATAATCCCCCAACAGCAGCATATCTTCTCCATCCCCAATTCGAGAGCTAGGTTTTCTGCGATCTACCTCAAATTCCACGGCGTGGCTGAGTTGAGGCGCAATAGACCAGATCAACCGAAGGCTTGTGCGACGGTTCGTTCGAAGCCGCGTACCACTAGCAGGATGGCGGCGAAGGCAGAGATGGTCACCGGCTGTGTACTGAAGCGGTGCCAGCACCAACATGGTAATGGTCTGATGGAGAAGCGCAAAAGGAAGGCGGTGGAGGCGCCGGAAGGAGATGAATCTCCGCTGAAGAAGTGCGTCGTCGAGAGGCTCCGCCGTTCCGAGTTGCAGCATGGAGCAGAGGAGGCGGCCAGTTGCGAGGTGGCCGTTGGGAACAGGATGACGAGGCTGCCGCAGGAGGAGGTCGACTCCATCCTTGCCACGGTGATGGATGACGATCGTCTCCCTCGCGACTTCAGCGCCCTGAAGCGCCACAACCCTGACCTGATTCCTTCGCCGGAAGAGGAGATGGACGAGGAGCTGGTGTTCTACGACTTTGTACGCGAGTTATATGCCTTAGGAGTGGAATCCAGAGAGTTCCAGGACTGGGTAATAAGCAGCGAATACACCAAGAACTGCTACGTCGAGGTGGACGACGAGTTCCTCGCTAACATGGCCGAGGGTGTCGAAGCAGCACGTAAGGAGGCACTCGCAGGCTTCGATTTCTCGGTGGCCACCGGCGAGAAGTGTGTGCTGGAATGGTGCCAGCATGGTCATGGTCTGACGGAGAAGCGCAATAGGACGGCGGTGGAGGCGCCGGCAGGCGATGAGTCTCCACTGAAAAAGTCCGTCGGCGAGAGGCTCGGCCGTTCCGAGTTGGAGCACGCAACAGAGGAGGCGGCCAGATGCGAGGCGGCCGCTGGGAAAAGGATGACGCAGCTGCCGCAGGAGGAGGTCGACAGCATCCTAGCCACAGTCATGGACGACGATCGTCTCCCTCCCGACTTCAGGGCCCTGAAGCGCCACAACCCCGACCTGATTCCTTCGCCGGAAGAGGAGATGGACGAGGAGCTGGTGTTCTACGACTTTGCACGCGAGCTCTATGCCGTAGGAGTGGAATCTAGAAAGTTCCAGGACTGGCTAATAAGCAGCGCATACACCAAGAGCCGCTACGTCGAGGTGGACGACGAGTTCCTCGCTAATATGGCCGAGGGTGTCGAAGCGGCACGTCAGGAGGCACTTGCAGGCTTCGATTTCTAGGACTTGATGGACTGAAGAAGAGGGCTTTTCTTAAGACCTGAAGAAATGGTTCTGACTTGATGTAATTGGTCTCTTATTGTCTTAGACTCTTAGACCGATCGCAGCTCCTTCTTTCTTGTTAGGATCCACCGATGTTGTAGTTCCAATCTATGTAACCTGTGCTAAGCTAAGCACCGATGGACTCTCTTGTATATTTATAATATAGGTCCCTATGTTATATCCACCAGTTTACCATGAGAATGTTGTTCTGTTCCTGCAGAAATGGGTTTGTAGTTTTAAGGCTGTTGTGTTGCGTTCGTCAGTTAAAAACTACCTTTTCTCAGTTAAATCGTTTCTTAATCAGTTATCATGCTTGTGGCAGTGGTGAAACTGTGGTGAAACTCAAGGCTGCGGTTCCCTCGTGGTGGTGGTGGTGCCGGCGGCGCTGGCGGTTCTGGTGGTGCAGGTAGAGGTGCAGGACATGGTCATGGAGGCGGCGGCGCTGCTCAACTTGGTGACGCCAACCGCCGTGCTGCAGGGCAAGGTGACGGTGGCCAGGGCGGAGCGCGTCGCGCTGCTGATGGAGTATTCAGGACCCGCGTCTCGCGCTGGGATCAGCGGCCGGCGGCTGTTGAAGTTGGTGGCTCCTCCGGTGCCGGGATGACTAGGGCGGCGGCGGCGGAACCCGGCATGGTGGAAACCCTAGAGGACGGAGAAGCCGTGACACTGCTGGGACCCACGCCTGTTCTGCTGCAGGAGACAGTTTTGGCACAGCCAATAGGAGGCGAGGAAGAGCAGCAGCAGGACCAAAGAATGGACACGCAGCTGTCGGTCGTGGATGGTCAACTTGGACCTGTGACGGCCACCCACAATGGGAATGTCGGGAGCTCGCAGGAGGTTGCTACAGGAGCTCCGCTTGCCCCCTGTGGGCATTTGCTGGGAGTCCACACTCTAGAAACTCAGGACGGTGGTCCACTTGGCGTCGGTCAGGTCAGTTTGAACGTGCATGAAGAGGAGGGCAACGAGGTGAGCTGTCCAGGAGCTGAGCTGGAGATGGCGCTGTACGGGCCGTATTCACCAAAGGCTCCGACTCTGGAGGAGGGCGAATGCAGTTTGGGGCCTTTCGTAGCCACTGGGCCTGCTAACAACTCTCTGGGCCCAAAGCAACAAGTTGGCCCAGGACTCGAGCCCACACCCAATGTTGATGGGCTGACGGAGAAGGCGGCCAATGATGCTCTGAGCTCTTTTCTAGTCACCCACACGATCCCCTGTTCTGATCCCATCCAGGGGGGCGACCGCGTGGATGAAGACGGAGGCAAGAGGAGCAGCAGGCTTGCAGCCAAGCTAACCACGGGGCTGTCCACCATGGCTAAGGTGCAAGCGGTGCTGCTCAAGAAGAGTGGCATCGTGCTGGAGGAAGCTGACTCCAAGGCGGCAGATCTGGAGACTTATCGGGCGATGTACAACAAGACACTGCCAGGGAATTTCATGGAAGCTGTCACCTCTATGATGAACGCCGGGAAGAAGGGCCGGGCTGCGGGCATCCAGGGCCGTTAGGCGCCCTCAGCAGCCGTCGGTGTGTCGAGTCCTCATTAGTTTCCAATGTTTAGGTCCTTCTACTGCTTTCTGTGTCTGTTGGGAGGCGTTGCTCTCTCTCGTCTGTTGCTGTGGAGTAGGTTGTTCAGGTTGCTCGGCAAGATCTGGGCTGTTGGGAGTGTGTACGCCGGGTGCTGGGCGTTGTGGGTCTGCTGGCTTGGGTTTGTCGGACGTAACTGGACTGCAGACAGGCTACAAGCGCGAGGATGGCCCCATGATGATGCTTGCTGCCTCTGTGATCAAGTGCTTGAGACGGCGCAACATCTGGCTATCGACTGTCCATACACAAAGGAGATCTGGTTCCTTTTCGACAGGGATCATCCATTCGTGGCTCGCAGAGCTCTCTCCTCTTCATCCATTGGAGAATGGTGGAGGAAGTTTCCAATTAGGCCAAAGGAGAAGGCGGCACCAAAAATCGCAACTGTCTCAATTTATGTCGTCTGGAACATTTGGAAAGAACGGGGACGCAAAAAATTTCAGCAACAGAGCAAAGATCCACCGGGGCTAGCTGCGTTGGTACGTGATGATGTCGCCCTGTTTGAGTTGGCCCACACGGCTTGATCGATTCATAGTACTGTGTGTGTGACTGTGTGTGCTGTGGTCTCTAATTGTGACACAGCCTAAAGTCTGAGTGTGGGGAAGTTCCTCTGAACTTCTCTGAAACTGTAACACATTGTTTATTTCCCTCTCCTATAATGAACAAGCAGAGCGCCTGCTTGTCCTTTTCAAAAAAAAAAAAAACTGAAGTTCTTGTCCTGTACATTTGATCTTGATCCATTTTTTCTGGTTCATGGGCGATGTGAGGAAATGCAGACTGTTCTTTTCCTCTCTTTAGACTTGAACAGATTCTCAACTCCTCATTATGCTTTCATTACGAGAATAAAACCTTGTAAAAATGTTCATATTTAGTACAAAGATTAGATAGTTCACATAGCAGCAAGCGCATGTCTTGTGTTGGGTCTGAAAGGTACATTCTTTCAGTTTACCTTGCACTGCAACATACTCAATCATGTCTGCACAAAGTTCAGTTCGTGAGCAGTCGTTACTATGCTTGGGTGCAGCCACCAATTCAGATGGCAAGTTAGGCGATGAATTCATGGATATCAATACACCAGTACTGTATATTGGTTGGGACTGATGACCTTGTAGAATGATACAATAAGTTATATCCCACCATTATCATGTTGTGTTTGTATTCTTACATTGCAGAAATGTTTGTTTGTCTGCAGGTACTAGGATTCAGTATAATTATGGTTGTGAACTTTGTGATTCGTGTCGCATGATATGATGATACCAAAACTTGATGAGCCAACGGAGAAACAATGCGTACGACGCATCGATGCGTGCTAGTACGGCAGAGAGCGAACTCTTGCCTACGTGCTGGGCGAACAGGGAAATGAAAAGCAGAGTACCTGTACCTTGACATGTTGCTCGATCGTGAAATTGAAAGCGAAGCCAGAGCTGTCCTGCGCTGTCGGTCTGGTGATTAATTACGCGCAGTGGATCTGACGGCTATCATGACAGCTACCGACCTGAAGGCAGGACCACGCACGCATCCGATCGATCCATATTATTGGACTAACCAGTAACCTATCGTGGCTTATTTCAGTTTTTTTTTTACATATATAACCCCTGCCCAATTCGTACACCAAAAGTAACCCACCAAAACATTCTGTAAAAGATAAGCCTGGTGGGATGTACAAGACGTGTCCTTCCGCCAACACAGATGGCGGAAGGTTACATGCCCCATTTGTACTACATTGAGCTCACTTTCGGCTACCTCAAACAGCACGGTGCACACTAATTTCGACCGGTTGGAAACGCACCACGTGTCCTTGCACCGAATCAGTCGTCGACGGAAAGTGACTTTTCGTTGTCTGAGTTGGCGGAAGGATATGTGTTGCTTTTTCACCTTCGTTAGGGTTTGACAAAAAAAATTGGTGGGTCATTTTTGACAAATGAATTGGGAATTATGTCATATTTGTAAATTATTCCTTATTTCAGCGTGGTGCTCAGAGTTGTCTTGTAAACCTCGAATCACGCGTGCAATTTTTTTTGTTGAACATAGAAATATATTTTCAGAGCTCACAGTACAACATATCTCTGCAACAAGTCGTCGAGCAGGGATCAAAGGTGCCTAAATGCATAATATGAGATAGATGATTTAAACACTTGTAGTTGATACCAAAGATTGCCTATAAAACCTAACAGCGATCATTCATCCGTCCACAACACAGACTCGATATTGCTACATCACGCGTGCAATTTAAGAAAATGGAGTACTCGTCTCGTGATACATTTTTTAATAAATACTTCCTCCGTTTTTTAATACTCCCTCCGTCCCGTCATAAGTGTCTCAAATTTGGTCAAAAGTGGATGTATCTAGACATGTTTCATGTATAGATACATCCAATTTTTGGCAAACTTGAGACACTTATTTTTGGACGGAGGGAGTATAAGATGTTTTAGGTGTTGTACATGTTGTCTACATGCATACCAAAATGAGTGAGCATCCACACCAAAATGTGTCTACACAATTATATGTATGTGTATGTGGACAGATGATAAAACATCTTATATTGAAAAACGGAGGGAGTAAATGGTAACATAAAATGGAGCACGCTACGGCTAGCATCGTGGGGTACTTTTTAACACTCCATCGTGCGCGCCCAGCATCAACGTCCATACTCGACGCCTTGATTCGTCAGGAAGCCCTCCACGCTCTACGAGGCTTAGCCGCACGTCGCTCGATCGTCCACGCGTTTGAGACCCTCTCGTCAAACCGACTCGAAATAAACATCTGTGCAAACTTGACCTACACTGATCTCTCTTCTCTGCACATGGCGGTGTGAAAGCAGCTTCTCCGTGCACCATAGCAAAAAAAATTGATCAAAATTTGATCTAGCCAAGTTACTCCTACGCCCACGCATGGCCCTTCAGACTTGTAGGCCTTTTTTACAGCACCTCTTACGCGAGGTCACGACCTTTTACGCACGACCAGTACTGTCGTGCCACGTAACCCTGACAATGGGCCCCACTCACCAGAAAATCTCGTTAACGCATTAAAACAGAACGATCAGTGCTATTTGCGACGAACCAGCGCAATTCCGGTGTATTTTTAAAAAATTACTGAATCGCGATGGATATACAAATTTTGTGTGCAATTGTGATGGTTTTTTATAATTTTATGTAATACAATCACAAGGTTTGACCAACAAAAAGACGATTGTTGGGAGCATATCCATGCTCACTTGAAGCCCAAAAACAAAGTTGACGTCTATCGATCACAAGTATCACTCTCATTATTGGCACACTACACAATCAGAGTGTGAGAACAAATCGAGATGATAACTGATAAGGTGATTACAAATTATGTGCCTGTTAATTGCTTGAACATTTGTTTCATGGATTAGTGGATAACGTGGTTGGATAACGTGGTTTTAGATAAAAAGGGCCTCGCCCCAGTTCCATTCATAGAACGAAACCATCGTTTTACAGCAGTCTATTACAGCATTCGGGAATGGACAGAGTGTTCCACCCAGACAGCAACCAAAACCTGTTCTAATCAGTTACATAACCGAACTGAAACAGGTAAACATCCAAAACACAAACAGCCACCCCATTTATCACTACCTCAGACTTTCGGGTCCTGGGTCAGCTTCCAGTTCCTCCCATCATCGATCATCACCAGGTTTGCGACGTTCAGGGTGTCAGTCAGTGACTTGGTCGACGTCTCCCAATCTTCTCCTTGAACACCACAATGTGGATTCAGCATTGCTCGTTTGCGAGTACCGGAGATCTGCACTGGATCACTCAGCCTCGATCTTGCCATGACAAGGAAGGAGGGCTTCGAGACAGCAGCTCCAGCTGCGACACCACCATGTCCAGCTGGACCCTGGCAGCTTCTGAGAGCAAAATCCTCCACATTGAAAGCATAGACGCCAGTCTCCTCCATAGCACCTGCATACCAGTCCATGGAGTTTTATTAAAGCACATATCATTGCGAGTTTTCCACAGGATCCACATAATTGCAGCGTGGAGAACATTATGCATCTCATGCTTTGATTCACATAACCACAGACTGGCAATTTTCTCATAATTGACTGGTGTTCTAGAGAAACCAGACAATCTCCCTACTTCTGTCCAAATGAACTTAGCAACAACACACTCAAAAAGAAGGTGATTGCAAGTTTCAGTCTCTGTACAGAATAGGCAAGATAAATCAGGTAAAACTTGTCTCTTAGCTAAGTTGTCTCTAGTGAGAATTTTATTGTGAGAAACAAGCCAAAGAAAGAAATGAATCTTTGGAGGAGTTTTAATTTTCCAGACAGCTTGAACAAAAGTGGGAACAATCCCTCTAAAGTTCACAACTGCATACATAGAACTAACAGTATAGATTCCTTTAGCATCTAATTTCCAAAGAATGGTATCTTCCTCACCCGAAATATTAATGGAATTAGCAATTGATACCACATCATACCATTGCAACATCAGACGGTCATCAAAACATCTCCTAAAGGAGAGTTTGAGTTGATTCCCCTCCCATGCATCCGCAATTGTGATGTTATGTTCATTGCATAAAACATAAATTTCCCAATACTGGATTGCAAGACTAGAGTCTCCAAACCAGAGATCCTCCCAAAATTTGATTTTCCTACCATTGCCTACTTTCCACGGGTAGCCCAACTTGGCTGCATTAGCAGCCCAGAGGACACCTTTCCAAAAGGGAGAAACCCCAGCAGTGGAGCAAGAAAACAAATTGGGGTTATTCACATTATATTTGTGGTCAATAATTTGTTTCCACAACTTGTTCTCATCTAGGTGGTACTTTTTCACCCAAGAAGCTAAAAGACACATGTTCAACTCAGCTAAGTTAGGGATCCCAAGACCTCCAAATTCTTTCTTCTGGGCTACTAAACCCCAGCTAGCCAAGTGATACTTGAAGTGTCCTTCATAGTCATCCCACAGGCAGTGAGCCATCTGTGAGTTAATCAGGGCTATTGCCCACTTGGGAAACTTGATTACACTAAGCAGGTATACAGGGATACTTGCTAGAATACTTCTAACTAACTCCAGCTTAGCTGCATGTGACAAAAGTTTCCCTCTCCAACCAGCTGCTTTTTTAATCAACTTATCAATAATTGGTTGGAGATCTTCTTTTCTCAGCTTAGCATTGTGCAGGGGAACCCCAAGATATTTCAGAGGGAAATTCCCCAACCTACAGCTAAGAATTTGAGCAAACATTTGAGCTTCTTCTTCTGACACATTAATCGACACAAGATCACATTTGTGAAAATTAATGCGCATACCAGAGAGTTGCTCAAAACAGGAAAGTAGCCATTTAAGATTAATTGCACAAGATCTATCATTCTTTAAGAAAAGGAGTGTATCATCAGCATACTGCATGCTCACAACCCCAGATCTATTAAACCCATGTAGTAGGCCTGTAATTAACTCATTGTTTGCAGCTCTAATGAGCATTTTAGTGAAGACATCAGCAGTAAGATTAAAGAGCAGGGGAGAGATAGGGTCTCCTTGCCTAACTCCTCTTCCAGCTATATGAAAGTCACTGTTTGTATCATTTATCCTCACCCCAAAAGAGCCATTTTCAAGCAGGGACTTAACCAAATTGATAAACTTTGGACTAAACCCTCTAGATGCCAACATCTTGAGTAGGAATTGCCTATCTACTCTGTCATAGGCTTTCTCATAATCAAGCTTGAAAATGAAACCTGATTGGTCACTGCAAGCAACATCATGAATAATTTCATGAGCCGCCACCACACTCTCCAAGATAAACCTCCCTCTAATGAAGGCAGTTTGATTAGGAGAGATTAAATCCTCACATACTTTCCCTAAACGATTTGTAGCACATTTAGAGAAAATTTTAAAGCTACAATTAATGAGAGCAATAGGCCTAAATTTCTGAATCTGAGTAGCATCAGGTTCCTTTGGTAACAAGGTTAGCAGAGCAAAATTGAGCCTAAACAGGTCTAGAGATCCATCATTCCAGGCTTTAAACATTTTTAGGAGATCCTTTTTAACAAGATCCCAGAAGTGTTGATAAAAGAAAAAAAGGTAATCCATCTGGACCAGGAGCTCCCTCAGCATAAGAGCCAAAGACAGCTTCCTTCACATCTTGTTCAGTAAAAGGAGCATCAAGTAAATCATTTTGAGCATTTGTTACTTTATCAGATTCTTCCCAAAAGTCCTCAGAGAGATCTACATTGATTCTTTGCTCGAAACCAAATAAAGTTTTGTAATAATCAACAGCAATTTTAAGTATACCTTGAGTATCTTCCACCATACCAGAAGGCCCTTCTAGAGCTACAATATTCTTCTTCCTCCTTCTCTGGTTGGCTTGAGCATGAAAATAGGCCGTGTTGCGGTCTCCTTCAAGGATTTGTCTCTCCCTAGATCTCTGTCTGGCTTTTATCTCCTCTTTCTTCCAAATATCTGTTAACTCATCAGAAATAAATTTCATCCGAGTTTTAGAAATAGGAGACAAACATATAGATTCAGACAATATATCCAGTTGATCAAATTCAGCAACAAGTTGCTGTTTGTATTTAAATTGAGCAGATTCAACATTTGCACACCACCCTTTGGTGTACCTCCGGAGATTTCTGACTTTAAATTGCCAGATATCCACAGGGTTGTCAAATCTACAAGGAAGATTCCAAGCTTTATACACCACTTCCTTAAACCCATCTATTTTCAGCCACCATTTCTCAAACCTGTATTGTTTTATTTTAGGGATAACAATAGCCCCAGTATCTAACACCAAAGGTGTATGGTCACTACCTAACCTAGGTAGAGCACTAACTTGACTAGAAGGATACAAAGCCTCCCAGCAAGTGGAAACAAACACCCTGTCCAAGGTTGCCATAATAGCATTGGCCTGGTTGTTGCTCCAAGTATATTTCCTCCCAGCACATTTTAATTCAATTAGGCCAAATTTATTAATCCAGTCATTGAAAAGGTTAACCCAGTGCTGATTTACATTACCAGAGCTCTTCTCTTTGCTATCTCTAACTAGATTGAAATCCCCACCTAGCATGATGGGGCCATTCCAGTTAGAGACAACAAGGTGAAGTTCATTAATAAAGTCCAGCTTAAATTCATCATAAGCCGATCCATAAATGGATACAAACATCCACACAGATGCATCTTTTTTGTTTTTAAGTAAACAAGACACACTAAACGTACGAATATCTGTGGATAAAACCTCAAACATATCCGAATTGATTCCGACTAGGATACCCCCAGCTGTGCCAATTGCAGGTAGCCAACACCACATATAAGTGTCATTGCTATCTAATGTTTGAAGTTGTAAAGCAGTAAAACCTTTCTTTTTAGATTCAGAAAGGCAAATTAAGTCTGGATGCTTATCCCTAATGAGATTTCCAGTTCTAGAAAGCTTGTCAGGTCTATTTAGACCTCTAGGGTTCCAGAATAAACCTAACATTTAGATTGAAATTTTAGTTTTCTTCTACTCTTCTTCTTACTACACACCTCAGACCAGGGTGCTTCATCAGAAGAGTAGTCATCATCTCCCCCATTTTCACTAATGTGTGGGGAAGAAGAGGGGAAATTAGAAAGCTCCACTCCATAATTAGAGTTTTGCTCAGCCACATGGTCCTCACAAGTCAAATCAATGCTGACAGGAAGAAACATATCTGGGTGGCTATCTTTGAAATTATCAAATCTAGCATTTTCAGCGTTTTTAATGTAGTTAATGTTTTTAGCAACATCTACTTCAGAATTACCAAGCACTACACCAGCTAATCTAGCTCTAAGCATTAGACTATTAAGAATCTAGCTCTAAGCACTTCAGAATAACAATAACGTGGTTTTACACTGCATATCAACATTTCTCAAGAATTGTACAAGGGCGAGAAGGACTTCGTACATGGCATCCGAATAAGCACGTGCCCATCACTAGCTCCTCGGTCACCTGTACAAAAAACAGAGCACGCGGATCGCCCCAGTTCACGCAGGCGCACAATTACGAGTCAGGCATGTCCACCACCGAGGCGCTGCTCGCCTCCGGCGATGGCGGAGTGTCGAGCAAGCGGATGAGCATCGACGACGCGCTGGCGCAGCACGCGGGGGAGTTCGGGCGGTGGCAGCTGCGGCACTTCGTGCTGGTGTCGGCGGCGTGGGTGCTGGAGGCGATGCATGCCATGGTCATCATCTTTGCGGACAGGGAGCCGGCCATGTCGTGCACGGCGGTGGACGGACGGTGTGGCGACCGCTGCGCTGGCTCCGCCGCCGGGTGGGAGTGGGACCAGGGGAGCGCGTCGTCGACGGTGGCCGAGTGGGGGCTCGTCTGCGGCGAGCGGTACAAGGTCGGGCTCGTCCAGGCCATCTTCTTCGCCGGGTGCATGATCGGTACGTAGGATGTCGATTCTCTGCTAGTCTGCTATGCTCACGTCGATCGATCGTTTGATTCTCCCAGATCCAGTAGTTAATTCTCCCTGCCATGGATTTGCCTAACTGACGGGTGACGGCGAGTTGAATGGGTGCACGCCTTAAATGTGGTAGCAGTGTGGGCTTCAGTTCGTTGATCTGTTTCTACATTCTCCTCTGCCATTTTTCTGTTTCCGATTCCCTTTGTGAGTTTTCGAGCGATTCATCTTTTTTCGTCGGCCTAAACATTTTATTTTAGATAAAAAAGGGCACCAGCCCCGGTTTCATTGATAGCCTAAACATTTGCCTACCATGCTGTCATGGATTGCTTCGTCAGGCTGTCAGCTTAAAGCATGCATGTCACAAAGCTGTATCTCCCCCTGGTCCTAATCCTGTTGGTTGTCGTTTGCCTCCGTGAGTGCTACCTGGAGACTGGAGTACAGTTAATTGAATCAGTGTTCTCGACGGCAGCTCACGGTTTCGCCTTCTCGACTGCAGCTTCCTCAAGATCGACTAGTTGGCCATTTGGATGGATGCGATCGAGTACTAGGTGAGCGATCGAGTATCATAGTTGAAGTTTACTTTCAGATTTTGACTGATTCTTGCATCATCATTTTCTACTAAACTTACTGTATCTATGGCAGCCTGACTGCTACCACTGGCTAGCAGCCTTACCATAGAGAGTATCGTTTTGATGGGAGTGGACCGTGCAATATTAGTGAATGAAGGGAGTAGAGGAAAGAGATGAAACCAATTGTAACTTGCCTAGGAGGCACAGTGGCTGCAATCCGGCACATCCACTAGTAGTCTTGACTTAGATCGGTTCCATAAGCACTAAACGTTTGTTCCATTGTGTCTATTTTCTACGTTGTACCGGTAGTTGTGATTTGTTCAACTAAAATTTTGTTTTGCTCATCCTAAGTCTTCGTTCCATTAATAGTCATTTTTTTTAGAAAAGGGAATTTTATTAATCCCAGCCTCTGCATCGAGTGATGCACACATCCGATTATTACAAAGTTTAAAAGTATCTTATTCGTGCTTACATCTCAAAAAGCGCAAAGATCGAGACAGGCCTCAATCGACAAAGACAAACTTAAGTAGAACTACGAAAGTCGACTAATATGTTGCCACGCATGTCGGGAGAAAAAATCCTGTGCCACGCGCAGAAGTCTCGTGCACCCAGCCACCCCCAAGGTCCCGCTGGTCCGAAGGCAACAGGAAAGCCCATAACTGTATCCAGTGCACCGCCATGTGAATAACCTGTAATACATGAAAATTATTCTTTCTATTAAATACAATATCATTTCGACAATTCCAAATAGACCAACAAATAGCTGAAACGACTATACGAATCCTATCTTTGGTCTTTTTGTCCACCCCCCACAACCAATTCCCAAACATGTTTGTGACATTAGCAGGGGAGGAATATTATATGTACAAAAGACTACACGCCATATAAGTTTTGCAAAAGGCCAAGAAATAAAGAGGTGTTCAATACTCTCATCATTCCCACAAAAAGAACAATGTGAGCTACCATGCCAATTCTTTTTAGCAAGATTATCTTTTGTTAACAAGACTTTTCGATGAAGGAACCACATAAATATCTTAATCTTTTGCGGTATTTTTAATTTCCAAAGATACTTCTGTAAATATCTAGTATGACCATTCATCAGGTCCTCATACATAGATTTTATTGTGAATTGCCCATTTTGGGTCAGCTTCCACTTAAAACAATCAGGAACATCATTCAACGTTACCTCCATCAATCTAAGGCACGAATGAGACCACATCTCCCATTTGTTCCCCACCAGGGCCTTCCTAAATCCTATATTTAGTGGAGGCGCATTATGAAGCACATCATGAACCGAAACATGCTGGTGCTGCACAATGTTATACAATAACGGATATTGGTTCATTAATAGTCATTATGTGTTCCGTCCATCTAACACTAAAATGTTGTTACTCTTCGTCGAACCTTCGACGTGAATGAGGAATAGACGCGTCGCAGCCAACACGCTAAGACATCGTCATTGCATATGGAGAAAGAATACACACAATTTATACACTTTTTGGCGTTTAAATTCAAAAAATTCAAAAAATCTCGGAATTTTTAGCCGATAAGAAGCTTTCCCCTGGGTGCTCGGGAAACTCGGTTACCGGCCGATAACCGGATTTACCGACCAGTAACCAAAACCATGATACCAGCTGTCAGGAGCTAATCCCTGCCTATCCCGGCAAAACTGGTTTCGTTGATGCTTATTGTCGCGCCGAGTGCTCCGCTACTTTTTTTCCTGCTAAGAACGAATTTACCTCCTATCCATTCGATAGAAAAATGTTTTATAGCGCCCCACGATGGAACGGTAGACGCTTCGGTGGTTTTTTAGTTTTACGATATATTTTTATTTTCCTAAGCGCCTAGATAAGCATCGTGCATTGTGGATGCTCTAGTATCAATGATTTGTTCCAAGAGCATTAAATTTGCTCCGCTATTAGGTCATGATTTATTCCTTGAGCATTGATTCTTTTGTTCCTCTTGGTATAAACTTCCATTCCCCTAGGAGTTAATGGTTTGCTCCATGAACACTAACGTTCTTTGTTTCGCTTGGTCTATCAATTTATTCTACTAGTCGATGTTAATCACTAAAGAGGACTACATATCTGTTCCCCTTTATCTTATTTTATGTTTCTATTTATCCATTTTTTCCGTTCCACTTCTAATTGCGAATTATTCCATCACCGCTATTTTCCCCTCTTATTATAAAGTATTGTTCCACTAGTAATTATGGATTGTTCTGTGATGTTTATTTTCTTCCACTAGTAATAGCACAATGTCACATGATAACTCTTTTCTTCTAGTACTAATTATGAATTATTCCACGATAATTTTTTATTCCAATAATCCTTGCGGATTACAATTACTTTTCTATTTGGTTCTTTGCACTATGTTGGATTTGCATGTGAAATCTAACAAATCATGTTGTTTTTGGCAGGTGCGGGCATCTTTGGACACCTATCAGATTCTTTCCTAGGCCGGAAGGGAGCCCTCCAGGTGGTCTGCATCCTCAACATAGTCTTCGGCCTCCTGACCGCGCTCGCCCCCAACTACTGGGTTTACGTGATCCTCCGCCTCCTCACGGGGTTCAGTGTGAGTAGCGTAGGCCTATGCTCCTTCATCCTAGCCACAGAGCCCATTGGGCCCTCTCGCCGGGGAATCGCCGGCATGTCCACCTTCTACTTCTTCTCTGTCGGCATCACGGCCCTTGCCGGCATCGCTGCGTTGTCCCAATCCTCCTGGCGCCTTCTATATGTAGTCACATCGCTTCCCTCCCTTGCGTATGTGCTCGCCGTGTTGCCATTTGTCTCCGAGTCCCCGCGCTGGTACCTCGTTCGTCGGTGCCCCGACGATGCCATGTGCGTCTTGCGCAACATCGCGGCCACCAACGGCAGAAGCATCCCGGACGGTGTAACGCTTAAGCTCGACGATGAGGGTGATAACATAGACGGCGGAAATATGGTCGATGAGTTTTCCGCAGCATCATCAGTCACGATCCTGGACGTGATCCGGTCGAAGACGACGCGGGACAGACTGGTGTTGTCCGTGCTCATCAACTTCTTTTCCTCGGTGGTGTACTATGGGTTGAGCCTAAATGTGGTGAACCTCAAGACTAACCTTTACGTCAGCGTCATGGTGAACTCGCTCGCCGAGATGCCTGCCTACTTGATCACCGCGTTGCTCCTCGACTACTTAGGTCGGAAACCACTCACCATTGGCACCTTGGTTCTCAGTGGCATGTTCTGCACCATCGGCAGCTTGTTCCCCGGTGTCGGTGCCATGAGGTAAATTAGTTAACAGTATGTTCTTAATTATATACGCACTTTATATTCTCTGTCCGCATAACATTGAGTATATATGTTATATTGCAGGTTCGTGAGGATGGCATGTGGAGTGGTGGGGATCTTTGGAGTGGCAGCCTCGTACAACCTATTGAACATATACATGGCGGAGCTGTTCCCTACGGTAGTGCGGAATGTGGCGTTGGGGTGCATTAAGCAGGCGGTACAGATGGGGGCCATATTGGCGCCGATGGTGGTGGTGCTCGGTGAGCGGCTGCCATTCGCCGTGTTTGGCGTGTCGGGGATCATCGGCGGGATGCTGGTGTTCTACCTCCCGGAGACGATGAACAAGCCCTTGTATGATACCATGGCCGGCCTGGAGGAAGGGGAGAAGACCGTCTTGAAGTAAAAGGTAGGGGTGGTGTGAATGTCCAAAACCGGATCACGTCCCGCGTCGTCTTCGACCGGATCTGTACCATGTGTACCATGTGTACCTGAGCAAACCGGATCTGTGCCATGTGTATCGTAGTGCTGAACGATGTTGCTGGTATACAATGTTACGGAGGATAATGAGTCGCACGAGTTGGCTCATCTGTGGGTTTTTTGTTGTAAGGGGTTTGTGATTTTTAGAACAAACTCTTTATTGTTTCACTATTTGATAAATTAAAGGAGCGTTTTCCAAGCCTAAATTGGATGGCTTCATATTTTCAATATATGTGCATCCAGTGCTAGTTTTGGAAATGAGCAAACCGTCTGTTTTGTAACTCTAGGTCTGACAATGTGAAACTTGATCGTCTTACAAATAAGAATATCCCAGTTTTCTTAAAAATAGTAAACTGATAAAGGTCCTACTTCAACTCCATCGGAGTGTGGTCCATTGAGTTACCCTCATCTCCGTGCGCTGGGGACACCTTCTCCTCCGACTCCGACAGCGAGAGGTCCACGAAGGTAGCCCATACACGATCTCCGATGACTTTCAAGTTGTGAGACATGGTACAGATGCTAGACAACTAGCGGCAGATAGGGGTTGAATAAATTTATAGTCAAGTCGGAGGACGCAAAATGGTGGGGACATCATGAGATTTCATATTTCACACAATTTTTGAAAAAAAAGAGAGAAAATAAATTCATATGCACATGACTAAATACCGTGCACGATACATCAAGACGCACATGCTTATTTTACTAGAACCGTGTGAGATACAACGCACAGGCTTATTTTAAGGGATGTTTTCATAGATAATAATATGTAATAACAAAAGTCATGTGAAGAAGCACTATACGCATATACAAGACTGCGACTTAATCATTACATAGAAAAATCAATCTAACTTCTAAAATAATCCTACTACTTCTTATCAGAATCTGCATGGCCGGCCTTGAAAAAACCGGAGTCAGAGCCCTCAGCATCATTGGCCTCGGCATTGCCCTTTGTCGCACGCTTTGCTTTTTGCATATTTCCCGTCCATGGACTTATTCACCACGCCATGCTCTGGTAATATATTCTCATCATCCTCGGCCTCACTCATACTCCCTCCATTGCAAAATATAAGATGTCTTAACTTTTTTTATTCACATATATTTATATGTTGCTAGACACATTTTAGTGTGTATATTCACTCATTTTAGTCTATATCTAGTTAGTATGTGAAATAGCTAAATCATCTTAGACTAGCCATAGTGGGAGTAACATAGGTGGTAACATAAATGCCACATAAACACAAATGATGATGTGGCATGCAATTAAGGAAGAGAGAGATGGTGGTGGTATCATAGGTAGATACCGTAACATAACGGATTTCGAGGCAAGATGAGTCTATAGGCTAATAAATGCATGATTGTATGATACCACACATATGTTACTACCCACTATAGAGGTAGTAACATAGACTAGTATCATATGAATGATACCAGTGTATGATACTCCCCACTATGAGTAGTCTTATATTTAGTAACGGAGGGGTAACTTCTAGGACTTTCTCGGCCTTCTAGGTCTTCATTGTATGAACAGGCACGCCTTTTTTTTTTTGAGAGAAATGAACAGGCACGCTTGTGTGAGCGTTGAGCTGCCATCTACGGATTGGCACATCGCCACCAAACCGCTTCCCACACGGCGGCTCCGGCCCGGGATTGTGACGACTAGAGGTCAACCGAGCAGCCCTTGGAGCCCAATCAGACCTTCCCTACAGATCGTACGTAGCCAGCCATTACCGGCGGATCCGTAATGCACGGTATGGTACGAACCGACACCCGCCGCGGATATATATATATATAGAAAATCTGAGATATCGGATGGAGCCGTCATGGGCTCTCCCTCCCAAGTTTCGAGCAAGCGGCGGCATGCAGCGTGCCGTCTCTGACACAATTAACGCAGTGATCCTGTGCAACCCGTACGTGCTACTCTCTCTGGTGTCGGCCAAGAAGGAATTGAAACAGGAAACGTGTGTGCATGTGAGCCAACTGAAAAGCGGAGTAGTTGCTTGATACAAAAAAAATATTGCTCGAACTTTTTTTTTTTTTTAACATTGAAACAGAGTATCAAGTCTGGTCTTGCAACTACACGGCAAAAGGAAGAAATCTGGTCAGCTCCTCGTGCACGGTATGCTACGGTGATCTATCGGGTGGAAATTCGGAAACTATCCAGTGAAAACCGGTGAAAATCATAAAAAATTCGTAACTAAATTTTCTTAAAAATTTCCATAAAAATGCATTATGTCGGGTAGGTTGATTTATATAGACATGGAAATTCGCAAGTTGAACTTAAAATTGTTTACGAGATATGAAAACAATAATTTCAGCTATGAACAGTAACTTTGCTACTATTTATTGATAAATTTATCATTTTCATAGGTACTAAATAGTTTCAACTTACAAATTTCCATGTCTATAGAACTCAATCTTCTCGACGTTATGCATTTTTGCTTAAAGTTTCTTAAAACTTTTAAACATGATTTTTTTCGTGTTTTTCACCTGTTACCTCTGAAATCAATCCAGAGCATCCGGTGGAACCCGATTAAAACCACACAAAAAAATCATGTTTAAAATTTTAAAAATTAACAACAAAAATACATTATGTCGGGAAGGTTGATCGGTGATCCATGGATATGGAAGATTTTCTTCCTGACGTACAAGTTGTGCATCTGGCGGCTTTCATGACAGCTAGCCACATGTAATACTTGAATAACTACTACTTCTACCTAGCCATATAGGTAAACTTGTTTGCTAGGGTTGGTTGGTTGCATCCTTGCTCAACTGATCAAGAGCCTCCAAAGCCATCTAATTTATTTAAGCTGTGAGTATGGGCACTCCAACGATTACAATATAAATTTTTTGCTTACAGCATTGATTTAATCGTTGGCACAAATCTCCCCGTTGTTCCTGGAAAAAATCATCCAGTTCACGGCAGCATTGAAATATGCCAATGGAATATAAATCCTAGCTATTCAACAAATCCCCAATGCTTGCACGAATATGTTGAGAAAATGAAGCAACACATGCAAAACATGTGACAAACAATGTCACAACAATTTCTCGATTTTTTTTGTCACAACCGTTAAAAAAACACATCCACAACATGAGAAAACCTGGCCACTACAACAAGATGTAATCTGGCCACTACACAACATGAGGAAAATCCCCTTGAAGCATATATTAGAGTTATATTATGTGTCCATGTATACCTGTATAGTTTCCCCGTTGTATGAGGGGTTTCCTGCATATTTGTCACCTGTACATGTACTATATATTGTGGCCTTTGGCCCCTGGAAATACAAGTTGCGTATTTCCCTAACATGGTATCAGAGCTAGGGTTTTTTTTTTCCCGCACGCCGCAACTCGTGCTGATCCTCCCGCTGGTCTGGTTTCCGATCGAAGCCTCCCGCGAAGAGCTGCTCTCTTCTCTGCCCGTCCTGTCGTCCGGCCGCTGTCGTTGCGCTGTGGCTGCTCTGCTCTCTTCTCTGGCCGCTGCTGCACCTGGCTGATCTGCTCTGGCCGTCGTCGATTCCCGGCCGCCGCCGTCAATTCCGGCCGCCGTCGTCGATTCTCGGCGACGTCTCTGATTCCCGACCGCCGCCGGCCTGCTTCCAGGTCGAGATCGATCCGGCTCCCTGCTTTCAGATCGGGATCGGTTCGATCTAGTGCTGCTCTCTCAGGTCGATCTAGTGCTGCTCTCCGTTCCGATCGATTTCCAGATCGTGTTGACCAGTACTAGTGCTGCTCTCCGTTCCGATCGATTTCCAGATCGTGTTGACCAGTTAAAAAAAAAAGTAAAAAAAAAACTGGTACAATGTCTTCGTCATCTGGCTATGTCTCCATCCCTCGTTGCCCGGTGATTTTTGATGGTGCTAACTACACCGAGTTTGCTGGATTTATGCGCATTCACATGCGTGGTCTTCGTCTATGGGGTGTTCTTACTGGCGAGGTCACCTGTCTGCCGCGTCCGGTTCTGCCTGTGGTTCCTACTCAGCCGACGCCCCTGGTTCTTGCTGCTACTGCTTCTCAGGCTGATCAGGATGCAGCCAAGGTTACTGATGCTGCTGCGGTTCACGCTTATGAGCAGAAGGTCGAGGAGTACGACGCTTCCCTTACTGCTTACCGTGCTGATTTGGTTGCCTACACTCAGTGGATTGATGAGGATGCTCGTGCTGCAGCAGTTCTTTCTTCCAGTGTTCTTCCTCAGTTTGCCTCTGAGTTTATGGGGCTCGGTACTGTCTCTGAGATGTGGACCCACCTTCGCCAGCGCTACCAGCCATCTGGCGATGCTCTCTACCTGTCAGTGGTCTGTCAGGAGCATGCACTTCAGCAGGGCGACTCCACTATTGATGAGTTCTACACGCAGAGTTCTGCTATCTGGCGTCAGCTTGACTCTCTCCGTACTGCGGTTTGTGGTACCTGCCCGTGTTGCCAGATTATGCGGTCTGACTTGGAGTTCTAGCGCGTCTATGAGTTCTTATCTCGGCTCCGCCAGGAGTTTGAGCCCCGCCGTGCTCAGTTGCTTGCTCGTGGCCGTGTCCCTATTTCGGCTGTTCTTTCTGAGCTTCGTGCTGAGGAGACTCGCCTCCGTGGTGCTGGTCTACTTGCGGTTCCCTCAGTGTTTGTTGCTCGACCTCCTGCTACGCCGTCTACAGCACCAGTGCTTCCTCGTCCCAGTGCTCCGCCGCTTCTACCCACTCCTTCTGGTGGCGATGGTCGTTCTCGTGTTCTTCCTCATTGCGGCTATTGTGATAAGGATGGTCATGCTGAGTCTGATTGCTGGAAGAAGCAGCGCAAGGAGCGCAAGGAGCGTACTTCTTCTACTCGGCCGCGTGCTCCTTCTTCGACACGCCCTGATTCCTCCTTCACTGAGCAGGATATTATGAGGCTTAAGCGTCTGCTTGATGCTTCAGGTTCTTCGACAGGTACTGTAGGCTCTGTGACTGATGCTTCCAGCTCTGCGCGACCACCATCTACACAGTCAGGTACATCTCGTTGGGTTCTGGATTCTAGAGCTTCTTTTCATATGTCTTCTGATTCTTCCGCCTTATCCTCTCTTCGCTCACTAGATTCTCCTATTAATGTTCTCACTGCCGATGGTACTTCTCTTTCGGTTGCTGGTCGTGGTAATCTTACCACTCCTACTTTCTCTGTCCCTGACGTTTCTCATGTTCCTCGTCTTACCATGAATCTTTTTTCTGCTGCCCAGCTTACTGATTCTGGTTGTCGCGTCATTCTTGATGTTGATTCTTGTTCCGTTCAGGATCGCCGCACGCGTGCTCTGGTTGGGGCTGGCCCTCGGCTCCGTGATTCTCCGGGGCTCTGGGAGGTCGACTGGCTTCGTGTTCCTTCCGCTGCCACCACTACAGCCAGTTCTTCTGCTTTCGTCGCTTCTGCTACCGGCTCCTTCCAGCAGTGGCATCATCGACTTGGTCATCTTTGTGGCTCACGTCTATCGTCGTTAGTTCGTCGAGGTCTTCTGGGGTCTGTCTTAGGAGATGTCTCTTTACATTGTCAGGGTTGTCGTCTTGGCAAACAGATTCAGTTGCCTTATCCTACTAGTGAGTCAGTGTCTAAGCGTCCTTTTGATTTAGTTCATTCTGATGTGTGGGGTCCGGCTCCCTTTGCTTCGCAAGGGGGCCATCGCTACTATATTATATTTATCGATGATTTCTCTCGCTACACTTGGCTTTATTTTATGTCTTCTCGCAGTGAGGTTCTCTCTATATATAAGCGTTTCGCTGCCATGGTTCACACTCAGTTCTCTACGCCTATTCGTGTGTTTCGTGCTGACTCTGCTGGCGAGTACATTTCTAAGATGTTACGCGGTTTTCTTGTAGAGCAGGGCACTCTTGCTCAGTTCTCTTGTCCTGGTGCTCATGCCCAGAAGGGCGTTGCTGAGCGCAAGCATCGCCACCTTCTTGAGACGGCTCGTGCGATGATGATTGCCGCCTCTCTTCTGCCTCACTTTTGGGCTGAGGCTGTTTCCACTTCCACCTATCTCATCAATATTCAGCCTTCTGCTGCTCTGCAGGGTGGTATTCCTCTTGAGCGTCTTTCGGATCGTTCTCCTGATTATTCGGCGCTTAGATTGTTTGGTTGCGTTTGTTATATTCTTCTATCTCCCCGTGAACGCACCAAATTAACCGCTCAGTCTATTGAGTGTGTTTTTCTTGGATACAGTGATGAGCATAAGGGTTATCGGTGTTGGGATCCTGTTGCTCATCGGATGCGGATTTCTCGGGATGTGACCTTTGATGAGTCTCGTCCTTTCTACCCGCGTCCATCCTCCTCGACATTTTCGGTAGAGGACATCTCGTTTCTCACCTTTCCCGATACACCTCCCTCAGTGCCTCGTATTCCTACTCCTCTTCGACCCACTGTTGATTCGACTCCATCCTCTCCTACATCACCGGCGTCTTCTTCTCCCTTGGCGCATGACTCTCCTCCTCCATCACCGCCGCCTTCCACGTCTCCACCTCCGGTGATTCCTTCTCGTCCCTCTTTTCAGTTCCATTACACCCGTCGTCCACGTGTTGTGGATGAGTCCACTGATGCACCATCTACTTCTGGTGTGTCTTCTTCCTCTTCTCAGCCGACCAATGGTCTTCGGGCTCGACCTTGTCCTCCCCCTGACCGCTATGGTTTTTTGGCTGTTGTTGAGCCGACCTCTTATCGTGATGCTGTTGTTCATCCTGAATGGCAACTTGCGATGGCAGAGGAGATTGCTGCCCTTGAGCGCACTGGCACATCGGATCTGGTTTCTCTTCCTCCCCGTGTTCGTCCCATCACATGCAAGTGGGTCTATAAGATTAAGACTCGTTCTGATGGATATCTTGAGCGTTATAAAGCTCGTCTTGTGGCTCGGGGTTTTCAGCAGGAGCATGGTCGCGATTATGATGAGACATTTGCTCCTGTGGCCCATATGACCACTGTTTGCACACTTCTCGCTGTGGCCTCTGTTCGACACTGGTCTGTGTCTCAACTTGATGTTAAGAATGCATTTCTTAATGGTGAGCTGCGTGAGGAGGTTTATATGCAGCCCCCACCTGGGTATTCTGTTCCTGATGGCATGGTTTGTCGTCTTCGTTGTTCTCTCTATGGCCTTAAGCAAGCCCCACGCGCCTGGTTTGAGCGCTTCGCCTCTGTGGTGACTGCAGCTGGTTTTTCTCCTAGTGCTCATGATCCAGCGTTGTTTGTTCACCTGTCTGCTCGTGGTCGGACTCTTCTTCTTCTATATGTTGATGATATGATCATCACTGGTGATGATCCCGAGTATATTGCCTTTGTCAAGGCACGTCTTAGTGAGCAATTTCTTATGTCTGATCTTGGTCCTCTTCGTTATTTTCTTGGGATTGAGGTTTCTTCTACCTCTGATGGTTTCTTTATCTCTCAAGAAAAGTATACCCAGGATCTACTTGCTCGTGCTGCTCTTAGTGATGAGCATATTGTTGAGACTCCTATGGAGCTCAATGTTCACCTTCGCGCTTCTGATGGTGATCCCTTATCTGATCCGACGCGTTATCGTCATCTTGTTGGGAGTCTTGTCTATCTTGCTGTCACTCGTCCGGATATCTCCTATCCTGTCCATATTCTGAGTCAGTTTGTTTCTGCTCCCACTTCTGTTCACTATAGTCACCTTCTTCGTGTTCTACGATATCTTCGTGGCACGATGTCACACCGTCTGTTCTTTCCCCGTTCCAGCTCGTTACAGCTCCAGGCCTATTCGGATGCTACGTGGGCTAGTGATCCTTCGGATCGCCGTTCACTTTCTGCTTACTGTGTTTTTCTTGGTGGTTCTCTCATTGCCTGGAAGACGAAGAAACAGACTGCAGTGTCACGTTCGAGTGCGGAGGCAGAGTTGCGGGCTATGGCTCTTTTGACGGCTGAGGTGACTTGGTTACGATGGTTATTAGAGGATTTTGGTGTTCCTGTTACAACACCTACTACCCTCTTCTCGGACAGTACAGGTGCTATCAGTATTGCGCGTGATCCGGTGAAGCACGAGCTTACCAAGCATATTGGTGTTGATGCTTCTTTTGTACGCGCTAGTGTGCAGGATCAGGTTATTGCTCTTCAGTATGTGGCTTCCGAGTTGCAGTTGGCGGATTTCTTCACGAAGGCCCAGACTAGAGCGCATCATGGATTTTATCTCTCCAAACTCAGTGTTGTGAATCCACCATGAGTTTGAGGGGGGGGGGGGGGTGTTAGAGTTATATTATGTGTCCATGTATACCTGTATAGTTTCCCCGTTGTATGAGGGGTTTCCTGCATATTTGTCACCTGTACATGTACTATATATTGTGGCCTTTGGCCCCTGGAAATACAAGTTGCGTATTTCCCTAACAGCATACACCCAGAATATTTGGAACTATTCCTTATGAGTACATAACAAACACTATACACACATGTAACTTGTCGAAACACCATTCACAACATAAAAAAATCTCCAAAATCACTAACCTTGTAGCCCCGTGATTCGTGAACAACGAAAGCACCCCCAGCCCCCACCCCCCTCCCACCTCGCGGATAACGTATCCGCCTCACCAGAGCCCCATTGATGCCATACCGGGCCATTTGAAATATATTCCCCCTCAGCCCACCGACCGATTAGTTTTGGTTGATTCGGTGCGGGAGAAATAATTGGTAAGTATAAGAAGCACCTAATTTAGCCAGTTAAATGACAGCTATGCTGCATCAACCAAGTTAATGTAATTTTCTAGACTAGTTCATCATTTTTTTTAAACAATGGTGTATTGACTTAAAATAATGTAATAAGGATAATGCAAGCAGAAAGAAATCAGGCCGTTTCTGTATAACTAGGCGTGGACGTTCTTTGTTTCCGGATTAAAGGGTTCGTCTCCTCTGCCTATAAAAACTTTGTCTTTCAAAAATGACAACCGTATTAAACTCAGTATTTCACTATTTTGGTCTTCGGTCACGACCAAATAGACCAATTGACTTCGCCGACTCGGCATTCACCGTGTTGCTAGCCATCTTTCGCGTCGCCAACTCTAGTTGCATGTACAAATGGACTAGCTGTCCTACTGGAGAACGAGTATTTGCCCTACATAGTACTGAGTGGGTGAATGCATGCGCCTGGCTAGGTTAGTGGTATCGGGGTGCTCTATCGTGTGTGTGTGTGTGTGTAGGGGGGGGGGGGGGGTCATGTTGTTGTCGGTTGCCCGCACCCACGGTCGGCGGATACCTTGTAAATGTTTTACATCTCCACAAAAGACAATAGGAAAATGAACCCATCTTCGATCCTTCTTTTTGCTTCCCAGGATGTCCCCCTATCCACCTGACCCAGATGCACTGCAAAGTGACGGCAATTCATGCGATTTGACTTCTGGAGTGAGTGACTTATTCATCTGATTTGATCAAAATACGTTACTAGCTAAGACTTGGGGCGTGTCTGGTTAGCTGCATGGATTTTAGCTCATTTGCATCCATTGCTTCCAAGGCCTGGCCGAGGAGAAAGGTAGCCTGAGCCACGTTGCGCAACCCGTTTGGTTGCCTGGTTTAGCTTTTGTCATTTTTTTCATACTCGGTGTTCGGTGACCTGCTTAATTAACTGGTTGCATCCTGAATTGAGCCACAAAACCGCTGTTTGGTTGCCCGCTTAACTGGCTGCAGACTGTGATATGGTCACCACTTCAATAAATGGTGACCATACTACCCCTTTGCAACTCATTGAGCACATTCAATCACACAACAAAACTTTAAAACACACATGATCAGTACTAATAGGTTTTACAATACTGGACAGGAGGTTCATTACCACTTCATATACACAACAGGGTAATATATACAGTACAATTACCCTGAATAAAACAAGTTCTGGGCTTACATAAACCCTTGATCAACATCTAACATGGGCATCCCATGTCCCTGGGTTAACATCTAACAGGGCAACACATGCCTCTGATAAAAGTTCATCAGTCTACCAAACTTACCACGTAGGAGTTAGACATGGTAAGGGTAGGTGTAGCCCTTCGATGTTGAGGTGACGCTCTTGAAAATGGTGACCTTTAAATTGTGGGTGTGAGCTTGAAGACGATGGTGTCGGCTTCCTCTAGCTCGTACTTCAACTCCACATCCGGCCAGTTCCGGCCTAGCACCATCTTGCCGCTGTGCGTGGTCACCTGCACCCACTCGTCGCAGTAGTGGCAAGCTGTGAGCGGCATGCAACGAGGCCGTTGGATATGCAGCCATTCCTTCAGTGCAGTGTGGAACGATCTTGGCATGACGAGCATAACAAGTCGTCGTCGAGCTGAACGTAGAAGCGGTGAGGTGTCAGTGGCCTGGGGATGTGGCCGATTGTCGGCCGCCGACCCTGGGTATGGTTCGACAGCTTGACTGCCTCCACTTGCCTATCGGCCACCATAGGCATCACTAGTCAGTGGTTGCGCGGGAGCACGCCCTCCAAGCGAGGAGGTGTTTGTGGGTGCCTCCTCCCGACGATTTCCCATTTTGTCTTAGGTATCTTGTCAAAAGGGTGACGTCAATGAATGAAACGGAAGAGCAGTGACCACCGCATTGGCAAGACATGGAACATCGATGATCACAACAATGGCAAGAGATGGACATAGACATGGACAAGCAACCATAGAACATCGATGATCACAACAATGGCAAGAGATGGACATAGACATGGACAAGCAACCATGGATATGGACAAGCAAGACATGGACTAGCAGAAGCAAGACATGGACATGGATATGCAAGACATGGACTAGCAGAAGCAACAGATGGAATAGCAACAATGGCACAAACCCTAACAAGCCTTGCAGATCTACAAGAACATGTAGATCTACATAGAGCCTGCACAAGTTCAAGCTAAATCGGCCGGCAAGGGTGACACGAGAAAACCCCAAATGGGACACAAACCCTAACCCCAATTTAAATCGAGAACTAATCTAGCGGCCAATGACCTAAAAAGGGGATTAATGTGCACTTACATTGTCCAATGTCGTCGTGGGTCCTCCTGCCGGCGGCGAATAAGAAGCATGTGCCGCCAGATTGGAAAAATATGTCGGCGGCAACATCGGTCCATCCATGCCTGGTGATACGTCTCAAACGTATCCATAATTTCTGTTGTTCCATGCTTATATTATACCATTTGCTACATGTTTTATATACACTTCATATCACTTTTATGCATTTTCTGGGACTAACCTATTAACAAGATGCCACAGTGCCAGTTCCCTGTTTTCTGCTGTTTTTGGTTTCAGAAAGTTACTTCTGGAAATATTCTCGGAATTGCACGAAACAAAAGGCCAAGTCCCTATTTTTCCAACACGTACACGGAGTCCGAAGGAGAGACGAAGAGCCACGAGGTGGCCAAACCACAGGCGGCGCGGCAGGGGCCCACCGCGCCGCCTGGTGGTTTGGGCCCCTCGGGGGTCCGCCGACATCGCCCCTTCGCCTATTTATTCCCCGAGACGTGAAAACCCTAAAACACCGAGCCTTTCATCCAGAACATATTCGCTGCCGCCGCCGTCGTCAACCCTAACTCGGGGGGTTCTGAAGCTCTTCCCGGCACCCTGCCGGAGAGGGGAATCATCACCGGAGGGCTCTACATCGCCATGCCCGCCTCCGGAGTGATGCGTGAGTAGTTCATCCTTGGACTATGGGTCCATAGCAGTAGCTAGATGGTTGTCTTCTCCACTTGTGCCATCATGTTTAGATCTTGTGAGCTGCCTATCATGATCAAGATCATCTTATTGTAATGCTACATGTTGTGTTTGCTGGGATCTGACTTATATTGATACCTATGTGGAGCTGAATATTATATTATCATGTCTATGTCATTTGTGATCTTGCATGCTCTCCGTTACTTGTTGAAGCCTTGGCCAAGTGAATACTTGTGACTCCAAGAGGGGGTATTTATGCATGATAGTTGGGTTCAACCTCTATTTAACCTGGGATAGTGACAGCAAGTTCTAAGGTTGTAGATGTGTTGTTGCCACTAGGGGTAAAACAGCAATGCTTTATTCAAGGATGAATGTATTGTTTACATTACGCACATTACTTAATGCAATTGTCTGTTGCTTGCAACTTAATACTGGAAGGGGTACGGATGTTAACCGGAAGTGGACTATTTAGGCATAGATGCATGCTGGATAGCGGTCTATGTACTTTGTCGTAATGCCCAAATGAATCTCATAGTAGACACCACAACTCACACATGCATGTTATATGCACTTATCAATTGTCAATTGCCCAGCTGTAATTTGTTTACCCAGCATGTTAGTTATCTTATTGGAGAGACACCACTAGTGAACTGTGGACCCCGGTCCATTCTTTTACATCTGAAATACAATCTACTGCAATCATTGTTCTCTACTGTTTTATGCAAACAAACATCATCTTCCATACGATACGTTTAACCCTTTGTTTTCAGCAAGCCGGTGAGATTGACAACCTCACTGTTAAGTTGGGGCAAAGTAATTTGATTGTGTTGTGCAGGTTCCACGTTGGCACCGGAATCCCTGGTGTTGCGCCGCACTACACTCCTTCACCAACACCTTCGAAGCAACCTCGTTTTCCTACTGGTTCGATAAACCTTGGTTTCATACTGAGGGAAAACTTGCTGCTGCACTCATCATACCTTCCTCTTGGGGTTCCCAACTGACGTGTGACGTACAAGCATTGTTTCTGGGCTGTTGCCGGGGAGATATTCCCTCGTCAACTTAGCGCTAGCAACACGTTTTCTGGCGCCGTTGCCGGGGAAAACCGAATTGCTTCTGCAAGGGGAGTCTCTCACACCCAATCTCTTTACTTTGTTATTTGTCTTGCTTAGTTTATTTTTATTTAGTCTTGTTTGCTCTCTTTATCAAAAACACAAAAAAATTAGTTACTTGTTTAATTTTTGATTTGTTTGTTTTTCAAAATGAGTACTCCTGAGAACACTAAGTTGTGTGACTTCACTAGCACAAACAACAATGATTTCATATGCACTCCTATTGCTCCACCTGCTTCTAAAGCAGAATTTTATGAAATTAAACCTGCTCTATTAAATCTTGTTATGAAAGAGCAATTTTCTGGTGTTAGTACTGATGATGCTGCTGCCCATCTTAATAACTTTGTTGAACTTTGTGAAATGCAAAAGTATAAGGATATGGATGGGGATATTATAAAACTGAAACTTTTTCCTTTCTCCTTGAGAGGAAGAGCTAAAGAATGGTTGCTTTCTTTGCCTAGAAATAGTATTGATTCTTGGACAAAATGCAAAGATGCTTTCATGGGAAATATTATCCTCCTGCTAAGATTATATCCTTGAGAAGTAGCATTATGAATTTTAAACAACTTGATAATGAACATGTTGCTCAAGCTTGGGAAAGAATGAAATCTTTGGTGAAGAATTGTCCCACTCATGGACTGACTACTTGGATGATCATCCAAACCTTTTATGCAGGATTAAATTTTTCCTCAAGGAACTTATTGGATTCGCCTCTGGAGGAACCTTTATGTCCATCACTTTAGGTGCAGCAACAAAGCTACTTGATGATATGATGATCAACTATTCCGAATGGCACACCGAAAGAGCTCCTCAAGGTAAGAAGGTAAATTCTGTTGAAGAAACCTCCTCTTTGAGTGATAAGATTGATGCTATTATGTCTATGCTTGTGAATGGTAGATCTCATGTTGATCCTAATAATGTTCCTTTAGCTTCATTGGTTGCTCAAGAAGAGCATGTTGATGTAAACTTCATTAAAAACAACAACTTCAACAACAATGCTTATAGGAATAATTTTGGTAGCAACAACTATAAGCCTTATCCTTCAAATGGTTATGGCAATTCTTATGGTAATTCCTACAGCAACAATAGAAGTGTGTCCTCTGATCTTGAAGCTATGCTTAAAGAATTTATTAGCACACAAAAAGCTTTCAATAAAACTGTTGAGGAAAAGTTTGAAAAAATTGATGTTCTTGCTTCTAAAGTTGATAGTCTTGCTCATGATGTTGAAATTCTAAAACTGAAAGTTATGCCTAATGAAGTTAAAGATACTAAGTCATTTGCTACAGCAAATGCCATCCAAGTTCGAATTGATAATAATATTAGGATGTTGGCTGAATTGCATGCTAGGTGGGAAAAAGAGGAAGAACTTGAAAAAGAGAATAGTATAGTTAGAGTTTGTACTATCACCACCACTAGTAATGCTAATGTTTTACATGCTAGTAAGCCTCCTACTATTGATGGTAATGTTATTGGTGTTGGTAATGTCTCTACTACTTCTGCAAAGCGTTTGAAATTGCCTAAAACTGCTGAAACTTTTTCTGATAAAAGTGCTGAAATTTTTCAAACTATTGGAGACAATGGTTCCACCACCATTGACAATAATGATTTTGATTTTGATGATTGTAACATCTCTGAAGTTATTATGTTCTTGCAAAAATTAGCTAGAAGTCCCAATGCTAGCACTATTAATTTGGCTTTTACAAAGCATATTACAAATGCTCTTTTGCAAGCTAGGGAGGAGAAGTTGAAACTTAAAGCTTCTATTCCTAGGAAATTAGAAGATGGTTGGGAACCCATCATTAAGGTAAAGGTGAATGATTTTGATTGCAATGCCTTGTGTGATCTTGGTGCAAGTATTTCGGTTTTGCCCAAGAAGCTTTATGATATTCTTGATTTGCCACCTTTGGAACATTGTTATTTGGATGTTTTTCTCGCTGATAATGCTATGAAGAAACCTTTGGGGCGAGTTAATGATGTTTTTATTACAGTAAACAATAACCTTGTCCCTGTTGATTTTATTGTTATGGATATTGAATGCAATGCATCTTGTCCTATTGTTTTGGGAAGACCTTTTCTTCGAACTGTTGGTGCCATCATTGATATGAAAGAAGGTAATATAAGGTACCAATTTCCTCTCAAGAAAGGTATGGAACACTTCCCTAGGAAGAGAATGAAGTTACCTTTTGACTCTATTGTTAGAGCAAGTTATGATGTTGATGCTTCTTCTCTTGATAACACTTGATTTTCACTTTCTGCGCCTAGCTGAAAGGCGTTAAAGAAAAGCGCTTATGGGAGACAACCCATCGTTTTTATTTGCTGTTATTTTTGTTTTCTTTGAGTCAAGGAGTTTTGTTACTTCTGTAGCAACTCCTTTGTATCTTTATTTTATCGCAATGTTGTGCCAAGTAAAGTTCTATATTGAAAGTTGATGCAAGATTTGGATTTCTGCGCAGTGACAGATTTTTAGCTGTCACGGATTTGAGCTTATCTCCCTGTAGAAAATTCAAAAAATTCTGAAAAAATCACGCATATTCCTGAGATATGTACGCAACTTTCATTATTTTAGGCCAGATCCATCTGAGCAACTTAAGTGCCTCGAAAAAATTCGTCATTCCAGACTGTTCTGTTTTTGACAGATTCTGCCTTTTGTTTTGCATTCGCTCTTTTACTGTGTTTGTGTGGATTTCTTTGCTCCACAAAGCATTGGTGGCTGTAGCTAATGTCCAGAAGCTTTGGGATTGATTGTATCATTACAGAATATGAGAATTTTTGATTATGCACTAACCCTCTAATGAGAACTGTCTTGAGTTTGGTGTGAAGGAAGTTTTCAAGGATCAAGCGAGAAGGGTGATATTATGTGATCAAGAAGAGTGAAAAGCCTAAGCTTGGGGATGCCCCCGTGGTTCATCCCAACCATATTCAGAGAGACTCAAGCGTCTAAGCTTGGGGATGCCCAAGGCATCCCCTTCTTCATCAACAAACTTATCAGGTCATCTCTAGTGAAACTATATTTTAATTCTTTCACATCTTATGCGCTTTACTTGGAGCGTCTGTGTGTTTTTATTTTTGTTTTTGTTTGAATAAATTCGGATCCTAGCAATCCTTGTGTGGGAGAGAGACACGCTCCGCTTTTTCATGTGAATACTCATGTTCTTCACTTATATTTGTTGAGTATTCTTAACTAGCTACTGCAGTGCTTTTAGCTCCTGTTTTTCATGCATCTCTTCGAGCTGTTAGCACTTGTTTATAAATACTCTCTTGCTGCATTATATTATCATTTGGAGAGTTTATGTTTAAATAAATTGATTGGTGTTTGTTTGGAAGAAAGAAAATGCTACATGTAGTAGTTGGTATTGGAAAAGACATATGCATTCTTGTAGATCATTGTCTTGTTTCGATTTGATACTTTGCAATTGTTTTGAGCTCTCAAGTAGATCATGTTTAAGCTCTTGCATCATGTAGTTAAAGCCTAGTAGTGGAGAACTACCGTAGAGCTTGTTGAGACTTGGGATGCATATTTGTTCTCTCTAAGGTCTAGATATTTTCTGGTAAAATGTTTGAGCAACAAGGAAGACAGTGTAGAGTCTTATAATACTTGCAATATGTTTTTATGTGATTCTTGCTGTACCGGTTTATACTTGTGTTTGCTTCAAACAACCTTGCTAGCCTAAACTCTGTACTGAGAGGGAATGCTTCTCGTGCATCCAAAACTTGAGCCAAAACCCATGCCATTTGTGTCCACCATACCTACCTACTATGTGGTATTTCCTGCCATTCCAAGTAAATATTTCATGTGCTACCTTTAAACTATTCAAAACTTTATTACTCCTTATTTGTGTCAATGTTTTATAGCTCATGAGGAAGTATGTGGTGTTTTATCTTTCAATCTTGTCTGACAGACTTTCACCAATGGACTAGTGGCATATACATCCGCTTATCCAATAATTTGCAAAAAGAGCTGGCAACGGGGTGCCCAGCCCCAATTAATTACAACTTTCATTAATAATTCTCTTCACATGTTTTGCCCTGATTTATCAGTAAGCAACTTAATTTGCAAATAGACACTCCTCCATGGTATGTGAATGTTGGAAGGCACCCGAGGATTCGGTTAGCCATGGCTTGTGTAAGCAAAAGGTTGGGAGGAGTGTCATCTATAAAGAAACTAAAATACATGTGTAAACAAAAGAGAAGAGGGATGATCTACCTTGCTGGTAGAGATAACGTCCTTCATGGGAGCCGCTCTTGAAAGTCTGGTTGACAAGGGGGTTAGAGTGCCCACTACCATTCGTTGACAACAACAAACACCTCTCAAATACTTATTTTGTGCTCTCTATATGCTTTCGAAAACTTAAAAAGCTCTAGCACATGATTTAATCCCTGCTTCCCTCTGCGAAGGGCCTATCTTTTACTTTATGTTGAGTCAGTTTACCTACTCCTTTCTATCTTAGAAGCAAACACTTGTGTCAACTTTGTGTGCATTGATTCTTACATGTTTACTTATTGCACTTGTTATATTGCTTTATGTTGACAACTATCCATGAGATATACATGTTACAAGTTGAAAGCAATGCTGAAACTTAATCATCCTTTGTGTTGCTTCAATGCCTTTTACTTTGAATCTATTGCTTTATGAGTTACCTCTTATGCAAAACTTTTTGATGCTTGTCTTGAAAGTACTATTCATGAAAAGTTTTTGCTTATATGATTCATTGTTTACTCTTTATCTATTTGTTAGCAAACTATAGACCATTGCTTTGAGTCACTTCATTCATGACATGAGCCTTGCAATATATTGATCAAGATTGTGTGAAAGCATGTCTCCTCAGAAATTATTTGTTGTTATCGTTTTACCTACTCGAGGACGAGTAGAACTAAGCTTGGGGATGCTTGATACGTCTCCAACGTATCCATAATTTCTGCTGTTCCATGCTTATATTATACCATTTGCTACATGTTTTATATACACTTCATATCACTTTTATGCATTTTCTGGGACTAACCTATTAACAAGATGCCACAGTGCCAGTTCCCTGTTTTCTGCTGTTTTTGGTTTCAGAAAGTTACTTCTGGAAATATTCTCGGAATTGCACGAAACAAAAGGCCAAGTCCCTATTTTTCCAACACGTACACGGAGTCCGAAGGAGAGACGAAGAGCCACGAGGTGGCCAAACCACCGGCGCGGCAGGGGCCCACCGCGCCGCCTGTGGTTTGGGCCCCTCGGGGGTCCGCCGACATCGCCCCTTCGCCTATTTATTCCCCGAGACGTGAAAACCCTAAAACACCGAGCCTTTCATCCAGAACATATTCGCTGCCGCCGCCGTCGTCAACCCTAACTCGGGGGGTTCTGAAGCTCTTCCCGGCACCCTGCCGGAGAGGGGAATCATCACCGGAGGGCTCTACATCGCCATGCCCGCCTCCGGAGTGATGCGTGAGTAGTTCATCCTTGGACTATGGGTCCATAGCAGTAGCTAGATGGTTGTCTTCTCCACTTGTGCCATCATGTTTAGATCTTGTGAGCTGCCTATCATGATCAAGATCATCTTATTGTAATGCTACATGTTGTGTTTGCTGGGATCTGACTTATATTGATACCTATGTGGAGCTGAATATTATATTATCATGTCTATGTCATTTGTGATCTTGCATGCTCTCCGTTACTTGTTGAAGCCTTGGCCAAGTGAATACTTGTGACTCCAAGAGGGGGTATTTATGCATGATAGTTGGGTTCAACCTCTATTTAACCTGGGATAGTGACAGCAAGTTCTAAGGTTGTAGATGTGTTGTTGCCACTAGGGGTAAAACAGCAATGCTTTATTCAAGGATGAATGTATTGTTTACATTACGCACATTACTTAATGCAATTGTCTGTTGCTTGCAACTTAATACTGGAAGGGGTACGGATGTTAACCGGAAAGTGGACTATTTAGGCATAGATGCATGCTGGATAGCGGTCTATGTACTTTGTCGTAATGCCCAAATGAATCTCATAGTAGACACCACAACTCACACATGCATGTTATATGCACTTATCAATTGTCAATTGCCCAGCTGTAATTTGTTTACCCAGCATGTTAGTTATCTTATTGGAGAGACACCACTAGTGAACTGTGGACCCCGGTCCATTCTTTTACATCTGAAATACAATCTACTGCAATCATTGTTCTCTACTGTTTTATGCAAACAAACATCATCTTCCACGATACGTTTAACCCTTTGTTTTCAGCAAGCCGGTGAGATTGACAACCTCACTGTTAAGTTGGGGCAAAGTAATTTGATTGTGTTGTGCAGGTTCCACGTTGGCACCGGAATCCCTGGTGTTGCGCCGCACTACACTCCTTCACCAACACCTTCGAAGCAACCTCGTTTTCCTACTGGTTCGATAAACCTTGGTTTCATACTGAGGGAAAACTTGCTGCTGCACTCATCATACCTTCCTCTTGGGGTTCCCAACTGACGTGTGACGTTACACGCATCAAGCATAGTTTCTGGCGCCGTTGCCGGGGAGATAGAAGCAACACCGCAATATATTCCCTCGTCAACTTAGCGCCAGCACCTGGCGACCTCGAAGAAGAAGCCGCAGCGCTGATGTGCCACCGCTGCTTTCCACGATGGTGCCGCGGCCGCTTGCCCCGCCTCCGATGTGACCGCCGCTGCTCGGGGCGGCCGAGACAAACGGGCGACGGTGCTTTGAGCAGCCGTGCCAAATCGGCCGGAGCCTTACCGACGAGAACCTCCACCCATTTCTCGTGAGCGCGGTTGGGACAGGGTGCCGGAATGGCGAGTGCTGTGGGACGGGGGAGGATGAGCCTCGGCCATGGAACGGATAGGCCGAGAGGTGAGAACCGGTGGAGTGGGCGGTGAGGGGAGTGGGGTTAGCAGTTATGCCAAAATGCCGCATCTCCCGCGCTATCAACGTAGACAACGACACGCAGAGCTCGCAAGGGTCTGACTCAACGAAAACGGCCAAATCGGCCGTTCCTCTAGGGCATGTGTGATCACTGATTCGAGGTTCGTGCTATCCAACAACGTGGGCCGGCCCATTCAACCAAACGAGCAAAATTTGCATCCCTGCAACCTGGCCCAATCCTTTAGAGCTAACCAAACAGGCCGTTGTTCTAATTCTATATGTGTACACTTTCAAATTCTTTGACGCTTGGACGGGGAAACTAATTAAGGCTGCATATGACTTATTGGGCACGTGATGCAACTAAAACATTATAGAACCAATTTCCGACCTTGATGACTACACCAAAGTGGTATGTTTGACCACAATTTGATTTTCGATGCAACAGGTGTACGCAGACAGACACAGAGAGCCCAGACCAAAACCGAGACAGCGCTGTAGGCAGGCGGTGAGCAGGACGCCGTAAATGGCTTCCACAAAATCACGCGCCATCACTAGTAGCTTCCTAATCACCGCGCCCGCACATGCATATATGCCTCGCACTCGCTCCTCCTAGCTACAAATAGCTAGCGCACACGACTCGCCGCAGTTCACGGACACACACAAATCAGCCATGTCCACCGAGGCGCTTCTCGGCGGCGCCCGCGAGGAGTGACGCCGTGTCGCCGCGTGAGCATCGACGACGCACTGGCGGAGCACGCGGGGGAGTTCGGGCGGTGGCAGCTGCGGCACTTCGTGCTGGTGTCGGCGGCGTGGGCGCTGGAGGCGCTGCACACGATGGTGATCATCTTCGCGGACCGGGAGCCCGACATGTGGTGCCCCGCGGGGGACGGGGCGTGCGGCGACCGGTGCGCCGGCGCCGCGGCCGGGTGGGAGTGGGCGCAGGGGAGCGCGTCGTCGACGGTGGCCGAGTGGGGCTGGTGTGCGGGGAGCGGTACAAGGTCGGGCTCGTCCAGTCCATCTTCTTCGTCGGGTGCATGGTCGGTACGTGCGCCACTGCTCTGTTCCTTCCCCTCTAATATGCCATCAATCTGCTCTGCTCTGCTCTCAACTGCACTGCTACTCGTATTGATTTTCGGCCGTGGCGTACTGGTTTTGTAGTGCCTTCCATGAACAAATATCCCGTGCTAATTAGCGGCATCGATCGTAGGAATTTCTGTGTTTGATTCCAGTGCACTATCCAAAGACACGCCTCAGAAAATCTGTATGTTTTTAAATCCTATAGAAATTCATCATACGTTGTGTTTTCCTATTCCTATGTTCTTAAATTCCTGCAATCCAAGGAGGGCCTTCATGTTCCTTGCTTCCTGTGGAGGTGCTGTACTGCTGTTCCTCAGCCATTTATCTGTTTTGGCTTTCCTTTCTGAGTTTCTATTCTCGAGCGATTATGGCGGACAATGTCTACGGTGGATGCATACAACACAGACCAAGTACAGAAGCCTCTTGTGCTGTCGCATGGCATGTCGATGGCGACCTGCCGACCTTTCTTGAGGGCGCGACTTGTCGTGGCATGGCACCACCAACTCGGCAGCTTACAACTTCCGCCTTCTCGACGGCAGCTTGCTTCCTCAAATCAAGAGCCGTCTGATGTATCGCCGCAAGCGCCGTACACGTACATGGCACTAGCATTCAACCTCTGTCGACTAGCTCAGAATTTGGACTGATGCGATTACCAGTTGAGTATGATAGTTCATAGTTGTAGTTTACTTACTTTCAGCCTTGTTTGACTCCCGCGGCACCATTTTCTACTAAATTGTACTCTCGAGCAGTGCCTGCAGCCGCCTGCTACGACTGGTATTGTCTACTTGCTCATTTAAATACTCCAAACCTCGATCGCGTGCATGCATGTTGCCGGGTCAGTCTGCGTTTTACCGCTGATCCGACTAATTAATCGTTAATTATGTGAAGCAAAACATGGTCAGCTTTCTCAGGTTGCCGGCTGTCAGTTTCATTGATCTGATCTAAAGCATAGTGATGTTCAGACTAGGTACAAACCTCGTTTTGATTACTCCGACTCGCATGTAGGTGTCGCATTCTGCTACTTAGTTTTCATGCCATTTTGTCAGTTTCTGCAATCAGATATGCTTTGGGATCTTTTTGGCAGATCCGAGCATCCCGCCGAATGATCCTGCGTGCATGTGCTTGTGGTCTACTAGTTCCTATAAACAGAACTGGCGCAAGCCTCATTAGAGCATCTCCAATCCGATTGGGTAAATTCCGGCCTGACTTGTCTGAGAAGGAGGAAATTGAGTCCTTGCTCGTTGGTGTCCCAGGAAACCATGGTGCAGCGGCGATGGGCGGAGAGCTCGGGGGACGGCTTGGAATCGGAGGAGAGAGCTCGGGACTGAGGTGACCGAACTCACGGATCCGGCGAAATATGGCGGCCACAGAGCTCTTGACCGACACAAATTTGGTCAGGATGGTGAGGCGGGAGTGTAGACGATGCCGATGGTGCGGGCAAGCGACGGGGAGGCTGAATTGGCGGCGGAGCCAGGCAAATGGCGGCAAAGCTATGGAAGGAGACGAGAAGGAGTGTGAGATGTGATGAGGGTTTGGTCTGATTTGTTTGAATCCGGGCTGTCAGGTCAGACGTGGCGGACGCGTCGGGCGGCCCCAAACGCCATATGGGCTTGGTATGTGGGTTATCGGACAACCTGAACATTTGGGCTGACTTTGGGGAAGCCGGTTGGGTGTATATTTTGTGTCCGGCCCATATCCGGGCTGTTCGCCGAATGTACAGTGGGGGTTTGCCCACTCCGGTTGGAGATGCTCTGAGCTCGCTTTCGAATATGTTCTTGTCAAGGCTATCCATTTAAATATTACTAGAAGAATACCCGCGCGTTACAGCTGGAATTTTTTTAAGAACATTATTTAAATGAAAATATGTAAGACACATGAAAAATATGAAGTTGTTTAAAAAATATGCAAAAGTCTGCAATATTTGATAAGGTATATTTAATTGACGTGAAATTATTATGTGTTATTTATGGTGATGTGGGCAATCGTATGGCTAAGTAATAGACATGTATAGTTATAAATATTAGTGGGGATGACATGGATAATTGATTGCCTAAGAGAATGGATGATGCTGATAGCTTGCATGTTGAGATAGAATAATAATTTATGCATGATAATAGGGTTTTGCTTTATAAAAAGTATAGATAGATTAGTTGTGGCAACATAAATTAAGGATTCAACACTAGCACTAGTTAGCTACCTATAATTGCTGAATAGAGAAACTAAATACTGCCCATTGCACTGGTCAATGTCAATTTGCCATCCAGTGTTATTTAATTTTTTATTTGGATAATCTTGAGGGTGTTGGGTGGCATCAAGGAAAAAAATAGCGTGCTATAAAAAATAGCGTGGCCCTCCTACAGAAGCTATACAAGATATAGCGTGATATAGCGAAGTTACATATAAAATAGCGTGATGAAAAAGTTGTAAGAAATAGTCCAAATATTAAGGATTTCAGCACTAATTTGTTTTTCCAGAAACAATACATGCATAACCAGGTTACCATATTCAAATGTCAAGGCCAAATCCATGGCACGAATACAAATATGAGGCTTAAAACCATGAAAAAGTAATAAACTAAAAGATAAGTATTTTAAATTTTAATCAGAATCATTGACATCATCTTCAGAATGACTAGAAGAACCACCAGATTGCCCGCCATCATCACCACCTAACGTTATTTCCAGACTTTTTGTTAGCGTAGTTATAACGTTACCACGTTTAGTATGGTTTCGAGCTATAAGACGAAAATAGCGCCGTAGCGTCAACTTTAGGCTAATTATAGCGCAGCCTCTCCAAATACGCTATATCGTGCTATTAACCGGGAAATAGCGTGCTATTTTTTTCGTTGGGTGGCATGCAAAGTATTAGAGGAAAATACTGAAATGCTTAGGATCACGGTGGCTGCAATCGCGCAGATGCTTCTTCGGGCCGCCGTGAAGCGATTGGTCCTGGAAGACGGCGTACCGCGACATACGTGGAGTAGATTGACCTGCGTAGCATGTGTACGTGGCCGTTGAAAGAGGTGCAAAATTTTCTAGGTTACCACCACCAGTCCGATCAAGTCATCTGTCGTCAGCCGGCGTCCGTATCCGGCCACTCTAGAAACGTCCAACTCATCCGGATAACTTGGGGCTAGGACTCGCACAAGAAATTGGCCACGCATTTTCCAGTTTTGCACACGATCCAAGCTACGGAGGCCCAAGTTTTCATCGCTAGTTTTTAGGCTACTTAGGGATGGTTGGATTATGATATTGCCTTGAGTAATTAAAATTAGTTCATGACCCGAAATAATTAATTTGGTTCAATCAGCTCATTATTTTGTTTTGGATTTGTTGGTGATGTTTCATAGAGTATGTGAAGTTGTGACGGATCATGTCATTTATTTTTTGGCAGGCGCGGGCGTCTTTGGACACTTATCAGACTCGTTCCTGGGCCGGAAGGGCGCTCTGCAGATAGCCTGCTTCCTCAACGCCGTCTTCGGCCTGCTCACGGCGCTCGCGCCCAACTACTGGGCCTACGCGGCCCTTCGCCTCCTCACGGGCTTCAGCTGCGGCAGCGTCGGCCTCTGCTGCTTCGTCCTCGCCACGGAGCCCATCGGGCCATCCCGACGCGGCACCGCCGGCATGTCCAGCTTCTACTTCTTCTCCGGCGGCATCGCCGCCCTCGCCGGCATCGCCGCGCTGTTCCAGTCCTCATGGCGCCTCCTCTACGTCGTCACCTCGCTCCCCTCCCTCGCCTTCGTGCTCGCCGTCCTGCCGTTCGTCTCCGAGTCCCCGCGGTGGTACCTCGTGCGCCGGCGCACCGACGACGCCATGCGCGTCCTGCGCGACATCGCGGCCACCAACGGCAGGAGCATCCCGGTCGGCGTCACGCTGAAGATCGACGACGAGGCTGAAGACGTCGACGGCGGGAATAAGGTCGAGGAGTTGTCTGCACCGTCTTCGTCAGGCTCTATCCTGGACGTGTTCCGGTCGAGGACGACGCGGGTCAGGCTGGTGCTGTCCGTTCTCATCAACCTGCTTTGCTCGGTGGTGTACTACGGGCTGAGCCTCAACGTGGTGAACCTCAAGACCAACCTGTACGTGAGCGTGGTCGTCAACTCGCTCGCCGAGATGCCCGCCTACCTGCTCACCGCGCTGCTGCTCGACCGCTTCGGCCGGAAGCCACTTGCCATTGGCACCATGCTTCTCAGCGGCGCCTTCTGCACCGCCGGAAGCCTCATCTCGGGCGCCGGTGCCATGAGGTAATTACGACAAGCTGCTGTCGTATTGACTCATAAGGTATAACATGCTCTTGTTCTAAGTTCTAACTGGTGCTGGCATGTACGCAGGGTGGTGAGGATGGTGTGTGGCGTGGTTGGCATTTTCGGGATGGCAGCGACGTACAACCTGTTGTTCATTTACACGGCGGAGCTGTTCCCCACGGCGGTACGGAACGTGGCACTAGGGTGCACCTCGCAGGCGTCACAGATGGGGGCCATAGTGGCGCCGCTGGTGGTGGTGCTCGGGGAACGGGTGCCTTTCGCCGTATTTGGCGTGTCGGGGATTATCGGCGGGCTGCTGGTCGTCTACCTTCCGGAGACGATGAACAAGCCATTGTATGACACCATGGCCGGCCTGGAGGAAGGTGAGAAGACACTCTTGAAGTAAAGGGTAGGTGGACCGGGAAAACTCCAAATTACACTTCATGCGCGTCGTCATGCTGAAAGATGAACTATGTTGCCGACGAGATTGCATGAATCCCACAAGGTAGCGGCTCTGTAGATCTTTCTGTTATATGAGCTCGTTAGAATGTTTTACTCGAACAGTCAAACGCTGTAGATTATGTCACCCCTGTTGATAAATCAAAGGAGTCTTCGTCTCTAAGGTTACCAAGAAATTCAAATCTCCAGTAATTTTAAAGAGTTAATTGCGCTAGAGGTCACACATCTCGTCGCGTGCGTGCACTTTGGTCACACATCTAGATAACGGGATTTTTTTGTCACACATCTGGACAAGTGCGTGCACTTTGGTCACAAACGGGCCACGTCATCCCGTTTTGGACAGACAATTTTCAAAAAAAAACCTCGTGTTATATTACGGGGGCCCTATTGCAAATATTCATTTACAGAAATGATTTTCGGAAAAGAAAAATTATGGCTGACGTCACGCTGACGTCAGCACTCAGTACGGCGCCGGCGGTGCCCCCTTCTGCTCGCGGCCGGGGCGAGCAAGGGCGCGGCGTGGCCGGCGGCGCCCGGCCGGCGAGCTCGTCCCCAACGGCGCACGCTCGCCCACCTCGCACGGCTCGCACGGCCGTGGCGCCTACCTGCACGGCAGGCGGCGGCAGCCGCCCATCCTCCTCGCCGCCGACCTCCGCAAGCTCCGCCAGCGCGAGGGAGTAGGCTCGGCCGCGTGGCCACGCGCCCTCCGCGAGCTCCGCCGGCGCGAGGGAGTACGGCGGCGCGAGGAGAAGGAGCCGGCCGTGTGGTGGCTCGCCCTCCGCCGGCGCGAGGAAGTAGGGCTCGGCCGCACGCCCTCCGCGAGCTCCGGCGACGCGAGGGAGAAGGGGTCGGCGGCGCACCCTCCACGAGCTCCGGCCGGTGAGGGAGATGGGGCGGACGGCGGGGGCGGCGCGAGCAGGAGGGCGCGGTGGGGGTGGCGGCGGCGCTCGGCAGGGAACCTTTCTTTTTTGATTTTCTTTTCTTTTTTCTGGGACAGGTGGGGCCCATGTCTATTGCAATATGGCCCTGCTATTATTATTAGAGGTTTTTTTTTGAAAAATATCAGTCCAAAACGGGATGACGTGGCCCGTTTGTGACCAAAGTGCACGCATTTGTCCAGATGTGTGACCAAAAAATCCCGTTATCCAGATGTGTGACCAAAGTGCACGCACGCGACGAGATGTGTGACCTCCAGCGCAATTAACTCAATTTTAAAGGTTAATTGGTTTCTGAAATTTGCGCGAACCTTTCACTAGAATTGAGCGATACTATGAACACAGATTAAAATTCGAATTGGCACGAGAGATAGAGTGTGCCGCTCGAACCATGTCACTGATGTGTGGAGGACTCATGGCAATGGAGGGACAACCCGTTTTCTTTGAGGTCTCAAAGCAAACGGACATAACACGTATGTCCGCTGCCAATGTGAAACCACATGGCAACGAGCAGCTTTGAAGCACCACTTGCTTTGCAGTTACATCAGCAATTTGTTGTTTTCACATTTTGTAACGTGATATGGGTTGTGTTCCGAACTTCCGATTTGACGAATGAGAGGATGAACACGAGGAGAGGAAACAAACGGAAACAAAAACAAAAGGCGGGATAAACGATATGCCCGAGAGTGTCAAGAAGTTTGTCGAGTCCACTTGTACGGACACTAGGCAGACATTCCGCAGCTCGAGAGCTAGGAAAAAACACCCAGCATAAAAAAACATTCGACAAAGTAAATTGTTTGTCGAGGTTTTTTTCCAAGACATCCAGCAAATAGGTTATACATTGCCAATTGTCTTTTTAGTCACTCGGGCAAATCGATAAACACTCGATGAACCTCCTGGACCGGACACGTGTCCCTCCGTGCCGCGTCTATTGGAGAAATGACGGAAGTATAATCTTTGCCAAATGTCCCATAAAAACAGTTAGCAACCATTTTTTTTCTGTTAGTGTTTGCCGAGTGTCTTCCTTTCCCACACCCCTTTTCTGCCGATCTGTCCCTCTCTCTTTTCCTGCCACAAGTTTTCCGTCATTTTTCTTACGCCATCATGCCCCTATATATCCCTTCACCTGAAAGCGGTGTTTCATTAGAAATTTTAGACTTTTGAGTTAAAACCTCATACTTTGAAGCAACCAAACGAACTTGTGTAGTAACTTGGCCTCTTTTTGAGGTTATCTTTCACCTAGGCCTTAGTTTAACATTAGCAAAGAGGAATATCACATAAAATCACCAATCTTTATGTAAAGGTACCCTATTTTCATTCCGATAGCCTGTGGATGAATATGGAAAGATATGAAATAGAACCGAAAAGATGTCGGAACCCAAAATATTTTAGCACGGAGTTTTAAGGTGGGTATATACAATCACGGTATAATGATAAGTCAATACACAACTTTGAAATGGCACTTCCTTCACAACCTGGACCATCTCGCAATAAGTTTCTCGACTTAAGAGTGAACCAGTCGAAGCAATTTTTGTAATAACATGGCCTCTTTTAAGTTGATCTAGCCACTTAGTTCATCATCACCCCTACTGCTGCTCACGCCGCTGGTTATATCCCAAGTTAAATAAAGTTAGTGGATGGTATTTTTATATAAATAGTTTAACTAATTTCTCTTATGAAGTAAATAATTGAATGGACATGCAATCACATACTTCTGAGGTCACACATAAGTTGGTCGGCTTCAAATAATACGAGCATCTGGATCGCTTAATGGACATCAGAATGGCGATGGTTTAAGAGAAAGCAGAACTCCCTTCCATAAGGAAGGATGACATCAAAGAAGATGGGCACCAATATATGAGAGTACCGATGGTATGTTCGAAAGGAGACCTTCCTTCCATGATGAAGGAAGACGCATCAAAGGAGGTGAGCATCTGGGTCGCACAACCGAGGAAGTGCCAATGATTTGGCAGGAAGAAGAGCTTCACCACCAATGACTAGGTTGTCAAGTAATTTGTCATCTTGACTTAAGATATTTTGCTACATTGCTACATGTAATCCTAACAAATAAGCTTGTGATGTGGACGCCGTGTGTTCTTACTTTTATGTGTGATGAATTTTTTATGTGATATATAGAGATGATCTTGACTAGTAATGTTTTGCAAAATTGCACTCATGCTGAGTTTGGTGATGGTCATGTAAAAGAAAATATTAAAATAAAAATTTGAGCCTAATTCTAGTTATGGAATGAAACTGACTTTGGATTTCTACATCCGGTTTCAGATCCAAAAACCGAGGTCCGACTCTCCAAATTTGTAGTCGATTTTCGGTAGGGATGTAACAAAAAGGATAATTTCGCATCAAATCCATTTTAAAGGATCCATATGCATTTTGAAAGAATTCAACACATCGGGATATCCATATTTGGATAGGCACAAGGATACGGTATGTATTACATATGATATGTCTAATAGATTCAAGATATGTATTATCCGTAAACTAATTAGTAGTATATGATGGTTTTAAATTGAATACTCCGATTTTTCTACTAAAAACTCAGCTAATCTAGCATTGTTAGCAGTCGACAACGGTTAGTAGTTAGTGAGTTGTTGAGTTTGTCCGTTCAATGACAACTAACTTACATACTCATTGTAAAGACTATAAAGTAAAACGTTGTTAGGCTAGTTGGCTATTGAAGCATGTGCGTGCATTATACCTTAGCCCTGTGATTGCATTACTGCATCTATATGAAACCTACTTTTGTTCATGTGGCCATATTGTATTAGTTATTATATTTTGTTACCATTATTTATTATATGAGATTGTGTTGAAGTGGTTTTATTTTATCCGAATAGTTTTAATTATTTCCGCCTGAGTTCATTGTACTTTCGTTCCTCAAATGTATATCAAACATCTGCATCTGCAAACGGTCATTATGCGTTCCACTTCGAATCCGGTGAAAAACATGGAAGATGATATGGCAACGAAAAAATTCTGATCTGAACCGTCTGATTACATCGCTAGTTTCGGCTTAAAATCGACTGAGGGGGGTTTTATAATAGGGCCTCCAAATTGGATTGAATATTACCTCCAATTGCGTATAGACATGGAAACTAAAATTGACTCGGGTTTGTGTAGAACAGGCTATTATACTTCTGCCAGGGAACACGAGCATTATCTTTTGCCAACAAAAGTACATATATAGAGGATAATTAGATGCTTATGGGCATGCATCAGGTGCACAATACCACATACTTATCTATTGAAGCTTTGGAAGAGGCTAGCTAGCTGGCCTACACGTGATTATTTAGGTATGTATTTATTTTGTGTGACACATCTCTGGATTGAGCGATCGCATGTCGTCAGGCACGTACATACTGAGCTTCACCTGTACCTACGCCCACCTACGCCCCCCGCAGCTGCGCTCCCTCTGGCAATTGAAGTAGGCGGCGGCGACCGGAGCGCCGAGGCTGTAACACTCCGCCAAGTCCCGCGTGATGAAGTTGGAGGGCCACCCTGGTGCGTCGATCGCCTGCCGCGCCGCCTGCCGGAACACCACGAACGCAAAACGGTGGATCCCCGCCGTCGGCTGCGGCTTCTCGTACGCCACCACCTCAGTTCCTGCACACGAGAACGCGATTTGTAAATGGTCAGGAAATTATATGACAGTTGGGGAGGAGAATTGACATGATATATATGGACTCTCTGTAAATTAATTTCTTACCACGGCTCACATCACATCCTTCTGGTATGTCTGTGATCAACCTATATATATGTATGCAAGAATTAAACCGAAACAGTGAGCTTAATTGGCAGTATATATGCATAAAATAACGAATGATAGGAGGTCAGGTAAAGCTAGCTTAGCCAGCATGCGCGTACCAATGGAGGTACTCCCTGTGGGAAGGGTTGCTTGGGGTAGGTGCATCAGGGTCTACCATCACCTAGTAACAAATAAAACATGCATGGCAACATTATTCATGCAGGCATATTCATGGAGTAGTAGCAACAAATAAAACATGGCAACAAATGACGCGCGTGCATGCATGAGTATGAACACATACGCCCGAGGTCTGTATTTTTTTAGTAATGTATGAGCAACCACTCACGAGAGTGTAGAGTGATCCGGATCGTCCTGTGATCTTCACCGTGGGCTGATCCACCACCTGCGACGGCCTCAGCTCGGACCCATTGGTGATCTCGCGGTTGCCGTACAGCACCCTCAGCCGCGCCGACGCGTCGAAGTAGTCGACAACGTCGCCGACGATCCCCCCGACGATCAGCGGATCCCTCGACATGCTCGCCGCCGGCCGCGCCTGTTGCTCGATCGAGCTTAATTGCTTAGGTTTTAGTCGTACGTGGCTAGCTAGCTAGTACTGCTACGTGAAAGCTTGGTGATCGATATACGGTGTATGCAGCGGTGTACTGCTATTTGTAGGCCTAGCTAGCTTCCAATGAATTCCCCATGCAATTTCAGTGTTGACTACTTTTTCGAAAGATACGACGTCTGCCTTTTAGCCGATCCTGCTAGGCTAATCATAACTTGAAAGATTTCGAGATGTGACATCGTGGAACCTGTTGCGTTGCCGCTCCCTGATTTCTGATCGGACGGCCAAACTGTTGCCGCCAGAGTTTGGATATTGCGATCGAACGACTGTTGGGACCTCAAAAGACTTGATATGATTCTCGTACTTTGGGGGTTTCTACTTGGAATCTAACTTTCTGTAAAGGTCCATCTCAAGCCTTCATACCTACAGTAGACGTTTTTTGGGGTTATAATCTATACCTCCCTCTCAACAAAATCTGAACCTACGGTGACAAAGGATACAAGCTCTTTTCCTTACAGGACACCCGTCCAATACAATTTGACTACTTTGAAATCTAAACGACGGACGCAAGGTTGTGCATGGTGTTGACGGAGCTTTGAGTTGTTAGACATAACTAGCAAGGTGGCCCTCGCAAATGCGAGGGCATTGTTTTTGGCGTATTGAATATGTTCATGAACTGAATTTGTGATTTCATAGATACTGAAAGACGGAAATCTAAATCATAAACGGTCATAAAAAATTATGGTAGATAAAATACCACATGGGTCTTTAATTTTATGGCAGAGTAGGTATGTTGGCATTATCCAAAAATACCATGTCACATGTTTTAATTTTCTGGCTAGGGTTTAAATATTTCTCATAGCTTGGATCTAGCTTCTAGGATCCACATTTTTGGCAGTTTAGCTTATTATCTTAGCCACGAAAAAAATGAAACCTTACATGCACTTCGACTACATTGTAGCATTTAAATTATGGATAATATTGCTAAAAATTAAACGACTGTGCAGCTCTAGAATTACGGCAATGTCAGCCAACTTTGTTAGACACTATTATATTTGAGAGAATTACGTCAATCTTCCCTATAGTTTTACATTGTATTGATATTTTAAAGCTTAGATGTGAAAACAACACACCTTCCTTTGTTTTTGAAAACCCACGTGCATTTGTTTTTGGAAAACCGTGGGCTGATAACGTATAGCTCCATGCATGTCTTGTGCTAAATCTTTATAAAAAATATTTAAAGGAACATGTAAATTTCAAGCTATTTTCTAAGAAAATGAGATGGTGTCTTATCCTCATAGTTTGGAACAACGACATATTTACCTTCGAACGCATAGCACTGATCGCCTTTATTTTGCAACTTATTTTCTTATCATACGAAAAAGATAAATCTAAAACAAAGATGATCATCGGACATTCATAATTTTTTTTAAATAATGTTGGTACTTTTAAATGAAAATCCTTATATCAATGTTGAAATTCAATCTCTCTCTCTCATAAGAACAACACGTGTAAATTAACATGAGAAAAATAAATAAGCCAGCATTCGAATATTTCCATATTATATATTTTCCCTTTTGTGCACGAAATAGTATTGTACATGTTCGTGTGTATCTGTTAATATATACTTGCCAGTTTCTACAGTCCAAAAGATCTCTTCCGTGCAATTCATTGAGATCATATATGTTTTTCCGCCAAAATACGATTTTCTTTGTTTTTCTAAAAAAAAGTTACTACACAATTTCATACTATAATCTTCGTATTTCACATGAATCTTTTTCTAATACGAAACCTGGACTCTTTTTCATTTGCGGCCGGCCAGAACACACGGAATCTATCCATACATCCATACGGACCAGCACGTGTCCGTGGCTTGCACGTGAGGGCTGGGCCAATCTAGCTAAAACGTTGGTAAGAAAAAAGCTAAATCGCGATGGATCCAACTCATGTGTACGTGAGTTACGTGACCAGTTGGACCCAACGCATGCATGTTAATGTGTGTTACGTGTTGGATCAATGTGTTGCCCTAACTTAAATACGTGTGTTATATTTGTTACATAAATCTTGTGGCTATGATTTAAAATCTTAGTCATAAATATTAGATCTAACGGTTAATATAATTTAGATGATGTGGATTAACGTGGTGTCTCGAAAAATTCCCTCATTTTGCTTTTAGTTTTTCTTGTAAAACTAACTACACGGAATTAAAAGTTTCAAAAAAGTTTATGGGAGAGATGGCATGTTCATGTCAACATACTAAATTTACAAAACAAACATACTTAGTTTGAGCATTTTAATCAATCACCAATTCACTTCAAGTAATTAAAAATAATAATATTTTTAACTGCGCCACAAAACTCTAGCCTGCCAGAAGGTTATTATCAGGGTTATTATCGTTCCTTGCACCATCCTCATACTATCTAGTTCTTTAAGTTGATTATTTGATTTTCATGATTTAACTCTCCCTACTAAACTCACCCTCAACCCAATAATTTATACACTCTCGCTCACTTCTATTTGTTCATGTCATGAAACATGACTATGATGCTATGGACAACATTGTTTGTGGCACCTTCATCAATCTACATGTTTGCAAATTCCAGTTATGTCTCCTATCAATTTTAAGAATAAGAAACAATATAAAGTTTACGTTTCAAATATACTAACAGTACATCAGTAGACAAATACAGTTATATAGCTGCAGCACACGAGTGGAATTCCCTTATTTGCCCTGCAGTTCTTGGATGCAACAACAATGGACGTGTGTGTGGTTCGGTTCATGTTATGAAAGTTTGCTTTGAAGAACCATTGTGTTACTTGGATGTTGTCAATCGAGGTTTTTTTGTTGTTGAAAATGATTCTGATATTCTCTAGGAATTGACAGTTAGTTGTCATTCTTTTCCGTTTTATTAATTGGTAGTGTGCATACATGATTCCGTTTTAGTTGATCTTATGTATAATAAATATATATGGGGTGAACACATTCTGTCATGCGGAATATGACATCCAGAACACAGAACATTATAGGTAGGAGAAACATATATTGAGAATTTTCATTTTAGCTCGTCCCCATTTTGTTTCTCTCTTTTGCTCTAGTTGTATTGAATATACATAACATTTTCACTGACCATTTCGAAATGCATAGCTTAAACTTTCAGTATGGGTTTAAATATTTCTCATAGCTTGCATCTAGCTTCTAGGATCCACATTTTGGCGGTTTAGCTTATTATCTTAGCCGCGAAAAAATGAAACCTTACATGCACTTCGACTACATTGTAGCATTTAAATTATGGAAAATATTGCTAAAAATTAAACGACTGTGCAGCTCTAGAATTACGGCAATGTCAGCCAACTTTGTTAGATACTAATATACTTGAGAGAATTATGTCAATCTTCCTTATAGTTTTACATTGTATTGACATTTTAAAGCTTAGATGTGAAAACAACACACGTTCCTTTGTTTTTGAAAACCCACGTGCATTTGTTTTTGGAAAACCGTGGGCTGATAACGTATAGCTCCATGCATGTCTTGTGCTAAATCTTTATAAAAAATATTTAAATGAACATGTAAATTTCAAGCTATTTTCTAAGAAAATGAGATGGTGTCTTATCCTCATAGTTTGGAACAACGACATATTTACCCTCGAACGCATAGCACTGATCGCCTTTATTTTGCAACTTATTTTCTTATCATACGGAAATGATAAATCTAAAACAAAGATGATCATCGGACATTCATAATTTTTTTTTAAAATAATGTTGGTACTTTTAAATGAAAATCCTTATATCAATGTTGAAATTCAATCTCTCTCTCTCTCATAAGAACAACACGTGTACATTAACATGAGAAAATAAATAAGCCGGCATTCGAATATTTCTATATTATATATTTTCCCTTTTGGGCACAAAATAGTATTGTACATGTTCGTGTGTATTTGTTAATATATACTTGCCAGTTTCTACAGCCCAAAAGATCTCTTCCACGCAATTCATTGAGATCATATATGTTTTTCTGCCAAAATACGATTTTCTTTGTTTTTACTAAAAAAAGTTACTACACAATTTCATACTATAATCTTCGTATTTCACATGAATCTTTTTTTAATACGAAACCTGGACTCTTTTTCATTTGCGGCCGGCCAGAACACACAGAATCTATCCATACATCTATGTGGACCAGCACGTATGGATGTATGCATACGGACATACGGAATCTTTTGGTACTGTTTTTTGTGGTGTTAGGTCTGCTGCTACAAGGAATATATCACTGTAGCGGGGCTTTTCTTTTTTGTAATTCTTTTTCTTATTCTGAGCTGTGTGCATCCGTGTGGCCGCTAAGGCAACGCGTTGTTGCAGAGGCTAGATGTAATTGGTATCTTCGCGATATTAATATATACTCCTTATAAAAAAAATACGGACCAGCACGTGTTCGTGGCTTGCACGTGAGGGCTGGGCCAATCTAGCTAAAACGTTGGTAAGAAAAAAGCTAAATCGCGATGGATCCAACTCATGTGTACGTGAGTTACGTGACCAGCTGGACCCATGTTAATGTGTGTTAGGTGTTGGATCAATGTGTTGCGCTGACTTAAATACGTGTGTTATATTTGTTACATAAATCTCGTGGCTATGATTTAAAATCTTAGTCATAAATATTAGATCTAACGGTTAATATAATTTAGATGATGTGGATGTGGATGTGGATTAACGTGGTGTCTCGAAAAATTCCCTCATTTTGCTTTTAGTATATAATAGATAGATGCTTCATGGTGAAACTGAAGAGGATCATAATCTCGTCACTAGAACACCTCTTTGGCGAGAAGGACAAGCAATGACATGAATCAGTAGAGGCCATTAGTGGTTAGCCCATGGATGTAGTCGTGGCGATGTATAGTGTGTTGTACGGGTGCAGTAGCATTGCCGTAGGCTCATGGACGCCAGCACTGCCATTGGCTGGCCGGCGGTGGTCGTGGATCATCCTCTCGATCAAAGAATTGTGACATCCTCTTTATATATGTGGCGCTGTGAGACGAGGTAACCCAACCAGTTGGTTTGGGGTGCCCCAATCAACGAAGTAGATCTAAGGTGTTGTAGTGCTCAATGAAATGGCACTAAACCTCAGCAATAATAGCATGACGTCTTTATTGAGATATATAGAAACAAACATAATACTACATGGGAGTTGGTTTACATAGATAGTCCTACTTTTCAGGATCAAAAAGCTTTTCAGCAATACATGCTGGCAAGACATAAACTTTGGTGATAAGCCTTTGATAAACAGATCGTAAAATATATAAATCATATTTATATGCATAACATTAAGTTTTTGATCTTGGATTCTATGTTTCACACCACGAAACATGATCTCAGTAGTTTTGGCAACACCATTTGATTTTTTTTAACTCGCATAGAAAACTGCGTGTTCATAATGCAGTAGGTGGTTTAGATATGACGTGTACCACTCTTATTTCGGGAATGAAATTTCTTTGACATACAAGCCGCCTAGTATTTTGTTAACATTGATACATAACAGTTTGCATCATTGCTCATGCCATTAGTGTCATTTTGGATATTTTCCATGATATAGCTCCACATGTATGGGTGAGAATGTAACAGGACGTGGAAACCTGAATATCCACATACCACCCAAAATCAATGTCTAAATAACCCACGACATCGAGGTTATATGATATTTTATTAGCGAGCACATAAACTTTATTCCATTGAATGTGTTGCAAGACTTTTTGGTGTCATTTCAAATGCTCCATTTTCTGAACTTTTTGCACATTTGTCAATTATCGCGATCATAACTAGGGCGTGTTCATACATGAATACACATGTTCGGATAGCTTAAACATAAGGAAGCGCAAGCATCCTATTAGTTTAAAATGATCCATGGACACTTATCACCCTTTAATTTAGAAGCAGGTGAGACATAGTGCTAGTGCATAATTTTTCTTCTTTCAATTCTTTCGTACTCTATTGATGCATGCCATTATAATAGAACTTATACTCTGTTTTCGACCTATATATTGGTGAACCTCAGCACAAGAAAAGTATGAGGCACTGCCAAGATCCTTTATATCATAATTAGAAGATAAAAATCTCTTGGCCTGCCATTAAGATTCTATCTAAATGAAGTACTGAAGCTGACCCCTCGTCTTATGGTATAATTGTTCCAACACTTGTCTTAGTTCATAGTGGTGTTTCTTTATACAACATGCGTATGTTAACTTGTCCTCATGACGAAACCTTTCGGTCGAGCCACGCAAAATTCTTTACTAAGTCAACATATGAGAATGTCATAACGATAAAACAAACGTCATGAAACAACCTCTTGTTTATTTATTACGAGCCTTTTTTTATAGAATTCTTTGTCTGAACCTTTCGAGTGTCACATTTTTTGGTTTTGCAGAGCCATTTTAGTCCTACAATTTTAATTCATAAGGAAATCTATTACGTTACATACATGATTAGAGCTCATAATCTCCATCCTTTTTGGCAACAAGCCACTAAGATGAGCGGTCAGACACATTATTGATCACATGCAAAAAAAATAGACGCGACACTAAGTGTTGCATTAGTTAGGGTCCTTAGGGATCTCATAATTCTCAACCTCCTCATGCATATGAACAATATATAATTTCCCCTAATATTTATTTTCTTATGCTCCAGATTCCGGGTGATCACTTTGTTTTGGAGTACATTCATCTAAAATATTGATATCAGACATTTAAATTCTAAACCACAACGCCATTGGGCACAGGGTGGAAAAAAACATAATTATGTGTGCACACGTTATAAATGTAAAGGTTCCCAATTGAGAAGAACTGTGACATAGGATTGCATAATACTGATAGGAGATATAATCATAAGCCATGTGCCACATCGCAAATCGACATTTACTAACAAACTTGCTACTTTAGCATTCACTAGTAAGTGAAAGGGCATGGCGCCCCCATGTGTGGTTTTGGTAATTAATGACAATCCCTATGGACTAATGGTTGCATTGAGTTCTACTTGTAGTGTTTGTCCATAGGTAATGCTTGAAATCCATATGTTGGATTCAAGGTTGATGCCATATCTTCTTTCAATCAGTTCATAGGTAATGCTTGAAATGCATATGTTGGATTCAAGGTTGATGCCATATCCGTGTCCTTTCAGTAAATTTGCACGTGACTATAAACATGTTTTTGAATCATATTCTTCTTTCAGCTAGTGTTTTTACCGGATTCACTTATATAGGTATCTTGTCCAGTGATTAGCTAGAGCTTTTCACCCATCCGCTTCTGTGGAATCGGAAATTTGTCAAGTAAGATGACACAAGAGTAATTCATTAGAACAAAAAATGAACATGCAAAAGGTGGCTTGCTCCAGTGAAGCGACAACTTCAACCCTACCGGTGTATAAGCAAAGTTCATCCATTAAATCATCATTTGTTGGACTGCCAAGCGGTGAAAGGAGAACTGGTTGCGAGATGGCCTCAACTTCTGATTATGAGTTTGATGCTTTGAATTCAATCTGTGGGATCTGTGTTGCTTTCGTTATTTTCTAAATTTTGATTTCTTATGTCATCATCAGTAATTTAGTTCCGAGTCAACCAAAATAGTAACTGATTTTTTTTCTAAATTATATCATATGAATATATCATGTAGTAGTGGTTAGAGTTAGTTTTCCAATACTGATACATCATGGAATAAGTATCATGATAAAAAAAGGGAAATATACCGGTTGAAAAGTGTCGAACATGAAGTACTCCATGAAGGATGACCTGGGTGTGATTGGGAAATTTTTCATGATACCATTTTTTATGATCTTCGATAAAATTAATTATCAAAATATCTCAATGGTTTTGTATTAAATGATTATCAAAACGACAAGGATAGATGGCACGGCCTAAAATACGTGGTTACTTCATAAACAAAAATCCAGATCGAGTACCCCATTTTGCAACAATGAAAAATCCACGATAGGCCAAGCTTATCCTCACTCGGTCTCTGCCCCCTCTTGGGCGACTCCTATGGTGTCAGCGTGAGGTGGAATTTAAACGTGTAAACGGACAGCTAATCGGATTATAATTTTAGAAGAAAAATCATTTCAAAATTTCAGATTTAACAATTAATACTATGGTGTCAGCGTGAGGTGGCAACTTTGTGCATGCATGCGTGTGCTCTTTTTATTGGAAAATACACACCAAAATAGCTGCAACATAGGAAGAGTGATTTTCATCCGTGTGCTAATTTGATTTTCCGTATATCATTTCACTAGTTGAAAAAGGGCCTTCCGTTCAGCCCTTTTGTCCCAGTCATTATTGGAACCGGGACTAATGGGACCATTAGTCCCGATTCGAATGGCCAGGGCGCCGGCCAGCTTTAGTCCCGGTTCGTAGGGGACCTTTAGTCCCGGTTGGTAATACCAACCGGGATTAAAGGGTTGTGGCAGGTAGCCACAGAGGTGGGTCCCAGCGCGAGATCCTTTAGTCCCAGTTTGTATCACGAACCGGTACTAAAGGTCCATCTTCAGTACTAGTTCGTGATACCAACCCGGACAAAAGGTCCCGTATTTTTCATTTAATATGGAATAATTCATATCTTTAAATCCGTAAATCAAAATTTAACAAATAAAATGTCTAAATCAATTAGAAAAATGAGAGGAATCCAAATATGACAACTATATCATCTTTTGGATCACAAAAACACATTTAACTAGGGGAAATTACTTTCAAAAAATCGACATAAAATCATTTAACTAGGCGAAATTAGGTAGAAATCAAGACAATTCTTAATACTAGGGGATTTTTCTAAAATTTGGATTACTCTTTGTGACATTAGATGGGTGTCATTTTGCACCATATCTGTTTTGGAGGTTTTTATTTACTCTATTTGATTTTTTTCAAAAAGCGGTCAAAATGGCCAACATGACCCTCCTCGAAAGAGGTCAATTTTTTTAAAACGATCGATGTTTCTGTGATATAAGTATATAACCACTAGTTGTGTATCTTAAAATAAAATTAAAAAAATTCAGACCAAATTATCAAACACTTGTAGTTCAAATTTGGATTACTTTCGGAAAATCAGCATAAACTCATTTAACTAGGCGAAATTAGATAGAAATCAAGAAAATTCCTAATACTTGGGTATTATCCATCAAATATGGACTACTCTTTGTGAGAATTAGATGGGTGACATTTTGCAACTTATGTTTTGTACTTGGTTCATAAAAAAGTCATTTTTGCCACTTAGAAAAAGGAAAATGATATTTATAAAAATAATTTGAAAAATTCCTTCGAAACAATTGCTTCCTATACCAAGATACACCTATTTGTCGAATATGAGAACTTTATCACATACTATGCCGTGGGAATTGCCATAACTTGGTCATTTGGCTTGAAACTTATAGATGTTTATACATGATAGACCTTTTTGTGAAGATTTTTTTGAACAATTTGTCAAAAATCAAGTTTATCATTTTCATAGCAAGTAGTGCACATAAAAGGACTCCATGCCAGAGGATATCTTTTTTTTGAGGTTTTTTCACTTTATTTGATTTTTTTCAAAAAATGGTCAAAATGGCCACCATGACTATTCATCGAAAGAAGTCAAATTTTCTAAAACTATCAATGTTTCTGTGATATAACCACAAGTTTTTTATCTTAAAATGATTTAAAAAAAATTCAGACCAAACTATCAAACACTTGTAGTTCAAATAGGATTACTTTCGGAAAATCAGCATAAACTCATTTAACTAGGCGAAATTAGATAGAAATTAAGAAAATTCCTAATACTTGGGTATTATCCATCAAATGTGGACTAATCTTTGTGAGAATTAGATGGGTGCCATTTTGCAACTTATATTTTGTACTTCGTTCGTAAAAAAGTCATTTTTGCCACTTAGAAAAAGGAAAATGATATTTATATAAATAATTTGAAAAATCCCTTCGGAACCATTGCTTCCTATAACAAGATACACCTATTTTTCGAATATGAGAACTTTATCACAAACTATGCCGTGGAAATTGCCATAATTTGGTCATTTGGCTTGAAACTTATAGATGTTTATACATGATCGACCTTTTTGTGAAGATTTTTTGAACAATTTGTCAAAAATCTAGTTTATCATTTTTCATAGCAACTAGTACACATAAAAGGACACCAGGCCAGAGAATATCTTTTTTTGAGGTTTTTTCACTTTATTTGATTTTTTTCAAAAAATGGTCAAAATGGCTACCATGACTATTCATCGAAAGAGGTCAAATTTTCTAAAACTATCGATATTTCTGTGATATAACCACTAGTTGTTTATCTTAAAATGATTTTAAAAAAAATTCAGACCAAACTATCGAAAACTTGTAGTTCAAATTTGGATTACTTTCGGAAAATCAGCATAAACTCATTTAACTAGGCGAAATTAGATAGAAATCAAGAAAATTCCTAATACTTGGGTATTATCCATCAAATATGGACTAATCTTTGTGAGAATTAGATGGGTGCCATTTTGCAACTTATATTTCGTACTTGGTTCATAAAAAAGTCATTTTTGCCACTTAGAGAAAGGAAATCGATGTTTCTGTGATGCAAAAGATGATATGGATGGCATATTGGAATTCCTCTTATTTTTCTAATCAATTTAGACATTTTATTTATCAAATTTCGATTTACGATTTAAAGATATGAATTATTCCATATTAAATATTATTACTTAATCACTGTTATTTATTCAAAAAATATTAGTACATAATCATTGTTATTTATTCAAAATATATAAATAATCATTGTATTTATTCGAATAAATTTTGAAAATTTAAACAATAAAAAAGTGTAACATCATGACTCAGGGGTTAATATGATTGATAGGATATTATTATCAGTAAGTTCTAACTTCTCATTTGAAAGCTAATTTGGAAGAAACTCAAAAGTTAAGCGTGTGATGTCTACGCACGCTTCTATCCTTGTAGACAGTGTTGGGCCTCCAAGTGCAGAGGTTTGTAGAACAGCAGCAAGTTTCACTTAAGTGAATCACCCAAGGTTTATCGAACTCAGGGAGGTAGAGGTCAAAGATATCCCTCTCAAGCAACCCTGCAATTAAGATACAAGAAGTCTCTTGTGTCCCCAACAGACCTAATACACTTGTCAGATGTATAGGTGCACTAGTTCGGCGAAGAGATATTAAAATACAAGTGATATGGATGATTATAAGTGGTAATTGCAATCTGAAATAAAAATGGCAGCAAGCAAACATGTAGCAGAACTGGTTGTTGATGACTCCCAAGTGTAGGAGATCAATTGTAGTACCTTTCAATTAGAAAAGGTTGTCGAACCCACGAGAAGCTGAAGGTATTGGTTAGCAAGATTGATAAATAAAACAATAAAAGATGCAAGTGTTTTTGGTATTTTTGGTTGTATAGTTGCAAAGCAGATAACAGATAGTAGCAAGTGAAAGCTCTCAAAGAGAGAAAGCCCAATCCTCTTATGTGGCAAGAGGACAAGCTCAAGTGATGTGTAACTTATATGTGGCAAACGTTCCCGAGGGCGGCATGGATGATGCTAGGCATGGAGATTTATTAAACAACACGTTGAATATCTTGTCAAGTTTTAATCTTCTTTGGACGGAGCCATAATTAGGTATAGCTAAATAAATAAACTACAACCCCTTATGATGGATCATGTGGCCAAGTAAATGACTGCACAAGAATTATTAAGACATAAAGTCCCACCATAGCATTACACTCTAAGGTCCCCGATACTAATACCCTCATAATATAACTTCATAACTCGGTCTCAGGTTTACATGTCCTCCCAAGTCTCCCTCAATTCATTATACTACGGTGTTATCCTATGAGCCCATATAGGTGAAGTGTTGTGCAGTCGACGTTCGCACAACACCATCATAGAATCACATAAAAGATAAACTCTTGACAAAATACCAACACATGTCATATATAATGTTGGAAATATGCCCTAGAGGCAATAATAAAGAGTTATTATCATATTTCCATGTTCATGGTAATGTTTATTCTCCATGCTATAATTGTATTAACCGGAAACCTAATACATGTGTGGTTATGTAAACAACACAGAGTCCCTAGTAAGCCTCTACTAGACTAGCTCGTTGATTAATGATGGTTATGGTTTCCTAACCATGGACATGAGTTGTCAATTAATAACGAGGTCATGTCATTGGAGAATGACGTGATGGACAGACCCAACCAAGCATAGCAATATTGATCGGATAAATAAGTATATATTGCCATGTCTTGTATTGTCAAGTATCCTGTTTCTTTGACCATGAGATTATGTCTATCCCGGGTACTGAGGAATACGTCTTGGGGACTTCAAACGTCACTTCGTAACTGGGTGACTATAAAGGTGTCTTACAGGTATCTCCGAAAGTACTTGTTGATTTGCATGTATCAAGACTGGGATTTGTCCCTCCGTGTGACGGAGAGATATACTCTGGGCCCACTCGGTAATGCACATTCGGTATCGCTTGCAAGCACGTGACTAAAGAGTTAGCCACATGGAATGTTGTATTATGGAACGAGTAAAGAGTACTTACTAGTAACGAGATTGAGCTAGGTATGGTGATACCGCCGATCAGATCTCGGGTAAGTAAAATATCGTGAGACAAAGGAAATGGAATACGTTGACATTGTGGTTCACACCGATAACGATCTTCGTTGAACTTGTGGGAGTCATTATGGGCATCCAGGTCCCGCTAATGGTTATTGATCGTAGAGGAGTCTCGATCATGTCCACTTGTTCTCGAACCCGTAGGGTCACACACTTAAAGTTCGGTAACGCTAGAGTAGCTTTGGGATAATTATAATGGTGAGACCGAAGGTTGTTCGGAGTCCCGGATAGGATCCGGGATATCACAAGGAGCTCCGGAAGAGTCCGGAGATAAAGTTTCATATATAGGAATGTGGTTTTTGGGTTCCGGAAAGGTTCAGGAATTAACCGATATTGTATCGGGTTTTTCCTGAAATGTTCCGGTGGGTCCCATGGTGGGGCCCACTATCCCGAACGTCCCACTTAGGATATTTGGCAGCCAAGTTCCTTCCTTGAGAAGTCTTGGCAGCTAGGTTCCTTCCTGGGGAAGCCTTGGAGGCTGGTTCCTTCCTGGGGAAGATTTGGAGGCTAGTTTCTTCCTAGGGAAGATTGGAGGCTGGTTTCTTCCTAGGGAAGATTTGGAGGCTGGTTTCTTCCTGGGGAAGATAGCCTCACACCCCCTCCCCACATCCTATATAAGGAGGGTACCATTTGGGGAAAGAATCATGATTTTGATTCCTAAGCCGGTACACTTCCTCTTGCTCCTTTCTCTTGTGGTCTTGGCTTGGTGAAGCCCTGCCCGCGTGAGAGCTCACCGAACCACCACACCGTCGTGCTGCTGGTTTGAATCCCATCTACTTCTCCTTCAAGCTTGCTGGATCAAGAAGAGGAGACGTTGCTGAGCCGTACGTGTGTAAATCTCGGAGGCACCGCTCGTTGTGGTGCTGATCGGAGTGAACCGCATCAAGGTCTACACCAAGCTGCGTTGTGATTAACGTCCAACGCTCGTGTTCTTCGAGGGTATGTTGATTACCCTCCCCGTTACTTGCATCTCCTTAGATAAGATCTTTGGGTGTTGCTTCCGCATGTGAGAGAAATTTTTTATTTTCTGTCGCGCATATCCCTACAGTGGTATCAGAGCCGTGCTTTGCGTAGTTGCTTTGTACGGATAGAACACAAGGAGTTGTGTGGCGTTTGATATTTATTGTTGCTACCCTCTCGCGTGTACTTCTTGGTTTTGTGGCATGGTAAGATGCAGCGGCCCGGACCAACTTTACAGTCTTCGGATTGAGACCGGTTCCGCACTTGACATGCAACTGGTTTGCATATGCGGCTGGCGGGTGTCTGTCGCTCTTATCATAGTGAAACCGGATTTACAATGGAGGGCTTATAGAAGTTAATAAGCAACTTGTATTATCAGCGTTGTGGTTTTTGCGTAGGTAAGAACGGTTCTTACGCAGCCCCTAGAAGCCACGTAAAATTGCAAAAATCAAGGGAGAGGCGTCTAACTTGTTTTTGCAGGGGTGGTTGTGATTTGGTATAGCCCAATTTTACAATATTTGTTGTATGAGATGCACATTGATTGTAATATTATTTTGTGACCTGCGTGTCATGAGATCGGCAGCCGGCAGGAGCCAAATGGTTGTCTTATTATTTTGTGACCTGCGTGTCAACTTAATACGCCATGTAATTGCATTACTTTATCGCTAAGGAGTTAGCAATAGTTGTGGATGCAACGTGATGGTGGAGGCAACCATGCATCTTGTTGGAGGGATGATGGAGATCATGCCGTGCGTTCTAGATGGAGATCAAGACGCAAGAAAAGGGCTATACCATATCACATTGTTTAAGCATGTGATGTTTATCCTTTATGCATCTTATTCTGCGTGTGCACGACGGTAGCATTATAAGATGATCCCTCACTCAAAATTAAGATCGTGTTCTCCCCAAGTATGCCACCGCCAAGACAGTTCTTCGTTTCTAAGCACCACGTGATGATCGGGTGTGATGGATTCTACGTTCCACACAGCGGGTGTTGCTCGAGCCTAGCATGTACAGACATGGCCTCGGCACACAGGCAGATATACTTGGGTTAGCTTAACGAGCCTAGCATGTTAGACATGGCCTCGGAACACAAGAACCGAAAGGTTAAACACGAATCATATGGTTGATATGATCAACATGGTTGATGTTCACCATTGAAGCTACATCGGCTCACGTGATGATCGGAGTTTGGTGTGGTGGATTTGGATCGTGTTCCACTTAACAACTATGAGGGATGTTGGTTTAAGTGGGAGTTCACTTGGTAATTTGATTACACTGAACTCTTTATCATGAACAAGTCTAAAATTGTCTTTGCAAATTATGTTGTAGATCATGGCACGCAACGTAGCTCAGTTCAACATCAACGCGTTCCTTGAGAAAGAAAAACTGAAAACATCTGGGTCCAACTTCAATGACTGGCACCGCAATTTGAGGATTGTCCTCAATGGGTGTAAGAAGCATTATGTGCTCGATGCAGCGCTAGGTGACCCACCTGCAGTCAGTGCTCCCACTGAAGAACTGAACGCATTTGATGCGCGCAGTGATGACCACACGATAGTTAAATGTGCAATTCTTACATCTCTGGAGCCAGATCTCCAGAAACGTTTTGAACTTCACGGGGCATTCGAAATGGTCGAAGAGCTGAAAACTATGTTTCAGACTCAAGCCCGTGCTGAAAGATATGAGATATCTGAGAAGTTCTTTACTTGTAAGATGGAGGAGCACAGCTCTGTCAGTGAACATGCTTTAGCCATGTCCGGCTATATCCAACGCCTTACTCAGCTGGGAATTGTCATCCCAGACGAGTTGAACACTGATAGGGTGCTCCAATCACTACCACCGAGTTACAAATCGTTTGTGCTCAACTATAACATGCAAGGGATGAGAAAGTCGATTCCCGAGCTTTTCGCAATGCTGAAATCTGCGGAAGTGGACATAAAAAAGGAACATCAAGTGTTGATGGTCAACAGAACCACCGGCTTTAAGAAAGCTAAGGCAAAGAAGGGAAAATTCAAGAAGGATGGCAAACCTGTTGCCACGCCTGCGAAGAAGCCCAAGGCTAAGCCTGAAACGGTGTGTTTCTACTGCAAAGGGGAAGGTCACTGGAAGCGCAACTGTGCCAAATACTTGGCGGATAAGAAGGCTGGAAATATCAAAGGTATATATGATATACATGTTATTGATGTGTACCTTACTAGTTCCCGTAGTAGTGCCTGGGTATTTGATACCGGTTCGGTTGCTCACATTTGCAACTCGAAACAGGAACTGCAGAATAAACGGAGACTAGCAACGGATGAGGTGACGATGCGCGTCGGGAATGGATCAAGAGTTGATGTCATCGCCGTCGGCATGCTACCTCTACATTTACCTTCGGGACTAGTTTTAAACCTAAATAATTGTTATTTGGTGCCTGCGTTAAGCATGAACATTATATCTGGATCTTGTTTATTGCGAGACGGTTACTCATTTAAATCTGAGAACAATGGTTGTTCTATTTCTATGAGTAATATCTTTTATGGTCATGCACCGGTTGTAAATGGTTTATTCTTGTTGAATCTCGAAAGTAATTCACACATCCATAACATTGATGCTAAAAGATGCAAGATGAATGATGATAATACCACATACTTGTGGCACTGCCGTTTAGGTCATATTGGTGTAAAGCGTATGAAGAAACTCCATACTGATGGACTTTTGGAGTCACTTGATTTTGAATCATTTGACACGTGTGAACCATGCCTTATGGGCAAGATGACTAAAACTCCTTTTTCCGGTACGATGGAAAGGGCAAGTGACTTATTGGAAATCATACATACTGATGTGTGTGGACCGATGAGCATTTCGACACGCGGTGGATATCGTTACTTCATAACCTTCACTGATGATTTGAGTAGATATGGGTATATTTACTTAATGAAACACAAGTCTGAAACTTTTGAAAAGTTCAAAGAGTTCCAGAGTGAAGTGGAAAATCATCGTAACAAGAAGATTAAATTTCTACGATCTGATCGTGGAGGTGAATATTTGAGTTACGAGTTTGGCATGCATTTGAAGACTTGTGGAATTGTTTCACAACTCACGCCACCTGGAACACCACAGCGTAATGGTGTGTCCGAACGTCGTAATCGCACTTTATTAGATATGGTGCGTTCTATGATGTCTGTATCCGATCTGCCAATGTCGTTTTGGGGTTATGCATTAGAGACAGCCGCATTCACTTTAAACAGGGCACCATCTAAATCCGTTAAGACGACGCCATATGAGATATGGTGTGGCAAGAAGCCAAAGTTGTCGTTTCTTAAAGTTTGGGGATGCGAGGCTTATGTCAAAAGGCTGCTGCCTGATAAGCTCGAACCCAAAGCGGAAAAGTGCGTCTTCATAGGATACCCTAAGGAAACTGTCGGGTATACCTTCTATCACAGATCCGAAGGCAAAGTCTTTGTTGCCAAGAATGGATCCTTTCTTGAGAAAGAGTTTCTTTCGAAAGATGTGAGTGGGAGGAAAATAGAGCTAGACGAGGTTGTTGAACCTTCTCCCGAATTGGAGAGTAGCGCAGCGCAGGAAGTTGTTCAGGCGCCGCTTTCACCAACTAGAGAGGAAGCTAATGATGGTGATCATGAAACTTCGGTCTTAGCTGAAATTCGCAGGTCGGCTAGGATACGTACCGCTCCTGAGTGGTACGGTAACCCTGTCATGAATGTGTTATTGTTAGACAATGACGAACCTGCGAGTTATGAGGAAGCAATGATGAGCCCAGACTCTGGGAAATGGCAAGAAGCCATGCAATCCGAAATGGAATCCATGAGTGAAAACCAAGTATGGACTTTGGTTGATCTTCCTGATAGCCGCAAGGCTGTCGAGTGTAAATGGATTTTCAAGAAGAAAACAGACGCTAACGGTAATGTCACCGTTTATAAAGCACGACTTGTCGCAAAAGGTTTTCGACAAGTTCAAGGAGTTGACTACGATGAGACTTTCTCACCCGTAGCGATGCTTAAGTCTGTTAGGGTTCTACTAGCAATTGCTGCATTTTTCGATTATGAAATTTGGCAGATGGATGTCAAAACAGCGTTCCTCAACGGAAACATTGAAGAAGAGTTGTATATGATACAACCCGAAGGTTTTGTCGATCCTAAGGATGCTGGTAAAGTATGCAAACTTCAGCGTTCCATTTATGGGCTGAAGCAAGCATCCCGGAGTTGGAACATTCGCTTTGATGATGTGATCAAAGGTTTTGGATTTGTCCAAAATTATAAAGAAGCGTGTGTTTACAAGAAAGTGAGTGGGAGCTCGGTCGCATTCCTAGTGTTATATGTGGATGACATATTACTTATTGGGAATGACGTGGAGCTGCTTAACAGTATAAAAGGTTATTTGAATAAGAGTTTTTCAATGAAAGACCTTGGTGAAGCTGCTTACATATTAGGCATTAAGATCTATAGAGATAGATCGAGACGCTTGATAGGACTCAGTCAAAGTACATACCTTGACAAAGTTTTGAAGAAGTTCAAAATGGATCATGCAAAGAAAGGGTTCTTGCCCATGTTGCAAGGTAAGACATTGAGTAAGACTCAGTGTCCAACTACGGCAGATGAAAGAGAGAGGATGAGTAAAATCCCCTATGCCTCAGCCATAGGCTCAATCATGTATGCCATGTTGTGTACTAGACCAGATGTGTCTCATGCTCTTAGTTTGACGAGCAGGTACCAGAGTGATCCTGGAGAGGAACACTGGACAGCAGTTAAAAATATCCTTAAGTACTTGAGAAGAACTAAGGACATGTTTCTTGTCTATGGTGGTTGTGAAGAGCTCGCCGTAAAAGGTTACGTCGACGCTAGCTTCGACACTGATCCAGACGACTCGAAATCTCAATCTGGATACGTTTTTGTTTTGAATGGAGCTGCGGTTAGCTGGAGGAGTTCCAAGCAGAACGTTGTTGCGGCATCTACATTAGAGGCGGAATATATGGCTGCTTCCGAAGCAGCAAGAGAAGGGATATGGTTGAAGGAGTTCACCACAGAGCTCGGTGTGATTCCGAATGCACTGGATCCTATGGAGATCTATTGTGACAACACTGGTGCCATTGCTCTAGCCAAGGAACCAAGATGTCACAAGACCTCCAAGCATATCAAACGCCGTTTCCATCTAATTCGTGAAAGTGTTCACGTGGGAGATATTAGGATTTGCAAAGTACATACGAGTCTGAATGTTGCAGACCCGTTGACTAAACAGCTTCCACGAGATAAACATGATCAGCACCTGAAGTCCATGGGTGTTAGATCTTTACCAATGTAAACTAGATTATTGACTCTAGTGCAAGTGGGAGACTGTTGGAAATATGCCCTAGAGGCAATAATAAAGAGTTATTATCATATTTCCATGTTCATGGTAATGTTTATTCTCCATGCTATAATTGTATTAACCGGAAACCTAATACATGTGTGGTTATGTAAACAACACAGAGTCCCTAGTAAGCCTCTACTAGACTAGCTCGTTGATTAATGATGGTTATGGTTTCCTAACCATGGACATGAGTTGTCAATTAATAACGAGGTCATGTCATTGGAGAATGACGTGATGGACAGACCCAACCAAGCATAGCAATATTGATCGGATAAATAAGTATATATTGCCATGTCTTGTATTGTCAAGTATCCTGTTTCTTTGACCATGAGATTATGTCTATCCCGGGTACTGAGGAATACGTCTTGGGGACTTCAAACGTCACTTCGTAACTGGGTGACTATAAAGGTGTCTTACAGGTATCTCCGAAAGTACTTGTTGATTTGCATGTATCAAGACTGGGATTTGTCCCTCCGTGTGACGGAGAGATATACTCTGGGCCCACTCGGTAATGCACATTCGGTATCGCTTGCAAGCACGTGACTAAAGAGTTAGCCACATGGAATGTTGTATTATGGAACGAGTAAAGAGTACTTACTAGTAACGAGATTGAGCTAGGTATGGTGATACCGCCGATCAGATCTCGGGTAAGTAAAATATCGTGAGACAAAGGAAATGGAATACGTTGACATTGTGGTTCACACGATAACGATCTTCGTTGAACTTGTGGGAGTCATTATGGGCATCCAGGTCCCGCTAATGGTTATTGATCGTAGAGGAGTCTCGATCATGTCCACTTGTTCTCGAACCCGTAGGGTCACACACTTAAAGTTCGGTAACGCTAGAGTAGCTTTGGGATAATTATAATGGTGAGACCGAAGGTTGTTCGGAGTCCCGGATAGGATCCGGGATATCACAAGGAGCTCCGGAAGAGTCCGGAGATAAAGTTTCATATATAGGAATGTGGTTTTTGGGTTCCGGAAAGGTTCAGGAATTAACCGATATTGTATCGGGGTTTTTCCTGAAATGTTCCGGTGGGTCCCATGGTGGGGCCCACTATCCCGAACGTCCCACTTAGGATATTTGGCAGCCAAGTTCCTTCCTTGAGAAGTCTTGGCAGCTAGGTTCCTTCCTGGGGAAGCCTTGGAGGCTGGTTCCTTCCTGGGGAAGATTTGGAGGCTAGTTTCTTCCTAGGGAAGATTGGAGGCTGGTTTCTTCCTAGGGAAGATTTGGAGGCTGGTTTCTTCCTGGGAAGATAGCCTCACACCCCCTCCCCACATCCTATATAAGGAGGGTACCATTTGGGGAAAGAATCATGATTTTGATTCCTAAGCTGGTACACTTCCTCTTGCTCCTTTCTCTTGTGGTCTTGGCTTGGTGAAGCCCTGCCCGCGTGAGAGCTCACCGAACCACCACACCGTCGTGCTGCTGGTTTGAATCCCATCTACTTCTCCTTCAAGCTTGCTGGATCAAGAAGAGGAGACGTTGCTGAGCCGTACGTGTGTAAATCTCGGAGGCACCGCTCGTTGTGGTGCTGATCGGAGTGAACCGCATCAAGGTCTACACCAAGCTGCGTTGTGATTAACGTCCAACGCTCGTGTTCTTCGAGGGTATGTTGATTACCCTCCCCGTTACTTGCATCTCCTTAGATAAGATCTTTGGGTGTTGCTTCCGCATGTGAGAGAAATTTTTTGATTTTCTGTCGCGCATATCCCTACATATAAATCATTGCCAATTCATCCTATGCCCTCAGGAACATACGGGAACTACTCACAACGTGCGAACATGATGATATTCAGTGGCATAAGTGGTACAACACAATCTGAAAATATAATCTCACCCTCGAACAATGACAAGTAGCCAATCATACACAGGTAGAATAGCACTTAAACAATAGCTAGGGTTCGAACAATCTCAAACTATGAGGGGGATGAAGTGGATCACGAAGGTGGTGATGGAGATGGTGCTGGTCTTGACGTTGGTGTTGATGGAGACTCCGGAGGGGGGATGGAGGAGCCTTCCGGAGGTGATTCCAGCAACGTTTCCCCCCTCCGATCTTCTCCGGCGGCAGCCTTCTGTCTTTTGTTTCGTGTGTCTCCGCCGCCTCGCTTCGCGAAACGCCAGGGGACCTTTTTTATAGCCGTTTTTAGGTCAAGACGGAGTCGGTGGACGAAAGATCGATGGCCACGGAGCTCCGAGGTGGAAACGAGCTGGGCCCACGCGGCCATGTACTTTAGGCCGCGTGGGACCCTCCCATTTCCAGCCTGTTGGGCTTCTGGTTTTCAATTTAAGCCCATTGCGTTCGTCTCGAAAATTCTGAACCGTGCTCTTTGACCTTGCCCTTTTTGGAGTTCCGAAGCTCCCGGAAAGTCTGAAACACTAAAAAAGACGTTTTCTGGAAAAACAGGGTTAATTCCAAATAAATGGAAAAACTATGAAGTATTCCCAAAATCATTATAAAACATTGGTATAACCCTTATATGATGCAAATATGATTGGAATATAAGCAATTAAAGTGCAAAGTTCATGTATGCATTTTACATGCATCAACATCCCCAAGCTTAATCGATGCTCGTCCTCGAGTATGAAGATGATAAAACTAACATGGACTTTGCAATTTAATACTTAACAATGAATATCAAAGATGATTACTATTGCTACATAGAGTCAAATGATTCATTCTTAAAAGGAGTAGCAATATGCAAGATAGTTTATGAAGTGATATCAAATATTCAATGTAAGGATGTTCAATGATAGTTCACAAAGTGTAACATAACAGATAGTAGTATGGACCACATGTATGCATAATGATAAGTATGGACATCCTACATTGGTCATAGAGTGATGATGAAAATCTGAATATGTTTGGTGGACACTTTGGAAAGATGAATAAGTGAGTAGAGGTAAAGCATGCATAAGTTTCATCTAACCTCCAAACTCTCCTACTTAAGTTAATGATTGCAATGTGGTAATACTTGGTGTCAAGCTCTCATTCCCCTATCATAGCATCTTGAATGATTATAGTTTAATGTGAGAGCAAATATGAGTAGTGTGCTTGACAAAGTAAAGGTTGGATGTCTCATGCCCCTTGAATACAAGTACCTACACCATGATTACTCAACTTAGGAAACAAAGCAAGTTCAAGTTATATATCATTGTAAGTAATAATAGTATCATCAAGAGCGTCAACTGGGGTACCTCTTGTCCCAGGATATGGAACAAGCCCATATCAAAATGACAAGACAAACAAACAAGATGAAAAACCTCAACACCCTTTTTATTTACCATTGGAATAGCTTTTTATTGTAAGGTGTGTCATAGATAATTCACCATAGCATGTAAGTAAATTTCCACCATGAATAATGCATGGCTTAGATTAGCAGCCCAGGCGTCTCTCTAACCATTTATACAAACTCATTTGAACTACTTCATTTCCACCTCATTCAACCATGATAGGCATCCATAAACAAAAGTACATGATATCAACTAAATGAGATGAAGGAGCATGTTGAAAGCTTTGCATGTGACAACACATATGGGCTAACTCCCAACCTCGAACATTTTTCAAGCCACTAGCATCATAATCTTAATCACAATGGGTCATGTTTTATTTATTGCAATGATAGCAAAATGTGCATCAAGTTCGTGAGAGCTATATAACCAATTTTCTCATGGCAATCAATAACATAATCATTTTCATTCAGAGGTATAGATAACACAAATATCATGATGAGCATACTCGGAATAGCATATAGCTAGTAGGTAGATTTGGTGGACTCACTGGAATAACTTTGGTTCAAGGTGTTGGAAACAAGTTTTAACTTGTTGGAATGTTTGGGCTAGCAAAAGGGAGAAAGTTGACCATCTAGATGCATGCATGAGTGTCCATAGAACTAACTAATCCATGTTAAACCAAGTAAAATAACAATCAGCACCAAAACATGAATAAGTTATAGCTCTTCAAAAAGGATTTGCAAACTATTACTCATAAACAAGCTCATGAATCATGAAACTATATGTATCATTAAAAATCAAGTCAAACATCCCTTTTCCCAATCTTATAAAAGCATCCAACATATTTCAACCCATATTTCCAGTAGCTCTCTCATATATAAATGATAGTGTGGTGGTCTCTCAAGACTCAAACAAAAACAAAAAACGACGCTCCAAGTTTATGCGATAAAGTGTTTCGATCGAAAAACAGAAGTTGGACGTGTGCAAACCGAGAGTGTGTAGGTCCAGCGGGGTTGTCTTCACATCCCCAAGCTTATGGTCTTCACCATCCTTGGATAGCTCTTGGTGCATCTCCTCCAATCCCTGTGAAAAAACTTCAAAACACCGTTTCTCCCATATCTTTTCTGTGGGGTGCATTAATAGTGATAAACAAATAGGTTCCTTGCTGCATATAATCCTTGAACAAAAATTCATATGAATGTCCAGAAAGTATATAATGTTTATGCCTACTCATAAACTCAATTGGATCAAAAAGATTCAACTTAAAAGCTCAAAGCATGCATCAAACAAAATGGGACAGAATCTGTCCAGAAAAACAGCAGCAGCAAAACGTATTTTTCTACCCTACCAAACTTTCTCGAAAAATTCCTAAAAAATTCATGCATACTGAGGATGAAAAGTTGCAACTACAGTTCAATTATGAGCTCATTCGGAGTTACGGAATAAGAATTAAAAATCATACCGTGCACTGATTTGTGCAGGAATAAAATCTCCGAACGCTATAAGCAACTTTTCAAGACCAAAATGGGTAAAACTTGGCACTTTATTAAAAACTCCAGAAACCTAACTAGACACAAAATCTCTTGTTACAGCAAGAGGACACAAAGAAAAATCACACACAAAAATAACCGGGTTGCCTCCCGCAAAGCGCTTTCTTTATAGCCATATAGCTAGGCTTCTTACTTGTTGTTTATCGAAGATGAAGCTCATGAGGGAGCTTGAATGATGTGCCCCTCTTCTTGGGAAGTGTTCCATGCATAATACCAGGGTCCCATGGTGCTCTCAAACCGATCAAAATAATAGTCAAGTTGAAACCTAGTTGAGAGAAACACAAAACACCAACGTAATAACAACGAAGTCTAACTTTTTTCCTATGCATTGGCATTTTGTATATGAATGATTCACAATGAATAGAAGTTTTCCAATGCATATTAACAATAGTTACTTGCAGCCCATAATTATTAATAGGATACAGAGGGTTCTTATCGCCTCCTCTTTCATAATAGTTGCAAGTAGTAGAAGTGAATTCAACCATATAACCAATATAATCTTCCAACTTAGATAATTTGGGAACATAAGGAGGATCATTAAATTTATGTTGGAATTCATTAGCATGCTTCCCTCTTTCAAAATAGTTGTTAAGATAAATATCAAGTTCAATATCATGGCTGCAACAAATATTTGGAATTAGAGATAATTGCAAACCACATAAGTATTTCTCAACATAAGCAAACTTCTCCTCTATGGTGTTATTAGGAGAATTCAGGAACAATGTAGGACTCTCATGAGTGAGAGTATTGTCACAAACAGCAAGTATATCATTTTTATCCTCACATAAAGTAGTAACAACTTCCAAACGTGTAGGATTATCAACAAGCATAGGATCATCATCTAAAGCATTATCATATAGCTCATTTAAGCAACACTCCTCATTATCATCAATAAGTTTACTAACAAAAGGTTTTTGAGTTTGAGTGTTACTATCATATGTCGATGGTGAAGTTGGGGGATCCAACTCTTCATTCTCCAGTTGTTCATCTTTTTCAGCATCTTCTTGAGATTGCATGGGCATCCCCAAGCTTAGGTTTTTATCCTCTTCTTCACATTCTTCCTCTTCCAAGCTTATGTGTTCATCATCTTCTTCCTGCAAAATATTAGTACTTTCTTTGGGAGTAAAATATTTAAGAAAAACCTCCCTCAAAATACTCCAATCAGTTTTCACTTCTTCATCCAAAGACATGTAGCAATCACGAGCATTACCAGATAAAGACAAATATAATAGCTTCCTTTTTATTTGATCATCAGAAATACCAGGAAGCCTAAATAAACCACATATTTCATCAATTGTTTCTATGTGTTCACATGCAGACTTAATTCCATCCCCTGTGAATGGATTTTTCATAACTCTTTTAACATGACCAGTGGGAATTTTAAATCCCACTTTAGGTACCTCAGACACAGTAGTTTCAACCACCTTTGCAGTAGTGGCATAAGCACTTTCATATAGAGCAAGATGCAGCGAGGCACGATTCATAAATGCCATAGTAACAATGAGATAAAACAGCTTTAAAGTTTCCTTACCAAACTTCTTACCAATAGCGCTACGCTCCTCGGCAACGGCGCCAGAAAAGTATCTTGATGACTCCCAAGTGCAGGAGATCAATTGTAGTACCTTTCAATTAGAAAAGGTTGTCGAACCCACGAGGAGCTGAAGGTATTGGTTAGCAAGATTGATAAATAAAAAATAAAAGATGTAAGTGTTTTTGGTATTTTTGGTTGTATAGTTGCAAAGCAGATAACAGATAGTAGCAAGTGAAAGCTCTCAAAGAGAGAAAGCCCAATCCTCTTATGTGGCAAGAGGACAAGCTCAAGTGATGTGTAACTTATATGTGGCAAACGTTCCCGAGGGCGGCATGGATGATGCTAGGCATGGAGATTTATTAAACAACACGTTGAATATCTTGTCAAGTTTTAATCTTCTTTGGACGGAGCCATAATTAGGTATAACTAAATAAATAAACTACAACCCCTTATGATGGATCATGTGGCCAAGTAAATGACTGCACAAGAATTATTAAGACATAAAGTCCCACCATAGCATTACACTCTAAGGTCCCCGATACTAATACCCTCATAATATAACTTCATGACTCGGTCTCAGGTTTACATGTCCTCCCAAGTCTCCCTCAATTCATTATACTACGGTGTTCTCCTATGAGCCCATATAGGTGAAGTGTTGTGCAGTCGACGTTCGCACAACACCATCATAGAATCACATAAAAGATAAACTCTTGACAAAATACCAACACATGTCATATATAAATCATTGCCAATTCATCCTATGCCCTCAGGAACATACGGGAACTACTCACAACGTGCGAACATGATGATATTCAGTGGCATAAGTGGTACAACACAATCTGAAAATATAATCTCACCCTCGAACAATGACAAGTAGCCAATCATACACAGGTAGAATAGCACTTAAACAATAGCTAGGGTTCGAACAATCTCAAACTATGAGGGGGATGAAGTGGATCACGAAGGTGGTGATGGAGATGGTGCTGGTCTTGACGTTGGTGTTGATGGAGACTCCGGAGGGGGGATGGAGGAGCCTTCCGGAGGTGATTCCGGCAGCGTTTCCCCCCTCCGATCTTCTCGGCGGCAGCCTTCTGTCTTCTGTTTCGTGTGTTTCGTGTTTCTCCGCCGCCTCGCTTCGCGAAACGCCAGGGGACCTTTTTTATAGGCGTTTTTAGGTCAAGACGGAGTCGGTGGACGAAAGATCGACGGCCACGGAGCTCCGAGGTGGAAACGAGCTGGGCCCACGTGGCCATGTACTTTAGGCCACGTGGGACCCTCCCATTTCCATCCTGTTGGGCTTCTGGTATTCAATTTAAGCCCATTGCGTTCGTCTCGAAAATTCTGAACCGTGCTCTTTGACCTTGCCCTTTTTGGAGTCCCGAAGCTCCCGGAAAGTCTGAAACACTAAAAAAGACGTTTTCTGGAAAAATAGGGTTAATTCCAAATAAATGGAAAAACTATGAAGTATTCTCAAAATCATTATAAAACATTGGTATAACCCTTATGATGCAAATATGATTGGAATATAAGCAATTAAAGTGCAAAGTTCATGTATGCATTTTACATGCATCAGTTGTAAACGGTGTTTCAATGCTTAGAAACAAGGCCTAGGGATCATACTTTCACTAGTGGACACTCTCAACAATATAATATAATTGAATACATAGATATTTCCTCTTCACTATGCTACTCTGAGTTATTCTCTCGTTGGATAACGAACACCAATCCACTGCGTAGGGCTACAAAAGCACACCTTAAAGTCGCATTCCACATCTAGGGAACCCCACACTGTCAACTTGAGCGCCCTAAATAGTACTAGACAAACACCGCAATTTCAGAGACATCCAACGCAAATAATAACTCATGATAAGTATTTCTGTAATCTTTAGCCTAAGAGCCACACACGGTGCGCACACTGTCAACTTCGCACCGTGGGACAAAGGTGACTCCGGACTTTACATTAATAAAACCACTCAAGTAGCACATAAGATAATGAAGAGTAACATCTATGGATTCAACTAGATTACAAAGCTCATGATCACATAAAGATCACACCATGGGAGAGAGAGAGATAAACCACATAGCTACCGGTAGAGCCCTCAGCCCCGATGAAGAACTACTCCTCCTCATCATGGGAGGCAGCAACGGCGATGATGGAGGCGGTGGCGTCGATGGAGATGGCTCCGGGGCAAGATGCCAAAACAGAGACTTCTGTCCCCCGAATTAGGGTTTTTGGTGGCGGCGGAGCTCTGGAACTTTTCTGGAGAAATCGTCGATTCTTCCGTGAGTTTTAGGTCAGGGGCAATATATAGTCCAAAGGGTGTCGCGAGGCGGTGCACGAGGTGACGACACCACCCCTCGGCGCCGGTCCCACCTTGGCCGCGCCGAGCCCACGTGCGGGGCCCTCGTGGCTCCACTTCGCCTCTCCTTCGGACTCCAGGTGTCTTCTGATAAAATAGGGGCCTCCGTAAATTTTCGTCCAATTCCGAGAATATTTTCATACTAGCTTTTCTGGAATACAAAAACTGCAGAAAACAGGAACTGCCACTTCGGCATCTTGTTAATAGGTTAGTCCCAAAAAATGTATAAAAGTGATATGAAGTGTATGTAAAACATGTAGCAATTGGTATATAAAACAAGCATGGAACATCAAAAATTATAGATACGTTTGAGACGTATCAGCGTGCTCGGGCTGGAGGATGGGGGACCGAATGAGAAGTTTGACCAGGGTAAGTACTTTGACCTGAGATTAAGTGTATAACTAGTTATTAAGTGTGTGGTTAAGTGAGAAATTTCAGAATAGAATTAGGAATAGAATTGAGAATAAAATTGAAAATAAAATTTATAAAATTCCCGGTAGCTTCGTGGCCAACCGGGACTAAAGGGGAGGGGGGTTTTAGTCCCGATTTGCTAGTCCCGGTTGGTAAACCGGGACTAAAGACCTATAGAACCAGGACTAAAGGCCCGTTTTCCACTAGTGTTTGGAGCCTTTGCAAAAAATGAAAAACAAACAAGGTAAGCACAGCAACAACATCTCTACTATTAGCCGAATTGCTATGTTTCCTTGGGGGGAAAGACCAACACACAGCTCGTAGTCGTAGGGGATCAATATATGATGCCTTGTAATATAAGCCGACCCAATAGGGATATTGACTTGCACACCTATCACTTTGATTGATTTATTTTTAAAAAGGGGAAAAGCCCCAGCCTCTGCATCATCCTATCACTTTGCTGCCAGATATTTTTATTGAAATTACTTCTGCCAGATATTGCTATGTTTAAAATTGTGATCATGACAAATGATTTACTACATGTTTGTATAGTTAAAGTCGTGTGTTGCACGTGCATACTAAACTAGTACTAGTGAATATGGAATAGCCGAGGGAAAAGACGGACCGAATCCGCTAGGATGGATGGATGTTGCATGCGCGTAAGCACATGCACAGCACGTGAGCACGTCTGTTGCCGACAGAAGCCGGCCAGACTATACAACACGCGGGATATATAGAGCTGCAAATAATCCATGAATCCAAGACGAATAAGCTAGCTAGATGGCGACGGCGGGAGGATGATTAGAATCGTTATAGAACGCGATCGCCGGTAGAAACGAAATGAGGATTTGATCGGATCAGCGCGACCGAGATCAGACAGAGAACGGCTGCCGCGCGCCGCAACTTATGATTGGAACGTGATCGATGTGTAGGCAGAGCAACGGCGGCTCCCCCGCGTGATCGTGATTTGCCGACACACGCGCGATAGGACTCTCTTCCGTGCCCGGCTCCGCCTAGCGTGAGAATAACGGCAGTATATACGTGGATCATACGTTATCACACAAGTTCCGAGCTACGTCAAATCATTGATTGTTTCTAAAGGTTTATTATTCTAGCCACGTCAGTTTTTTTTTCTCTGTTTAAAAACGTGCCGATCATATTTCGTTGTGTATCAGCAACAACTTGTTAGAAACTCAATACTTGGTGGATCTGTTTAGGGAACTTCTATGTCTCCAATAACTTGCATTAACGCCTCACTGAACACTAGATGGTCACTGGATACAATTTTTTGATAAAGGGCATTTTATTACTTAAAAGTGTTAATTAACCAGGTCACTGGATACATGAACGACTTACTGCATTTTGTCGCTCGTATACACATCTTGTTGGTAGATAATCCAACGAAGTATATGCTCGTTTGGCCAAGAAAAGATGGACGGAGACACTGCCAAGAAGATTCTACATGGTCAAAGAAGCTAGAGGCCTTCTATATCTCCACCAAGATTCAAGAATGGAGAAAATTCAAAGAGGTACGAAACCAAGCAACGTGGGAGGATCTTTGGTTTGGAAACTCACCTCTATCCTGTCATTATCGGAATAATTTATATGGTATCTAATCAACAAACGAGGAGAATCGCTGACCTCTGGGATGGGGAACAGTTCAGATGTGATTTCAGGAGAACCTTCTCTGAGGAGATGATGGTTTAGTGGCGAGAGATCCTAGAATTAGCTCGGTCAGTCTCTGTTAGTTTGGAAGAGGAACAACTTATCTGGCAGTAAGAAATATATGGTGTTTATTTTTCGAAGTCAATGTATGCCATAGTAAATTTTAGAGGTGTTCAACCTGTTTATCTGCATGTGGTGTGGTATTTGAAAATTCCTCCTACAATTTCACGTGTTTATGTGGCTCTTCTCACAAAACAAAATTTTGACTAGGAATACCAAAGGTAATAGAATATGAACTCTGTAAGGAGATAGAATTAGTTTACCACTTGTTTTTTGAGTTCATTGTTGCAAAAAACTTTGTGGGAGCATGTTTTTGAGATTTTTCAGATTAGAATTGTATATTTTACTTCTCTAGCTTCTAAGTGGCTTTGCAATAAAAGATTCTTACATCTTAATGTAGTTTCCTCTGCTGTTTTGTTGAGTGTTTGGAAGAGGGGAGTTGACCTCATGGAAGTAGTGTTGACAAAACTAAAAAGTCACATGAGCTTGCCGATGGCACAGAGTTGAGATGCAGGAGCTTTGACTGGGTGGCCGCATGGGCTGCGAGCACTTGATCGAAATATGGTGGGCGAGCCTCTCTTGCTTACCTTCATGAGCATCCATAAGATGATGCGGCGATACACGTGGTGATGTAAGTTGCTCCCTTCTAACAATTGAAAGGAGGGTGGGAGATGAAATCGTCAAGGTGTATATAGAGTTTTTTATGGCTTTTGTAGTATTGGTCATAGATGAGCTGTGCTAGGGCTAAGTGCCTAGGCTGGGGAGGTTGGAAAACTTGGTATTTTATAGCTTTAAGTAGTTTAAGTACTTTGCTTGAGAACTTGAGGCATTTGGATGCTGGAAGGACGATGTTTGGTTTCATTATGAATTAACGGAACCCGGGAATGATCCTCTTAGTCTCACAAATGTAAAGTTATAGAATGGTGAGATCTTCGGTGGAAAAGAGCAACAAAAACATACAAAACATGTTGTTGGGATGTAGTAAATAACTCCTGCAATAACTTTTGATCTCAAGAATTTTAATTACTAGCTTGATATACGTGATTTATTAGTCCTAATCCGTCCCACATTAATTGACACTAAAACGGATGTATCTAGCATAAAATACGTGTAAAAATATCTGTTTTAGCGAGACATTGCCTGACTTTATTTTCTATTTAAGAGATGTTTGTGTCGAGGACACGTGCTTGTGTGATGTTTAATCACGTCACAATAAACCCACCTATTTTTCTCTCTACGGAAAGAAATCAATAAGTATAGATAAGTAATATTTAAATCTCTTTCTCTCCCCTACATGAATGCAACCAAAATACAATAATACATGCAGGCATGACATCTTTAAAGATCCTTTTGAATACGAAATTTATAAACTTTATCTCTTCAACTGCTAATATGGTTCCCATTATGTTTCAGTGAGATTTTTAAACTTAGATCCCACGTCAGTATGTTTCAAAAACTTTTTTATCTAATTATCAATTTATTTATTTTACTTACTTACCAAATCAATTTATATTGCTTAGTTGCTAGATTATAGTAACTTGGGTGTCAGGTTCTTAATTGTATATCAATATAAGGTTGCACATACTAATATTCGTGGAATGATATGATATCTTAGTTGGCGTTAACACTAGAATAGACAAAATCTAGCTCTGTATAATTTGTAATGCCTAAAAATATGGCAAACGCTACACGTCAACCGGCTGTCGCAACAGCCGGTTTGCTTTTTTTTTTTTTGACAACTAAAGCCCACCGGCATTTATTCAATAAGTGAAGCTTCTCTGATTGCACAAGCGCAACCAGATAGCAAGGGATTACATCCAAGTTCATAAAAGAGTTCAATCTAAGGGCTTCTTTAGCCATACAATGAGCTACTTTATTTGCAATACGGCTAACAAAAAGAAGCTTAAATCCCTGGGAACTACTCACTAGCGATCTCATCTCTAGCATCACATGATAACCTGTTGTGCGCTCCCCAGCCTTGGAGTCCCACAGCTTCTTGACATTCTGGCAGTCTGTCTCTACCACCAGATTAGCCACACCCTTTTCCGCTGCATTTAACATCGCATCCCTGCATGCAATCAGCTCCATCGCCTCCGGGTCTATGATACCTGAGTAGCAAGCACCCCTGGCAAACAAAAACTCACCCGCTTGGTTGCGAGCGACCATACCCACACTTCACATACATGTGTCGTGCCCTCTCCTCATTGTTGAAATTTTTTGATCACTTTTGCAAAAAATTGGTTACTGGAAATTTTTGGTGAACTGTTGATGTATGTGTCCAGAAGAAAGTGGGCGTAAACAAGTAGGTCCTTTACTAGGCTGGACCAACCCACCGTGGTATCAAATCCCACTTAACCCATCTGCCCCCTAATCCCTACCACTTCAGCTAATCCCAACGTGCAAACGAGAGTATGCCAAAAAATATCGAAAAAGACAGGGATTGGAGAGATCAAGGTTCAAAAATCAGGTATTTGGAGACAAGAGCTTGCTTCAACTTCGAAATTAATATTCGTTTTGATTTTTCCTTCATAAAAGTATATACATAATTATCTGACAACTATGCACTACCGGTGGTTTGTTTAAGAAGGTGACGGTACCGAATCAAACAAGCAGGAGAAAAAGACTCGCGTCATCAAATGCCCAATATTCGACCTGAAGGCCCATTAATAAAGAGGAACTTGTGACAAGAGAAATAGAATGGGGATCGCCTATACATCTCTTCAAGCGGATAGTGCCTCGCCCGCATCGTTTTGGCATGGCCTTGGGCCCACTAATAGGTTAGTACAATTTTTAAAAATGTTCAGATGTCATAAATGTTTAGATATGTTCAGATTGTTTTGAAAAATATTCAGTTAAAACCGGTTTTTGGAAAATTCCATATTTTTAAAAATATTTCAGATTTTGTTATGAAAAATAATGTGGTACCCGAAAACACAAAAAAGAAACAGAAAAGAAAAAAAAACGATGAAGAAAAACAAAAACGAAAACAAAGCCCCAGTGGGCCGGCCCATAACGAAAGCTTATGCGGGCGAGTCCGTGCACCAGCTCGCAGTGAGCGAGATATAGTGCTCGCGATAGAACGGTCCAACTATCAACTGCCTCACCTCGCTCGGTCACCGCCGCTCACCTCGCTGCTGACCCAGCGCCGCCGCCGGCGTCGGAGCTATCCGCAGATCATTCCACCGCCAATACCCACTCTCCTGCTACTCATCTTTTATCTCCCTCACCTCCCAGGACGCGGGCCGTGATAGCATGCGATCGTGCCACTGGCGGCCATTCTCCCCTATTCCCCGCTCGCCTTGCCGCTTCTAGCCACGATGGCCCGCGCCGCACTCAACATCGCCGGCGTTCGTCCCACCAGAGACCAAAGTTCGAAAACCAAATCAGCCCCCACGCCCTGCGCTTCTCCGCGAGCTACCCTGTCAGACTCGGAGCTCCACCTGACGGTAACTCATTTCTTAGCACACCCCTTTTCTTTTCGTTTGGTTGTGCAGTAGCAGTACCTGTGTACTTGTGAACCCTTGCTTGTTGTCATAGGACGGCAAGGATGCTGAAACCTGAATATTTTTGCTGTGTTAATTTGTTCAAGACGACTGTGAGGGCCGCCGTGCGATGACCGCAATAGCAAGTCGCTGCAGGTCTGTTCCTCGTTGCTTGATGCAGTCAGTCAACACTGTCAATACTGTGCTAGTATTTCTCCTGATCTTCGATTCGCCACGGAGTCGAGTAGCAGTGCTGAATAATAATCTTCTTACATCTTGTGGTCCTGTGTGTGTCACTTGTCACCGCACCTTCCTTGTCATCTAGCCTTGAATTATGTCTGTGGAGCTGGATACATAACTCATGCTAATGTGAGAAGCCACAGCAGGAGTACCAAAACTCCGAGCCGTGTTTCGGCTTTCTACCTCGTGTATTTGAAACCTCCAAGCAAACAGCCCGAAGCATCTTCGTAGTATCTCCTTACATTTTACTTCACAAGCATATGCGCTTATGCAGAAGGCCTGATGGGCATGGCTCTCCTCCCTATTCTTCTCTTCCTGTTATTGATTTGTATCTGCAACTCCTATGACCGCCTAATAGAGCCACTCTCACTTGGTGACAAGCTCATCTGAAATGGTGGCATCTTTGCTCTTGGCTTCTTCTCCCCGACAAATTCAACTACAAACTTGTATGTCGGCATATGGTACCACAACATACCTGTTCGTACATATGTGTGGGTCGCTAACCGCGACAACCCGATCACCAGCACCTCTCCTGGGAAGTTGGTTCTAACCAATGGATCTGACCTGGTACTGTCGGATTCTGAAGGACACACTCTTTGGAGAACCACGAACAACATCACTGCTGGAGATGTCCACGCTGCTGCTCTACTGCTGGACTCCGGGAACTTGTCATCAGGTTGCCGAATGACACAATGCTCCCGGGTATGAGTCTACTACTGAGCAAAAGCACCTCCATGCACCTCGTCGCCTGGAGGGCCCCTGATGATCCATCTAGTAGTGAGTACTCCTTGGGTGGTGACTCGGGCCTCCAGTTCTTTATTTGAATGGGACAAGACCATACTGGCGCAGAGCTGCGTTGAACGGTGTAGCAGACTATGCCATGTATCAGAGCAATAATCTTTGCATGACCCAAAACATTGTAAACAGAGGGGGTGAGTTTTACTTGACCTACACCATCTCTGACGGCTCACCAAGCGTGCGCATAATGCTGAACTACACAGGCATGCTGCAAATTCTGACGTGGAACAACAACTCATCATCTTGGCAGGATTTCTTTAAGCTCCCCGGTTTTAGCTGTCACCGCTATGCCTCATGTGGTCCGTTCGGCTATTGTGATTCCACACAGGGGGTTGCAACTTGCAAGTGCCTCGATGGATTTGAATCTGATGGTCTTAACTTTTCTGTAGGATGTAAGAGAAAGAAGGAGCTGCATTGTGGTAAAGGAGATGATTTCGTTACCTGGCCTAGTATGAAGACGCCTGACAAGTTTGTTTACATCAGCAATAGAAGCATCGACCAATGCACAGCAGAATGCAGACGCAACTGCTCATGCACCGCATATGCTTACGCTAACCTGAGTAGTCTCGGCGCGCCAGTCAAGGTGCTTAGTTTGGATGGGGAAGCTTGTTGATACGGAAAATCATGGTGATGGTTTCGGGGAGAATTTGTACCTCAGGATTCCCAGTTCATCCGGTATTTTCGCATTTCCCACCTTATTGCTTGCAAACTATGATGGATTGTCTATAAATGTAAATTTATTAATGTGGCTACTAAAATTATACCACTAAGTTTACTAAGGTGGCTAAATCCACAACGCGGCGCTAAAAAGGAGACGCCAGGATCAGAATCCTGGTCTGACGGTGGTTGCTACGTTTATCCCTGGCGTCCGATGCTGCCTTTTTTTACTGGAAGCCTGACCCTCGTTTTTTCTCACCTGTGGCGTCTAAATAGGAGTTAGTCAAGCATCTGCAACAAGCTCTCTCGGCCGCAATTTCCTTCCGTGATATTTATTTTTGTTCTTTAAGCGTTTCATCAAGCGTTCGTGCATTGTGGATGCTCTTAGGCACTTTACTATTAGACTGTGATAATAGAACTTAAGACTGATATATGTTGTTCTTACACAAGTCAGACTAATTCCGGTCTGTTTAGTATTACCAACCGTGTTCTCCTTACCTTGCATCAAAATTAGCCGTACTTTCAGATTCCACTTCTCTATAATTCTGTCATTCTGCTGGTAAATATTTATGAGAAGATACAATATAACGTTAAGAATCCTCTTCGACTCCTCATCAGAGCCTTTTGAGTTTACCATTTCATCTGCTAAATATTTTCATGCTTGTAATCTTATATGCTAGCTTGTTCGGTGACCTTGGCCAATTTTGCACTACATACAACTTGCTTCCCAGTACTTCTTTTTTGTACAATAGTCCATGTTTTATGAAAAGATACAATATAACATGCAGTATATATCTCTTTTTCTCCCTCTCCCGTCCACCTAAACCAATAGTTGACCTGGATATACACACTTCTTCAATCGAGTTTTTGAATGGTAAATATTTTCTCTGTTGTCCTTTGCAGTCAGTAAAAGCAAGACTGGTGCGCTGAAGATCGCACTCCCTATCATGGCAAGTCTACCGATACTTGTGTGCATCTATCTTGTCTGGCTACGCAAGTCGAGAGGTTAAACAAGATTCAATTATATATGCAACTTCTTGCCATCTTAATGCTAATGCATTATTGTTTGATGTAAGTAATATTTATTCCTCACAGGCAAGCACCAGACCAATGGACCCATGAATTTTGCGATACCAGAACTGGCCAATTCTGATGAAATATGCAATCAGAATTCAGAATTTATGCAGATTAGCTTTGAAGATATCATCCCTGCCACGATGGTTTCTCTGCCTCCAATGTGCTTGGAAAAGGAGGCTTTGGCATAGTATACAAGGTAACATAAATTTCACTTTGACAATTATGGTAGTGAAAGGCATATTTCATTATTAATCAGAATTATGCAACCACGTAGGGAACACTAGAAGGTGGCAAAGAAGTTGCTATTAAAAGGCTTACCAGGTGTTCTGACCAAGGAATAAACAATTTTAGAAATGAAGTAGTTCTCATCGCAAAACTGCAACACAGAAACTTAGTTAGACTTCTTGGTTACTGCATCCGTGGAGATGAGAAGCTTCTTATTTACGAATACTTACCCAACAAAAGCTTAGACTACTACCGATTTGGTATGTCCTAATCTTGTATAATGATTCTTGCGTTGAACAAAGGAGCTTGCCTGATGTTAAGTCTAACATGGCTTCATGCACCCTGTTCCCAGTAGGCCAGCATGCAGATGCTGCTAAGAAGCCTATGCTTGATTGGCCATCAAGGTTTAGCATAATCAAAGGGGTAGCTAGAGGACCTCCACCATGATTCAAGAATGAAGATAATTCACCGAGATCTCAAAGCAAGCAACATCTTGTTGGATGTCTGAGATGAGACCCAAAATATCAGATTTTGGCATTGCAAGGATCTTTGGTGACAACCAGAAAAAAGAAAATACTAGACATGTTGTCGGGACATAGTGAGTACTAACTCATGTAGTATACTAACATCCTTAAAAAACTATGTATGTGCTTTAACTAATCAATTATTGTTCAATTTTCTCAAAAAAAAAACTAACTATGTTTTGTGCAATTGCTTGTGAAACTGTTTAAACAGCGGTTACATGTCACCTGAATATGCGATGGAAGGCATTTTTTCTGTTAAGTCTGACGCGTATAGCTACGGTATCTTGCTGCTGGAGATTGTGAGTGGGTTAAAGATCAGCTCGCCTCATCATCTTATAGGGGATTTCCAGAACCTTATAGATTATGTAAGTGCTCCCAAATGCTTGAAATTTGACCAATTTGAACACAATCTCCGTCGCAGATAGTAGTACTAACTTGTTATCATTGATCGTGTTTCAGGCATGGAACTTACTGAAAGATGGAAATGAAAGGGATTTCCTGGACAAGGTGCTTCTGGATAGCGTCTCACTGCATCAAGTGTCCCTGTGCATCCATATCGGGCTTTTGTGTGTCCAGGACAGCCCAGGTGCGAGGCCACTCATGTCGTCAGTCATGTCTATGCTGGACAGCGAGGCCATGCCACTCACAACACCAGAACAGCCTTTATATATCACCAGAAGGCAACGTGAAGCTGAAGAAGCAAGGGAGAACTCTGTTAACAGCGCGAGCCTGATGACGCTAGCAGGACGGTAGATGTGCAGCACCAGCTATGTGCCTTCGAGTCTTATGTACTGTGCAATATTTAGTAGGTCTGCAACTGTATAATGCAGTTGGAATTGAGAGAGTACACATCAGAGGTATTGTTCAAGTGTCATGCAATGTGTACGTAAACGCAAGAATGCTAAGGTATTATTTCAGTGTCTGTAATGTGTTCCCAAACGCAAAAGGACCCTTCTAAACATCTCTCCTTTTGTGTTTTTTGTGTAGTAAGTGCACCTCTGAAAAGCCACGATTCCAGTGTCAATTTCTCTGCTTGCCTTGCAAGTTAGAAGTCCCTGCACACACCGGCGCGCATTTGTGACTGCGACGGCCGCCGGGCGTGGTCTCCGCCGACGCGGTGTCCATGGATGGTTGCAAGTGGACACAGGTCAGTTTCTCAGTCCCTGATGCAGACAATAGAGCCGGAACTGTAGACAATTAGATATTTCTTGATGTACAATTCCACACGAAGACCAGCAGACAATGCTGAATAATACTTGCTCACTCTTGCACCTTGTGTGGTCCTTGAATCATCAACGTCCCAGGGAAGCTGGACATTCAACTCCAGCAGATGTGATGGCTGATGGGCTATTTTTCAACAGAAACCACACAACTCAGAGCAGCGTTTCCACCCTTGCTATCTCCTGGCGTCAGATCATCCACGAGTCCAAGCAAACAATTCTTACCATCTTTTCTCCAACACAACACTAACCATCTTCATACCATTCTCCTTCTCCTTCCTTGGCTCTGTCTGGAGAATTCTTCTTTCTTTGCCCTTCACAAGCAGGCTGCAGGCATGACCCCTCTCCTGTTTTTATCCTCCTATCACTGATTTGTTTCGGCAAATCTGATGACCGCCTTACTCCTGCCAAGCCATTCTCCACCGGCGACAAGCTCGTGTCGAGCGGTGGTGTCTTTGCTCTGGGCTTCTTCAACCCGACAAACTCTACTGCAAACTCGTACATCGGCATATGGTACAACAACATCCCCGAGCGTACATATGTGTGGGTTGCTAACCGCGACCGCCCGATCACAGGTAGTTCTCCCGGGAATTTGGTTCTAACCAACAACTCTGACCTTGTCTTATCTGACTCCAAAGGCAGCACTCTCTGGACAACCATGAACAACTTCACATCTGGAACCACTGGAACTGCTGCTATACTGCTGGACTCTGGAAACTTGGTTGTACGATTGCCGAACGGCACGGACATATGGCAGAGCTTCCTTTACCCAACTGACACAATCCTCCCCGGCATGACTTTGCCGCTGAGCACAAACGATCATCTCTACACGCGCCTCGTTGCTTGGAGAGGCCCTGATGACCCAACCACCAGCGACTACTCCATGGGCGGTGACTCTAGCTCCGACCTTCAGGTTATCATCTGGAATGGCACGAGACCGTATTGGCGCAGAGCAGCATGGGATGGTTCATTGGTCACTGGCCTGTATCAAAGCAGCACTGGCTTCATCATCTCCGAAACAATTGTCAACAGAGGGGGTTCATTCTACTTGACGTTCACGGTCTCCGGTGGCTCTCCAAGCGTGCGCATTGTGCTGCGCTACACGGGCATGTTTGAATTCCTGTCGTGGAACAGCAGCTCGTCTTCTTGGAAGGTTGTCATAAAGCGGCCTAGTTCTAGTTGTGATAGTTACGCCTATTGCGGCCCGTTTGGCTACTGCGATGACACTGAAACGGTTCCGAAATGCAACTGCTTCAGTGGGTTCGAGCCTGATGGTGTTAACTTCTCCCAAGGGTGCCGGAGAAAGGACGAGCTGAAATGTGGTGGTGGAGATAGTTTCTTGACCTTGAGTGGCATGAAGACACCCGATAAGTTTGTGTATGTCACGAACAGAAGCTTTGACCAATGCGCAGCAGAGTGCAGCCACGATTGCTCTTGTTCCGCCTATGCTTATGCTAACCTGAAAAATGGTAGCTCGACAGTCGACCAGTCAAGGTGCTTGATTTGGTTGGGAGAGCTTGTTGACACTGAGAAGTATGGTGATGGTAGTGGTGAGAACCTGTACCTCCGTCTTGCCAGTTCAGCAGGTACTTTTCTTTCTTCATGTGCTTAACTGCTTATGATTGTGCTGTGTAATCAATGCCTTTTATGTTGAATGCTAGATGCCGTTAGAAGGACAATCACGATAAAAAAAATAACACTTGACAGAAATGGATGTTAAATTTTGAAAGTGGCATTCTCTTGCTGGACTATATTTTTGGTTTTCTGCAGCTGACAAGGAGAGTAACGTACTGAAGGTTGTACTCCCAATATTGGCTAGTCTGCTGATACTCACATGCGTCTTCCTT